>CM026263.1:6831545-8031545 GCA_014851425.1 Senna tora
GATTGGAGTCGTCTTGGCTTGGGAGGAGCGTGGATCATGTCTTAACCTATTCCGGACGACAAATCGCGGTCGGATCTCAGAAACCTTCACGAATTACGAGGTAAAAGACTTGTTGCGGAAGTGAGTCAAACACGTCGGTTCGCGTTGTATTCACGAACGGGAGTGGTTTTGATGCTCCGATTGGAGTCGTCTTGGCATGGGAGTAGCGTGGATCATGTCTTAACATATTCCGGACAACAAATCGCGGTCGGATCTCATAAATCTTCATGAATTACAAGGCAAAAGACTTGTTGTGAAAGTGAGTCAAACACGTCGGTTCGCGAACCGGAGTGGTTTTGATGCTCCGATTGGAGTCGTCTTGGCATGGGAGGAGCGTGGATCATGTCTTAACATATTTCGGACGACAAATCGCGGTCGGATCTCAGAAAACTTCACGAATTACGAGGCAAAAGACTTGTTGCGCAAGTGAGTCAAACACGTCGGTTCGCGTTGTATTCGCGAACCAGAGTGGTTTTGATGCTCCGATTGGAGTCGTCTTGGCATGGGTGGAGCGTGGATCATGTCTTAACATATTCCGGACGACAAATCATGGTCGGATCTCAGAAACCTTCATGAATTACGATGCAAAAGACTTGTTGCGCAAGTGAGTCAAACACGTCGGTTCGCGTTGTATTCGCGAACAAGAGTGGTTTTGATGCTCCGATTGGAGTCGTCTTGGCATGGAAGAGCGTGGATCATGTCTTAACATATTCCGGACGACAAATCGCGGTCGGATCTCAGAAACCTTCACGAATTACGAGGCAAAAGACTTGTTGCGCAAGTGAGTCAAACACGTCGATTCGCGAATGGGAGTGGTTTTGATGCTCCGATTGAAGTCGTCTTGGCATGGGAGGAGCGTGGATCATGTCTTAACATATTCCAGCCGACAAATCGCGGTCGGATCTCAGAAACCTTCACGAATTACGAGGCAAAAGACTTGTTGCGCAAGTGAGTCAAACACGTCGGTTCATGAACCAGAGTGGTTTTGATGCTCCGATTGTAGTCGTCTTGGCATGGGAGGAGCGTGGATCATGTCTTAACATATTCCGGACGAAAAACCGCCGTCGGATCTCAGAAACCTTCACGAATTACGAGGCAAAAGACTTGTTGCGCAAGTGAGTCAAACACGTGGGTTCGCGTTGTATTCGCGAACGGGAGTGGTGTTGATGCTCCGATAGGAGTCGTCTTGGCATGGGTGGAGCATGGATAATGTCTCAACGTATTCCGGATGACAAATTGCGGTTGAATCTCAGAAACCTTCACGAATTACGAGGCAAAAGACTTGTTGACCAAGTGAGTCAAACAAGTCGGTTCGCAAACGGGAGTGGTTTTGATGCTCCGATTGGAGTCGTCTTGGCATGGGAGGAGCGTGGATCATGTCTTAACATATGCCGGACGAGAAATCACGGTCGGATCTCAGAAACCTTCACAAATTACGAGGCAAAAGACTTGTTGCGCAAGTGAGTCAAACACGTCGGTTCTTGTTGTATTCGCGAAAGGGAGTGGTTTTGATGCTCCGATTGGAGTCGTCTTGGCATGGGAGGAGCGTGGATCATGTCTTAACATATTCCGGATGAGAAATCGCGGTCGGATCTCAGAAACCTTCACAAATTACGAGGCAAAAGACTTGTTGCGCAAGTGAGTCCAACAATTCGGTTCGTGAACCGGAGTGGTTTTGATGCTCCGATTGGAATCGTCTTGGCATGGGAGGAGCGTGGATCATGTCTTAACATATTCCGGACGAAAAATCGCAGTCGGATCTCAGAAACCTTCACGAATTACGAGGCAAAAGACTTGTTGCGCAAGTGAGTGAAACACGTCGGTTCGCGTTGTATTCGTGCGCGGGAGTGGTTTTGATGCTCCTATTGGAGTCGTCTCGGCATGGGAGGAGCGTGGATCATGTCTTAATATATGCCGGACGAAAAATCACGGTCGGATCTCAGAAACCTTCACGAATTACGAGGCAAAAGAGTCGTTGCGCAAGTGAGTCAAACACGTCGGTTCGTGAACCAGAGTGGTTTTGATGCTCCGATTGGAGTCGTATCGGCATGGGAGGAGCGTGGATCATGTCTCAACAAATTCCGGATGACAAATCACGGTCGAGTCTCAGAAACCTTAACGAATGACGAGGCAAAAGACTCGTTGCGCAAGTGAGTCAAACATGTCAGTTCACGAACCGGAGTGGTTTTGATGCTCCGATTGGAGTCGTCTTGGCATGGGAGGAGCGTGGATCATGTCTTAACATATTCCGGATGACAAATCGTGGTCGGATTCTCAGAAACCTTCACGAATTACGAGGCAAAAGACTTGTTGCGCAAGTGAGGCAAACACGTCGGTTCGCGAACGGGAGTGGTTTTGATGCTCCGATTGGAGTCGTCTCGGCATGGGAGGAGCGTGGATCATGTCTTAACATATTCCAGACGACAAATCACGGTCGGATCTCAGAAACCTTCACAAATTACGAGGCAAAAGACTTGTTGCGCAAGTGAGTCAAACACGTCGGTTCGCGTTGTATTCGCGAACGGGAGTGGTTTTGATGCTCCGATTGGAGTCGTCTTGGCATGGGAGGAGCGTGGATCATGTCTCAACACATTCTAGACGAGAAACTGCGATTGGATCTCGGAAAACTTCACGAATTTCGAGGCAAAAGCCTTGTTGGGCAAGTGAATCAAACACGTTGGTTCGCGTTGTATTCGCGAACCGGAGTGGTTTTGATGCTCCGATTGGAATCGTCTTGGCATGCGAGAAGCGTGGATCATGTCTTAACATATACCGGACGACAAATCGCGGTCGGATCTCAGAAACCTTCACGAATTACGAGGCAAAAGACTTGTTGCGCAAATGAGTCAAAAAAGTCGGTTCGTGAACCGGAGTGGTTTTGACGTTCCGATTGGAGTCGTCTTGGCATCGGAAGAGCGTGGATCATGACTTAACATATTCCGGACGACAAATTGTGGTCGGATCTCAGAAACCTTCACGAATCACGAGGCAAAAGACTTGTTGCGCAAGCGAGTCAAACACGTCGGTTCACGTTGTATTCGGGAACGAGAGTGGTTTTGATGCTCCGATTGGAGTCGTCTCGGCATGGGAGGAGCGTGGATCATGTCTTAACATATTCCGGACGACAAATTGCGGTCGGATCTCAGAAACCTTCACGAATTATGAGGCAAAGGACTTGTTGCGCAAGTGAGTCAAACACGTCAGTGGTTTTGATGCTCCGATTGGAGTCGTCTCGGCATGGGAGGAGCGTGGATCATGTCTCAACATATTCCGGACGAAAAATCGCCGTCGGATCTCAGAAACCTTCACGAATTATGAGGCAAAAGACTTGTTGCGTAAGTGAGTCAAACACGTCGGTTCATGAACCAGAGTGGTTTTGATGCTCCGATTGGAGTCGTCTTGGCATCGGAGGAGCGTGGATCATGTCTTAACATATTCCGGACGACAAATCGCGGTCGGATCTCAGAAACCTTCACGAATTACGAGGTAAAAGACTTGTTCGGAAGTGAGTCAAACACGTCGGTTCGCGTTGTATTCACGAACGGGAGTGGTTTTGATGCTCCGATTGGAGTCGTCTTGGCATGGGAGGAGCGTGGATCATGTCTTAACATATTCCGAACAACAAATCGAGGCCGGATCTCAGAAATCTTCATGAATTACGAGGCAAAAGACTTGTTGTGAAAGTGAGTCAAACACGTCGGTTCGCGAACCGGAGTGGTTTTGATGCTCCGAATGGAGTCATCTTGGCATGGGAGAAGAGTGGATCATGTCTTACCATATTCCGGACGACAAATCTCGGACGGATCTCAGAAACCTTCATGAATTACGAGGCAAAAGACTTGTTGCGCACGTGAGTCAAACACGTCGGTTCGCGTTGTATTCGCGAACCAGAGTGGTTTTGATGCTCCGATTGGACTCGTCTTGGCATGGGAGGAGCGTGGATCATGTCTTAACATATTCCGGATGACAAATCGCTGTCGGATCTCAGAAACCTTAACAAATTACGAGGCAAAAGACTTGTTGCGCAAGTGAGTCAAACACGTCGGTTCGTGAACCAGAGTGGTTTTGATGCTCCGATTAGAGTCGTCTTGGCATGGGAGGAGCGTGGATCATGTCTTAACATATTCCGGACGACAAATCACGATCGGATCTCAGAAACCTTCACGAATTACGAGGCAAAGGACTTGTTGCACAAGTGAGTCAAACACGTCGGTTCGCGAACGGGAGTAGTTTTGATCCTCCGATTGGCGTCGTCTTGTCATGGGAGGAGCGTGGATGATGTCTCAACATATTCCGGACGACAAATCGTGGCGAAATCTCAGAAAACTTCATGAATTACGAAGAAAAAGACTTGGGGCGCAAGTGAGTCAAACACGTCGGTTCGCGTTGTTTTCGCGAACGGGAGTCGTTTTGATGCTCCGATTGGAGTCGTCTTGGCATGGGAGGAGCGTGGATCTGTCTTAACATATTCCGGACGACAAATCGCGGTCGGATCTCAGAAACCTTCACGAATAACGAGGCAAAAGACTTGTTGCGCAAGTGAGTCAAACACGTCGGTTCGCGTTTTATTCGCGAGCCGGTGGGGTTTTGATGCTCCGATTTGAGTAGTCTTGGCACGGGAGGAGCGTGGATCAAGTCTTAACATATTCCGGAAGACAAATCGCCGTCGGATCTCAGAAACCTTCACGAATTACGAGGCAAAAGACTTGTTGCGCAAGTGAGTCAAACACGTCGGTTCGCGTTGTATTCGCGAACGGGAGTGGTTTTGATGCTCCGATTGGAGTCGTCTGGGCATGGGAGGAGCGTGGATCATGTCTCAACATATTCCGGACGACAAATCACGGTCAGATCTCAGAAACCTTCACGAATTACGAGGCAAAAGACTTGTTGCGCAAGTGAGTCAAACACATCGGTTCTCGTTGTATTCGCGAACGGGAGTAGTTTTGATGCTCCGATTGGAGACGTCTTGGCGTGGCAGGAGCGTGGATCATGTCTTAACTTATTCAGGAAGACAAATCACAGTCAGATCTCAGAAACCTTCAGAAATTACGAGGCAAAAGACTTGTTGCGCAAGTGAGTCAAACACGTCGGTTCGCGTTGTATTCGCGAACCGGAGTGGTTTTGATGCTCCGATTGGAGTCGTCTTGGCATGGGAGGAGCGTGGATCATGTCTTAACATATTCGGACGACAAATCGCGGTCGGATCTCAGAAACCTTCACGAATTACGAGGCAAAAGACTTGTTGCGCAAGTGAGTCAAACACGTCGGTTCGCGTTGTATTCGCGAACCGGAGTGGTTTTGATGCTCCGATTGGAGTCGTCTTGGCATGGGAGGAGCGTGGATCATGTCTTAACATATTCCGGACGACAAAACGCGGTCGGATCTCAGAAACCTTCACGAATTACGAGGCAAAAGACTCGTTGCGCCAGGGGGTCAAACACGTCGATTCGCGTTGGATTCGCGAATCGGAGTGGTGTTTATGCTCTGATTTGAGTCGTCTTGGCATGGGACGAGCGTGGATCATGTCCTAACATATTCCAAATGACAAATCATGGTCGGATCTCAGAAACCTTCACGAATTACGAGGGAAAAGACTTTTTGCGCAAGTGAGTCAAACACGTCGGTACGCGTTGTATTCGCGAACCGGAGTGGTTTTGATGCTCCGATTGTAATGGTCTTGGCACGGGAGGAGCGTGGATCAGGTCTTAACATACTCCGGACGACAAATCGCGGTCGGATCTCAAAAACCTTCACGAATTACGAGGCAAAAGACTTGTTGCGCAAGTGAGTCAAAAACGTCGGTTCGCGAACCGGAGTTGTTTTGATGCTCTGATTGTAGTCGTCTTGGCATGGGAGGAGCGTGGATCATGTCTTAACATATTCCGGACAAAAAATCGCGGTCAGATCTCAGAAACCTTCACAAATTACGAGGCAAAAGACTTGTGGCGCAAGTGAGTCAAACACGTCGGTTCGCGTTGTATTTGCTAACCGGAGTGGTTTTGATGCTCCGATTGGAGTCGTCTTGGCATGGGAGGAGCGTGGATCATGTCTTAACATATTCCGGACGACAAATCGCGAACGGATCTCAGGAACCTTCACATATTACGAGGCAAAAGACTTGTTGCGCAAGTGAGTCAAACACGTCGGTTCGCGTTGTATTCGCGAACGGGAGTGGTTTTGATGCTCCGATTAGAGTCGTCTTGGCATGGGAGGAGCGTGGATCATGTCTTAACATATTCTGGACGACAAATCGCGGTCGAATCTAAGAAACCTTCACGAATTACGAGGCAAAAGACTTGTTGCGCAAGCGAGTCAAACACATCGATTCGCGTTGTATTCGCGAACGGGAGTAGTTTTGATGCTCCGATTGGAGTCGTCTTGGCCTGGGAGGAGCGTGGATCATGTCTTGACATATTCGGGACGACAAATCGCGATCGGATATCAGAAACCTTCTCGAATTACGAGGCAAAAGACTTTTTGCGCAAGTGTGTCAAACTCGTCGGTTCCCGTTGTATTCGCGAACGGGAGTGGTTTTGATGCTCCGATTAGAGTCGTCTTGGCATGGGAGGAGCGTGGATCATGTCTTAACATATTCCAGACGATAAATCGCGGTCGTATCTTAGAAACCTTCACGAATAGCAAGGCAAAAGACTCGTTGCGCAACTGAGTCAAACACTCGGTTCGCGTTGTATTCGCGAACGGGAGTGGTTTTGATGCTTCGATTGGAGTCGTCTTGGCACGGGATGAGCGTGGATCATGTCTCAACATATTCCGGTCGGCAAATTAGGGTCAGATCTCAGGAAGCTTCACGAATTACGATGCAAAAGACTCGGTGCGCAAGTGAGTCAAACACGTCGGTTCGTGTATCGCGAACGAGAGTGGTTTTGATGCTTCGATTGGAGTCGTCTTGGCATGGGAGGAGCGTGGGTCATGTCTTAACATATTCCGGACGACAAAATGTGGTCGGATCTCAGAAACCTTCACGAATTACGAGGCAAAATACTTGTTGCGCAATGTGAGACAAACACGTCGGTTTGCAAACGAGAGTGGTTTTGATGCTCCGATTGGAATCGTCTTGGCATGAGAGGTGCGTGGATCATGTCTTAACATATTTCGGAAGACAAATTGCAGTCAGATCTCAGAAACCTTCACGAATTACGAGGCAAAAGACTTGTTGCGCAAGTGAGTCAAACACTCGGTTTGCGTGTATTCACGAACTAGAGTGGTTTTGATGCTCCGATTGGAGTCGTCTTCGCATGGGAGGAGCGTGGATCAAGTCTCAACATATTCTGGACGACAAATCGCGATCGGATCTCAGAAACCTTCACGAATTCCGAGGCAAAAGACTTGTTGCGCAAGTGAGTCAAACACGTCGGTTCGCGAATCGGAGTGGTTTTGATGCTCCGATTGGAGTCGTCTTGGCATGGGAGGAGCGTGGATCATGTCTCAACATATTCCGGACGACAAATCGGTCGATCTCAGAAACCTTCACGAATTACGAGGCAAAAGACTTGTTGCGCAAGTGAGTCAAACACGTCGGTTCGCGAATCGGAGCGGTTTTGATGCTCCGATTGGAGTCGTCTTGGCATGGGAAGAGCGTGGATCATGTCTTAACGTGTTCCGGACAACAAATCGCGGCCGGATATCAGAAACCTTAACGAATTCAGTGGCAAAAGACTAGTTGCGCAAGTGAGTCAAACACGTCGGTTTGAGTTGTGTTCGCGAACGGGAGTGGTTTTGATGCTCCGATTTGAGTCGTCTTGGCATGGGAGGAGCGTGGATCATGTCTTAACATATTCCGGACGAAAAATCGCGGTCGGATCCCAGAAACCTTCACGAATTACGAGGCAAAAGACTCGTTGCGCAAGTGAGTCAAACACATCGGTTCGCGAACGGGAGTGGTTTTGATGCTCCGATTGGAGTCGTCTTGGCATGGGAGGAGCGTGGATCATGTCTCAACATATTCTGGACGACAAATCGCGGTCGGATCTCAGAAACCTTCACGAATTACGAGGCAAAAGACTTGTTGCGCAAGTGAGTCAAACACGTCGGTTCGCGAATGAGAGTGGTTTTGATGCTCCGATTGGAGTCGTCTTGGCATGGGAGGAGCGTGGATCATGTCTCAACATATTCCGGACGACAAATCGCGGTCGAATCTCAGAAACCTTCACGAATTACGAGGCAAAAGACTTGTTGCGCAAGTGAGTCAAACACGTCGGTTCGCGAACGATAGTGGTTTTGATGCTCCGATTGGAGTCGTCTTCGCATGGGAGGAGCGTGGATCACGTCTTCACATATTCCAGACGACAAATCGCGGTCGAATCTCAGAAACCTTCACGAATTACGAGGCAAAAGACTTGTTTGCGCAAGTGAGTCAAACACGTCGGTTCGCGAACCGGAGTGGTTTTGATGCTCCGATTGGAGTCATCTTCGCATGGGAGGAGCGTGGATCATGTCTCAACATATCCAGGATGACAAATCGCGGTCGGATCTCAGAAACCTTCACGAATTACGAGGCAAAAGACTCGTTGCGCAAGTGAGTCAAACACGTCGGTTCGCGAACGGGAGTGGTTTTGATGCTCCGATTGGAGTCGTCTTGGAATGGGAGGAGCGTGGATCATGTCTTAACATATTCCCGACGACAAATCGTGGTCGGATCTCAGAAACTGTCACGAATTACGAGGCAAAAGACTTGTTGCGCAAGTGAGTCAAACACGTCGGTTCTTGTTATATTCGCGAACGGGAGTGGTTTTGATGCGCCGATTGGAGTCGTCTTGGAATGGGATGAGCGTGGATCATGTATTAACATATTCCGGACGACAAATCGCGGTCGGATCTCAGAAACCTTCACGAATTCCGAGGCAAAAGACTTGTGGCGCAAGTGAGTCAAACACGTCGGTTTGTGTTGTATTCGCGAACGGGAGTGGTTTTGATGCTCCGATTGGTGTCGTCTTGGCATGGGAAGAGCGTGGATCATGTCTTAACTTATTTCGGACGACAAATCGCGGTCGGATCCCAGAAACCTTCTCGAATTACGAGGCAAAAGACTCGTTCCGCAAATGAGTCAAACACGTCGGTTCGCGTTGCATTCGTGAGCGGGAGTGAATTTGATGCTCCAATTGGAGTCGTCTTGGCGTGGGATTAGCGTGGATCATGTCTTAACATATTCCGGACGACAAATAGCAGTCGAATCTCAGAAACCTTCATGAATTATGAGGCAAAATATTTGTTGCGCAAGTGAGTCAAACATGTCGGTTCGCGTTGTATTTGCGAACGGGAGTGGTTTTGATGCTCCGATTGGAGTCGTCTTGGCATGGGAGGAGCGTGGATCATATCTTAACATATTTTGGATGACAAATCGCGGTCAGATCTCAGAAACCTTCACGAATTACGAGGCAAAAGACTTGTTGCGCAAGTGAGTCAAACACGTCGGTTCGCGAACGAGAGTGGTTTTGATGCTCCGATTGGAGTCGTCTTGGCATGGGAGGAGCGTGGATCATTTCTTAACATATTCCAGACGGCAAATCGCGGTCGGATCTCAAAAACCTTCACGAATTACGAGGCAAAAGACTTGTTGCGCAAGTGAGTCAAAAACGTCGGTTCGCGAACGATAGTGGTTTTGGTGCTCCGATTGGAGTCGTCTTGGCTTGGGAGGAGCGTGGATCATGCCTTAACATATTCCGGACGACAAATCGCGGTCGGATCTCAGAAACCTTCACGAATTACGAGGCAAAAGACTTGTTGCGCAAGTGAGTCAAACACGTCGGTTCGCGTTGTATTCGCGAACGGGAGTGGTTTTGATGCTCCGATTGGAGTCGTCTTGGCATGGGAGGAGCGTGGATCATGTCTCAACATATTCCGGACGACAAATCGCGGTCGGATCTCAGAAACCTTCACGAATTACGAGGCAAAAGACTCGTTGCGCAAGTGAGTCAAACACGTCGGTTCGCGTTGTATTCGCGAACGGGAGTGGTTTTGATGCCCCGATTGGAGTCGTCTTGGCATGGGAGGAGCGTGGATCATGTCTCAACATATTCCGGATGAAAAATCGCGGTTGGATCTCAGAAACCTTCACGAATTACGAGGCAAAAGACTTGTTGCGCAAGTGAGTCAAACACGTCGGTTCGCGTTGTATTCGCGAACGGGAGTGGTTTTGAAGCTCCGATTGGAGTCGTCTTGGCATGGGAGGAGCGTGGATCATGTCTCAACACATTCCGGACAACAAATCGGGGTCGGATCTCAGAAACCTTCACGAATTACGAGGCAAAAGACTTGTTGCGCAAGTGAGTCAAACGCGTCCGTCCGCGTTGTTTTCGCGAACGGGAGCGGTTTTGATGATCCGATTGGAGTCGTCTTGGCATGGGAGGAGCCTGGGTCACGTCTTAACATATTCCGGACGACAAATCGCGGTTGGATCTCAGAAAGCTTCACGAATTACGAGGCAAAAGACTTGTTGCGCAAGTGAGTCAAACACGTCGGTTCTCGTTGCATTCGCGAACGGGAGTGGTTTTGATGATCCGATTGGAGTCGTCTTGGCATGGGAGGAGCGTGGATCATGTCTTGACTTATGTCGGACCACAAATCGCGGTCGGATCTCAGAAACCTTCACGAATCACGAGGCAAAAGACTCGTTGCGCAAGTGAGTCAAACACGTCGATTCGTGAGCGGGAGTGGTTTTGATGCTCCGTTTGGAGTCGTCTTGGCATGGGAGAAGCGTGGATCATGTCTTGACATATTCCGGACGACAAATCGCGGTCGGATCTCAGAAACCTTCACGAATTATGAGGCAAAAGACTTGTTGCCCAAGTGAGTCAAAGACGTCAGTTCGCGAACGAGAGTGGTTTTGATGCTCCGATTGGAGTCGTCTTCGCATGGGAGGAGCGTGGATCATGTCTTAACATATTCCGGATGACAAATTGAGGTCGGATCTCACGGTACTCATGCAAAAAGTTATGATCACGGTACTCACGCTAGCAACCGCATACAAACCGTTATGATCACACGGTACTCATGCAAAAAGTCTTTTTACCCAAACGTAAAGAGATAAGAACAAAAAGAGAAACTGTACTCACATAAAACTTTTTGCCCAGAAGTAAAAAGAGAGACAGTAAAACTCTTAAGTTCTCATTAAATGTCAAAAATGAGAAGGCATCCGCCTATTACAAAGGGTAAACACCCGAAAAATACATAAACCTATTCTTGGGCATCCCCAAGATCTACAATGGCCTTGGCCCGCGCAGGCTAAACGTTGCCGACCCCCTCCGACGGCTTCTACTGGATCACTTCTGCTAACTGCTAAGAAGTAGATCCAATCCCTCAACCGCGCCCGCCGATACGAGACAGCACCTGGTGATCCATCGGACGGTCGGCCAGCTGATGAAGATAGGCAAGATTCAACGGAGAGTCTGCCTCCGTCCGACCATCAAAGAGCTCCAGAGAAGGGTGCAGCGAAGCCACCCATTCCGCCGAAAACCTCTTCCCGCGAAGATGCTCGAGTTGTTCAACCGCCAGAAGCATGCCATACATCCTCTGCGCAAGCAACTCTCCCTGGAGATCAGCAACGTCGGCGACTCTTTCTTCAGCCGCCAGCCAACCGAAAAGGTTCTCATTGGCGCGAGCCTCCGCACTCTGTAAAGCTTCGCGAAGAGAGTGCAACTCTTGCCGGCGCCTCTCGGCATCCTCCCGACGGACGGCCAACTCCTTGCGAGTCTTTTCCAACTCTGAGCGCAAAAATTTAACCTCAGAAGGATGCTCGACCTCAGCCCTAAGACGGGCCACCTCGTGAGTCAAGGACTTAATCTCACGCCCTTGGTCCTCACACTCCAACTCCTTCGCGGACAGTTGCCCGCGCGCGTCCGCCAACCTCTTCTTGGAAACCTCTAGAGCGTGGCTCCTGGTGGTCGCAACGCCGAAAACTTGGTCCCTGTCAAGGCGGATTTCCTCCTGCAAAAGACAAAAGTGAAGAAATAAAGGAAAAACTCAAAGCAGCAGAGCACCAGGGCAGAAAAGCTCATCACACACTTCTCCCACTCAAGGCCAGCCTGGTGGAAGTCAGCTAATGCCTCAGCAACTCTGCCGAAGCCTCGAACAACAAGATTAATGGGGGAGGTGTCCAGCCCCCTAGCTTCCCTCTCCCCCATCTCCACAGGGAAGCATCTACCCAAAGCCACCAGCTCGAAAGGAAGTCCTTCCTTCGGAGGCCCGACAGGTTCAGAAGGGCCGACGCTCGACCCCGGAACAACATCCTTTGTTGCAGCCATTTGACTCACCACTACATTCCCTCTGTCAGAGAGGGCTCCAGCCTCTACGGCCACGTCATCAGACTCCGCAACCTTGGATGGAGCCTCAACCACGGACTCCCCTGCCGGAACCCGAATCACAGCAAAATCATCAGCAGGTTCCTCAACCGACACCCTGGCCTTCTTGGCAGCAGGTTGATCAGCCTCACAAGCGGAACTTGCGACCGGAGGATGAGTCGATAAAATCACTTTCATAGGTGATTGACGAACGGGAACAGAAGTAGGAACAGAGGTAGGAACAAAGGCAGGAACAACACCCTCCACCAGAGCCTCCGCCCGGTTAGAACTCCGCTGGGCCACCTGCGATGACAACACGGGCTCGCACCAGAAGCCCGTCTCTTGGACCCTCCTTCTCTACCTTTGGGTACTTCTACCACAGAGACCCATTTTCTCTCCCTCTCTCGGGGGCCACCACCGTCGCCTCCTCCATCTTTCCTCCTTTTTTTCCTTTGGAGATCCTCTAGCCGGCGGATTTTATCATAAGACGGCGGCACGAGATGACATCAATCTCTCCCGCCTCCAACTGGTTCCACGACGGAAGTATCCACCACTGCCACTGGAGAAAGATCCTCCCTAGATTTCTTCCCCCTACTCTGACCACCGTCGCGAATACGGCTAAGAGGAGGAGGAGGAGGAGGAGGAGAAGAAGAAGGGAGATCCTCTAAATCGGTAAAATCGAAAGGATAAAAGCTATCATCATCACCAGCCATGGCAAAATCTCAGTAAAAATAGAGGGCAAAAAAGGAGAGAGGGGTAAGAATTTGAGAAAACAAGGAAAGAATGCAGGAGAACAGAGGACAATGAGAAGGTAAAACCACAAACTTTCAAATGTTGTACATTTATAGGGAACTCAGAGGCGCGACGATTCGAAAATCTCAGCCCCCTTGTATCTCGCAACGGATAGGAATAATTATCCTGTACACCCAGCCTGAGCTACAACCGTCCATCTCGGATGAACACGTAGAAGAAAAGAAGCGGCTCAGATTCATAGCTCGTGCAGTGGAGGCACAAAGATTGAAGAGCCCCTGGAAACCCAAAAGTCGCTCAGAGACACTAGAGGGCCTTTTCGAAAAATCCTCACCCAAGGCTAATGATGGCAGCCCTCGGAAATGAACCTGCATTAAATGAAGGGAAAACGGCGGCAAAGCACTCAAGATCAGCGGTGCTTATCAAAACCCTGACACGTGACATCTGGTGCAGTTCGCTCCTTCAACAAACAACTCTCAGCAAAATTTCTTGCCAAGTCTCTAACTGCGGACGAGCCCGACTAGAGGAGAGCATCTCAAATGACCAAGAGGCCCCTGACCTTTGAATTCCCTCCGCACACCCCCAAGGGGCATTTTAGGAAATTCTCCTCTGAGCAATGATGGCCCCTCCGCGGTAAGTCGCGTACTTTCTACAGAGACGGCTCGAAAAACTTACTGAGGAAGTCAAGCAGCCAGCCACTCGAAACAAGACGCGTGGAACCCTCCAAACGTCACCACTCCACGGAGTAAAACAAAGAGACAACATTTTGCAAGTCGAACGACCAGCTCGCGGACGAACTCTTCCATGCAAAGGCAGAAGAAATACCTAAGCTTATTATCAGAGAACTTAAGTCCACGAACGCCCAACACCCGTAGCTTGGGGGACTTATGTAACTACGAAATATTCCACCTTAGGACACGTGACACTAAGCATCCAAAGCCTGGTGTCAGCACACACTAGCGACACGTGGCACCACTTACCTGCCACTTACGTGGCCCTTGCCCACATCCTCTCACGAGGACTCCCACTCAACAGGACGTGGAAACTCCTTGGGCATCGTGGGACGACCCACATCCCACGAGAACGTGGGTCGAGCACGTTCTCCCCACACTCAGTATAAATAGACCCTCACCCGGGGGACTAAGGGACAGGCTCAAGAGCTACAATACTATACTCGAGACATCTAAAGTACTTCTAGAGTACATTACTCTTAACCATCCTAGCAGACATTCTGAGCACTCTTAGACACCCTACGTATCATTCTTCACACATCCCGAGCTCCGTCGCAAGCTCCGTCAGGCCCAACCTCTGGCAGGCTCATCTCCGTCCCCGAAGTATTCCACCGATAGAGCTTCCAGCAGCTCTTAGAGACCAGAGCTCTCTCACACTAAGGCAACCTCCTAAGAGCGGCTCGCTTGCCCGGAGTACCTTATGCACGTCTTAGCCGCACACGGCCTAATACAGGTAACTACCTTGCCTAACGGCTCCTATAAACGTCACCTTGACGAACTACGTGGACTTTGATCCCTTCCTAAGGGTACGTAGGCACCTAGGTACACCACCTAAGGAAAAGTCCTCCAAGGTTAAGACCCCTTGCGGTCCTTAATTGCAATTTACAATTGTCTGAACCAAAAACGACAGTTGTATATATTGTGAAAGGATGTGTAGTGATTTAGTGGTCATCAATGCTTATTGGAGGTTAAGGGAACCAAGTTTGACTTCTACACATGGCATTCCACAATTATTTTGCAAAAACATTTCGGTCCAAAGTGATTTAAAGGAAAAACAATTTAATTGAGGTTAACTGGACCGGACTATGGACCGGTTGAAGCGGCCGGTTCGGTCCGATTTTCAAAACATTGGTTTACCACGTTTCAGGCACTTAGTTATTATCTTTTTATCTTATTAATTTAAACATCAATTTTTTTCTTTTATATTCTCTAAAATAAATTTTAAGTGGAGAAAGTACACAGAACTTCTTTCCCACGTCTAACTTATAATAGTGTAGATATTGAAACAAACCAAGAAGGCGGGTTGAATTGGTTAATCTTCGAAAATATTGGTTTTTAAAATTTTAGGCTACTGAAACTTTAGTTAATGGAAAATGTGCTCAGTTTTTCAAATAAGACTACTTTTAATAAAAGGTTCAGTTCTGGTTAATTTTGAAAAACAATTTAGGTTAATGATAAAGATAGTAAATAAATAAAGAACACAAGAAATTATTATAGCGAGAGGTTTAGATCAAATATCCTACGTACTCTCACTCCCTCTTACTAAACAAGTAGGAGGAGTTACTTCACTAGCTTGGGAAATGTGAATTACAACCAGGCAACCTTCAAAACACCAAGGGATCAGCCACAATGACTTTCACTAACTATCCTAGGTAACCCTTAAAGACAGGATCAGCCTCTAGGGCTTTTACCACCCAACCCAGGCAACCTCAGCCGAAGGCTCAGCATAAGTGCTTTTACAACCAATCCGTGAATTTCAACACTCCCAAAACTAAAGTCTGACCAGTAGCCGACTGATCAATTAACCTCCATGTCCTAGGTTCCTACTCAGACTCTAGACAGAAAGGGAAGAGATTAAGAAGTGAAATAAAAGGGATACAGACTCTAACTTCTCACTAAGAGACAAATAATTTCAGATGAATGCTTGAAGGCTGAATCACACTCTCTTGGAACACTAAGGCGTGTAGATCAATCTCATGAAGTGCAACTGTCCAAGTCTTAACTTTTAATAGGCTTGAAGCTTCTGACCGTTGGAGAGCTCTTCAAATCAACATATCATCTTCATTTAAGTTGGTCTTTAATCCCTTCTTCAATGCTATCTTGATTGACAAAGATTTCTTCCATTTTGATTCGGGTCAATGCTTTACAGCCTACTGACAGCTCCCAATATGGAAAGTAGTTTAATGGTGAATCAATCTGCTTCATATCTATTTTCATTTCTCGGATTTATCAGCAATAAACACGTTTAAGGACAATGTATATTCAAATGAAAACATTCCTTAAAGGTTCAGAATCCTAAATTAATCATCCATTCATTGCATAGCCATTTTGATTTCTTTCCTAAATTGTTTGGTCAATAATACACTGCTCAATCTTCCTTTAATACAATATCAGCTTAATGAACAAATCTTTCCCTTTTGAATTCTCCTTTGATTTATTTGCATATAAAACGTGTGAGAAAGTATTCATGCATGCACAATCATTTTATATGCCATCAAAAACGAATTATTATATTTGTTCAAGAATTAAATGCTTGATAAAACTTTTCCTAAAACATTTTGTCACCGATTCACTATTCAATCAGCTTTAAGTGCAAGATTAGCTTTATTGACTAAAACCTTCCTTTTTCATTACGTTATCATATCAGCCCGAGATCTCCATTTATATATAAAATATTCAAGTTAACACTTGATCAATTAAATTAGGATCTCTCAAATATTTAAATCGTATTTTTTGTAAAAACATTATCAAAACCAATTAATTCATAATATGGACAAATATTGTCCCAACATTATCCCCCTTTTTGATAATGACAAAAATGTGATTTTTACAAATAAGCACAATGAATAAGTAAAGCTCCCCCTCAATGTATAAACTCCCCCTCAATTGATGCAATAAGGTGACGTTAAGAAATGCTTAGAGTGCAACCTTAAGCAACCTAATTAGGTAGCTTACAGAGCTTACTTAGCTTACTTACTTCTCCCCCTTTGGCATTAACAAAAAGGGAACAAACTGGTTAATAGTAACAGTTTATGGCATATTATAGTAGTTATAGCATGCATTAACCAGACAAGGCAAGCATTAGCCAAAATATGAATAATTAAGCAAATAGCAGCAGTGACCAAACCAAGTAAATTTAAAACCATAGCAAGCCCATCACAAGGGCATAAAATCTAGCAAGACCCAACTAAGTAATTCAGAATCAAATAAAGAATTAAGAACCGAGAATGCATATGACATTGAGATTAAGTTTTAGCAGGAGAATCCTGAATAGGAACATATGGCTTAGGCTTAGGCTTAACATGAAGTTCCACCATTTTAACTAGAGCTATAGTGTCAAAAATTGCACAGTGGACTTCATAAAGCTCTTTTCGAACAACACTAAGTTCACCACAAATTTCTTCAAGTTGAGCATTAATATGAGCAAGTGGTGAGGTAGCTATAGGATGATTATCAGGATTTACTGTTGGAGTAGCCTCTTTGTAAGAGGAATAGGGAGTCTCATCTGAATCAGCATTATTGGGTTCCTCCATGATGAAGTGATGAGTAGGAGATTCATTATATGAGTAAATGGTATCATCAAAATCTAAGGACGTTCTCATAACTAAGGCAGAGGATGTCATTGCAGTGGAGTAGATCAGAGAACAAGATAGGTGAGTTCGAGAGATGTATAGAAGTAAAGTGCTAAACTAGCTTTTCAGGTTGGCTTTATAGGTTGAGAGAAGCTTTCCCAAATCAAATCTCAAGCATTAAATACCAAACCAACGTAGGAAGATTTGAGAATAATTTTAAATAAGACAAATCAATCGTATCAAATCATTTACTTTCTCAACCGATCTTCACCGTTACTTTTGCACATAGATTAAACCTCTTATTTTCAAAATACTCACTTACTAATGGAACCAGAACTGGTTAATCCCAATTCTCTACGAATCTTGCAAAAGACATCAGTAGCTAAATGTTTAGTAAAAATATCAGCCAGCTGCTGATCAGTAGGTACAAATTCTAGGCTAATGTCTCATTTTTAAAATGATATCTGATCTCAACATTCTTAGTTCTTGAGTGCTGTATGGGATTTTTCGAGAGGTTAATGGCACTGGTGTTATCAGACCTAATTGGTACATGATCAAGATGTAAGCTATAGTCCTTAAGTTGCTGTGTTATCCACAAGAGTTGGGCACAGCAGCTACCTGTAGCCACATACTCTGCTTCAGCAGTAGACAAGGCAACAAAAGTCTATTTCTTACTATGCCAAACAATTCGGGCAGTGTGCCTTCAACGCAAGATTTTGATTTCAATTTAACTCCAAATGAAGTGATCTTTTTTTTTTCTAAAACTAGACATCCATAGCTTTCTGACCATAGGTCTTTTGTCAAATTTCATTGGGTATTTTGCTCCCAGCAAATTTTATAAAACCAATTTTTCAAAACACGTTGCAGAGTGACGTTCAGGACTTGCGTCCTGAACGTCACTCTATTTCGTGAAATTGTTTCTCCATCTACACAACTCCGTTTTAATTGATTTTTGTCCATATATCTTCTTCTTGGTCTCTGGAACAAATTATAAAAATATCATGACCAAATTCATCCAGAATGATTTATGGCATATTTATTTATCCCAACGTATCATTTCAAACAGCTTCTGGGTAGCTGTGTTTTCAAAGATCATATCTTACAAATTACTCTTGATTTTGGGCCAAGGTCAGTGGGGCTGTGTAGGGGAGATCAAAATCTTTCGTACCCTAGGTTTTGACAATTTTTCTATATTTCGGTAGTGGTCCAATTTGTTTTTTTATTTAATGTCTAGAATCAGAAAAATAAGTGTTGAAAAGTTTTCTTTGTTTTTCTTAAAGAGAAAATTCCAAAACTGTCATAGACGCTTTGTTTGTGTATTTTAATTAATGTCTTTATTTATTTGTTCAGCTGGTGTCACCAAGGAGCCTATGCTTCTATAGGAACACTGGTTTACACGGCATCTGGGCACGCCGTCTGATGAGCATCACACACCCACCTTGTTTGATTTGTTTCGTGAAATACATGGTAGATAGGTGCCGAGGGGCTCTTGCCTCTTTAGGCACATTGCACTTGGAGGCCATATGAGTCTTTGCTTGATGAGCCTCCCCCTACCCACACACTTGCATGCCACACGAACTACGTGGACTTTGATCCCTCTTTGAGGGTACGTAGGCCCTGTTCTTATCCTAGATCAAGTCCACCTTTATTTTCTTCTTTGTTTTGTATTTATGTTTTTCACCAATTTTTAAGGCCAAATAATTTAAATAATTAATTTTTAGGGTAACCGTCTTCGAACGGGGGAAGAGGGGTGCCTAACACCTTCCTCTTATCTCAATCAGACTCCCGAACCCAACATTTTGTGAAAATTCATTTTTACCCCACTTTTGAACTTATTTTTCTTTTTCCAAATTTTGATTGAAAATTTGGTGGCGACCCCCGTCGAAGGCATGGTCTTCACAGTTGGCGACTCCAATGGGGACTTTTAATTAGAAAGTCAAGCCCTTTTCTTTAAAAATTAATATTTAAATTTTTTTGGCCTGTAATATTGGATTTTTTTAATGTATATATTTGTATATATATATATACATATATATATATATATATATACATATATATATATGTATATATATACATATATATATATGTATATATATACATATATACATATGTATATATATATATGTATATATGTATATATATATATATGTATATATTATATGTAATATATACATATACATATGTATATATATACATATGGTATATATATACATATATACATATGTACATATGTATATATATACATTGTATATATACATATATACATATATATGTATATATAACATATGTATATATGTATATACATATGTATATACATATGTATATATATACATATATACATATGTAGATATATACATAATACATATATATGTATATATATACATATGTATATATATACATATGTATATATGTATATATATACATATATACATATGTATCATATACATATGTATATATGATATATATATACACATCTACATATGTATATATATACATATGTATATATATACATAGTATATATATACAATATACAGTATGTATATATGTATATATGTATATATATACATATATACATATGTATATTATATATGTATATACATATGTATATACATATGTATATATATATATTGTATAACCTATGTCATACATATGTATATATGTATATATACATATATACATATGTATATATATACATATGTATATATATACATATGTATATATATACATATATACATATGTATATATGTATATATATGTATATATATACATATATACATATGTATATATATACATATATATATACATATATACATATGTATATATATACATATATACATATGTATATATATACATATATACATATGTATATATATACATATGTATATATGTATATATATACATATATATATATATACATATATACATATATATATATATACATATATTTATATATATATATATATACATATATATATATGTATATATATACATATATATATATATATATTTTCTCTTGTTTTGCCATGTTTACACTTTAAAGTGGAAGGAAAGGGTAGTTAGGATGCTCCTAATCACAAAGTGCACTGTTTAAATTTATACCCACACACGAATTGGCTCCTATACCCGGAGCACGTCCAAATAAGATAGAATGGGATATGAGAATCTTTTCCTGTTGGGCTTAGCCGCTTAGGCCTGCAGAGGTTGACCTATCTATCATACTTAGATTGTTACTTGCCTTGAAGGTTGATACGCGCAGACTTTTCTATGATAGGATCCTCTCTTAAGTCAAGGTTAACCTTTGGTAGGGGCAATCTAAGGGCCTTTTTAGGGTGTCTAGTTCCCAAGCTAAACCATGTGCAAGTTGACCTTAAAGCCTACCTTTATTAGGTCAGCAAATTTTAAAGACCTTAAGAGCCTAACCTTTATAACACAAGGAGCAAACTCCTTCATTTCGTTTCATGCATACATAAAAAAAAGTAAAAATAGTAAAAATAAAAATAAAAAATGTTCATTTTTCTTATAATTTTCTTTGCATTATATATAAAATTGCCTTTCGAATTGTGAATAAAAAGAAAAGAAGACCTTTCTTCTTTGCATCGCATATATATAAAGAAAAACTTTCTGTTGCGTTGCAAGAAAATTTTTTTTCTTTTTCCTCATAATTTCTTATAAATTGTATATATATATATAAATAAATAAATACAATTTTCTTTGCGTTATATAAAAAAAATGTTCCATAGTTTCTTTCGCATAGCACATGTATATAAAAAAAAACTTTTCTTCGCGTTACATAAAAGAAATTTTTTTTCTCATAACTTTCTTTGCATTGTATATATAAAAAAAGAGAGAGAAGAAAATGATTTACATTGTATATAGAAAAAAACAAAAATAAAAAGTTTCATTTTTTTTATTACACTTTATATAAAATTAGCTTTTGAATTATGAATAAAAAAAAGAAACAAAACAATTTTTCTTTGTATTGCACATATATATACAAATAATTTCTTTGCATTCTATGAAAAAATAATTTTTTTCTTCTCGTAATCTCATTTGCATTGCATACAAAGTTCTCTTTTAAATTATAAAAAAAAAATCTCCTTCTCTTGGCATTGCATATACCAAAAATTCTTTTGTCTTTGCATTGTATGAAAAGTTTTTCCTTTTTATAGATTAATTTGCGTTGGATGTTAAAAGAAAAAGAAATCACTTTTTCTTTGCATTATATGAAAGATAAAAAAGAGGAAAATTCTTTGCATTGTATATATGAGAAAAATATAATTTTTTTTTGTTATTTGCATTATATATAAAATTTTCCTTCAAATTGTGAAAAGTATTTTTTTTTTCTTTGCATCGTATATATAAAATTTTCTTTACATTATATAAAAGAAAAAGTTTTCCTTTTTCTTATAAAAAAATTATTTTTCTATAATTTTGTTTGCATTGAATTTAACATTTTCTTTTGAACTATAAAAAAACAATTTTCTCTTTTAAAAAATTTTCTTTGCATTGTATATATAAAAAAAATATTTTCCTTTTTCTTTGCATTGTATATAAAAAAAATTGTCTGCATATAAAAAAATATTTTCCTTTTTCTCATAATTTCCTTTGCATTGTAAAATAAAATAAAAATAAAAATTTTCTTTTTCATTTTTTACCACATTTGTAAATCACCATTGTTTTTCCTTTCCTCTTGTGAATAATATTTGTACATGTGACGAGGATGTTATCTCCCCCACATTAATTCCTAGGCCATAGGATTGTATTGACATTCGTTCATTTACCTGCCTAGCTAGTAAACAGTGGCTATATTTACGATTGTTGAGGTGCATGGGGTCAATATTTTGGCCTTTTAACTAGCAAGCATCACGCGAGCTAGAGTCAAGGTTGCAGCTAGTAATTGAGACGTTTAACGTGAAAAAAAATTATTCTAATTATGAATTTTCATACTTTGAGGAATCTCTATTTTTGTTAAGAATCTCATTTGCCAATCGCAACATTTGACTAAAAGAAAAAGAAGCCCCATGTGTGTGTAACGAAACTTTTCTTTACACTTTACTCTTGGTCTCTCATAGAATCCTTTGACTGACAAGGAGACGACTAGAGATCCAGAGAATGATCCTTGAGATAATTGCAAATGTAACCGCTTGTTTTTTTATAAGAAATCTTGATCAAGATACCTGTAAGGACCCTTCATTGCATTATGTTCCAGAGAACTCAACAGGTATTTGTGGTGAAGCCATTTCTCTCACATTCTTTTATTGAGTTGTTTCTTTTATTTTTCATTTTGTATTGGGCTGGCGCACGATGATTGTTTGGCCTCAAGAACCAGTCTGGCTGTTGAAGCTATATGGTGACAAAAGAATCACCTTTCTAGATTCATTCTTTCCTTGAGCCTCAACGCTTGCACTAAGGAACCCTCGTTTTGAATTCTCAGTATAAAGAGGGTCATCGCCTTAGAACTACCATTCTTGCCTTAAACCTAATGCCTGCGCCGGGGAATCGCCCTCCTAATCTTGCATTTGAACCTCAATGCCTGCATTGGGGAATCACCAATTAGGCCATATATCAGACCCTAATGCCCGCACTGGGGGATGTGCTCTCAACACGTGTCTAGTACTCAGTGTTTATACTGGGGAATTATTGTCTTAGGGTATGTTTTGGTTCCTCATTGGGGAACCATTGTTTCAAACTCATGTCACCCTTAAAATCCTAGTGTTTGCATTAGGGAATCACGTTCCTAAGACCATGTCTGTCCCAGGCCATGATACTGGCATAGAATCTTGGTATCCTCATAAGGAAATCATCACATTTGATCATAGGGAGTCATCATCTTGAGTTTGTCTAGAGCCTCAGTGTCTGCGCTGATGAATCATCATGTTAGACTAATCTCTCGGTGCTTGTTCGGGTAGTCATTACCTTCGATCTTGTTGGGCCCCGCACAAAAAATATAAGGAAAAGAGAAAGAAGAACACACAAAAATTTTAACGTGGTTCGGTGCCTCAAGACCTACTACCACGACCCCAACTGGGACAAACTTTACTACTTGTAATTTTTGAATGGAAAAAATTACAAACCCTCCTTAATACATAAAAATACCCAAAACCCAATACACCCAATGGTTATAGGCTAGTATTCTTATGTGTGTTGAAACCTATATAACTCACACCTATTTATATAAGTTCCTCACCCACTCCTCACACAAACTAAACAATGTGGGACTTGGTATTAATACATAATAAATCCTCCCTTAATACAAAGTCCTACATTATTTCTGTCTAAAAAAAACTGAACTCTCCTATTTTTTTTATTTAGTTTCTACAGCGATTCTCCCTTGCTGCAAAATTCTCTAACATCCTCATATTAACTCATCTTCATAAGAAACCACATTAGCAGAAGAAGCTCCCTTCGATCTGCCTCTTTTCTCCTTCATGCTCTGCAAGTCCTCCCTGAAGTCTGGACATCTCATTTGCATGTGACCCAACTGTCCACAGTAATGGCACTCAACAGTGCTCATGTCTCTCGATCGATAATTTCTTCCAAGTTGATCACCCTTCTTCTTCCTGTCACTATCCACTACTAGTATATGACTGTCCCTAAAAGACTCTTCACCACCCATCATCCTCTGACTCTCCTTTAAGGTACTCATCACTTCATCTAGTTTCAGTGTGTTCTTTCCTGCTAGCATTGACTGGACTAAAGGCTTGAAGGATTTTGGTAGTGAAGCCAAGAGAAGCAGCGCTTGCTCTTCATCCTTAATAGTCTCCCCTGCATTCAACAGTCTAGATACCATCTCATTAAATTTGTTAATGTGATCAGTCACATTACCTCCCTCTTCCATCTTCAATGAGTACAAATCCATCTTCATCATCAATTGAATGGTCAATGACTTCGACGCAAACTTGCTCTCCAACGTGTCCCTTGTTGGGCCCCGCACGTGGATGATGACGAATCCTTCCTCTTTCTCTTTCTCCCTTCTTCCTCCCTAAGCCGGAACCAAAGCTCTGATACCAGTTGTTAGGCCCCGCACAAAAAATATAAGGAAAAGAGAAAGAAGAACACACAAAAATTTTAACGTGGTTCGGTGCCTCAATACCTACTACCACGACCCCAACTGGGACAAACTTTACTACTTGTAATTTTTGAACAGAAAAAGTTACAAACCCTCCTCAATACATAAAAATACCCAAAACCCAATACGCCCAATGGTTATAGGCTAGTATTCTTATGTGTGTTGAAACCTATATAACTCAAACCTATTTATATAAGTTCCTCACCCACTCCTCACACAAACTAAACAATGTGGGACTTGGTATTAATACATAATAGGTCTTGTCATGAACTCCAATGCCCGCACTGGGGAACCATTGTCTTTATCCCATGACTACCATGAGACCCAGTAATTGCACTAGGGAATCATCTTTTTAGCTTATGTGTCAATAACCCCACAACATACTCTGGGCACTACCATTTTAGCTTATGTCCAATCTATGGTGTAGTGACCATGATTCAACATAGCACCCTTGTGTTCGTCACAAACTCCAGTGCCTGCACTGCTGAACTATCATTTTTTGTTATACATCGAACTCAATGCCTATGTTGGAGAGGCATCATTTTAGAATCTTATTTGTTTTAAAATCCCTAGTGAATGCAGTGGGAGATTATCATATCCGGATTTTGGTGTGTCCCAACTAGAATTATTCAGACAGTTATCGGAAGAAGGAATCATAAACCCAAGCACATGGTCCCATTAACACCTCCGTACCCCAGAAGGTACAAGCCACAACTTTCATGAGAGTGTCACGCGAATGCGTGTGATCATTCAACTGAGGCAGGTAGCATTTTTCAAGCCAATGTCCAAATATTAATGAGGAACAACAAGATCACCCTAACTCCTGAGTTTGAGGGTACATTCGCAAAGAGGGTAAAATTTGGCAAGCTTGATTAGAAAATGTTATAGTGAATGACATCAAATAGTTTGAAGTGCCTTAGAATCTTTTTCGAACGAACTTCGTCACACTTATTTTGGGAATAAAGTAAAGTGTCTTTTCATCAGTAACCATCGTTCATTTGCTCCATGCTCTTCATTCTAGCATTCGAATGTTCAAAATCCTCGTCTAATTTGATCCAACATTGGCAATTAACTTGATTGATAAAAGAAGATACCGCACTTATACATAGTCGTGAGTCTCTCGAGAAGCATCACTCACTTCATAAGCGACATTTTTCACACACCTCAGTCTTAACCATGTTTTCCAGGGAATTAAAAAAATAATGAAAAATAAGAGAAATAAGGAAAAAGGAAAATAAAAATAAGGAAAGAAGACTTAATAAAAGCAAGAGTTGGCTATATCAAGGATATGAGGCATTTCTTGGTTTTCCTAAAACACAATAAAGACCACCTCTAGTCACCCCATTTAAGCCAGGAGTGGAGTTTTCCAAAGTCTAAACCTAGTCAACGTTCACCTGGGATGGGTAGTCTTTTGACTTTGTGTATTTCAGGGAATCAATTGCCAAAAAAAAAGAGAGAGAAACATTTTCATTTCATTTATCCAAACATTATCATCCATTGTTAACCACTTTTAAGCCTTCGTTCGTATGTTTTTAAAATTACTTGACATTAAATTAAACCTTGGGGAATAATAAGGATAACTCACAATATAAGTTCAATCCATGATAAGAGCTTTGTTTCTTATGCAAGTTTAGTATCCAATTGGCTTTGCAAGTGACCAATGTGAGAGTCAAACCTTGTGGGAAGTTATTTGAGCCAAACACTAATTTCTTTTCATCGATTATCATTGAGTATAATCTGTCTGCTCATGCAGGTTCTAGAACTTGTTTTTAATCTTAATTGAAGCTTTACATGCATTGGTTTGATAGAAAGGATGGAGGCATTCATTTCATTCTCCCTTTTTCCAAACACAAACCCCATTTATATTTCCTTTTGCCACCTGTTTTGAGCCTTTTATTAGCAATTTTCAAGACACTTCATCACGTGATTCTTGGATGAGTATTACATTTTGACCTATTGCATATATTGTCTGACCACTCATTCTTGTGAGTTGGATTTGCGTAGTGATTCAAATAAGCCAAGAAAGGGCTTGAGAAAAAAAAAGAGAAAAGAAAAGAAAGAATAAAAAGATAGGAAAAGAAATAAAAGTGCTCAAGCAAAAAAGAGAGAAGATCTAAGGCAAACTCTTTTGGTGGATAGAGAATTATCGCTTGGTTAGCATCTTCCATTTTTAGGTCAAATTTATCGTGCTCATTCAAGAAACTATTATTTCATGCTTGATAATTGCTAACTTCATTTCTTAAACACTTTTTCCACTTTAGTCATTCCTCCATCATTACAAGCATTTAAAGACCTCTTGATTTATTACACTAATACATCTGTAGTGGAGATATAGATTAATTTTAAGCCTATGGTAACCGGCTAGTAGAACAGATTTGTGTGAAGATATTCCAAAAATGGCGAGTGACAGAATTACTTGTTCTTTGGTCAATTGTATTTGCTATTTGGATGCTCAGTTTGTTCAAAAACTTTATTAACTCTCAAATGCAAAGCTCCTGGGTTAGAGCAATTTCAATTTAAAGAGTATATGTTCCCACAATAATTTTTGGGCCCCTTCTCCCTTTCATAATCCCACATTTTGCATCCATTTGACCATGTTAAAGGCTTATAAAGTCCTCATTAAGGTATAACCAATTCAAATGTTTTGTGAAGGGCTAAATGAGATAAATTGAGAGAAACACTTCAATCTTAGCACTCAAGGAATAAACTACCCCTGGGGAATATCAAGCTAAGATCTTGAATCCCTTGATCTCTATCCAAATGTTATCCTTAAATGAAGATGAGAAAGCTTTCCATCCCTCAGGCCTATTACCATCTTTTTCAAAAAGAAAATTGAAAAGAAAAGAAAAATCCCTTTTCTCCCCAGTAAACCCCATTCATCAATTACAACCAAAAATCTATAGCCCAGAAAAGTTCCACTTTCATCCCATTGTGCTCATTCTTTGGAGATTATATATGCATATTTATGGTATCATTTTATTGTCAGTCAGGTGGTCAATATTATCACTAAGGACGACTCATCTTTTTAATAGAAGTCCACTCTTCTGTTGGATTTCTCCTTTTCCACATGTGTATCACATAGACATTTTACATTAGTCCCAAGATAATGTTGATAAGTCTTTCTTTACTGAATTATCATTTTAGACAGGGCATTTTAAACTTTTGGGGATCCCATTCTAACATGAGGGAGCTTGTGCTTCACATTTGCAAATCATTGAAAATCAAAGTGTGAGGGAGAAACAATGCTTGATTTTGAAAATTGAAAACAAGTAACTTCTTCTATGAGATTTTTCCATTGGGTTCTCAATGATTGAGACCAGCATATTGATTAATTTCTTGGTATTCAATTGTTGAGACCAAGTTAATCGACTTCTAAAGAAGTTCTTGATTTATGTTCAAAACTCAAAATCAAAAATAAATTTCAAAATGAGATCAGAATTTTCTCACTTGGCTTTTGATAATTTGTTCAAAACTAAAGCATCTTTAACCCTCTTTGTTTGGTTTTCAATGATTAAAGGTATGATCGAATGGTGTTTGTCTTCACTTCTTGTTACTCCTTCAACTGCTAGGAGAGCAATTTTAACTTATCCCCTCGTTGAATTGACTGTTGCCCCGTCTCAGTCTCTTGCCTGGAGAATCCCTTTCTACCCAAATTGTCGCCCTAGCCCCTTGTCCATTGACTGGGGAATCCTCCTATTTTCAGAGACAGAGTCGCAAGGTCCCACAAGTGTGTCTCTTTCGGTGCTTATCATGAGATTTAGATGTCCCAAATTCTCTCTTAATTCTTTGATAAATTCCATCCTAATGAGAGTAAGGTTATACTTCACATTTACATGTAAATCCATGAAAATAGAAGTACGAGGGCAGACAATGCTTGGTTTTTAGGATTGTAATCAAGTCACCTCTACCATGCTATTTTTTCTACTTGGTTTTCGATGATTGAAACCAATGTATTGATTTATTTCTTTACTTGGTCTTTAATGGTTAAGACCAAGTTAACTTTTAAGAAAGAAGAGGTGCTTGATCAGTGCTCAATATTTGAAATCAAGACAAACTTCAAAATAAAGTCAAATATTTCCTTAATTGGCTTTTGATAGCTTAGTCAAAGCTGAAGCATTTTTTTACCCTCCTTACTTGATTTTCAAAGACTAAGATGTGATTAAATAATGTTTGCCTTCACTTTTCTTCGTTCTTCCCGTTGATAGGAGAGTAATTTTACCTCCTCATGATATAAACAGTCATCCTACCTCGATCTATAAATTGAGGAATTACCTTCTCCCAAATGCAGACTTAATCCCCGCACATTAACTGAGGAATCATCATGCCCTTAGTATTGGGATTGGAGTATCCCAAAAACACACCCATGTCTGCTTGTCTTGGGATTTCGATATCTCAAGTTCTCTTTTAACTTCTTTGATTGTGGACTGGAGAATCATTTCCTCTGCATCTAGGGTTGGGATCCTGGTGTTCCAAAGCAGGTTTCTGGCTGTATAGGGTCTCTAATGCCCTGAATTTTCCTCCATTCTCCTGTCGGTGGACTGGGGAATCATCTTTTTGGTTGTCGGGATCCTAATGCGCCTACAACATTCTTTCCCTAAGAAAGCTGGGGAATCACTTTCCCTCAAACTGTTGTATGCCTATCTCTTATATGTTCGTGTTATCACTATGTTCGCATATGTTCATTATCTTTGCATGCGTATTCACATTTGAGTCGATTAATTTACTAGGATCGTTGCTGCATTTGCATGTGCATCCATCTGCATGACACTTCCATAAGTCATCAAGTGATGCTTGTGCGATGATTGCATAGTACTCATGATTTTTACATTCCTGTTTCCATTTGACATGGTATTCGCATAAGCATTTGCATGATCCACATATGCATAAATCATTTTATCACCTGCTAAATTGGAACAGCATGAAATGCATGTTTTGCATAAATCCTTTTAGACCTGTGAAGTCCAGGCAAGCTGGGAAGCAGGGAAAATCTTTTTAGTCACTTAAACTTTATTTCATGTGGTGATCAGTTTTCGGTGCTCATAAAAAGCCATCGAAAATCTGGTACCCAAAATTCTTGGGACTCTTGCCTGCCAAGATCTCCTTTTAATCAGTTTTCGCCGATGAGTGTTTTGAAAATTTAATTAGTTTTCGCCGATGAGTATTTCGAAAACTTAATTAGTTTTCGCCGATGAGTATTTCGAAAACTTAATTAGTTTTCGCCGATGAGTTTCGAAAACTTGATATCAGTTCTCGTCGATGAGTGTTTCGAAAACCTGATATTCACTTTCTTTTAATCAGTTTTCACCGATTAGTGTTTCGAAAACTTGATTAGCTTTCGCCAATGAGTGTTTCGAAAACTTGATATTCACTTTCTTTTTAATCAGTTTTTGCCGATGAGTGTTTCGAAAACTGGTTACCCACAACTTTTGAGGACTCTTAGATCTCCGGGGGGAAAGGTTTTTCAGTACTCATAGAAGGTCACTGGAAACCTGGTACTCATAATTTTTGGAGACTATTAGATCTTCGTGATGATTAGTCTTTGGTGTTCATGGACAACCATTGAGTGCTTCGAAGATTTGACATCCAGCATTTTTTTAGGGATCAGATTCTGCCAATGAGTGCTTTGGGATATGACGCCCACCATTTTCCATAGGAATCAAATTCTTCCAATGAGTGTTTTAGGATCTGACATCCACAACTTTTCCATAGGACTCAGATTCTGCCAATGAGTAGTTATGAATCTGACACCCACAACTTTATAGAGATTCTTGCCCGTCAAGATCTCCGTAGTGATCAGTTTTCACCGTTGAGTGTTTCGAAAGCTGACACCCATAACTTTTGGGGACTCACGAGCCCCGCCGTAAGATTATCTATGGCATCCAAAATTAAAATCTACATTAGAATGTCTAAAAAGCTGAAGTAGATTTTTTTTGTCTCTTTTTCCTTAGAGCAGACTTGGCAATACCATTTCTCATTATTTTCATATTTTGGGGTGCATAATCGGGTAGATTTTTTTGAAGTGTTTTAGCACCAATTAGTTTTTCTCCGTCCAAGACAAATAAGGGCATCCTTTTGTCTTTACTTGTTCCCTCTGTCAGCGCCGAAAGCGTCCCTTTTGGAGGAAGCCAAGTAAAGAGGGGAATCTATGGACACCCTATTTTGTCCAGCCCCGAAAACTGCAAATCAAAAATAAAATAAAACAAATAATAAATAAAATAAAATAATGCAAAAATATTATTTTTGTCAAAAAATAAGAAAAGATGAAAAGTGAGAGAAAAAAATATTTTGAGAAATAAAAATACGAGACCAATTAATTAATAAGACGAGCAATAATAAAGTAACATTAGATATCCCAAAAGTATAATTATAAACGCTTGTAGGTGGAGAATATAACATATACTATTTAAATTTCTAATAACAAGCAAATTAATTCAAAATGGATTCCAAAATTCAATGTCTGCGAACAGAAGAACTTTAATCCAAACAACAAATTAATTGCTCCATAATATCAAAAATTAATTTAGAAAATTACCCCCTGTAGGTCAGTGTTGTTCCCAAAATAATTTTGATGTCAAGATAATAATCTCTAATGAATATTTAATTTAACAAAGAAATTATTAATTTCAATAGGTAGGCCACTGAGGTGACAAATTACCATCTCATTAATAAATTCTTCAAGGAGACTACATTGCTCTCTATTAATCTTGAGTTTCGTGTGTTCTTCTTGAACACAAACAAAATATCATGGTATTCACAAAAACAAACTTCATTTTATACAACTTAGGAGGACCATTTCGAAGAGGACTAATTCAGTTTTGATTTCGTCCTCAATCCGAAAACCCTTAGCATATGTAACTTTTTTTCTTCCTCAAATTCATTTTGGACATTAAACTTGACTAACCATTTTCTGTTTGGTGTAGTCCTAACAAACTTATAGATATATCCATATGAATTACAATTCTGACAAAAGATGCTTCCTCAAGGTACTTCATATCAAGGTGATATGATGATAGCAAGACTTTAATTCCATATAGCAAGTCAATATCATTGTTAGCAAGAATAGTCGTGCTCCCACTGATTTTAAAGTATATACACTGACCTACTTGATTTTCATCCATTTTAATAATTAAATTAAAAGGGGGAAAAACTTTTAGACAACATCTCTATTAACTTTCAGCTTAGTCACCAATCACTAGTTAGTATTTCAAAATGAATTTCATCTTTCTAATGATTGAGACATATTAATTAGGTAAACATGGTCAATTATTTAATAAGCCAGCTATGGACACCCTATTTTGTCCGGCCCCGAAAACTGCAAATGAAAAACAAAATAAAATAAAAAATAAATAAATAAAATAAAATAATGCAAAAATATTATTTTTGTCAAAAAATAAGAAAAGGTGAAAAGTGAGAGATGGTCTACTCTTAGCTCTAATGGGCCAAGCCCAAAGGACTTATGAGAACCCTAGCATATAAAATAGAGAAGCCTAGGTTAAGAAAGGGAGAACAAGAGTAGCTAGGTTAAAGAGAGAGAGGAGGCTAGGTCAAAGAGAAAGGGAGGCCATCAAAGAGGCAAGAGGAGGAGAAGGAATCAAGAATGCATGGAGATGGGAAGGGAAACCTAGAATGAAAGGTGGAAGAACCAATTGAGGGAGTACTCTTCACTTTGACACTTTTCTGTTTTGGTTGAATGTGATTGTTTGCCTTCTCCGTTTTGTTTTTGGTTGTTTCGACATTTATAATTGCTTTCTTGTATTTTTCTCTTGTTTACGCATACCTTTAGAGTATCTCTGAATTTTTTCATGAATTTCGAAATCTTTTAATGGAGTCAAACAATTTTTGTGAAAACCTCTGCCCGAACTGATTCTTAGTTCGGGCAGTGTGCCTTCAACGCAAGATTTTGATTTCAATTTAACTCCAAATTCAGTGATCTATTTTTTTTTCTGAAACTAGACATCCATAGCTTTCTGACCATAGGTCTTTGGTCAAATTTCATTGGGTATTTTACTCCCAACAAGTTTTATAAAATCAATTTTTCAAAACACATTGCAGAGTGACGTTCAGGTGTGGCGTCCTGAACGTCACTCCATTTCGTGAAATTGTTTCTCCATCTACACAACTCCGTTTTAATTGATTTTTGTCCATAAATCTTCTTCTTGGTCTCTGGAACAAAGTATAAAAATATCATGACCAAATTCATCCAGAATGATTTATGGCATATTTATTTATCCCAAAGTATCATTTCAAACAGCTTCTGGGTAACTGTGTTTTCAAAGATCATATCTTACAAATTACTTTTGATTTTGGGGCAAGGTCAGCAGGGCTGTGTAGGGCAGATCAAAATCTTTCTTACCCTTGGTTTTGAAAATTTTTCTATATTTCGGTAGTGGTCCAATTTGTTTTTTATTTAATGTCTAGAATCAGGAAAATAAGTGTTGAAAAGTTTTCTTTGTTTTTCTTAAAGCGAAAATTCCAAAACTACCATAGACGCTTTGTTTGTGTATTTTAATTAATGTCTTTATTTATTTGTTTAGCTGGTGTCACCAAGGAGCCTATGCTTCTATAGGAAGAATGGTTTACAGGTCATCTGGGCACACCGCCTGATGAGCATCACACACCCACCTTGTTTGATTTGTTTCGTGAAATGCATGGTAGATAGGTGCTGAGGGGCTCTTGCCTCTTTAAGCACATTGCACTTGGAGGCCATCTGAGTCTTTGCTTGATGAGCCTCCCCCCCCACCCACACACTTGCATGCCACACGAACTACGTGGACTTTGATCCCTCTTTGAGGGTATATAGGCCCTAGGTTCTTATCCTAGGTCAAGTCCACCTTTATTTTCTTCTTTGTTTTGTATTTATGTCTTTCACCAATTTTTAAGGCCAAATATTTTAATAATTAATTTTTAGGGTAACCGTCTTCGGACGGAGGAAGATGGGTGCCTAACACCTTCTCCCATCTCAATCAGACTCCTAAACCCAACATTTGGTGAAAATTCATTTTTACTCCAATTTTGAACTTATTTTTCTTTTTTCCAAATTTTGATTGAAAATTTGGTGGTGACTCCCGTCGAAGGCACGGTCTTCACACCAACCAAAAGCATTCTATCTATATTAATTATTTATTTAATTTTGAACCCAAAAATATGTGCCATAAAAGATAATTGTCTTCTTTTGTCAATTCTATTTTAACTCCCACAGTTTGCACATGTAAGGTGGTGAATTAATTACAATCAAGCTCAATTTATACAAAACATCATATTTAATTATTTACATTGCCAACAACTCAATAATCATAAAATAATTCATTTTAAAATTCATCCACAATCATCTAGTCTAGATGATAAATTTGAATTTGGACTCATAGATGACAAAAAAACTTTCCTTCAAAGACAAAACGAAACCACTCTCTAATGTCAATGTTTCAGTCGTGGTGCTTTAGTTATTTAAGGAAATAGAACAATAACCTAAAAATAAATAGCAGTAGAGGTTAACAAATTGGGTAAAATTAAGAAACTGACATCTACGGCATATAATCACAAGATACCCTCTTGTAGGTGAATAATGTGACATACAATTAGAATTTTTAAATAACAAGCAATTAATTCCAAATGGATTTCAAAAATTCAATACCTATAGGCAAACGAATTTTAATCCATAGAACAAATTAAATGCTACATGATGTCCAAAAATGATCTATACAATTATCTCAATGGTGAGTAATGTATATAAAACAATTTGACTACCAAGAATAATATTTCAATTTAATCTAACAGAAGCAAATAATAATTTACTAGGTAGTTCATTGTGGTGATGGCAATCAACCCTGTTATTATAAACAAGCTTTCAAGACATGTGAATTATACTATCCAATTTAGTTTCCTCAAACACATTGAATTTCTCACAAAATAGTCATTTTAATTTCCTTTAATCTTATGTGAGATAGTACAACAATATTATACTTGCATTGGAAAAGTGGTGGAAATTCATATTTTTACATAAAATAAATTTTCAACACTTTGAAAATTAAATATGAATGAGATTTGGATTAATCCAAAATCCATTAGCCCCTCTACAAATTCGAATATTGATAAGATTTGCAAATTAAGCACTCAATGTTTATATTTTACAACTTAATCTAATAAAGTTGTAAAAAAAAAAAAATTCATGTATATCTAAATATACAATACATTAATCACAAAATAAATTTTCTATGCTTTGAGTTTTTTTTTTTATATAATAAACACCGAACTCTATATAATAAGAAATTAATATTCAATTATTATTATTAATTATAATAATAGAAAAATTGAACACATTTGAAAGAGTTTGTCAATAACTCTTCCAATTGTTCCATAAACAATGAGGCGTGGGGCCCGTTGTGTGAAAACCCACGCCACCATGCATCACCCATCTCAGGGGTGCCTAGCTTCTTCTTCCAACCATGAGGAAAACACACTAAACCATGAGGAAAACACACTAACGCTACGGTTGGAGTAAATCTTTGGTGTCTTGGATGAATATATATATATATATATATATATATATATATATATATATATATAGACCAAACAACATCATCTTAGTTCAAATATTCATATTTTTAAAGGAAATTTTGAAACAAGACCAAAAGCCATACTTAATTGAAAACGTATTCAAGCTTTTCTTGTTCTTTAAATCTCTCTATAAAAGAAAGATTTTCTCTCTCTTCGGGGAGAGTTGTTTTTTCTCTCTTCGGTGAGAGTCGGTTTTCTTCTTCGAGGAGTTAGGGTAGTTTTTCATAGTTGATTTCTATCCTAATTTTGCTGTCTTGATTTTCTTGATTACAATATGGAGAAGATGATGGACGGAGTTCGTCAGGAGATGGATTACAATATGGAGGAAATGCACGATACAGTGGATCTTGAATGGGGAGAGAATTCGAATGGCAATATTGGAGGACGAACGCTGATTGGGAAGGTGATTTCGAGTAAGGCGTTGAATAAGAAAACAGTTATGGCAATGATTAGAAAGGGGTGGAATATGGGAGAAGGTTTGAGTATAATTGAAGCACAAGATAATATGTTTGTGTTTAATTTTGAGAAGGAGGAGGAATGTAAGAGAATTTTGAAAGGTAGACCATGGGCGATTTTAGGTAATCTCTTGATTGTACAGAAGTGGTCTTCTCTAAGCACTTTTAGGGAGGTTAATATTGGAGTTTGTCCTTTTTTGATACAGTTTCATAATATTCTGTTAGATGGCCTGAGCAGAAGGAATTTGGAGAAGCTTGGGAGGAAGGTAGGTGAGGTTGTTATGGTAGAAGAACCAGTTCTGAATGGGAGGATACTAAGGACTTTCGCAAGAGCTAGAATTCTGGTAGATTTGTGCAAACCATTGGTGGAAAGGCTTCTGGATTTCGCGCCCTGGACTTTCGAAGGTATGGATTTCAGTTAAATATGAAAAATTACAGCAATACTATTTTAAATGTGGTATGGTTGGACATGAGAGTAGGGGCTGTAAAATCTATAGTGGGGAGGATGAGGGAAGAAAGGTAGATAGAAAATTGGGGACTATGTCTGTTAGAACTTGGGAGGATGCAGTGGTGTATGTTAGGGAGGACTGGAAGGAGATAGAGGAATGGAGTAATACAAAGATAAATGATAAAAATAAGGTGGGTATGGAGGATAGGAGGTATGTTGGAAAAGAAAATGTGGATAATAATGTTAAAATGCCATATGTTAGTAGTGGTGGAAATGAATTTGATAAGATGGAGGAGGATAGGAGGCAGGGTGATATAAATGTTGGTAGAGAGGTGGTTTTTCCTGATAATACAGTTAAAATGGATAAGGGAAAAAGAGTTATGGAGGAGAAGAAGGGAGTAAATGAACATGAGATGAGAAGAGTCTTAAAAGAGAGAAGTGGGAAGGGAATTAAAATATCAGGAGTAGGGGATTCTAATGATGGAATGATTGAAGGATCTTCTTCTCGGCAAAGATACATTGTTGAATTACCTTCTGATGAAGATATTGTGGGTAGCAAGGCAATTCTTCCTTTTGTGAATAGTCCGCAATTGGTGGAAGTCATGGTGAAGATGGAGGAGGTCATTTTTAAAAGGGCGGGTGAAGAGTTAGAGGATACTAGATGTTTGAAGATAGTCAAGAAAGAGGATGTAAAGGAGTATGTTAGTGAACCTGTGCTTCCCTTTGTGCCTGGGGTTGTAGGGAATGGGTTGAGTAAGAAGATGAAAGTTAAGAAGTTGTCGAAGAAGAGTAGAATTGGTATGAATTTGATCAAAGAATGGAGTGAATGGGGGGAGTTAGTGGATATTCCAATTGCTGTTGGGATGGAAATGAATGGGGAGGTGTTCGAGTTCAAGGCTGGAGTTGAGGTGGGGAATGCGATGGATGAAAATGAATGTGGTTCTGGTGGCTATCCAAATACAGCCACCAAGGGGCCATGAGTGTCTTATCATGAAACTGTCAAGGGTTGGGGGCTCCCTTGACAGTGAAGGCGCTGAAAGAGACGTGTAAGAAATATAAGCCCTTGCTGGTTTTCCTTATGGAAACCAAGATGAATTCTAAGAAGTTGAGAAGAATTAAGAGAAGAAGGAGACTTGTTTTTTATGGTGAGCATTATGTTGACCCAAGAGGGAGTGGAGGGGTTTAGCTTTGTGGTGGAATGGGGGAGTGGAGGTTGAAGTTCTGTTTAGCACAAGGAATTTGATTCATGTGAAGATGAAGTCTAGTTCTTTTGATGTGCCTGATCATATGACCTTTGTGTATGGTCCTACTGATGAAATGGAAAGGAGGAGTGTGTGGAATAGAATTCGTTCTTTTTATGGGGGAGTGGTTGGTCCTTGGGTTTGTATTGGGGATTTTAATGATGTTTTGTACCAATCTGAGAAAAGGGGTGGAAGGTTGAAATCGGCTAGGAAAATGGAGAATTTTCGGGAGTTGCTTGTGGATTGTGATTTGTTTGATCTCAATTTTAAAAGGGATTGCTTTACTTGGTCGAATGGGAGGCCGGGAAAGGCTTTGATTAAGGAGAGATTGGATAGGGCAATTGGCAATTCTATGTTCAAACATAAGTTGCTGAAGATGCAGGTTTTCCACTTGACTAATGTGGGATCAGAACATAGGCCTATTTTACTTGATCTTTGTTATCAAGATGTGAGAACTCCAACGTGTTTCAAGTTTGAGAATTGTTGGGGTGATCATGTTGATTTTCTGAAGCTTGTTGGGGATTTTTGGAAGGGTTCGAATGCTGATGATGTTGATTGTATTGGTTTGATTAGGGACAATTTATTGAGTTGTCAGAAAGGGTTGTTAGAGTGGAGTAAGAAGGTTTATCTGAATAGTAAGAAGGTTTTGGATACTCTAATGAAGAAGTTGGAGGTGTGTAGAAGGGGTGACTTGAATGATGATAAAAAAGAGGAGATGGAGAGGGTTTTAAAAGAGATTGAAGAGACTTGGATTTTAGAGGAGCAGTATTGGTGGCAAAGGTCGCGAGTAAGTTGGTTAAAGGCCGGGGACAAGAATACAGGGTTTTTTCATGCAGCTGTTATGCACAAAAGACAGAAGAATAAAATTTTGAGGCTGAAGTTGGATGATGGTAGTTGGATTGATAAAGAGGAGCATATTGCATATTGCTTTAGTAGGTTTTATTCTGAGTTGTTTCAGTCTTCTGGTAGTAGAGATATGTCAGCTGCTCTGAATTATGTGAGAGGGGTGGTGTCTAGAGAAGATAATCTTCTGTTGGAAGCTCATGTTACAATTAAGGAGGTTAAAGAGGCTGTCTTTCAACTTGGGGCTGATACAGCTCCAGGTCCGAATGGTTTTTCTGGGGCATTTTTTCAGAAATCTCGGGATGTTATTGGAGATCAAGTTACTTTTCTTGTGAAGGAGTATTTGGAGAAAGGGGTTGATCTGAGTAGGATTAATGAAACCAATATTGTTTTGATTCCCAAGATTGATAAACCTGAGGAAGTGGGTCACTTTAAACCCATTAGTTTGTACAATTTTTTGTACAAGGTGGTGTCTAAGGTTTTATCTAACAGGATAAAGGGCATTTTGTATAAGGTCATTTCTCTTAATCAAAGGACTTTTGTGGCAGGGAGAGATATTCAAGATAATATAATAATAGCTCATGAGGCTTTCCATTACTTGAAGAATAAGAAGATGGGTGGAAAATTTGAATTGGCACTAAAAATGGATATGAGTAAGGCATATGATAGGGTGGAATGGGATTTCTTGGAGGAAGTTCTTGTGAGAATGGGGTTTAGTAGTTGGTGGGTGAGTAGAGTAATGGGTTGTGTCTCTACTGTAAGCTATAATTTGCAGTTGTCTGGGAGGAATGTGGCTTTTGTGCTTCCTAGTAGGGGTATTAGGCAAGGGGATCATTTGTCCCCTTACCTTTTTATCATCATTGCGGATGTGTTGTCTCTGATGTTAACAGACTATGTTAATATTGGAAGAATTAAAGGGATAAAGTTTGCAAGAGGATGCCCTGTGCTTTCACTTTGTTTCTTTGTTGATGATGTGTTGACTTTCTTAAAGGCTGGTAGGAGGAATTGTTTGGATCTTAAGAGAGTGATTGATGATTATTGTTGGGCTTCGGGTTAGACTACAAATTTGGGGAAATCTTGTGCCTTTTTTTCTAATAACACTCCTGAGGATGTGGTTGATGAGTTATGTATGATTTTTGGTATTTCGGATACAGCTAATCCTGGTAAGTATTTGGGATTGCCTGTGTTATGGAGTAGGTCTAAAGTTGAGGCTTTAGCTTTTGTGAGAGATAAGGTGGTTAAGAAGGTTCAAGGTTGGAAGAGTAGTTTTCTTTCTCATGCTGGGAGGGAAGTTTTGGTTAAAGCAGTGGCGAATGCGATTCCAGTGTTTCCTATGTCTTGCTTCAAGTTTCCTAAGAGGACTTGCATGGAGCTTGATAGTATTATATCAAATTTTTGGTGGGGTCAGAAAGGGGTTGAAGGTAAGATTCATTGGAAATCTTGGAGGAAGCTGGCTATCTCTAAAAAGCATGGGGGGTTGGGGTTTAGAGATTTTGAAATGTTCAATTTGGCTCTGCTTGCTAAACAAGCCTGGAGGTTGGTTATGAACCCTAATGAGTTTTGGGTGAGGATTCTTAAGGGGTTGTATTTTCCCAATAAGGATTTTATCGAGGCTTCGAAGGGTCATAGATCTTCTTGGGCCTGGTCTAGCTTGTTGGAAGGGAGGAAGGTGTTGGAGAAAGGTATGATTTGGAAGGTTGGTGATGGTTTGAAGGTTGATATTTGGAAGGATAGATGGATTCCTGGGGTTAAGGGCTTTCGGCTGACTTATGGTAATTGTTCTCATGAGCTTTCTGGAATGAAAGTTTCTTCTCTTATTAAGAATGGAGGTTGGGATTTAAGTAGTTTGAGGGAGAATATTACTTACCTGGAGAGGAGAGCTATTCTGGCAGTGCCTATGAGTAATAATGTTTTGCCTGATAGGAGGTGCTGGCCCTTCTCTAAGGATGGTGATTACTCTGTTAAAACAGGTTATCAGTTTGCTAGGGATATCTGGATTAAGTGTGAAGATGACAAGCCTAGCTGCTCTTTCTCATTGTCTGAAGATTTGTGGAAGCAAATTTAGAGGCTGAGAGTGCCTAATAAAATGAGACACTTTATGTGGAGGGTTTGTTCTGAAGCTTTGCCCTCTAGGAATGCTTTGCTTAAGAGAAGGTATGTTTCCTCTGACTTATGCCCTTTTTGTGGAAGTGCTTCTGAAACAATCGAACATATGATGCTCCTCTGTGATTGGGTTAAGGAACTATGGTTTATTAGTCCTCTTACTTTAAGAATCTCGGAGTTTGCTGTTTCAAGGTTTGATGATTGGTGTTGTAAGATGTTGACAGGTCATAGTGAGTTGGATGATTTTAATAAGGTTGTTTTTGCTTATATTTGTTGGGAAATTTGGAAAAGTAGATGCAGGAAGGTGTTTGAAGGTGCTAAGGCTTCTTCTGATTTTGTTTGTTCTAATGCTATTTCCCTGGTTAAAAAATTTTGGCAGGTGGATGATATAAGCAGAAAGGGAAGTGTGGTGAGTGCAGGTAGGGCTGGTGGTGAAGTCTTGGGTGGGTACTTTGAAGGTTAATATTGGTGGGTCTTTTTGTGCGGATAGCTTGATGGCGGGTGTTGGGGTGATTGTTAGAAATGCTTCTGGGTGGTGGATGGTGCTTCTGAGGTGGTTTTTGCTTCTTGTGCTTTAATGGCTGAGACAAAAGCTTTGATAAAGGCTTTTAGTTTATGTGAGAAGTATGGGGATACCAATATTATTTTTGAGACTGACTGTGCAGTGTTTTATGATGTTGTTGTGACTGGATCTTTAGTAGGTAGAGATTGGAGATGTTCGGAGGCTATGGATATGGCTTGCCTTCTGAAGAACTCTTCTACTTGCTCTTCCTTCTCGTTGGTCTGCAGACAGAGAAATTTTGCAGCTGATTGGCTTGCAAAGAATTGTGTTAAGGGGTTGGTACCCTTGAATTGGGTTACTGTTATCCCAATCCCTTTTTTGGTGATTTTGAAGGCTGATTTTAATATTGTTTTTGGGTCCCTAAATGAGAGTACAGGTGTAGGTTGAAACTTTTGTACTTGGTTTGCTTTTGCTTGTGTTGTCGCTTTCTTTGCTTTTGTCCTCTGGATGTTGTGGTTTTTTCTTGGTTTAAATGAAGTATTCTTTTGGCCAAAAAAAATCTCTCCATATATTCAATAATAACATATGGCAAGAAAGAAAACCAATTCACAAATAATATTATAAAAATAAATTAAAAGAAATCGTATTGGTTTTAGACTTAATTGCCTAACCAGGCTCTGATATCACATGTTAGAATAATAAAGATTATTCTCATCAAGATCAAAGGCCAAAATCTTAGAACACTTATACAGATTAATTATAATTTGAGTACCTCTTGATGCCATAGTTTGATCGGACGTGATCAATTGCTCATGTGGAGGCCAGTCTTCCTCTCCTCATCTTTTTCATGTGACTGCTCTAATGGGAAGGCTAGGTCAAAAATTAGATTGGAGAGTGGACTTAGCCCTGTATTTATAGAGGGTTGACAATTACCTACCCATCATAGATAGTTAGCGCGATAACCCTACACTTATCACATTACATCATTATTGGGCTGAAGACCCAATCCACAAAGTGAGACCAAAACCAAATTAATCACATTAATTTATAGGTATCATGGTCATAATTGGGCTATACATCCAACCAATATTTTAAATAAAACGAAATATCAATGAATTAAGCCTAATATAAAATAATTTTCCAACATGTTGGATTGGCGGAGGATCTAGTGTATCAAAATCAGGTAGTCTGGGTTCTCTTGGTATAAACTCTCCCGGGTTAGGACCTACTGATGTGCAGAAAACATGCTTGAATGGATCAAAGTTGTTAAGCTGGTTAAGGAAGAAAAACATATTGCGGGTAATTTCTTCCTTGTCTTCCTGGAATCTTTTGGTAGTGAGATATTCTGACATCCTCCAATCTTCTGAAATCATAGACGTAACTCCCTCGATAGTGTTATGGATCATGTAAGGTTTGTGTACAATGAAAATGGAGGAGATGGAAAATGTCTTTCTTGTTGGTGGCCAGGCTTGGTGTTTGATGATGATTTCCCTTAATTTTGTCCTCCAGACACTAAGTGAGCTGAACCATTCAAGGAAGGTCCATAAGAGACTGTTAGCTTCGCTAGGAGAGCAAAGACTAACATAAGTAGTGAATGTATTGAATTCAATAGCTATACAGTATTGGATTACAACACACCATAGATACCATAGTTGGTCTTCTGTCATGGATGGCTGGATGTTCTCTAGGTTGAGGTAAGGAGTATCAGGGTTAAAACAGGAAGGATATGGGGGTATGTTTGAGATTGGATAGATTTTGTGTAGGTAACAGAACATGGCTTCTATGGCTAATCTCAAGGTCATTGCAAGATTAGTAGGAGTATAGTCTACATGTGGAAATTGGTGAATAGCCATTGTTGTTTGGTAGGTGTTTGGAGGAGGTGGTGGTATGTTAGTCATCATAAAAATGAGAGGAACGGATTTGGAAGGTAGAAGTAGGAAGGCTGTCTAGGGTTTTTTGGGTCTAGATAGAAGGTCTGCTAGGACATTGGTGGTTCCCTTTATATGCTTAATAGTGAACTCATATTTGGAGAACCAATCTTTCCACAGAAGCAACTGCTTATCCAGAATCACTTTACCTTTGAATTCTAGCATGCGAGGGAATGATGAGTTATCCATCTGAACTTTGAAGTGACATGAGCTCATATAAAATTCATACTTTGAAATCCCCTTTTGACTGCCAGTATTTCTTTGTAGGTTGTGTGATATTGCTTTTCCAAATCTCTGAACTATCCACTTGCATGTCCACAATAGTAGTGTTGGCCTTTATCTTCTTCAATAAGTATAGCTCCTCAGTACTCATCGCTTGTGTCAGTCTGTAAGATTTTGTTTCCATCACCGGGAATTCTGAGTGGTGGTGGATTTTGGGCAATTTTCTTCAATTCTTGGACAGTTGTTGTTTGTTCAGGGCCCCAAGGCTGGAGGTTTTTCTTCAGCATGAGGGATAAACAACTAGTGTGTCTGGCTACTTGAGGGATGTAGGTTCTGACAAAGTTGACAATTCCAAGGAATTGTTGCACTTGTCTTTTGGTAAGATTATCATCTGGGAACTTGAGGAGATCTTCTGTGAGATGCGGACTTGGTTGGTGAAATCCATTAGCAATCTTAAGCCCAAGAAATTCAATCTGCCTTTGGCCTAATGAGCTCTTTATGGCTGATAACATGAGACCTTTCTGTTTAACAATTGTGGCGAATTGTTTGAGAAATCCCATGTGCTCTTCTTCGGTTGGTGAGAATAACAGTATATCATCAATGCATATGAGTGTATTTTTTATGATAAGCTGGAAAATCTTCACCACGGCTTTTTGAAAAATGGATGAAGCTATCTTGAGACTAAAAGGCATGACTATCCACTGGTAATGACCATTAGGAATGCAGAATGCCGTTTTGGGTCTATCTTCAGGCCTGATGCCCAATTGCCAAAATCCAGCTTTTAGATCAAATTTGGAGAAGTATTGGGCTCCTTTTAGAAGGCCCAATTGAGAGTCCATCCTTGGAAGAGGGAACTTGTCATCTTTAAGAAACTTGTTGAGAGGAGTATAATCAATAACAAGCTTCTTTTCCCCCACCTTTTTTCAACATAAAAGGCTTGGCAAGCCCATTCTGACTTGGATGGTTTAATAAGGCCTTGTTTTAGGAGCTGAGAACATTCTTCATGGGCTAGAGCCATGTCTGTGGGATTCATTCCCGGATGTGTGGCTTTGATTGGGTTGACGTCTTCATTAAGCTTGAAAGGGAGGTCAATGAAGAATTCTCTATTCTTTTAAAGCGGGAAAGGATGTTTGAATTGTGCATGAGACTCTGGGCAGAATTCAAGCAACTATTCCTTTATGAGCTCATATTGGACAGGGGCATTGTGGAGTTCATAGAGCTTAGGGATTGTTGTGAAGGGTTAGAATTGGTGTTTGAAGTGAATTCCCGAGGCTGCTATGTAGAGACCTTGAGCTTGATTGATGGTGTCCATTCTTATCAAAACATCTTTTCTAGGGAGAGAGGTACCAATTACTTTGGTCCAGATTATGCAGTCAGGAAAGAACTTGAGTCCAATTTTTCTTTTGGAAACAAGGGATGTGTAAAATGATTCTCCATTTGCTGTGATGAACCATTCACTGTGTTCTTTCCATTCTGAAGCTAGGAGGATTTTTGGATTCATAATGGTTCTTCCTGCACCTGTATCCATGAAGGATATGAAAGGGATGGATCTGTCGTATTTCCCTGTTAGAATACTCATTCGAACTTTTGAATGAGGTACCATTCTCTTTCTAGTGATCTCCATTATTTCTCTACTGACTGGAGTTTCTCTTTCAATGCAGAGAATGTGGTCTAATCCATCTGAGCTACTTTCTTCATCTCCTTTAGGAGAACTATACCAGCTTGCACTTACCACTGTTGAAAGAGCAGCACTTCATTTGGAAATATTCTTACCTGGCTTGCCTTTCTACTTGCGAATTATCTCCCAAGAAAGTTTGATGCATGTAGCCAAGAAGTTCTCAAGGACGGTTCAATTGAGAAAGTTGGATTTTCCTGTATTCCACTAGCATTAAAAACCATTCTCTGAGAACTCCTGCAAATCTTGAAAAGAATTCTCTGAGAACATTTACTAGGACAGCTCATTCTTTTGTCAATTGGAAGTCTATCCAGGCTCCAAATTCGGAATCGATCTCGCCACTTATCTGGAGAGATATCATCAATAGTAAACCAAGGGCCATTTTTTGGTACCGAGAATTGTGGTTGATGGCCATGAGAACTTTTAGCATGTGGGGCATCTTCGTATTCATCTTCAGTAGAAGGATCTTCCACTCTAGGTTCATCATCAGGAGCACAATCTACCATAAAAAGGTTTGATATAGTAGTGACATCAGCATAAGGTTCTATGTCAAATTCTGAGAGGTCTTCAATGCTCTGAGACGTTTCTTTAGTAACCTCAATAGGATTTGAAGAAGTAGATGAAGTGTCATCTTGGTCACTTGGTTGCCCTAGCATATTCTGGATAAAGTTAATGGCTTGTTTATCCTTTCTCTGATTAGGTTGCTAGGGCGGTTGTTCTTTAGGAGGAGAGTGGAATCGGACTCCAAGAAGAGTTCCTATAGGTGGTTGGGAGACTGCTTTAGAGTAGGATGGTGATGGCAAATGAGGTGATGGTTCTGGGTGTCTAGGTCTAGGTGTCAATCAGGGTGTTCTGGGAGGTGGTGGAGTAGTTTTCTTGAAGATGTTTGAAGTCATTTGGTAGTATCTAGAATAGTCATTCTGAGAAGGGTATGTGTATGGTGGATCTATTGGTGGAATAAGGAACGAGGATGGAAAATAATCTGTGTGGGATGGTACGTTCTGGTTCCTTTTTGTCATGTCTACTTCGATCTGCTTAACTTGTTGTTTGAGCTATTTCAACTCCATCTCTTTATTGACAAAGTCAGGACTGTAGAGATCTTTTGCAGAAAATCTCTTAAGCTCATAGTCCAGTTGATATACCTTTTTCTTTAAATCAGTATGTAATTGTAAGATTTGAGCTGCAAATTCATCTACTTTGTTTTGCAGGTTCTTAGAAGAAGTAGATATATTATCCAACTTCAAATTGATCTTCTGAAGATACTGATTTTGGATCTGGCATTTTCGGATTGCCAGTTGAGCACTTCATCACTTAAAGAGACATTCATGGCTCCATTCAAGGCAACTGTTGTAGCTGTGACAAATGGTGTTGCAAAAATTCTTCCTGTGGAGTCAATCTTTCTTTGTAAAGGAGGAAAATCTTCCTCTGGAGACAACATGTCCAAAGGAATCGAGTTTTCCTTTTTGTAGAGCTCAAGGAGCTCTTGTCTTTTTCTTTCTCTTTCTCCTTCTTGTTTGGCTAGCAAGATGCATTCAAAGCTTAGTAAGCTCGATCCTTACTTTCTGGCTCCAAGTGTCTGACCTCTGTCTCTGTTCTTCAAATCTTTGTTCGAGGGCTAAAGCTTCTGGATTTGCTGCCAGTCTTTCCCATCTTGTGGGGATTTTCTGAGCATTCATCATTCTTCTGAGGGCATTAATGCGGGATCTTTATCATCTTTTCCTTTTTGAGAAGCATGGCTATCTGAAGTACAGCTATGCTTCGGAAAATAAGTTTTTGTGATCTCGAAATTCTGATTTCTTCAACAGGATGGCAGTCACATTCAGGATCACACTTGGTTGGATTTGCATCCCAAACAAAATGTTCATTTACGTGAGAGTTGTCGGTAAATGAGGCATCTAGGTAAATTGAGTGGATTGGGAGTTTCTCTCTCCTGCTCTTTCTCTTCATATCCGTTGTGATATGTGTAGCCCTAGAATCTAGTTCTTTTGTTGGTTGCATCATGTTGATGGATGAAAAGGAAGAGAACAAGGAAGGTGTTCTCGTCCCAGAGGTAGAAGTCTGGCCAGGTCTCTTAAAGACTGTCTTGACACTACCATTTGTCTGTGTGACAATAGTAGGTGCTTCCGTGGTATAGACTGGTCTAGGTTGTTCAAACTTCTTCTCATAATTAGTGAGCCACTCCAATGGCATGAGTTGGAGCAAATCTTCTTTAGGGATTTTCTTTGGGATGTTGATAATGGTGCCTTCTGCATTAGCCTCAATTCTGATCAGCAAGGTATCTTCCGTGTGATTAGGAAGCTATAAATCACAAGCATGGTCTTGAAGCCGATATATCATCTGGTGATGAAGGGTTGCTACAATCACTTCGGGCTTCTGCTTATAGTCTTTTATCTAGATCAGGACTTGTAATCTATAGACAAAAAGGGGTCTAAAAGACTACCCACAAAATCTGGGAAGATGGTGAACAAAGTTGTTCCTGCGTTGAGAGTGGTGACTACTACGCCAATCAAGGCTTTGGCGAATTCAGTGCAGTTGTGTCAACAATTCCAATCTTGGCCACTGCTGGATTTGCTTTACGGCCATGATAGATAAGTGCCAATCTGATGGCTCTATAATGAAAATGAGAGTAATTTTTTCGTCACCAAAGTTGAATGAGTTCTGGAGAGATGCAAAGTGGAAAGTACATCTCTTCTTCTGAAGCTGGTATGGCACACTGATTCATCTTAGTTCCTTGCACATATTCTCTAACAGGGTTAGGGTTTCTGAAAATGATAGATCTAACTCTTTGAGAGGTAGAAAGAGGAAGCCTATCATAGTAACCATATGGATTGATGATGGGAGGTGGTGTTCTAGACTGGAAGGTTTCTTCGAAGTGGGTAATTTCTACTAATAGAGTTTGACAAGGTAGATCTACAAGATTTTGGTATTTGTAAAGAGTCTAAAGATGAAACAGAAGAGATTCTGTTTAGAAGGCTAGAGGATTCCATGAGAGATAAAGTTCTTCCTTAATTCTATCTCTTAATAATAATAACATTCACAAGCCACCTGAAAATTGCCAAGGCTATGATACGATAGCTAGTTCCCCCGCAAGAAAGTTTTTCAAACAAAGGAAAAAACGAAAAACAACCCTAGAAATCATCATGGCTCAAATTACTTATTACACATACTTTCAATGAAAATTCATATATTATATCAACAATCTCAAGCAAATGGCGTAGTTACTATTTATAAGCAACAATGAGTTCAAGGTAGAAGACACATCCAATCATCTTTTTCCCTTTTGGACTAAATTTCCCTTAAATGATAAATAGGAAACCATAGGATTGCACAACTCTTGTAACATCCAGAAGTCAGAGCATATATACTCTTCAATGGGCACTTCAGTAAAGGCTCATAGTTTTAGACTACAATCAGCGACCTGACCATTTTGGATGAGACCATTCTCGTTCAGATACTCAACAAAATCATCAATAAGATAGGGCCAAGCACCTTCAGCATCATAATTAGATAAATTTGGGTCAACAGTCTGCAAGATCGAGCATGAAAATATTAGTGATTTCAGCGTGACCTCATAAACCCAAGAAAAACAAGATAGTAGAAGATAAAGCAAGGGTTTCCAACTCAAACACTATATGCAAAACTCAACAGACTGGAGCCTTAAGCCCAAAGGTCCACGGTCATGACAATAGGTTGGAAGCTGACATTAGATTTTGCCATCTCCCTTAGTATGTATTCCATACTAGAAACAATCTCTTTGTTTGCAAGGGTACAGCTGCATATATCTTACCCTCCCAGACTCTACCTGGTGGGAGTCTCGTGATCTGGGCCGTCCTTAGTATGCATTCCCTACTCTCCTATCCCATTTCCTAGGGTGGAGACCTATCATTAACCCCTCCAAAATATCAAGGGTAATATATCCTCAGTTCCTTTTTTTTCTTTTTTGGGGGGGGAAAGAGGGAAGGGAGGGGGGGGGGAGGCAAGAGGAAAGGGGACAACATATTTTTTATAGCATTCTCAAAAACATGTTCTGCAGAAATAAAACATGTCCTTCTTCTGTTTAGGCATTAAAATATGTCACCATATCACATTCATTATCTCTTTCTTTTTTGGCTGCAAACCCAAATATAAAAAATGATTTATTATCATCCATAAACGCAGTGATGCTAAAGGAGGCTGCCATGGTTGGTCATTGACAAGCAGCTGCCAGAACAAACAGCAGATTTTCGCATAATTTACCAGCACATACGCAATGTGATTTTAAGGGTCATATTAACCATTTAGCTTTATTTGAGTGAAATTAACACAAGAAAAACCCTAAAGACAAACATGAAAGAAATAAACACTTGTGCTGAGAAATTCCGAGACTGAACAGAGCCAAGATTGACTCTTCTTTCTTTAATGAGGAAACTCATCAAATCATCCTATCCTACTTCAAGGTCAATTTTATTTTCCTTTTCCATATTTTTTATTAAGTGCTGGCAGAACTCCGTCTTCCTAAGCTGAATTTAAAGCTTTAACAGCTTACCTTAGCAAACTCCAATAGTTGAGACCATGTGTCCCTACTGATTGCTTTGTTGTGCCGAGCCTGTGTAAGTAGCATAAAAAGTTTCAATAGGGACCAAACAAAGGAAGCACGGAAAGATGCAAAAGCTAAAAGGTGTGCAAGGATAATAACTAGCAAATTACCTGTAAGAACTGGCACCAGTGATCAACCAGTGGCCACTGCTTTTCAGCAAATAATAGTTGCCACATTCCAATAGCAGTATCCAAAGCCAAAGATTTCTGACCCTGAAATACATAAATCAAAAGTCACACAGCATTCATCTCAAAATACATAAAGCAACCATATTATTTTTGCATGATGAATCACATGTCCAATATTTTGAGGTACCAAAGACATGAATGTATTTTTTTTTTCTGATAAAAGTAGAAACTTATTGAACAAAAACAAAATACAAGTAAATACAAGGAGGACCAGCAGACCTCTACAAAAGTAAACAAATAAAAGAAAGAAAAGAAACTAGACTCCTATTCAACAAAGCCTTCCAATCCCTTTGGATATCCATAAGGGATTCCTATCTAAGCAAACCATTAGAAGAAACCAAAAACAAATACAAGAATGTGATTCTTTTGCAAAGATGAGGCAGAATGTGTTATTAGCATCCTACTCCAATCAACACCAGAGTTGCAAGTCCTGCACATTGCCAAAGTGTTTTATGCTCTTTACCCCTCCCAAAGGCCACAGACTTGATAGCAAGACAGGTGCCAAGATCAACCGGGCAGACCCAATTCTCTTCAAAGTAGACATGAATGTTAATGTTATATTGTTATCAAAGATGATATCAAATGCCATCAACCATCTTGTATACCACAATAATTAAATTAAGTTCTAACCACTAGAGAAGGGCATGAAGCTATACTGAATATCCAGAATATGCCACATAACCACAAGAATTCGGTAGGATGTGGCCATTATTCCAGGATGTGGCCAACACGATCTTAGGTAGGAACTACCCGATTGTTTTACCTTTTAGTTAAGCCACAGCCAAAAGTGATATCATCAAAGTTATTTAAGTCTGAAATAACCAACTACAATGTACGGGGTGAGACAACAAGGACATCAAGTCATCAAACACATACCTTCTCTTTTGCCCAGCCAAAAGCAAAGTTATATATCTCACGGAACTTCTCTGGATAATTCAATACCAAGAAAATTATTTCAGGACGCTTCTTCAATAGACATTGAAGATAATTTTTAAAGAGAAATTAAATATAACATGAACAACTATTTTGAACTTAGGGGCTACAAACTGGATTTTTGCTATTATACATACGTTCATCCTTTAGCTCAGAGCGCATATATGGTATCCTTTCACGGAACTTGTCCAGGGAGTCTATCCTGAAAAAAAATCATACAGAAATCAACTGAATATCAGTCACTGAAAAGTCAAAAACAACTCCTTTTTTGCTATGACACAAAAATAAATTCATACCCCAAAGATTGTAAACCACCAATAAACTCCTGTTTGGAAAATTCACACATGGTGCCGGCTTTCATGTGCCATGAGAGAACTAACTGCAAGGATGTCCACATCCCAAGTTACCAAAAGCAACCCATGTCACCAGATCATATCACATGATGCAACCAAGTTATAAGAATAAACTTTAAAAAGAGATGTAAATTTTAGTTATAAAATTCTTTCATTTGAAACTCCACATATAACCCTTCTAAGAGATATTGTTTATTTCACCCTAAAGTAAACCTAAATCATCATCAAGCTATATAGATGGGTAAGTATATTATCATTCAAGTTTTTTTGCTTTCTCTATAAAACAGTTTCTCATCTTGCTAATTTAGTTTCTTTAAGATATCAGACTAATTTAGGAGAACTTTATACTGGGAGAAATGACTGATTGTGAATGTGCAATTTATTAGCCATGAATATTCAAATCTTTTGATACAAGAAAATTTCTCAATTCTTCTGCATTTTTAGGGAAAAAAAACCTTCATTATGGGAATGGAGCAAACTAGTTTGGGAGGCCTCCTCCCAATTTGGCCTGGCAGTAGGTTGGAGTTATGTCACCAAAAGAAAGAAAAAACCTAATTACCTTCATTTAAAATTTGCACCTCCACAACTACACTGTAGTAATGTAGTTTACACAATATCTTAAGAAATTTTCAGTTTTATATATATATATATATATATTTTTTTATAGAAAAAGAAATTGTATTAAAGAAAGAAGAAGATTACGAGGACAAGCAGTCAATTTTATATATTTATAATTTCGTCTATCACTATTTAAACAGAGTTGGCTACTTGACTTTCCAAAGTCATACTGCATAGAATATATTAAATGAAGAAATAAATAAACCTAAGAAAATATGCATAATATAGAAATGAAATGCTTCGAGAAAGCATAGGAATACCATCACTATATCTTGAGGATCCACCTGCAGAGGAAGTGAAAATAAATAAATTACATTGTGAATAAAACAGATTTTATTAACCTTTCAAATGAATCAAAGGCATCAAAATAAACAACAACAATCAAAGGCATCAAAATATAAGTGAGAAATGTTAAAATCCATATGGTTTGAAGTTTAAACAGTATGAGAAATCAAATTAATTAGCAAAATCCTATAACTGAATAGTTCAAACAGACATCCAAAATACAATAAACTGCATTTTAAAACAGCAACCTGGAGATCACTGCAAAGAAGAGTGATACCATCAGCCAATATCATGTCAACATATGGATCTGCATGGCAGTTGGTGCAAAGAATTATTAGTAAACAGGCATTATGTACCATACTTGGGTAAATTATAGCCACAAATCAGAAATGAAAAACAAAAAAGCAATATGTAACTCGTGAATTTTGAACCCACTATATACTTTCTACAACCAATATATAAACCTTATCTAATGTGTCCTCTATGATAAGACAGTTTAATGAAACTTTTTGTTAATTTATCTTAGGAGTGGAATTAGTGTTGGAGAAATGTCTTCAGTTCTAATTGAAAAGAGGGAATAAACTAGGGATAAGGATAGAGATGTGAAGCACCCTTGCTCATAAAACAACTATAGATAGATTATGTAGCCAAATTTTATTTTATTTTTTCCAGCAGTATGTTACCTCAGGAAGTAGCAAAGTTTTTCCAGAGCAGACAAATATTACTAATCTTTCAATCTTTTTTTACTTTTAATAAACCAGTTAATTTTGAAGATTATTTGAATCCACAAATTATAATTAAATAAATACAAAACTCGAAATCAATCTAAGTAAACAGGAAAAAGAACCAATCTAGTATATTAAGAAGTGATATAATATTGTGAAGATCCAGAACGATGAAATATTCAAAGATCGCAAACAGCATAACAGATAATAAACTGGGGAAACAAAAAGACATAATTCATAATAAATGGCATGATATTTGTATACTAAAGTTTCTTCCTAAATATATGTAATTCACCAACATGTTAGCTGTATCAGCTCTCTAGTTTTTACTTCATTACTAACCTTTATATCTATTGTAAAGCTTCTCCAAGTTTCTAGAATCAGCTAATGTTTTAAGCTGGGGTTGGCTGTAGAATACATCGAATGCTCCTTCAAGATGCCAATCACTAGCCTTCAAAGTTTGAAGTGCCACTTTCTCACTGCAAATACATTATTAGACCTTTTTCAGTGGTAACAAAAGTAAGATATGTGTGATGAAGGTAAATTTTTACAAATTTCTTGAAGAACCCAGTAAATTAACTCAGTAAACTCTCCATTGTACCCAAGGTAAAAAAAATGTTATTGTTTTAGAAAGTATACGCAATTCAGCATAACAGTTATCTCCTCTGGCAGTATCAGAAGAACTAATCATGTCAATACTCTATGTTTGTAACTTTAAGATCTATAGAACTACAAATGGAAGGAAAAAAAAAGGGCTTGCTATCCAATATTAATTTACTCCCCATACATATACAAGTTACATAATAAACATATAATTGAAGTCATTTATAAGAGATTTACAAATAAATGATAATTTGAAGCATGATAAATTCTCAAGCACTCATTCCATCGAACACACTAATATCATTTCTACAGTTCCAGAGTCCAATCATCATACAACTAAGACATGTGACAGTGAAACCACATATTGTTGTCAAAGAGTAATAGGCTATTTATTACCTAGCTCCAGTTATCGTCATGAACTGCTGGAGTTTGTCGCGGTGACCTCTTCCCAATTTGTGCTATTGAAAGAAGGACAAGTAATCAATGGGTTAGCCTATATAACAATTCAACAACAACAAAAACAAAGCATTTTTCCCACTAGATAGGGTCCGTTGTATGGATCAAATACACTAACTTATTCTTTTTTGGATTGCATATATAACACAAATACATTGTAAATCTTTATTTAAGTCACCCATCAATATAAGTTTGATGACTGATACTCGAACATAAAATGAGGTTACTTCATGCAAGGTGATGAAAGAGGAGAGAAAATCTTAACAGCAATGTATCTACACTCATACATAAACACAACAACTTTCTAGCCCCAGACAACCAGAAAATATACGTGCCCGTGTGTATAGATACAGTGCACTGTATTTTAATGACTCTATCATTCCCTAATCTTGGACAAACCAATAAAATCAAAAGGAATTATATATCAGACATAAATGACAGATGCTACTTCATCAAAAAAGTTGAAAGGCGAAACAAAGAATAAAGTCGAATTGGATTGCCATCATATAATTTTGAGGAACAAACAAGCTAACCTAAAATATACCCAGTGCACTGAACTTTGATGATGATATAATCAGTTCCCCCTTCTTGGAACTTACTCAATAACTTCAAAGAGAAAATTTTACTCACTTCAGTTGTGAATAAAACATGCTACTTTCAGGGGGGGGGGGGGGGGGGGAAGTTGAAAGGACAAAGATGGGATAATTGTAACGAACATAGAAGCTGACCAAAAACATATGCAGTGCACTGAATTTCAAGGATTTTAATAATTTTCTTAATCATAAAACACACACAACAAGTTCAGAGGAGAAAATTTCACTTCAGATGTCAGTAAACGAATTAGATTTGCCGTAATTCATATGATGTGAGTTGCGAGGAACAAAGAAGCTAAACCAAAATTGGGGCCTTACCATTGTTGAGGTGGAGAACAAAAACCCTAGAAGCTCAGGGAAGCTGAAGATCTTGTTCCCCTGGAAGCGGTAGAAGAGAGAGGAATTTGGGGATGGTTGAGGTCCCTGCTCCCTCTGAATTGATGGCTTCCGAGAGGAGATTGAGCAGAAAAGGGATTGATGCTTGAAGACGGAAGGAGGGAGGTTTGGGTTTGCCTTCTTTTGCTCTCTTTTCGTGGTTTTTCCTTGTGGCTCGCACTGTCTATAGTGGACCCGTGCAGCTTAAAGAGAGTGATGCCAACTTGTTTATTTTCTGCGTACTATTCCAATAACTACGTCCATTATGATTATAATTAAAACTAGGATTGTGCCGTGCACATCCACAGATAATATATATTTTAATTTAGGAAAAAACTTATGTCCATTCCTCCAATTTCTTAATATAATTATGACACGTGGCAAAAAGTGTTTAAATGACCAATCACAGTAGAGAGAGAATATAGAAGACCACATTTTATATGACCAATCATAGAAGAAAGAGAGTGTAAATACAATATATGATTGGTGGAATTAGAGGAAATGGACATAAAGAAATGGACATAAATTTTTTCCTTTAATTTATTATGACATGAATAATAAGAATTTTTAGTATTCAAATTTTATAATATATTTAATAATCTATTTATATATCATTATTATTATTATTATTATTATCATATACATATCATCAATACATGACATTTTAAATTTTTTAATTGCAGTTTAAAAAATTAAAATAAAAATAAAGATTTATATCAACAAAATAAATTTGATTACATTAAATTTGAATTAAATTAAAATATTATAATTTAAATAATAGCAAAAATATTTCATATATATATATATATATATATATAATATTTAATTAATTAAAAAACATTTTGTACAATTCAAATTTGATAAATACCTATTTGTTTACATAAATTGATGCACACGTCATAAAAACTTTATATTATATAATATTTAGAATATTTAATCTTATTTACAATTCATATCTATTATAAATATATGTATTTATATGTGAATGACTACATTTTTAACATTGGATTCTTCCTAAACCCTACACATGGTCACTTGTCTCTTTATATCTTTGGTAACCTCTCCATAAAGGCATCTTTAAGGCTTTGTTTGGATTTTGGGAGGGGGAGGGAAGGGGAGAGATTAGAGGAGAAAGGAGGGGAGGGGAAGGGAAGGTTAAGCTTCCATATGTCCTCCCCTTGTTTGGGTGTTGATACCTCCTCCAAAATACTTCAATTTGGAGTATCTTGAATTTGTGAAGGGGGAGGATAATGGAGGGTTAAGGATAGATCTTACATTATCTTCCCCTCCAATTTTCATCTTTCCATACAAGGAGAAGATATCTTAATAGTCTCCCCCTCCCTCCCCTTCTCCTCCTTAATCCCCAATCCAAACATACCCTAAGAGAATTGTGTAACCTTCCAATTAGTGTGCTTAAAAGTACATTATTATGTTCTTAATGTTACCTTATGGCTAAAGTCCTATAAATAGGGACTATTGTACACAAGTGAAGTATGAATAAAATTTTGGTGCATATTCTTGTTGCTCTTTTGTTGCTAAGCTCTTGTTTTACTGTTGCTCTTTTGTTGCTAAGCTCTTGTTTTACAACACGTTATCAACACGAGACTCTAAAATCTGTGTGTTGAAAGATCTCTGAACTTGTTTCCATCACATCAAGGTACGTAAAGAAATATATATTTTTCATAAATATATATATATATATATATATATATATATATATAGCATTTGAATTCTAACTTTTAATTTTTAAAGTGTAGTTTATTCACTATGTCGAATCTCACAAATCTTCAATTCATTGCACTTGATATTTCTTAAAAAAATTACCTGTCATGGGTCCTTGATGCTGAAATTCATCTAAGTGCAATGAATCTTGGAGAGACTATCAAAGAAGGAAATCAAGCATCCCTGCAGGATTGCGCAAAGGCAATGATTTTCCTTCGCCATCATTTGCATGAAGAATTGAAAAGTGAGTACCTCACTGTTAAGGACCCGTTAGTCCTTTGGACAAATTTGAAGGAAAGATATGAGCACCAAAAAACTGTTATTCTTCCCAAAGCTCGCTATGATTGGATTCACTTACGTTTGCAAGATTTTAAAACCGTAAGTGAGTATAATTCGGCCTTATTTAAAATTAGCTCTCAATTAAAATTATGTGGAGAGAAAATTACTGATGAGGATATGTTGGAAAAAACATATTCTACTTTCCACGCCTCGAATGTGCTCCTGCAGCAGCAATATCAAGAGCGTAGGTTTACTAAGTATTCTGAGCTAATTTCATGTTTGCTTGTGGCCGAGCAAAACAATGAGCTTTTGATAAAGAATCACCAGTCCCGTCCAACTGGATCACCTCCATTCCCAGAAGCGAATGTGACTTTTTCTCATGGTCATGGACGAGGTCGTGGTGGAAAACGAGGCCGTGGAAGGAAAAATACTTGGACTCGTCAAAATAATCCTCCTTCAAATTTTGAGAATAATAGTGCTACTCAAACGCACAAGAAAGGGATCAAAAATGAAGAAAATCTAAAAAAAACTAAAACCCAAAGGGGTGAAGATATTTGCTATAGATGTGGCACAAAAGGCCAATGGTCCCGTGTTTGCCGTACTCCAAAACATTTGGCTGATCTTTACAAAGCATCACTTAATAAGCAGAAAGGAAAACAAGCTGAAGTGAATTTTTCTGAGCCCATTAATCCTACTATTTCTGATGGATCACAAATGAAACTGGATTTTGATGTTGCTGATTTTTTTGAAGATCCTAATGGCAAAATTGACCATTTAATTTGTGATGGAAATATTTGTGATGGAAATGACTACTTTGTTTAAGAGAGTTTTAGTTTATGTTTTATTTTAATTTCAAGTATTTGTGTTTCATTTTAAAGTGTAATTTACTTTCTGCGTTTGTGTTTCAATAAAATGGTACTTTTATTCCCTCAAAGTATTAAAATAATTTTAATTTATTTTTAGATAAGAAATTATATTCAGCATTATGGAGGATGACATATGCCTTGTGGACAGTGGTACAACTCATACAATTCTTCGAGATAAAAAATATTTTCAAGAATTAACATTAGCTGAAATTAATGTTAATACAATATCTGTTTCTACAAATGTTATAGAAGGCTCTGGAAGAGCTCAAATTCTATTGTTAAAAGGGACAAAATTAACAATTGATGAAGCGTTATATTCTAGTAGATCTAGAAGAAATCTACTAAGTTTCAAGGATATTCGTCGTAATGGGTATCACATTGAGACAAACAATGAAAGTGGTGTAGAATATTTAAACATTACTTCCATCGTATCAAGCAATAAGCTTGTATTAGAGAAACTTCCTGCTTTTTCTACTGGGTTGTATTTTACAACAATAAAAATGGTTGAATCAAATTTTATGCACAAAAAGTGCTCGGGCCCAAAGACTTTTATACTTTGGCATGACCGCCTTGGTCATCCCGGCTCAATTATGATGCAGCATATCATAGAAAATACATGTGGACATCCACTAAAGGACCAGAAGATCCTATTATCAAATGATTTCATTTGTGAATTTTGTGCTCAAGGCAAATTAATTGTTAAACCATCTTTTTCTAAATTACCCATTGAGTCTCCTTTTGTTCTACAACGTATACAAGGAGATATTTGTGGTCCTATTCATCCATCATGTGGTCCATTTCAATATTTCATGGTTTTAATTGACGCTTCTACTCGATGGTCACATGTTTGTTTACTTTCAACTCGTAATGTAGCTTTTGCTAAATTACTTGCTCAAATAATAAAATTAAGGGCACACTTTCCTGATCATTCTATTAAAACAGTACGTTTAGATAACACTGGTGAATTTACTTCAAAAGCATTTTATGACTACTGTATGTCAATAGGAATTACTGTTGAACATTCAGTAGCTCACACTCATACACAAAATGGTTTAGCTGAATCTTTTATTAAAAGGTTACAACTTATTGCTAGACCTTTGCTTATGAAGTCAAAGCTCCCTGCAACTGCTTGGGGACATGCTATAATACATGCTGCATCTTTGGTTCGTATTAGACCAACTGCATACCATAAATTTTCTCCATTACAACTTGTTTTTGGTCAACAACCAAATATATTTCATCTCAAAATTTTTGGTTGTGATGTGTATGTTCCTATTGCACCTCCTCATCGTACTAAAATGGGACCTCATCGTCGCCTTGGGATTTATGTTGGTTTTGATTCACCGTCTATTATTAGATATCTTGAACCTTTAACTGGTGAACTTTTTAGAGCACGTTTCTTAGATTGTATTTTCAATGAATCAATTTTTCCACTTTTAGGGGAAGAAAAAGATAAGGTTGCAAAAGCACAAGATATTAGTTGGAATACATCTACATTGTCTTTTCATGATACTCGCACAAATCAATGTGAACTTGAAGTTCAAAGAATTATTCATTTGCAAAATGTTGCAAATCAATTACCAGATAATTTTGTGGATACTAAGAGGGTCACTAAATCGCATATACCAGCTGCAAATATTCCAACACGATTAGATGTCCCTGCAGGACAATCTACTATTACAGAAACTAATGAATCTAAAATACGCCAGAAGCGTGGTAGACCGATTGGTGCAAAAGATACCATTCCCAGAAAGAGAAAAAGTAGAGAAAATACTCTTCAAGATATTCAGGATATTTCAAATATGAATCAACAACCCCACATTTCTGAAAAGGTAACTCCAGAAGTAGCTTCAACCCCAGAAGTGGATCCGGTACCGAAAAATTATGAGATCTCATTAAAATATAGGAAAATGTGGGAAAGAAATGAAATTATTGTTGATCATATTTTTGCATATGCAATTGCTTTTGAAATTACCAATGATGAGGGACCTGAACCAAAAACTGTAGAAGAATGTCAACATCGAAATGATTGGCCAAAATGGAAAGAGGCTATACAAGCCGAATTAGACTCGTTATCAAAACGAGAAGTTTTTGGACCAGTTACCCAAACACCTGAAGATGTTAAACCTGTTGGGTATAGGTGGGTATTTGTCTGTAAAAGAAATGAGAAAAATGAAGTTGTGAGATATAAGGCACGACTTGTGGCACAAGGTTTCTCACAAAGACCGGGTATAGATTATAATGAGACTTATTCTCCAGTTATGGATACAATTACATTCCGATTTTTAATTGGTATGGTATCCTTTGAAGAACTTAATATTCATTTGATGGATGTAGTAACGGCATATTTATATGGGTCATTAGATAATGACATATATATGAAAATCCCTGAAGGATTTAAGATGCCTGAAGCATATAGATCGAAACCTCGAGATATGTATTCCATCAAATTACAAAGATCCTTATATGTATTGAAACAATCTGGAAGAATGTGGTATAACCGTCTCAGTGAGTATTTATTGAAAGAAGGAAATAAGAATGATCCTATTTGTCCTTATGTTTTTATCAAGAAAACAAATTCTGGATTTTCTATTGTTGCAGTTTATGTTGATGACATAAATATTGTAGGAACTCCAGAAGAGATTTCAAAAACTGCACAATACTTAAGAAAAGAATTTGAAATGAAAGATCTTGGGAAGACAAAATTTTGTCTGGGATTCCAAGTTGAATATTTACCAAGTGGAATTCTTGTTCATCAATCATCTTACATTGAGAAGATTTTGAAACAATTTAATATGGATAAATCTTATCCTTTAAGTTATCTGATGATTGTTCGTCCAATTGATATAAAAACAGATACATTTCGTCCACGAGAAGATTACGAAGAATTTCTTGGTCCTGAAGTACCATATCTTAGTGCAATAGTAGCACTTTTATACCTTGCAAATTCTACTAGACCAGACATAGCTTTTGCAGTAAATTTATTAGCAAGGTTTAGTTCTGCACCAACAAAAAGACATTGGAATGGTGTGAAACATATTCTTCGATATCTTCGTGGAACATCTTATCTGGGTTTATTTTTTCCAAAGAAATGAAAGCCAGAATTAATTGGATATGCTGATGCTGGATATCTTTCTGATCCCCACAATGCTCGTTCACAAACAGGTTACATCTTTACATATGAGGGAACTGCCATTTCATGGCGATCAGTAAAACAAACCATCACAGCTACATCATCAAATCATTCTGAGATATTGGCTATTCATGAAGCAAGCCGTGAGTGTATATGGTTGAGAACAATGATTCATCATATTAAAGATGCATGTGGGTTGTCTACAACCAATGCCGAACCAACAAATGTATGAAGATAACGCAGCATGTATCATACAAATTAAAGATGGATTCATTAAGGGTGATAGGATTAAACACATTTCACCTAAATTCTTCTATACTCATGAGCTACAAAAGAAAGGTGATATTGATGTTCGCAAAATTCAGTCAAGCGACAATGTAGCTGATCTCTTTACCAAAGCTTTGCCAACTAAAGTTTTCAAGAAGCATGTGTATAACATTGGAATGAGAAGTCTTAAAGACATTTATGATAATATGTAAACTCGTGGGGAAGAAATTTTAAGTATGAATTATGTACTCTTTTTCCTTAGCTAAGATTTTGTCCCATTGGATTTTTCTTAGCAAGGTTTTAACGAGGCATATTCATACGAAGTCCTGAAGACTTCAGGAAAAGAAAATTAATTATGAATTATGTACACTTTTTCCTTAGCTAAGATTTTGTCCCACTGGGTTTTTCTTAGGAAGGTTTTAACGAGGCATGTTCATGATGAGTGGTCATCCAAGGGGAAGTATTATAAATATATGTATTTATATGTGGATGACCATATTTTCAACATTGGATTCTTCCTAAACCCTACACATGGTCACTTGTCTCTTTATATCTTTGGTAACCTCTCCATAAAGGCCTCTTTAAGAGAATTGTGTAACCTTCCAATTAGTGTGCTTAAAGGTACATTATTATGTTCTTAATGTTACCTTATGGCTAAAGTCCTATAAATAGGGACTATTGTACACAAGTGAAGTATGAATAAAATTTTGGTGCATATTCTTGTTGCTCTTTTGTTGCTAAGCTCTTGTTTTACTGTTGCTCTTTTGTTGCTAAGCTCTTGTTTTACAACAATATCATCATTTTATCATTTTATATCATTATCATTATATACATAAAAGGGCATCCACCAACTAATAGTATGACACGTGACATCTTAGATTTTTTAAATTTGTCATTTAAAAAATCAAAATTAAAACAAAACTAAAGATTCTCCTCAACAAAATAAATCTCAATACATTAAATTGAATTAAATTAGAATACTAGAAATTAAAAATAACTAAAAGATTGCATATATATATCTATCTATCTATATTAATATGGCTGTGCGGTTTTCTCGTCAACGGTCTCCTAAAATAGTCAATTAGTTAATTAAAAAAGAAAATAAAAATATGATGTGAAAAGATCATGGGTGAGAGAAAATAAGAATAGTGATAACTTCCCAAGATTTCATTTATCAAAATTTTTTTTATTAATTTAAAATATAATAATCATAATTTTATAATATATTTTTTAAAAAAAATTAAAAAAAATATATTACATGCACGTACGTGCATGCGAAGCTTCTAGTATATATATATGGTTTTTGAGTTTTTTGTGTCACAAAAACAAAGTGTGACACCAAAAAAATAACTGCTCTAATATACATGCATTATGGGTAGTTACTAAAAAAGTGGAGAAGTGCATAACTTCCCATTATTTCATTCAAAAAAATAATAATTTTATTTAAAAATTAAAAAAATATCAAATATTATAATTTGATATTATTTTTAAATATCATTATTATTTTATATAAAATTCTTAAAAAAAAAGAATAAATTGCATGCACGTATGTGCATGTGAAGCCTCTAGTATATAATATACTTAATGGATTAAAAATATTTTGTATAGTCCAAATTTAATCATTATCATTATTCATTATAAAATCAAAATTCTAAGAAAATAAAGATGTACATCAACAAAACAAATATAATTACATTATAATTGAATTAAATTAAATTAAATGAATAAAATTTAAGCACTAACAAGAAGATAAAACTAAAAGATTCCATTAACATATATAATATAGTCAATCAAAACATCCGTGTTCATAAAACCATAAACAAACAAAAAAATAAAAATAAAATCAATCAACATATACAATATTAAAGGTTTCGCATGCACGTACCGTGCATGTAATTTACTTTTAAATTTGTTTAAAAATATAATATATATGTATATATATATATAATTATTATTTAAAATAATAAAATATATTTAATAATTTTTTATTATTATAATTACTATTACATTTTAAAATAATAAATTAAATGATATGAAGTTATTTGTTTCTCCACTTTTATAGTAACTACCCTTTTATCTATATTTTCTCTCTCCCACATCCTCCCACCACACATTTTAATTTTATTTTTTTATTAAAAAATAAGTATTTTGTGAGTTCAAAGACCAAAAGACCCCACAGTTATATTATATAGATATTTAATAAACAAAATCTACATTAAATTAAATTAGTATAATTTAAACAAAAACAAAAAAATTGCATCTATATATATTGTAACTACAAAATATTTCACCTTGGGACATGTGGCACTAGCCTTCTAGAACGATAGGAGGTACGCAAGTCAGTGACACGTGGCACCACTCTCCGACCTCGTACATGGCATGTACCCACATCTTCCCACACATGCTCTCGTACTAGAGATGTGGGATGCGCCTAGCCATCGTGGGTCAACCCACTACGAACAAGAACGTGGGTCGACCACGTTCCCCCTGTTCTTAGTATAAATACCCTTACCCGGGGACTTGACAACAGGTACAACAAGTACAGCAAATAAGACAGAATACTCTAACGGTTAATCAGTTAGAACCCATCTGCCTATCTGGGTATCTCCATTCACAAGCTCCAAGCAGCTCAGAGAGGCCTTTGTCCTCTCCTTCCTCTAAGGAAACCTCCAACTGGTGCCCCACCCACCTTGAGTTCTCCACACACGTCCTAGCTGCACACGGCTCTTACAGATAACGCTCCTACCTAACGACTCCTATGGATGTATACTCCTCGAACTACGTGGACTTTGATCCCTACACAAGGATACGTAGGCATTAGGTCATCACCTAAGAACAAGTCCCCCAAGGTTACGACCCCTTGCGGTCCAAATTATTGATTTGGAATTGTTTGAACCAAAAATGACAATTACATTGGCACCCACCGCAATCCTTCTCAGACCACAATGCCTTGGCTAGCACCACCAGATCTCTCAAGTTGTTGCACGACCGACAGAATATCACCAACAACAACCAAAGTAAACAGCAAAGAACGCAGCTCGTGGCCTTTGGAGATGTAAACGACGCAACAGAAGTGGACGAACCGATAGCCATTATGGCCAGCATTTCGGGATACGAAGTCAAATGAATATTGGTGGACCCCGGGTCAGCTGTCGATATACCCTTCATGGAAACTCTAAAAAGAATGCACGACTATGAGAATCAGTTGCTACCAGACGCAGGAACCCTTATCGACTTCTCAGGATAAACTGTTGAAACTTGCAAAACCTTTATAGCATGGCTCGCTCTGGGAACACCCCCAAAGATCGCTCGCAAAAAGGTTAAATTTACAGTGTCAACAGCCTCATCGGCATATAACGCCATCTTGGGTCGCCCGACCCTCAACCGACTCAAAGTAGTCGTGTCCACAGCCCAGTTAGCGATAAAATTCCCTACGACGAAGGGAAAAGAAGAAATACAGGCAAACAAAGAAGAGGCTCACACCTACTACTTGGTAGACCTCCCCAGAAGTGACAAACCTTAAGACCACACCAAAAACTTTCCCGAAGTAGTAGATCTACATGAAGAAATCCCCGGAGCTCGTCTGCAACCCACAGAAGATCTCGTAAACATTTGCGTCGACCAAGCAAACAATAGAGAAATCCGAGTAGGGGCCCTTCTCGACCAAGCGACCCGAGAACATCTCTAGGAGCTGCTCACCAGATACAGAGACGTGTTCGCCTGGAGTGCCGCAAACATGTCAGGGATAGACCCAACGCTCATATGCCACTCCCTTAACACAAAAGACAGTCTTGACATCATCCAGAAGAAACGACACTTCGGTGAAGAAAGGCAACAAGCAATCAACAAAGAAGTACATAAGCTTTTAGACGCTGGGTTCATACGCGAATCACAGTACTTAGACTAGCTCTCCAATGTGGTCGTGGTCAAGAACACAAATGGGAAGTGGCGGATGTGTGTGGAGTTCATGAACTTGAATAAGGGGCTTCTAAAAGACACACTCCCCCAACATAGACAAGCTAGTGGACGGAACGGCAAGACACCGGATATTGAGCTTCTTGGACCATATGCGATTCAAGTTCACCTTTGCGTCGGTGAAACCCAAACTAAGTACAAAGCGATCATGCACAAACCTTCGGATTTGGTGCAGTTCAATAATTTGATTATTTGGTACTAATTTTTTATTCACAATAAAAAAAATTATAAAATTATATCCATCTGTATTCATCGTAATTTAAAAAATTTTAAATTGTAAAAAAGGGTCTGTACCTAGCTAATTATTTGACAAGTGATAGCCTAAAATTTCCTTCACCATAATTATAAAATCAAAATTGTTAAAAAAATATGTAAGCTACATCAATAAAATCAGAAATCTTATTTAAATTAAATTAATATAAATGTATAACTAAATAAATAATATTTTTGATTTAAAATACTTCACAATAAATCTTAAGACAAATACAAAAACATCTATTTTAAAAAGTATCTAAAATGCATCTAAACATCTATGAAATGCAAGTCAAATATATATCTCAAATTAAAAACTACACCAAATACAGAAACACTAAATATTACATCCAATTCCAAACCTCTATAGTGCATGCCATTAAAAAATAACCAAATCCAAATATTTGAAACACATAGTAGTAGAGCATTATAAATCTACTGAAGCATGCCGAAGCAGACTCGCAGCCTCCTTCCCACGTTCCTCCATCTTCGAGGGGACAGCAGAGGATTACTCCAATGGTGGCCGGAGTTGTTGCTTCGATGGAGGTTACTTTCTCGCCTAGGGAGTCAACCCGTCGCTCGCCCTTAAGGGTTATTCTGTCGAGCTCTCCTTCTTCCCATTCTTTTGAGCCCGTGGCTTAGGCCTCTGCTGGGAGTGTTAAGGAGTCGGCAAGCAAGAGGGTTCGAGTGGAGGGAGCGGTCGAGCAGACTGATGTTACTACTGCTGCTGAAAGAGACGTTGAGGCTCCAATTTAAAGGTTGGCTATCGTGGAGAAGAGTGCTTCAGCAACGGGGAGCGACAATAATGAGCCCGTTGTTGATAATGTAGTGGTGATTCAAATGTGTACCGCTATGTCTGGAGATGCAGATATGGTGATCCGTTCGCCAGAAAATTTTGTCTTGGACCCTTCGCAAGCTGTGCAAGAGCTGTCGGGGGAGGAGGTGCCCCCCTTTGCTCTAGTGGCCCTTGGTAGGCATTTTCCTGTAGACCTAACCGAGAGGGTTGCTAGGACAATAGATACGAATGCTGTAGAGGTTGCTCTACGAGCTTTTGAGGGTTTTGCTAATTCTCTAGCTCACTTACACCAGGTTAGAGATATGTGGCAGGCGCAAGTGGTAGGTATTAATCTTTGCTCTCTTTTCATTTAAAGTAGGGTTTTGAGTACCTGACTATAAAGTAATAATCATTGTTTTATGTAGGTTGGGCTTCGCTTGGAGCGAGAAGAGTTTATCTCCGCTCTGAAAACAAAAGACAATGTTCTTGAGCGCACGAGAGAGCAACTATAGGCTGGCTCGATGCTAAGAATAGGATTTGGGACGCAACTAATCGTCAAGCGGAGCGGTTGGCAGAAAGGATGTACGGAATGCTGCTGGTGATCAAGCAACTCACGCATCTTCATGGGGAGAGGTTCTTTTCTGAGTGGGTGAGCTCTCTGCATCCATCCTTAGAGCTCTACGATGGTGAGCTTAGGGGTCGGCTTGTGACAGATCCACCTGTGGACTTTGGCCGCCTCCTCGAGTTGGCTGAGCGTCCTTTACACCATCATCTCCTTTCTGTGATGGCTGGATGTGTCCTTGATATTGGAGCTACTTCTCAGTCGATCATTAAGAGTGTAGTGAGGGATTCGTTGGGAAATGTTGGCGATTCCGAGTCCAGGGAGCCCCCGATTAACGTTGATCTTGGGGATGCCCAAGAGTATATTATATTTCGTAGGGTCCCTCTCTTTTTTTATGCCAAGTGTAATAGGCAATTGCCTCACTTGATATATATGAATAAAATGACTTTTTGTCTATTTATTTGGTTTCTCCTTTTACTTATGGGCAAAAAGATTATTGTACAAGCACCATGTGATCATGACGATTTTGCATGAATTGTGTGATTTTGCTAGTATAGTTTGTGTATGAACGTTCATTTAAGGCTCCATGTGGAGTCTTTAGACTCCCAAGAGGTTACTTGGACAAGTGGCATTGGCTTGTGGGGAATCTTTGCATGATCTTGGTAGTTTTCCAAGTATCTAACGGGGGCAGTCGGTCCCTTTTTCCCTTAAAAGGGCTTTATCGCAAGTTTTGACTTTGCAAACTTGGTTATGACTCATGTCTATATCAAGAAAGGAAGTTTCGATTAATAGTAAACAGAATGATTACATTCGAAAACCTGTAGACTTTAGACGGTCTGTTCTAAGAATGATAATTCGAAAAAGACGAGGATAATATTAGTCAAAATGCTTAGTGGGTGAAAGGCAAAGTTCATCAAAGAGTACAACTAGGAACTTTATCCGGGCGGACTGACTTCTCAAGTGCTGCTTTAGACTCTTTGTCTTTCGTGGGATTCTCGCGCGATTCCTTGGGTCTAGGGCTAGTGACCTTGATGATCTTTGTCAGGCTAGTTGTGTAGCATGCTCGCGCTAGTTTCTAGTCTGTCGTGATTTCTCTTATTTTGTCTGGCGTCGGAAACTTCATGGTAAGTTGTGCTTTGGACACAATAGCTCTGAGCTTGTTTAGGGACGGTCGCCCTAAAATAGCATTGTATGCTGAAGGTGCCAAGACGACAATGAAGTCTATGTCAAGGCTTGCTACCTTAGGTAGAGTGCCTCCCGATGTGCGGGCTGTTATGACTCCTTCTGCTGGGACTTGGGCTCTAGAGAACCTGATGAGTGTGCCAGGAAATGACCTCATGCTTGTCTCACTTAAGCCAAGTTCCTTGAAGGTATCGAAGTATAGGACGTCCGTCGAGGATCCTTGGTCTACTAGGACTCGCTTCACCTCGTAGTTTGGTATGACCGCAGTTATGACCATGGGGTCATCATGGATTGGCCCTTGTAGGTTCGAGAGGTTGAACGTAATTGGATCTCATTTGGGTTCTCCATCCTTGTTCCTTTACTTGAGGATGTAGTCGAGGTCGAGTATTGAACGCTCTAGCCTCTTCTTGTTTTGCGGTTGTGAGACAATCCCCTTTAGTAGTCCTCTTGTGATGATATTAATGACTCCGCGAGGGGGTTGTTGTTTGCTATTGTTCTTCAATCGCTCCATGTTGGATTTTTCTGTGTCCTTAATGTACCTTCCCAGCTGTCCCTTTGTATTAAGTCCTTGATTTGATCCTTGAGGTGTATGCAATCTTTGGCTTCGTGACCACAATCCTTGTGGAACTGGCAGTATTTGGACTTATCTACAGCTTTCTAGTTCTCCGACCCTTGATCTGAGCATGTCGGAATGGTAGATTTCTTCTAAGACTCCAACGTGGGAATTGTTAAGGGGGTGTAGCTAGTGAATCGTCCTCTGAGTGGTGAACAAGGTCGCGGTGGTGAGCGGTTTCTACTATTCTTCTCCTTCTGACTTTAGCTGTCAGTTGTTCCTTTTTCTTTCTTCTTTTCTAACCGCTCCAAGTCAGTTCTACTTACTAGGAACTTCTGCATTTTGTCCTTTGCTATCTGGGGGTTCTCCTCTTGAATGAACCACTCCGCCCTGCCCATCAGTTCCTGCAAAGTGGATGCTGGGCATTTGTTGAGCTCGCGGTAAAATTGCAAACACCTGAGGCCTTGCTTAATAATAATGATGGCGACCGTGTCTTAGAGGCCCCGGATTTGGAGCAAAAGCTTGGTGAATTGCGTCAGGAAAGCTTGCAGTGTTTTCCTTCTTCTATGAAGGAATCTTTGTTTTTCTGGTATTCTTTGCTGTTGGCGAACTAGGTAAGGAACTTTTGAGCCAATTGCTCAAAACTATGAATCGAGTTCGTAGGCAGCAGTGAAAACCATATGAATGTTGCTTCTTTTAGGGTGGATGAGAAGACTTGGCATTATTGTCCATCAGTCATGCCGAGTATTGACATAGCTAAGTTGAAGGTGTTGAGGTGGTCCCGTGGGTCTGTCTCTCCTCCATATGACTCTGTGTGAAAAGGCATCTTGAATCCCATGGGCACGTGTTTGTTCATGACTTGTTGGGTGAAGGGGTGTCGCCCTCTTCCTTGGAAATCGAAATCGGGCCAATGGTATTGGCCTAAGTAGACCGAGAGTGCACCGTAGGGAGCATATGGAATGTAAGCGCCTGGCCATGGCTTGTGCAGATAGGAGCCTGGTGGATAGTTTGGGACATGGGTCGGGGATATTCAGTAGGCGGATGCACTACTTGTCCGGCGACCATTGTTGGTCCAAATTGGATGATTGGTGGTGGGGTCGATGCGGTGAGCGATAGTCGGGTGAACTCCATTGGGAGAGTTCCGAATTGTTTGGAGGGTACCGGTGGTAGATTGGTTGTCTCTAGTGCTAATATGTTTGATGGACCTGCGAGGGCTGGTGCTGGCATGCTGTGCAATGCAGGTGGCATTTGGGCGCCTGTGCTTGCTTGAGCTTGCTTTGCTTGAGGGGGGCCTCCGTACATTTCCCGTTCGCATTGGCGCATCACTGCTATCATGGCTTCTAGTCGCGCTATTTCATTTTCATGCGTGGTTCTCCTTGGATCCACCGATCCTTGGTTGCTACCAAGTGGGCATGAGACATGTGGCATGCCGTAAGGATGTTAAGAGCATATTTCCTCCCTGGTAGCTAGCGTTAGGGTAATATTTTCCGCATTAGTCACTTGGGATGCTGTGATGTTTTGTGGCTGAGTGTTAGGTATATACTCCTACTCTCAGAAAAAGAATTCCTGTTTAGCGACAGAATGCGTAAGGCATTGTGGTATTAGAAGGACCACAGTGGGAGCCAATGTAACTGTCATTTTTGGTTCAGACAATTCATAATTGAAAATAAGGAACGCAAGGGGTCGTAACCTTGGAGGACTTGTCCTTAGGTAATGGCCTAGGTGCTACGTACCTTTGTTAAGGAATCAAAGACCACATAGTTCGAAGAGGGAATGTTCATAGGAGTCGTTAGGCAGGAGTGTTACCTGTAGTGGCCGTGTGCGGCTAGGACATGTATGCTGCTCCGGGCGGGCGAGCCACCTGTTGGAGGTATATAGTAAGTAATGCATGAGAGAACAAGGGTCTTTAAATGGTGCTTTAGAGCTAGAGAATGAGTGTGTTCTGAGGGAGCAAGGGAGCTCTGTCGTCTATCGATTAGACTCTCGGTGATGATTTTTCATCCCTTCAAGTCCCCAAGTGAGGGGTATTAATACTTGGTGCAGGGAAGAACTTCTCCACATCTTTGTAACAGGAGAGTATGGGGGAAGCGTGGGTGAAGGCCATGTAAACGGTCATTGATGGGCGCCACGTGTTACCGGTTTGAGGCCTGATCGTGCTTTTAGAATACTAGTGCCATGTTTCCATAGAAAGGAATATTATGGAATTACACAAATGAATAAAGAGAAAAGGGAAGAAGAGAATGAAAATCTTTGCGTCTAAAGCTTGAATCCGCTTCTTCAGTTTCTCCGATCCACCAAAATCGCTCCAAGGATGTGTTACTCTCAAACCCTAGCTCTACCTTTGCCCTAGAAATAGAAAATGGCTCAAAATGAATGATTTCGGGCTAAAAAATTGCGACTTCCATAATTTTTTTATCTGGAGCGACGCTGAAAAACCCTAGCTCTACCTTTCCCCTAGAAATCTCTGCCTAAAATATTTTTAGCGGCACTATTATGTTAGCTTCAATCCTTCATAATTTCTTCGTCCGGTATCCGTTTTGCGCAAACTTTATATCGTTTTCTCGTCCTCTACACAACGATATAGGTTTTGGAATCAAATGTTTTAAAAATCAAACCGGATAGTGAACTAGAAAACCTATCGGGTCATGGGCTAGTCGGTTCAACCGGTTGAATCGGCATTCAGACCAGATAACATCATAAATATATAGAATATAATAATAATAATAATAATAATAATAATAATAATAATAATAATAATAATAATAATATAAATCTTGTTTCTTATGTAAAAAAAGAATCCACCTCTTAAAACTTTTTAAGCATTTCCCCCCTCTTTCTTAAATTTAACATTTCTTAATTTCCCTCTCTAATCTCAAATAATTTTTAATTTTTGCACCCACAAATTTTTTCCAATTTTTTTATGCAACTTTTAATTTTCCATTCTCATTACAATAATATTTGAACTTTCCCTATCTATTTCTATTTACTTGTAACAATTTATATTAAAAAAAGTTAACATTTATTATATATTTTTTATTTATTTTATAATTTAAACTCTTATTTCTTTTTTCCACTTAAGCTTAATACTTTCAAAATATAAATATATTTGAACTCTCGTAGATGTAGGGGGACATATGATCCTGAATAATTGTTGTTGTTTTTTGCTGGGAGTTTTTTTGTCTTGGCTTTCTACTTTGCTTTGTTTTGTTTGGTCTGTACTTGACTTTCTTTTAATGAAGTTCCAGATTACGAAAAAAAACCTTTCATCAGTCGCAGTAATGAGTCAACCTTGATGTTTGAAAATAGAGTGATTAATTAGGGAAATAAATAAACCCAACTAGAACTTGTAAAACCTAGTAACAAATAGATATAAAAGGTCTTGTGGGGATAAGGGAAGCTTTGTAATTATCCCAGATTTAACTACAACTACCCTAAACACATCTTCAATGGCTGAGATTATCTCTATCTAAGCTCCAGCTCTTCTCCATATCAGTTTTTATTCAACTTTCATTTATGCTCTCATATTGTAATACCCCAGAAAATTTCAAGGATTAAAGAATGATTTATTTAAAATTTCGAGGATTTAAGAATGATTTATTCCGAGGCTAGGAATTAAAACCTTAAACAAAATTAAAACAAACCGGAAAGGAATTTTTTTTCAAAGATTGTAATACCCGAAAAAAAATTTTGAAGTAGAAAATAATTTTTGGGAATCAATTCAGGAACTAAGAAATTGGAAACCTGAATTAAATAGGGAAAAGGATTAAATAAAAAAATACAAATTTGTTATTATTTATTTAATTATTAATTAATTTAGTTTTAATAATATTCATTTATTTTAATAAATATTTATTTATTATTTAATTATTAATTATATTTATTATTTATTTATTTATTTTATTTGGAGAGAGAGGAGTCGTGGGTTTTCATTAAGGAATAGAAAAAGAGATAAAAAGGAAAAAGAAAGAGAAAGAAAGAAAGAGAAGAATTAAAAGGAAAAGAAAGAATGAAGAGGGAGAGAGCCATGGGATGAGAGAAAGAGAGAGAGAGAGTCCGTGAGAGAGAGAGAGAGGATCACGCAAGAAGGGAGAAGGAGAAGGGGAACTCGTCGGAAAAATCGTCGGAGAGAGCCGTCCGACGCCGGCCACGACCACCGGACCTCGACTCCAATATCTTCCACACCTCCCACCAATCGAATCAAGGTTGGTAACCCCAATTTCATTCGAAACTTTCAATTTCTCCATTTTTAGGGATTTCTTCGATTGACCTTCGATTGAGTTGTTTCGACTAGATTATATTCTCGGATTTGCCCAAATTCAAATTTGGAAAGATTTGGGGTTGAAATTATAATTATTTTCAAATTGGAAAAAATTGTTGATAATTAGGATTGAGCTTGGGTTTGAGTAAATAGGCTTGGATTGATATTATTGAAATTATAATTATTTCCAAATTGGGAAAAAATTGTTGATAATTAGGATTGAGTTTGGATTTGAGTAAATAGGCTTGGATTGATATTATTGAAATTATAATTATTTCTAAATTGGGGAAATTGTTGATAGCTTAGGAATTGACCTTGGATTTTAGTAAATAGGCTTGGATTGATTTTTTTGAAATTATATTGTGAAAATATTAGCTGAACAAGACCCGTGAGGAGCTGGCCGAGGTTACTAAGGTTGAACCTCGACGTTAACGTACCGGGTCCCTACTCGGGTTGCCCAAATACACTTTAAGGGTGATGTAAGGAGTTTTAAACTTCATCTTTTCAATCTTAAACACCCTAGAATAATTCTAAATATGCTATCATGCCTCAAGAATTAATTTATATACCTTCTTGTTTCCCAAGAGTGGAAGCTTGCGGAACAATGAAATCTAATTTCTAAAATTTCAACCTTCTTCCCTCATAAATATTTAGGAAACCTTAAATAGGATAAATCGGAGGTATATTGAGGTTTAAAAATTAGATTTCTTAGAAACGATTAAAAATACAAGTTGAAACAAAATGATTAGATCTTCATAAAATTAGGATTCCTTCCAATCAAGTTAGATAAACTTCCTTAAATGTTAATACAAGTTAGATAGAGGTCTAATACTCAAATCCAAGTATGTGAAACACTCAAGTAGAGTGTTATATTCGAGTAAGTCAAGTGTCCGAGGAAGGATACGCATAAGTCGGGATAGAGAAGTCCAATAAGACCAAGAGCTTGACTCTGTGGCAACCATGGACTACACGTGAGAGTAATGGCGAGATAAACATCAAGTTAAGCTAAGTAATAACCTTAATGAAGTAAATGTTGTTCTTATAGGAACAACGGCACACGATAGAGTGCAACAGGAACTCCGAGGAGACTAAAGTTACAAGAGAGGATTGCACGGAAGGTTGGCCAAGGTGAGGGTTCTTCCATCTCTGCTCCTAGGGTTGTATGCTTATGTGGATTACATGAGTATGCATATTCTCTGCTTGTCCGATATGTGTTAGCTAGAGGTATAGAATGCTAAAAGAATAAAAGAACTAGAAAATAGGTTATGGAAAGTAACTTGAACAGGAAGACATAGAGTAGAGTGTAATTGTTTGCTATGATTGGTGTATTACAAATCCAACTCATACACTCCGGAAGCATGATGAGTATTTTATTAAATCTTTCCCACGACGGTGGCAAGAGTCCTTGTACGGAAGGACTAAGCTTTTATTTTGAAAACTCGTCACGACAATGACTTAGATTATAATCATGCAAAAGGAGTTATTGGTGGGTTTTGGATTTGATTATGCTAGCGATGTGATACATCGACTAGAACAACGTTAGATGGCACTTGAGACCTCAGTTTTATAATCACCATGACGATGGTCATTGCCCTATCCTGGTAATAGGGTCAGAAAGGATTTATATTGTTATGACGATAGCATGAGGCTTAGAGAGTGCATCTGGACGGGTATATGAGTTATATCCTGTTAAGGATACTTATCCATATTAATAAGGAGAAGAATTGTTGATCCTTCGGGAAAGACACAAAGAATCCTATTAATATGTGAGACTAAGGTAAGGAGACACGGGAGGAACCTACGGGTGAACCGTGAGCCTAACCTAGTAAAAGAGAAATCATCCTGTGGAGTTGGTCCATGGTGTGTCAGTAGCCATGCTTCGAGACGTCGTGTCGTGCCCGCCATGTGGCCTGGTTGGGTAATGGATGAGTGGGCTCAAGCTATTGCCCCGCAGCAAGGGGTCAGAACATGCCACTTGGTGGCTATGGATCAGTTGTTTGATAGATAGTGGTTGATTGTGTTTGATTAATAGAATTGTCACGAGGTGACCAGTACCCAAGTGAATGGGGTAAGCATGTTTTGCCACGTGGTGGCCAGCAACCCAAGTGCACGGGTTCGAAGTGGAAAAGCCACGTAGTGGCTAGTATATACCCCAGAGTGGGGGAAAAATTAAGTAGATGTATGCTATAGTATTTATGTGTAGGTACAAATTGTCTGTGTTTGCATATAATTGCTGATTGTGCAGTGTAGTGGTCAAGTACAGGATTACATCACCACAACGTCTTGTTTGATTCGAACATGCGGAACGTGAGAAGACCGGTAAGTAAAAGCCGGCACTATATGTTATGTGTTTACTTGCTGATTGATGACGTGGAATAAACTGCTTCGTGCTTACAGTTATTAAATGCATGTGAGTGTTTGGGTGAAATTTCTGTTGTTGTGTGATCACCAAGAATGTATGCTAACTGACAGTAACTAGTTGTTTTTGCATGTGGTTGTGTATGACTCCCAAACCCAGCGCTATGGTACCCACCTTGTGCCAGGGATGGGAGAGCTCTCACTGAGTCGCGTGGTTAAGACTCACACCTCATTTTTACTACACAGAGACAGGTTAAGTACAGGTGGAAGAAGTCTCGGAGGAACGAGGGTTGAGCAACACTTTCCAAGACCCACAAATTGTTCATGTGGGTGAATAAAATGTAATTGTAATGTAATTTACTTTATTGTTGTATCATAAAGTAAAGGGTAGACGTACCCAATTAGATTGTATTACTAAATCTAGAACTGTCAGCTTCACACACCTTAAAGATCAGGATTAATTATACTACGATACAGGGTAAATTTGTTTTCAATATATATATATATATATATATCTGTTGCATGTGAATAGGATAGGCAGCATCTTCGGATGTGTAGCCAGTACACAGGTTATATATATTATGTGTGTTTTCCTATATCTATATCCTGAAGCGGCACTGGCCGTGGATTTGCTTGCCTAGGATAGGCCACCATTTCGGTGTAGCCATGGTATTATACTGCATGTGAATGTATTTTCAATAATAGATATTCTGTCAATTAGGTGATAAGGCTTACAGGCATAGGGGTATTCCCTGTGTCTGTGCCGGTCACGATCCTCTAAACGGGGGTCGTGACACTTATCATAATAATTATCACATATCCCAAATCTAAAACTAAATTCAATCCTATGGTTACTATGAGTTTCTATCTCTCCACTTTCTTTCTTCTTTTATAATTGGAATTTCATTAAACGACCAAATCAAGTGCCATCAGATGGAGCATCTTCCAACCAAACACAAGTACTCTCAACATTAACCCCTACAAAAGCTAATGGATTTGCAGCACAATTTGCCTCATGCGAAACCCACTCAAACTCAACGAACCTGAACGCGGTGCACAGCTAGTGAACTTCAGCAAGAATCGAACCCAGCGGCGACAACACATCATCACCATAATGGAGGAAACTGAAGATCACTGCCTCATCCCCTTCGATCACTACATCTTCTTCCTCTCCTCAATTGTTTCTTCTTGGTCGAATGGTTGGTTTTGCTGCTAGTTTTTGTATTCTCCTCTTTCTCATATCATCTATCTTTCTTTATTTTGGTAGGAAAGTGCAAATACATGTTAAAGTTCTATCATCCCGTTTCCAAATATTCTACACTCTCCAGGTTTCAACTTTTTTTTCTTCTTTAAATTTTATACTTGGCCCAAACGGTTTTTTGGAATTGATTCCCGGGTAACTAGGTCTCCTGGTTTTTTTCGGGTTTACCCTATCCAATCCGGGCCAACTTTCTCTCCGAGTTAACTAGGCTAACTGAATCGAACCATTGGATGGTTACCGGTTGAACTAGTTCAACTGTTAGATCATATTCGGTTTTTAAAACATTGCTTTCAGCAATGGTTCGACTCCCAAAATTACAGTGATTCGTGCTTTCTTTTTCATCTTTGGCCAACCAAAATATTTTCAAACTTGATCCGCTTGCTTCCAAATGCTTTCCCGATTTTCCAAATGCATCGAACTTCATTGCTTTGTACCAAGGATTCAAATTGCGGACCGCAACACGAATTGTGGCCACAATATTGCGGTTGAGGTCCATTCCACAACGACAATAGACCGAAATTGCAGTGTGAATGATTTTTGTGTTGCGGCCGCAACTCCGTTCCGTTGCATTTTTAGTATGAAAAGCAAAAAAAAAAAAGACGAAACAGATCTGAAATAGAATCGTTTGGGGAAAACTGAGCGGCTACCCTAGATCTAAAAGAAGAAGAAGAAGAATATCAGCCTTCTTTTTTTATTCAAAGATCTCCTTCTAGCAAGTAAGTTTCCATTCTTCACTCTTTTTGTTGATTCTTCATTGAATTCGTTCCATTATTCTGAAATCTCATATATCAAAACTCTGAAACAGAGTATAGGTCCATATTAATAGCATGAAAAATTGAAATATTAGAGAAATTTTGTAGTGATTTAGAGGAGCCAACGAGGGTATGGATCAAATATCAAATAGGGTATGAAATATGAATGGATATGAAAATCTCAAACTATGATTCTTAATCCTTAAACTCATTTCTAACAAAAACATGATCAGAACTAAAAGGAAGACGAAGATATAAAGTTAAGAACTAGGAAGTTGATTTTCTCTTGTGTAGAAATTGTTGATGTAGATTGTAAAAGAAGAAGATAATAGAAATGGTAGAAGAAAGAAGATATAGTAAGAAGAAAATAGAAATTGTAGAAGAAGAAGATTTTGGAATCTGAAGCGTGAGGAGGAAATTGTGAAGGTGTGACTCGTGAGGCTAATGGGAATTAAGAAATATTCTAATTATCATTATTTATTATTTAATAATTATTTAAATTTGAATTTAATAAAATTTATTAGTTTTGAAGATTGTGTAGCTGAAGTCTAGGAAATTGTAACAATAAATTGGGTAGTGGAATATTTAAAAAACTCAAAATAAATTATAAATTATTATATTCTCTAATTTTCTTCAAACATTTAATCTGAAGCATGAAGTAGGTGAGGCATGAAGCGTGAACAATCAATAAATATTACTAATTTACTATTTATTATTTAAATTTAAATTTAAAAATGTTTATTTTTTTATAAAAATGTTTATTAGTTTTTAAGATGATGTAGCTGTAATTTAGGAAATTGTAACAATAAATTGGGTAGATGAGGCATGAGGCTAATAGGAAATAAGCGAATTATTATTAATTTACTATTTATTTTTTGATAATTATTTAAATTTGAATTTAATAATATTTAGATTTTTTATAAGAATTTAATAATATTTTTTAGTTTTGAAGATTGTATAGATGAAGTCTAGGAAATGTATAAATATCACTTATAAAATTTTCATGCATTATGTGTGTTAATTTTTTTTTTTGATAGAAACATGTGGGTTAAAATTAATAATTATCTGAAAAATAATGAAATAATTGTGCAATTATGTTGATATATATTTGAATTTTTTTTTAATTTGGTTTGAAATGCTTAATTAGTGTATTAATTTAAATTAATTGTGCTGGTTTGTTTATATATACATATACATAATTATATATATATATATATATATATATATATATATATATATATATATATATATATTCAATTTATTTTATTGATAGGTATTACAAATTACACATAATGCCACCAAGACAAGAATTTCTGACCGGAAGATTGGAGGGTGCTCTTAGTGCTGATCTTGGTTGGCATTTTGGAGAACTAGTGGCAGGGAATAGGAACAATGTAAAATGCAACTCTATGGTAAAATAATAAAGGGTGAAATTACTCAATTGAAGCAACACATAGCACATTTTAAAGGACAAGTACATCCATATGCTAGAGTTACAACAACCGTGAGAGAGGGTTTGATGAAATTTCTTAAAGACGTAAAGGCAAAAAAAGATGATAGCAAAAGAAGAAGAAGAAGAGTTTGAACCTTGTTTGAGAGATGATGAACAAGATGAAAGGGAAGATTTAATGGATGAAGATTTACAAATGTGGCAAGCTACACAAGAAAGCATCAGATCACAAAGAGAATGGGAAGATAGGCAAAGATTCAGGCAACGAACAGGAGGGGGCAAAATGTCTATGAAGAGGGTGGATGATCTAATGCACGGGGTGGTAGTAGTGCAAGTGGAACTAGTAGGCTTCGATTATCTTAATCAGAAGATCGTGCTTTCAAATTACGATCTGCAGGTATTGATCTTGTACAGTCTAGAAGTACGAATCAACCGAAAATGGCTAGTGATTTGATGAAAACATTAAGGAAGAAACTAGGAGAAGTAGTCTCCAAATTGATAATATATGAACGTCTTCCTATGAATCTTGCTATTTCGCCTTGGCTACATAATTTGATCAATGCTACTGCTGCTGAAATAGGTACAAGAGTCAAATTTCCAACTCCTTATAAGATTTCTGATGTCTATTTAGAATCTGAATTCCAATCAATGAAGGAGTGCATAGATAGGATGAAAATGATTTGGCAAGAAAAAGGTGTGACAATAATGTGCAATGGTTGGACTAACAGTATAAATCATATGCACATTATGAATATTCTTGTCTATTGTAGCAGGGGGACTATTTTTTTTAAAATCTATTGATGCTTTTGATGTTTCCAGTAGAAATACTGATTATTAGTTTATGTTACTTGATAAATTTGTTAAAGAGGTTGGAGAACAATATGTTGTCCAAGTGATTACAGATAATGAGGGAGCCCTAAAAGCATCCAGCAAGAAATTGATGGAGAAAAGAAAGCATATATTCTGGACACCTTGTGCTGCTCATTGCATAGATTTGTGCTTAGAGGACATTGGAAAAATAATCCAATGATAAAAATGTGTTAGAGAATGCAAGGTTAGTAACTTCATTTATCTATAACCACATTTGGACAATTAATCTTATGAAAGAATTTACTAGAGGTAGGGAGATCATCCGTCCTGCCATTATTGGATTTGCTACACAATGCATACAATTGCAGTCGACTGTGAAGCAAAAACAATTATTGAAGGAGAAGTTTAACTCCGAGAAATTCAGAAAATCAAAATTTGGCAAATTGAAATCTGGCGCAACCTATGATGCAAAAAAAAGTGTTGAGCAATGATTTTTGGAATAAGGCGAATGACATAATGAAAGTATTTGAACCCATTGTAAAGTTTGAAATTGGTGGATGGCGATGAAAAGTCAACAATGGGTTTTATTTATGAAGCGGTCGATAGAGCCAAACAGTCCATCCAATAAAATTGTCGTTATCATATACAATATAATGACATTGTAGATAAGTGGTGGAGATTTCTGCATAATGATTTGTATTCGGCTGGTAAATCTATTATTTTCTTTTCTTATAAAGTTTACATAAATGCATTTTAATTGATTAATATTTTTTTATTTTGATGTTACTTTCTTAATCCTCAATTTCAATATGGGCTTGACCATGGACGTGATGTCTATAGAGAGACAATGGATGGAACTGCAGAGGTCATAAACAAGCTAGAAAGAGATATGGACAATCAAATAAGAGACATAAATCAGGTTACTATATATTATTAATATTTATTTGTTACAATTATTATTTAAAATAAAAAATTTTAATTATCATTATTGCTTTTTTTTTTACTATATTGGATAGTTATTGCTTTTTTTAGGAAAACAAAAAAAAATTGGTACACCACAAGCTCAGAGAGTATGGTCTGTAATGAATCCTAGCAAGTGTTTTCCTTTTTAATACAAGCATTATTTTTTTAAACTTTGCTCTTTTCATATTGTAAATGATTTATTTGCATTATTTATTTAAATAGCTTAATGGTAGCTTGTATATGGTTCTGATACTCCTGAGTTTCAACGCATTGCAATCAAATTTCTGAGCCAAACTACTTTAGCTTCAAATTGTGAAAGAAATTGGAGTACTTTTAGCTATATTCACACAAAGACAAGGAACAGATTGAAGTATAAAAAATTACAGAAATTTGTCTTCACATTTTACAATATGAAGCTAAAAATGAGAGAGTCTATGAGAAGAATCTAAGAAGAAAATGAAAGTGGTTTCAATCCAATTAATTTGGATTATATATTTGAGGAAGAAGATCCTTTATCTCCATGGATTGAAGAGAGAGAAAATTCTCTGTTAGATGGAGTACAAAATGCAGAATGGCTTCCAAGAGTTGATACTGATGAGGAGGAGGAAGAAGGTGATAATGATGATGATTCTGACTCTAATGAACGTGACAATGGAGATGGTGGTTTAAGTCAACCAAGCAACAATAGTGGTGGCAATAATGATAGTGGTGGTGATAACAATAATGATGGTGGTAATCAAGAAATTGATGAACATACATACCAAGAGGTATCATATTCTATGCGTAATACAAATTTTTTTTATTGATATGACACATGCAATTAGTGATGCAACAAGACGTAGTTCTCAATCTGGGAGAGACCACATCCAACAATTTAACATGATAGATGATTCTCCCTCTTCTAGTTATTCACATTCAGATAGTACTTAGAGTATTGGTGAATCTTCTCAAAGTACTCAAGGCTATCCACCATTATATCACCAACCTCTACCATATCAACCTTCATTTCCAACAAATTATTAAGGCCTGTATCATCACCAATCATCGAATTTTCCTTATCCTCAACAAATGGAGCAAAGAGGTGAATGATTTTTTTTATTATGTTTTTGGAGAATGAAGGACATGGTGGTGACAACAATTAAAGTGAAAGTGGAGAAGGCTATGATCCTCCACGTCATTCTCCCATGTGATGATAATTTTTTTAAGATATCTGTAAATGTATTTTTATATTACTTTTAGACTTTAGTTTATTAGTATTTTGTAAATAATATGTTTATGTAACATATACTTGAGAAATGCAACAACTATGTATAATTTTTAACATTTTGTGCAACTTAAAAAAAATCACGACCGCAGCGACAGCAGTCCACAACGTAATGTTTGCATCACCTGCAACCGCAACCGTGACCGCAACTGCAATTTAAAACCTTGCTTTGTACCTTCAAAGTCCTAAAAACAAGAACAACGCAGCAACAAACATTCGAAAAACATCAAAACTCAATCAAATAAACTTACGACTAAGATACAATTCCTTAATCAATTAAAATATAGTTAAAAACCTGAATATTATAAATCACACTAAAAAATAACCAAAATGCAGCTAAATGACATATAAAGCACTAAAAGTAAATGTACTGAACGCCCAAATCCCAAATAATTCTATTTTATAGAGTAGTTGTTGGGACAATATTTGTCCATATTATAAATTAATTGATTTTTAAAATATTTTTACAAAAACACGATTTTAATATTTGAGAGATCCTAATTTAATTGATGAAATGTTAACTTGAATATTTTATATCAATCAATTAATATAAATGGAGATCTCGGCTTGATATGATAAAATAATGAAAAAGGAAGGTTTTAGTCATTAAAACTGATCTTGCACTTAAAGCTGATTGAATAGTGAATCACTAACTAAATGATTTAGGAAAGATTTTATCAATCATTTAATTCTTGATCAAATCTAGTAATTCGTTTTTTATAGCATTTAAAATGATTGTGTATTGATGAATACTTCCTCACATGTTCTATATGCAAATAAATCAAAGGAGAATTGAGAAAGGAAAGATTTGATCATTAAGTTGATATTGTATTAAAAGTTGATTGAACAGTGTATTATTGACCAAACAATTTAGGAAATAAATCAAAATGGCTATGCAATGAATGAATGGTTAATTTCAGATTCTGAACCTTTAAGGAATGTTTTCATTTGAATATATATTGTCCTTAAACGTGTTTATTGCTAACAAATCCGAGAAAGGAAATTAGCTTAATTTCAGGAAAGTCGATATGAAGTAGATTGATTCATCATTAACCTAGTTTCCATATTGGGAAATGCTAGTAGGTTGTCAAGCATTGACCCAAATCAAAATAGAAGAAATCTTTGTCAATAAAGATAGCATTGAAGAGGGGATTAAAGACCAAATTAAATGAAGATTATTTGCTGCATTGAAGAGCTCTCCAACGTTCAAAAGCTTCAAGCCTATATAAACTCAAGACTTGGACAATTGCACTTCAAGAGATTGATCTACAAGCCTTAGTGTTCCAAGAGAGTGTGATTCAGCCTTCAAGCATTCATCTGAATTTATTTGTCTCTTAGTGAGAAGTTGGAGTCTGTATTCCTTTCATTTCACTTCTTAATCTATTCCCTTTCTGTCTAGAGTCTGGGTAGGAACCTAAGACATAGAGGTTAATTGATCAGTGGGCTACTGGTCAGGTTTTAGTTTTTGGAGTGTTGTAATTCACGGATTGGTTGTAAAACCACTTGTGATAAGCCTTTGGCTAAGGTTGCCTGGGTTAGATGGTAAAAGTCCTAAAAGCTGATCTTGTCTTTAAGAGTTACCTGGGTTAGGTAGTAAAAGCCATTGTGGCTGGTCCTTTGGTGTTTTGAAGGTTGTTTGGTTGTAATTCACATTTCCCAAGCTAGTGAAGTAACACCTCCTACTTGTTTAGTAAGAGGGAATGAGAAGACGTAGGATATTTGATCAGAACTTCTCACTATAATAATTGCTTGTGTTCTTTATTTATTTACTGCCTTTAACATTAGCTTAAACTATCTTTCAAATTAACCAAAAATTAACTAATTATAAAAGTAGCCTAATTTTAAAAACTAAGTTTATTTTCATTAACCAAAGTGTCAGTAGCCTAAATTTTTAAAATTCAATATTTTCGAAGATTAACCAATTCAACCCCCCCCCCTTCTTGGTTCTTTCAGTAGTTATCATTTACTATGGTGGTAAAGTATCAACTTGTGGGCTCACATGGTTTGGCATAATGGTTTTAGAGGGTAAAGTCACTTTTGCCCATCACTCTTCTTCTATAAATAAAAAGCATTCCCACTCATTTTCTTCATCCCATCCTTTGAAGTATCCTTGAGTGTTTACTCTCAGAGAGAGTGAGAGGAGTTATCTCCTAGAGAGAGAGAGAGAGAGAGTTAAAGAAAAGAGTTGTTCTCTCCTTGTGTCTAGAGAGAAGTTGTAATTATTTTTCTTTCACCTAGTGAAATTCTTCTTGTTCATGCCTATGGTTTTCCCTCATCATTAAAGGGTTTTCCACGTTAAATATTGTGTGTCAATTCTTATTTTCTCATCTTTATTTTAACCGAGTGATACCAAATTACATCTCTATTTTTCCTAACATTAAGAAAGTACAAAAATACCAATAGTCTCTTCCCAACAGGTTGAAAGGCTATTGGAGCTAGTTAGGGATGAAAAGATTTATGTGGCTATGACTCAAATAAAGCGAATAGTGCCCCAGGCCGCGACAGATTCACGGTTAGATTTTATCAGCACTTTTGGTCGATTGTTGGTAATAATATTTGTAATATGGTTAAGAGTTTTTTGTGTAATGGATTTCTTCTAAAACAAATGAATCAAAGTTTGATCACTCTCATTCCAAAGGCAAAAAATTGCCAATCATTCAAGGATTATCATCTGATGTTGATTATAAACTTATAGCTAATGTCCTCTGTAACAGACTAAAGTGCTTTTAAAAGGTGTATGACAACAAGTTATCTTGGCAATTTTTTGAGGCAGTTATGAAGATTGATTTTGAGGCTTCCACCGCGCTAGATTCAATGCCCCCTGAAATGTGTTTCTATAGTGAGATGCCGAGTTTTGATCAATGGGAGTCCTATTGAAGTAATATATTCTAGGCAAAAATGCACATACACCCCCTGAGTTTTGGGTCAGGGGCACATAGACCCCCGGAGTTATAAAATGTTGCACATAGAGCCCCTGAGTTTTCACTTTGGGGCAAAGACATCCCTTCCGTTAGGGTTCCGTTAATTTTAGACGTTAAGTGCCACGTCATCAGGGCAATTTAGTAATTTTATACATAAAATTAATTACCCACCCATTTTTTGACTCACCCGTTTTCTCTCTAATTTTTACCCACCCATTTTCTCTCCAATAACCCAGCTATTTTTGTCTCCAATAACCCACCCCCAATCTGAGTATCAAAATTCCTAAACTTGGAAAAAAAATCACTCCATCATCACGCAAGGCCACCGTCGACCACCTTCGTCCATAGCCATCGTCGACAGCCTCCGTCGACCACCTTCGGAAGCCACCGCCAACCACCGTCGAATACCGTCGAAGCATTTAATCCCCACTGTAAGATCTATACTTCCTTTTTTTCTCTATTGCTTTCTCTTTTTCTCACTACCCTTGCTGATCTCTCTCTCTCTTAGTGATGGGCGTGAATATCATTAAATACATAAAAGCAACCTCAAACCAGCCTTTAAAATATAGACATGAACAGAGGAAGAAATTAAAGAGAGCATAATGCATGTGCAGCACTGAAAGTTGAAAGTGAAAGGCGATATATGAGGCAATGATAAAGCTCTATACATTACAACAATACTATTCCATTTCCATGGAATCAAAAGCTAGAGCATACCATCCCAATTCATCACTGATTTGTTTGAGTCTTGCTTGTTATATTATTTAAAGAAAAAGTTTTATTATGAATCTAGAATGTTGTTAGACTTTGTCTGAGGCCAAAACATATATACTCCATTAAGATTCTTTCATTATGTGTAGAATCATATATATATATATATATATATATATATATATATATATATATATATATCATCTTCTTAGGGGTTAATTATTGTATATAGCCATATATCAATTACTGGTGGGCACATATATATGAAGATAAGGTTAATTCTTTTTTGTACTTAATTGTTTTTGTTAAGAATATTCTATAACATTATTGATTGTGGAAATTGTGGTAAACCCGGAAACAATTATCGTAGTTGCAAAGGGCTTGCTAACCCCAATCGAACGATTTATAAGAAAAAGAAGAAGAAGAGTAAGAGCACTGGAGAACCATCTACCGAACAGACGACTACCACTCACCCACCAAATTAGAAAGTAAGTCATTTGTGTCATATTTACTGAATATTTTATAGCTACTCCTAAGTTACAACCCTTAATTGCTTGTGTCATATTTACTGCAGGAATGACTTGACTATAGGAGTTTTAGAGAGAATTCTCATGCCACGTGGAATTGCCTTTAATTTTGGAATTTAAGTTCTTGTTAAAAAACATGTGGATAACTGCCTTTAATTTTGCAGTTTAGGTTCTTGTTAAAAAAACATGTGGATTATTGCCTTTAATTTTGAAATTTTAGTTCTTGTTAAAAAGTAATGTGATCTTGGCACTTTGATTTTTGAGCAGCTATGAAATGAAATGTACTGACTTTTATATACTTATGGGCAGCTATGAAATGTACTGTCAAATTATTATTCGTACTAAATTTATATGAATAAGCAGATGGAGAATGTGTTTGTTTCATTATGTTTCTTTGTTTTGTTTTCATAATAATTGCTTTTGTCATCATTCTGCGTCAAGCATTACTCACATTCATATATGTTGGGACAATATATTGTCCATACTTTAATTTGATTGGTTTTGATAATGTTTTACAAAAATACGATTTTAATGTTGAGAGATCTTGATTTGATTGATTAAGTTGTAACTTGAATATTTTAAATATCAATCAATTAATTCAAATAAAGATCTCGGCCAATTAAGGAAAGATTGTTATTTAGTCATATATTGATCATGCTCTTAAATTATTTATTATGGAATCATATCAAAGACAAATAAGAAATGTTTTACTGGAATATTTTTATCAAGTATATTTGTCTTTAATATTAGAATATCCATGATTGATCAAATGACTATCAAGAGATTTAATAAAATAGCATTTATTACTTTGAGGAATCTTCCCATAAAAGGCTCCTGAGATCTTTGGTCGGTCATTGACTAGAAGCTTGATTTAGAAACATATCAAAGATTGAAAAATAGCATATAAAATGATTGTGCATTCATGAATATATTCTCACATGTTTTATATGCAAATAAATCAAAGGGAGAATTCAAAAAGGAAAGATTTAGTCATAAGGCTGATTCTGCATTCAAAGCTGATTGAACAGTGAATCATTGACTAAATACTTTAGAAAAGAAATCAAGATGACATCATACTTAACGAATATTTGATTTTAGTTCTAAGCATATAAGTTGAATTCAGGAATGTTTTATTTGAATATATATTGTCCTTAAATGCTTTTATTAATGATAAATCCAAAAAAGGAATTTAGCTTGATTTAAGGAAAGTTGATATTGAGCAGATTGATTCAGCAATAACCTACTTTTTATATTGGGAGCTACCAGTAGGCTGTCAAGCATTGACCCGAGCCAAAATGGAAGATATCTTTGTCAATCAAGATAGCATTGAAGAAGGGGTTAAAGACCAACTTAAATGAAGATGATTTGCTGCATTGAAGAACTCTCCAACGTTCAAAAGCTTCAAGCCTATATAAACACAAGACTTGGACATTTGCATTTCAAGAGATTGATCTACAATCCTTAGTGTTCCAAGAAGAGTGTGATTCAGCCTTCAAGCATTCATCTGAATTTATTTGTCTCTTAGTGAGAAGTTGGAGTTTGTATCCCTTTCATTTAACTTCTTAATCTCTTCCCTTTCTGTCTAGAGTTCGGGGTAGGAACCTAGGACAGGGAGGCTAATTGATCAGTAGGCTACTGGTCGGGTTTTAGTTTTGGGAGTGTTGTAATTCACGGATTGGTTGTAAAAACACTTGTGCTGAGCCTTCAGTTGAGGTTGCCTGGGTTAGGTAGTAAAAGCCATTGTGGCTGATCCCTTGGTGTTTTGAAGGTTGCCTGGTTGTAATTCACATTTCCCAAGCTAGTGGAGTAACTCCTCTTACTTGTTTAGTAAGAGGGAGTGAGAGGACATAGGATATTTGATCCGGACCTCTCACTATAATAATTGTTTGTGTTCTTTATTTATTTACTGCCTTTAACATTAACCTAAACTATTTTTCAAATTAACCAGAACTGAACTTTTTATAATAGCAACCTTATTTGAAAAACTGAGCATATTTTCCATTAACCCAAGTTTCAGTAGCCTAAATTTTTGTAGATTAACCAATTCAACCCCCCTTCTTGGTTCTTTCAATATATAATGCTAGATCATCAATTTGTAGCTATTACTTATTGAAGGATAAAAAATCAAAATTTTGATATATGTTGTGGACGCATCATAAATTTTTGGCTTTTATGTTCAACTTATCAGTAGTCCAATGGAGAATGAAAGTTGCTTTGCGTGGTTTTCATTTGAACACTGTCAATTTGCTTCATCTTCATAGGCCAAGTTATGCATGCATATTTCTCTTTGTTTAGCATAGGAAACAGGTAAATGGTGATAAAAAATTGTCACTGTTGCATGAATGATATGATTTAGAATATAAAACAAGTAAATGGTTGGTCTTGGTGATTAGAAAATTGCCAAGGAATGTCAAATTCACTATCACAATTACTTTTCTTGTTTATTGGACTTAAAATGCATCAGGAAAGACAATTATTTGGGTTTCATCACTCAATTATCAATGAATTAATGTATTTATATATATGTCATAGACTCATATTATATATGAAAACAAAGTAAAATGCTTATTCCTTATAACTTTATGCCTTGGACCATATATGTCTGATGATAAGACTCTCATTTATTTCCATTTGTGCATCTACAGAATTACCAAGATAGTAGTCACTAAATAGAGTTGAAAGTGGTTCCATACTCATCTTTTCTGAAACTATGACAAGAACATCTCTATCTTTTATTTTTGAAAACAATAGAAGATTCACAGCTCAATAAATTATAACAAACTAAATCTTTTTTATTGAAATCCAATTAAAAAATTGTATTTCATGGAGTACATGACTCTTATTACATGTAGTACATCTTATTGCAAAATACAAAATACACGTTTGAGCCACTGTTATTCTTTGACATCTCTTTGTCTTCTCTCTTTTTGTTGAGCTACCATTCCCCTTAGCTTTGGTGAGACTTCATTCCATGACTTCTCATTGTTTTCTTCCTTATTGTTGCTTTATACATCATTTCCATTGAGAAATAGTATTGTAAGCATACTTTATAGCAAGCATCCCTTAAATCAGCAAGCATACTTTACAACAAGCATCCCTTAAATCAGTAAGCATACTTTAAAGCAACAAACCCCACTTACTGGTAGCAATAAATCAGTAGCAATAATATAACAGTAACAATAAACCTCACTGCACTAATATAACTATACCAATAAATCAGTAAATCATTATCAATAAATCAGTACCAATGCACTTAGAACAAAACTGTAAACAAAAAAATAAATCATGAGAACAAAATTGTAAACCTCACGGCAAGGGAATGAAGGTGATTTTTGATGCTGGAGCTTTGATAGTGCTTGGTGGACGGTTCTCGGCTGGATTCACGGCTTGCTCGTTGGTTCTCGTCTTCGAAGATTCATATGGATTCACCGCTTGCTACAGTGTGATGGCGTGCGACAGTGCTCTCTCCTCTCTTTCGATGTGTTTGCTTGAGTTTTGCTTTGAGTGATTCGATTTTCCCTTTCCATAATGTTTGCTCGATGGGTTAGGGATTCAAATTAAACGGGTGGATCATGTCATTTGGGTAAAAGGTTAGTGGGTCCATTAAAATGGGTGGTTTTTTCTGAAATTACATAATCACCCTTAATAATTTGACCAAGAAAGCCTGAAAACGTTGACTATTAATGGAACCCTAACGTAAGGGGTGTCTCTTCCCCAAAGTGAAAACTCAGGGGGTCTACGTTCAACGTTTTAAAACTCAGGGGGTCTATGTGCCCCTGACCCAAAAATCATGGGGTCTCAGTGCATTTTAGCCTATATTCTATCCTCAAAATGGTATTAGGCAGTGTCATCCTATCTCACCTTACCTCTATGTTTTATGTGCTAACATTTTGTCATGTATGATACAACAGAAGTAGTAAGAAAAGAAATGGAAAGGAGTCAAAATTGGAAAAGGATGCTTTGCCTATCACTCATCTAATAATGTATGCAGATCTGATGATGTGGTTTTCTTTTTTGAAGCTATGGAAGAGAGAGGTAAGGTGGTTAAAGAGGTGCTAGCTGAGTTTGGTAGGATTAATGTACAAAAGGTAATTTCTCAGAGTCAAAATGAAAGTAACTCAGAAAATTATACTCATTCATTAATAAGGATGCCTATTTATACAACTAAAGAAAAGCTAACAAAAAGCTGATCCTAGAAGCATAATAGAGTTAGTCCTAACTAACTCCCCTAGCTGCTCTCTACGTTGTGTTTCAATAAGGCCATTCTACACAGAAGCGAAACGCAGCATTTAACTAAAAAACAATCAGATCAGAAAGGAGTAAAACGCACCGCATAATACAACGGTAAACAACAATAACGGATACAAATAATTCAAACTTCAGACTCCTAAATCCTACATCCCCCCTCAAGTTAGAGAGGGATTCATTATCACTCCCAACTTGGGAAGGAAACATTGGAAATCTGTAGGTGCAACAACTTTTATGAAGAAATCGGCTAGCTAATGCTTGGAAGGCACAAACGAAGGACGAATGAACCCCTCTTTTGATTTATTCCTCACAATATGACAATCAATTTCTAAGTGTTTCGTTCGCTCATGAAACACTGGATTGGCAACTATGTGAAGCGCAGACTAGTTGTCACACCATAGTGTAATGGGCTGAAGAACATTGCAGCCAAAATCTTGAATAACATATGATATCCATTGCAATTCGCAAACCGTTTAAGCCATACTTCGATATTCTGCCTCACAGGAAGATCTCGAAACGGTATCCTGCTTCTTTGTTTTCCACGAGATCAAGGAATCCCCAAAGAAGATACAGTATCCCATGAGGGACTTACGAGTAGTTGGACAAACCGCCCAATCACTGTCACAGTACGCAGTCAAGGCAATAGTAGAACTTTGTTTGTAGAAGAGATCATAGAGGGAGGTCCCTTTAAGATATCGTATGACCTGGATTGCAGCTTCCCAATGTGTCTGTAACGGAGCTGCCACGAATTGACTTAACTGTTGAACACAGTGTGAAATATCTGGTCTGGCTAAGCTAAGATAAAGCAATCTTCCCACTAATATTCTGTACTGGTTCACTTCTTGGAATGGTGGTGAAGATTCCTCAAATTTATGATTCTTTGGCAGAGGCATCTTTGCTGTGTTGGCATCCTTCAACCCCATATCTGATATGATATCCTGAAGGTGCTTTCGTTGTGAAAGATACATTCCACCAGGTACTCGTTAAATTTCAATTCCTAGAAAGAATTTTGCCTGCCCCATGTCTTTAATTGTGAATGTAGATTCTAGGAATTTCTTTACCTCCACAATCTTTTCTTCATTATCTCCTGCAATTAGAACATCCTCTACATATACCAAAAGAGCTAGAAAACAACATGAGGTTCTCATAAAAAATAAGCAATGATCATGCATAGATTGTCTAAAACTATACTTGATGATTTGTGTTGTAAATTCTGAATTCCACTTTCTCGAGGCTTGCTTCAAGCCATAGAGAGATTTTCTTAATCTACAAACTTGGTTTTGTTGGGCTTTATTGTATCCTTCTGGTGGTAGGATATAGACCTCTTCCTTTAAATAGCCATGAAGGAAGGCATTATTTATGTCTAACTAATGCACACCCCACCCTTTTATGCATGACAAAGAGAGAAAAATCCTCACTGTGACCATCTTAGCTACTAGAGAAAAGGATTCAAAATAATCTAAGCCTAGGATTTGATTATATCCTTTTGCAACTAGTCTTGCTTTGTATCTATCTATAGATCCATCAAGTTATACTTCACTTTGTACACCCACTTGGATCCGATGGCCTGATTTCCTTTAGGTAACTCTGTCAAATCCCATGTTTTATTTTGCTCTAAGGCTGTTGATTCTTGTTTCATTGCATCTATCCAGTTTTGGTCTTTTAATGCTTGCTTATAAGTGTATGGTTCATGTATCTTCCCTATCTTTACCTTAAAAGTTGTATATGAATCAGTAACTATGTATTTTTCATTGCTATTTCCCTTTACCTCTGAGGACTTTGCTATGCAAACATAGTCCTTAAGCCATACCGGGGGTCTTCTGGATATGATATTGATTTCTATCTCAATTTGAGTAGGTATCATCTGTGGAATTTCATCCTGTTGTTGAACAACCATGCTACCATCCACATCATCTTCAAGGTGTTGGAATATTTTTAAATTGAAGAGATGTGTTAATTGAAGAGTCATGTATTTATGTTTATTTATTTGAAGAGTTGTATTATAAATTAATTAATTTATTTATATGAAAAGGTGTGTAGGGAGTTACAAATTTAAAAGACAAGACTCTTCATTTAAATTAATAGTTGTGACTTTTGATTGAAGAGACATTATACCAAAAGGTATCTCTTCAAAGGCATCACTTCATGATATATATAAATCCCTTATCATTCCATAACACAAGACATCAAATTCATTGCCTTTGTCTTTGAGTGCACACAAAGATAAAGACAAATTATCACTTTGTAAATACTATTGTTGTCCTAGCTTGATTATTGGAAGTGCAATCCATACTCAAGGGTCTTCATTGTATCCTAAAGGAAATTTTCCAATCTACCCAACTTGCACCCTATATATGATAGGAATAGGTGGGGCAAATTAAGCCTAAAGGAAAGTGTTGTCAATGCCTTGAAGACATTGTGCATCACTTTCTTTTCTTCTTCTTCTTCTTCTTCTTCTTCTTCTTCATTTATTCTTATCAATTCTATTCTTCAAAGAGTCAATCCCACCAACAATCTTTCGGCTTACATTTTTGCAAGTACAAATAGCTTCTTTGAAGGAATTGACTACAAATTTTGTGAAGTTGGAAAGATTTGAAGGAGGAAATTTTCTAAGATGGCAAAGGAAAATGAAATTCCTACTAAAAAATTTGAATGTGGCTTATATCCTCACTACTCCCAAGCCTCAAGAAGGAGAGGAAGAAACCATTGCTGCAATCAGAGAGAGACAAAAGTGGGAGAATGATGACTATATCTGCACTGGACATATCATCAATAGTCTATGTGATGCTCTCTTTGATGTTTATCAAGATTCTGTAAGAATCGATAGGCATATATGATTCATAGAACATTGAAATAATATCAAGTAGGGAAGCAAAACGTGTACCTGATATGCCATGGTCCAATCTGAAGAAGAACTAGGTCTTCCTCTCTATTACCCTGGTCGTGCAGCGGCTACAATGGGGAGACTCACTGTGTTAGGGTTAGAGAGGGGACCTAGCCAATAAAAATAATTGTGTCTTACTGGGCCCTCCCATTACGGGCTTCAGTAAAACCCTAAAATGCCTACACATAGCCGCCTACCAGACTTTATTATAATGTGTGATATTAGCCCAACAGTGATTACTTTATACTTTGGGCTTCCTTTATATTGGACCACATATTAACCCAATTTATTTAGAAAACTAAATAAAATATTTTAAACAATTAATGTGAGCCCAAATATAAAATATTTTTCTAACATTCTCCCACTTGGGCCACATTAATTGTGTTTAAACAAAATTTAATTATGTTAAAAGACTCTCAGGTTAATAAACCTTTTATGCGCGCAAAATGATCCAAATAATACAACACAACGTACCAATCCGGTCCAACATAACTATCAATATGGGATCATGGCAATCGTTATGCCCTTTAGCGGCATAGGATCAATCCATGGTCACACATACTAACAATTATATCGACATGGGTCACAAGTCTGGAAGTGTAGTAAGAAATAGCTCTCAAGTCATTTACGACGCACTATTTCTTATTGGTCCTCCGTATGATTTCTCAATATATTTATGCTTAATCCACAGGAGAAATCTCTTGCCTTAAAACCAAGGTTGTATGTCTCATTCCTTATTTCAGGAATACAATATCAGTGCCACTGGAGACATACCATATATAACTGTCACTCTTAAGACAAAAATCCTAAGGTACATGTTATATAAATCTTTCAAAACAACTGTCACTCTTAAGAACATACACTACGTCCTAAGGCACATGTTATGTACTTCTTTCAACACAACTGTCACTCTTAAGGACATACACTATGTCTTAAGGCACATGTTGTGTATCATACTTTACAACGGTCACTTTTAAAACAAACACTATGTCCTAAGACACATGTTGTAAATCATACTTTATAAGACACAACAGTCACTCTTAAGACAAACACTATGTCTTAAGGCACATGTTGAATCTAATACCTTATCAAACACAACGGTCACTCTTAAGACAAACAATGTCTTAAGGCACATGTTGTATCATACACTATAAGACACAACGGTCACTTTTAAGACATGCACAATGTCTTAAGGCACATGTTGTGTTTAATACTTTATCAGATACAACGGTCACTCTTAAGACAAACAAAATGTCTTAAGGCACATATTGTATCCACCTTTCTTTGCATAAGCAAAGTATTAATATACTAATGATAACATATGTGGAGGCACTCTCCAAACCTCAAGTGCACAGAGCTCCCACTTATTCGAAAGATCATGAGACTCTTAGACTTTAAGTGCACAAGACTCCCACTGATTCGAAAGATCATGACACTCTTAAATTTTAAGTACGTAATCACCCACTAACTTAAGAAATCAAAAGACCTTCAAACACACATAAACCTGAGTGTGTTCTTCCAACTGTAAGGGTCTTTACCTTTTGTTAGGGGATAATCTGATCATTAACAATATATTCAAAATCTAAAAGGTTTGTCACCTTTGGGCAGGTAAAACTTTCCAAATTTAAAATACTAATGTTAAAAGGCTATATATGATTGTGTATAACTGTATGACCTTATAATGTTCCTTGAAATGGGCAATTTCATAAATTGTTAAATAATTGAACAAGTCATACCTTGAAGGAGCACCAGGTGCAACATTATAAATTCCCCTTTGGGTAGAGAATATAACATGCTATTGGTCTCATTCTTCCATGAAGCTAATAATGACAATACAAAATTTTAAAGAATTAAATCACCTTTGGGCAGATAAGATCCTTTAAATTTCATATTTCAATACTCATTGACATGCTTCATGTAATCCCAGAATTAATACACATAACGACCACCTTTGGGCAGGTAATCATATGCATTAATTCAATTAAATTCAATCAACAAGGAATTTGCACAATTTGAGAATTTTGATGGCTAAATCACTTTAGCAATAAAAAGCCCCAACAATTCACCAAAAAGGCAAAATTTTTCAGACTAGAATTTATGTATGTAATTGCCGTACTTTCTATCAACATAGAGATTTAAACAATTTTATGAATTTTGATGAATGAACCACTTTAGTGATAAACATTCTCAACAATCCAAAAAACGTAAAATTCCCAGACTAGGAATGATAAATTTATGATTTCCTATCAACAAATAGAATTAAACTATCTTGTAAAATTTTGATGTATGAATCACTTCGATGATAGCATACTCAACAACTTTACGAAATAAAATTCTCAGACTAGGAAAATCAAAATCAACAATACACAATCATAGCATATTACCCTTTTAAATCTTTTGTTCTATTTAGGTCGTGTTTGGTTCTTTTAAAATATCATAGAGTTGAAATTAACCATATGGGCATTAATTATCTCCAATATTTTTTGTCACACAAAATAATTCGTGCGATAAATAATACCCTTTCAAACACTCTTTATATATCAATAAACAAGTCTTTTAAGACATTGATTTCTTCATGACAGCTTTATAAAATTAAATGATTGAAACTCAATTGCAAGAATGTGAGCCATATATATTGATAATGTTTGTACGTGAATGGGAATGATAGTTAAATGAAATAGGTGTTAAGGCTAACAGACTCAGGGTTAGGCCCTCTGTCTGTGCCGGTCACGTGCCTCCGGGTGAGGGTCGTGACAAAGTTGGTAGCAGAGGCAAGTTATTTTCTTTAAGTTTGTGGAGCTATGGTATGACTGGGTGTCAGCTTAAACCGTCGTTATGATCCCGGGCATAACGCCAGAGTTAAGCGGGCACTTGTGGGAGTATCCAGGAATTTGTGTCAGTTTTCGTTTCTAAAATTCTTTCCCTAATTATGATATGTGATAGGGGTCTCATAGAGTGTTAAATCCTTGTGCAGTACAGGGATGCCACCAAGAACTAGAGCGGCTACACCGGCTGGAAGAAACCCCGAGACTTTTGATGGAGCATCGGCGCAGAACGAGAGAGGTGCTCCCCGAGGTCATGCTCGTGGCCGAGGGAGGGCCAATTAGGGAAGAGAGATTAGGCGTCAATCGCCAGAGCCCTAACCCGAAACCGGCGCCCCATCTATTGCTGAGATGTTAACTGCTGGGTTTCAAAAGTTGAGGGCAGACATGAGGCAACAGATACAGCAAGAAGTGCAGCGGTTAGCCGCTAATGAAGAAGATATTCCACTAGATCAGGAAATTGAAGTGGTGGAAGAACCAAGGAGAGTATGGTTACCAAGAAATGTACCCCGAGGGCAAAGGGGAGCTCGCAGAGAATTACCGGTGGCTAAGTTCCTGAAGCTTAACCCACCAACCTACTGTGGCACTGATGAGAAGGAGGATCCTCAACATTTCCTCCGTGATATGGTCCGTATAAGGCGAGTGATGAGATGCCCTGGAGAGGAATTAGCCGAGCTTTCTTCCTTCTAGCTGAGGGGTGCTACAAGAATTTGGGTGGAGTCAGTATAGGCCGGCCACGCCACACGAGCAACCCCAATGCGGTGGGAGGACTTTGAGAGAGCATTCTTAGACCGGTTTTTGCCAGAAGGAACGCGGGATACAAAGAGGCAACAGTTTGAAGACCTATGGATGTGTTCGAGTGTGACGGTTATAGAGTTCGAGTTGTTGTTTACGGAGCTAGCATAGTTTGCGCCAGAGTTAGTTCCAGATGAACAGGCTAAGATCAAGAGGTTCATACAGTGACTAGTGGAGCCACTGTTTATAGCTCTACTACCACAGAGGAAGCAATTTGAGACTCTTGCATAGGCGACTGATTGTGCTAGGGTCATTGAGAACAGGAGGAGATTTGGGACGCCATCCAATCCCAAGGGAAGAAATCAAGCAGGAAATGAGAATCATGGAGGATGGAAGAAGCAAAAGACGACAGGTGGTACCACCACAGTCCTAGCTCTCACGGGACCCAGCAAGCTTACCGGGCAGCCTTGATGACTACCACAGATTCGAGGGCAAGGAGTAACTATCAGGGTGGTCAGAGGACTCGTAGCAGTGTGCAGACGGGGAGTCAAAGGCCCCAATGCAAACAATGTGAAAAGAATCATTTCGGTACCTGCTGGACCCTGAAGGGAGCTTGTTTCAACTGTGGCCAAGTGGGACACCTTGCTAGGGATTGTCCTCAGAAGCGGAGTGGAACTAGTGTGAGGAGCAACCAGACACTGGGGTCAATACCAATCTCAGCCCCACTAGTTAGAACAGTACCACCGGCCACCACTAGTGGGGGCAGGGGTCGTGGATCCGGAGGAAGAGGTCCAGGAACCACTAGAGGAGGACATGCCAGAGTTTTTGCCTTATCTCAGCAGGATGCGCAGGCTTCAAATGCTGTGGTGACAGGTACCCTCACAGTCTGTACTCAAAGTGCACATGTGTTATTTGATTCCGGTTCAACTCATTCATACATATCACCTGCATTTGCTATTAAGATCGCTAAGAGCCCAACAAAGATGAAAGAGGCAATGTTAGTCTTTACACCTATGGGTGAATCTGTATGGGTAGAATACATATGTGAGTCTTGTCCAATAGTGGTTGAGGGCCATGAAACGATGGTGGATTTAAGACAACTGTACATGGTAGACTTAGATGTAATCTTGGGGATGGATTGGTTAGCCTCGTGTCACGCAGTAGTGGACTACAGAGCCAAATGTGTGAAATTCAATATGCCTTGCGAGGACCCTTTTGTGGTACATGGTGATGGGCGAAGTGCCACTTGAGGTTGATATCCGCATTGAGTGCTCTCAAACTTCTTGGTAAGGGATGTATAGGCTACTTGGTGTCAGTCAGGGATGTAGAGAAGGAAGTAATTTCCGTGAACCAAGTACCCGTCGTTCTAGAATTCCCAGATGTGTTTCCTGAAGAATTGCCCGGTTTGCCACTTGATAGGGAGATTGAATTCGGGATCGACCTACTACTAGGTACTCAACCAATATCTATACGACCTTACCGAATGGCTCCGTAGGAGTTGAAGGAATTACAAACTCAATTGCAGGAATTGCTAGACAAGGGGTTTATATGACCAAGTGTCTCGCCATGGGGTACACCAGTCCTATTTGTCATGAAGAAGGACGCTACCTTGCGGTTGTGTATTGATTATCGGAAATTAAACAAGGCTACCATCCGCAACCAATATCCTTTACCCAGAATAGATGATCTATTTGATCAACGACAAGATGCCAAGCGATTCTCAAAGATTGATCTGCGGTCGGGGTATCATCAGTTGAAGGTTAGGCAAGAGGATGTACCCAAGATTGCATTTCGTACCAGATTCGGACACTACAAATTTTTGTTGACTTTTGGGTTGACAAATGCCCCCACAGCATTTATGGATTTGATGAATAGGGTGTTTAAACCTTATTTGGACCAATTTGTCATAGGGTTTATAGATGATATTCTGGTGTACTCCAAGAACTCCGAGGAACATGTAGAACACTTGAGAATAACCTTGCAAAGGTTAAGGGAAGAAAAATTATATGCCAAATTCTCGAAGTGCGAATTCTGGTTGGACATGGTAGCTTTTCTTGGGCATGTGGTATCATCAGAGGGTATACACGTAGACCCAAGTAAGGTGGAGGCAGTAAAGAGTTGGTCCCAACCTACCTCAGAGCCAGAAATACGGAGTTTCTTGGGCTTAGCCGGGTATTACAGGCGGTTTGTGCAGGATTTCTCAAAAATCGTTGCACCTATGACACGGTTGACACAGAAAGGGGTGAAATTTGAGTGGACGGACAAATGTGAAGAGAGTTTTGAGAAGCTAAAGGATAGCCTGACCACAGCTCCATTGCTAACCCTTCCTGAAGGCAGTGGAGGGTACATTGTATACTGTGACGTTTCGCGAGTTGGGTTAGGATGTGTATTGATGCAGCATGGTAAGGTGATTGCCTATGCATCATGGCAATTGAGGAAGCATGAGAAGAATTTTCCAACACGTGATCTCGAAATGGCGGCGGTAGTGTTTGCCCTGAAGATATGGAGGCACTATCTCTACGGAGAAGCATGTGAAGTGTACACAGACTAAAAGAGCCTTAAGTACATCTTTGAGCAGAGGTCTCTGAACTTGAGGCAACTTCGTTGGATGGAATTGTTGAAGGACTATGATTGTACGATACTATACCAACCATACGGGGAAGGCCAATGTGGTGGCCGACGCTTTGAGCTGAAAGTCTATGGGTAGTCTAGCTCACATTGAAGAAGTGAGGAGACTGTTAGTTCGGGAGATATACGGGCTGGAACAAAGGGGGACTCGATTTGAAATTGGTGGTTCTAATGTGCTTCTAGCTCATATTCAGGCAAAGTCCAACCTGATTGAAGAAGTCAAGGCTAAACAAGAGCAAGATCCTGTCCTCAAGATAGTGATCGACGTAGTGAGAAAAGGAAGATGAGTGATACCCGATTCTCCATTGATGACAGGGGTGCTCAGGTTGGAGGGACGGTTGTGTGTACCTTTGGTCGAAAATCTCACGGAGAGGATATTAGACGAGGCACATAAGTCAGTGTACTCTATCCACCCTGGGGCAAATAAAATGTATCATGACTTGAAACAGTTATATTGGTGGAACGGGATGAAGAAAGATGTGGCAAACTATGTGTCCAGGTGTCTTGCATGTCAACAAGTGAAAGCTGAACATTAGAAACTACTGGAATGCTTCAACAGATTAAAATACCTGAATGGAAATGGGAAAGGATCACTATGGATTTCGTAACAAGGTTGCCTCGGTCACAGAAGGGGTTTGATTCAGTGTGGGTGATTGTGGATCGCATGACCAAGTCCGCACATTTTTTGCCAGTGAAGACCACTTACAGAGTTGCACAATACGCCCGGTTATATTTGGCAGAGATTGTGAGATTGCACGGTGTTCCAATGTCAATAATCTCTGATAGAGGGCCATAGTTTACTTCTCGATTTTGGAGGGCGTTGCAGGAAGCGTTGGGGACGAGGGTAAATCTCAGCATGGCTTTTCATCCCCAAATCGACGGGCAATCAGAAAGGACCATTCAGATATTAGAGGACATGTTGAGAGCACGTGTGATGGACTTCCGTGGGAATTGGGAACAATACTTACCATTGGCCGAGTTTGCCTACAACAATAGCTACCAAGCCAGCATTCAAATGGAACCTTTTGAAGCTCTCTATGGTGGGAGGTGCAGGTCTCCGATCGATTGGTTTGTCGTCGATGAATCGAAGGTGGTTGGTCCCGAACTATTGCAAGAAACTTTAGAGAAGGTGAAGTTGATTAGAGGAAGGTTGATGACAGCCCATAGTAGACAGAAGTCTTATGTGGACCACCGCAGAAGAGAACTTGAATTTGCTGTGGGGGACCAAGTGTTTCTAAAGGTTTCCCCAATGAAGGGAGTGATGCGATTTGGCAAGAAAGGGAAGCTGAGTCCAAGATGTGTGGGACCGTTCGAGATACTAGAACGAGTGGGAAATGTCGCTTACCACCTAGCCTTTCCGCCGGAGTTGGAAGGTGTACATCCAGTGTTCCATGTGTCCATGCTGCGGAAGTACTTTCTGGATCCCTCTCATGTGGTACAGCCGCAAGAGATACAATTGGTAGAAGGGCTGACCTACGAAGAAGTACCAGTGGAAATCCTTGATAGACAATCGAGGAAGTTGAGTTCAAAGGAAATCCCATTGGTGAAGATGTTATGGAGGAATCATTCGGCGGAGGAAACTACGTGGGAAGTAGAAGCCGAGATGTGCAAGACTTACCCCTTCTTGTTCCAAGACTAAGGTTAGTAACTTAATTGAAATTCGAGGACCGAATTTCTTAAGGGGGGAAGATTGTGATATCTGGAAAAAAAAAATTTTAAAAGAGTGTTGGGAAAAATGAGGGTAGAAATTTTTTTTAAAGAAAATATGTGGGATTTTGTAAAGGGTAAAATATAAGGGGGGATCTAAGTGAAAGGAAAAGGTGGAAGTGGGGTTAAAAATTTGGAACCCTCCCTTTTATTTTTTTCAGCTTATATGTCGAGCCCCTCACTCCCACCCAAACCATTTTTCAGCTTGAACAAAAGAGAGGGAAGAGAAGAGACACGCTAGGGCAAAGGGAAGAAGGTGGTAGACAGCCTAAGTGACTGGAAACCGGCGAACCACAACCGGAGAACGAATCTGACATCCTTTACATCCCCTCAACTTCATTCAAGGTTAGTTAGAATCAAAACTTCAACTCTTTCTCCAAGTTCATCTCATCTCCTATTTAGGGTTTATGGGTGAGGATGGGTTGATTGGGGGCTTGATTGAGGATGAATGGATGTTCTTGAACATCCGTTGGTAGTAGGAAACACGGCTAGGTAGCCGAAGATGGCCGGAAATGGAGGTTGTGATGTTAGGATTCATGGAACCCATTTTTCCCCAAATCGTAAGTGTTGATGGTTGGTTGGTGAATTGAACTTGATTGGGTGTTGTTTTGATGATATAAATGATGTCTAAGCTTAGAAAACCAAAACCCAATGTTCAAATGTTGTTTTTTTGGATTGGAAACCCAATATTTGAAGGAAAATCGAATAAAATCGCGTCAAAACCAAAAAACTTATGTTTTGTGCAATTACGGGCGCTACAACGCCACTTTGGGCGCTATAGCGTCGAGCCTTTGTTTTCTGCGGGCAGAAGTTTTCAAATGGGCATAACTTCTTCGTCCGGTGTCCGTTTTTTGCAAACCATATATCTATTTTCAACTTTTTTCCGTCCTCTACGCAATGGAATAGGTTTTGAAGCCTAATAAATTGAAATAAAATTTTTGTAGATGGATTTTCACACATTGCCAAATTTTTAGTTTTGAAAATTTTATTTTTCTTCCCCATTTTACATGGTTATTTTTCCTATGATTAAAAAGGGTTAAATTCTTGTGTGTACCTCCCATTGGAAACTCATATCACTCTCCTTAATTTCAAATGTGTTAAAAAATGATTTCTTACTTCTCAAGATGTCAAAACTTCTTGACCAACATGAACCACTTACCTTAGTCTTCAAACTTCTATCTTGAGTTGTCTAAAGGTTCCTAAACTCCTAGTTTAGGATAAGCAGAAGTTAATTACTCAAGTCCAAGGCTCCACGCACACTCAATGTGCGTGAGGAGGATGAGTGAAAGGTACCAAACCTTAAGGTACGCTCAAAGATAGAGAGGGAGGGATCTTGAGAGACCAAGAGTGCGGCTCTTGGCAATCTTAGGCTCCCCCATCATGCATGTGCATCAATGTTGAGTAATGATGTGGAATTGAAATGAATGTTGTTATGTATGAATGTATTTTAGGGCACCGCGTGGCACCAGAGATCGGAGGTGCTCAGGGAGGTACACTTGGGAGTTGTCCAGGTGAGGGACTCTTCCATCCTAACCCCCAAGGGTTGTATGATAACCTTGATTTGTGGGCTTGTTTATACGTGAATGTTTGTGAATATTTAATTTTATGCATGCTAGTAATACTCTGTCATTATATTGGTGATTGCTGGAATTTTGTACAATGAATTGTTTGCGATTGTTAAAGTGGAAATATGGTGGATCAAGTACATATGGGTGACGATGAAGAATTCCGCACACATATGTACTTGACTTGAGAATTATTGCAATAACATGTATGGTACCAAGGGTAAGGGCTTTCCGTCGGGTCAGGTTCGAAAAGTGCCTTCATGTTGGCATTTCTTCGGGTAAGGTTCGAAATTGCCTTCATGTATATATACACTTGTGGATACTCTGTTGAGCCGGTCCGGAGTATGCCACCATTACTAGTTGGTTAATCTGTTAAGTTGGTCCGGATTGAACCAAGCGGGCTTCCTGAGATAATGGTCCAGAAAGTGCCGATGTAGATGGACACCTCGGCTTGTTGGTGCCGGAGTGCGCCACCGAACACAACATTCCATGGAGACGGTCCCAGGATGGGTCGTGTGCCTATGCGCATCGATGTGAGATACCGAGCGTATAGGTACTCAACACTAGTGTAAACCCTCAATGTCCTTGGTATGCACTATGACTAGATTTCCTTTTCTTTGAACATGTCATGACGATGACCAGTATCCTCACGTGACATCAAGACAAAGTTATTTTCTTAAAAAAGTCATCACATCGATTGTTGTCTTGACGTGGCGTTGAGGAAACCTTGTTTTTAAATTACTATATTTCAAATCCAACCGACCATGACGATGGGTTAAGTCTTATAGTGCATCGGGATAGATAGGGAGGATCGACACGTCACGTCGACAACAAGGTAAGCAAAGGTACGTAAGTTTGGCAAGTGAGCCGCACTTGGATGTTAATCTATGTTCGGTGTTTCTCGATACACACGTGTCAGTATACATGATTAATGTATGTTGTTGTACGGTTAAAGTAGAGTTTGTACATGTTCTATTGCTTGAGAACAATTATATAATTATCAAAGATGAATTGAAGTGTATGCGTATGTGAAATGTGGTTTCTCCCCTTCCCGGTCGTAGTGGTACCCGCTACTACGCCTAGGATGGGAGAGTTACTCACTGAGTCGTTGACTCATCCTCTAGTGGTTTACTTTTTTAGATACGGGTACCGGTCAGGCTTCCACGTCGGCTCAGTGAAGGCGACATTTTGCTAGCACTCACATTCTGTCTCCGTTGGTGGCTTTGATTTTATTTTGGATATTGTAATGAATTGATTACACTTTGTGGTTATTATACTCTAGACTTGTCAGCTCCACATACTTAAAGACATGATTATTTTGGGGGACTTAATATTATTATGTATACGAACTTGCATGTGAATAGGATATGTCACACGCCGGAGTGTGTGGCAACGTATATGACGGATATATATTATGTGTATTTGAGTATACATATAAACTGAAGCAGCACTTAGCTGTGGATTGCAGGTGTAAGATAGGTCACACAGGAGATGTGAGCCATATATATTGATAACGTGTGTACATGAATAGGAATGATAGTTAAATGAAATAGGTGTTAAGGCTAACAGACTCAGGGTTAGGCCCTCTATCTGTGCCGGTCACGTGCCTCCGGGTGGGGGTCGTGACACCCTTAAAAAGTTTTATTTTATTGAAGTCTATAACTACATCCCTAGTTTGAAACATGGCATACAAAATTTGTCATATGACATCTATGATTCATCAGAGAAACTATATTGCGGAAGCTTTTAATAATTAATATAAGATATTAACTATTATGGGATAATTTATTTTTAGCCCAATGTCTCTGTATCCATATTTCATTTCTTATAATTTTGAGCCAGACATCTTTTCAAGGATGACATTATTGTTGTTCACAATAAAAGTAACAATTTGGACATAATTAATATGGTAAATTGGTGAGGCATTTAAACTTGAAGGAAAAACCTTTTGCATCATTATAGACTCCCCTTTAGGCAGAGAAAATAATATGCTATTTGTTTCCTTCCTTTCATGAAACAAATAGAGACTATAAAAATTTAAGGAATTAAATCACCTTTACACAGAAAAAATTCCTTAAAATTTATATCCCAAAACAATAAGAATATGTAATTTAGAAAAGTCAATCCCTTTTGAGTAGATTGATTTTCATGATCATATACACCCATCAATATGCTCCATATTATCCCGGAATTAACACACATAATAACCCCCTTCAGGCAGGAAATTATATGTATTAATTTAATAAACAATTCTATCAACAAGGGATTTTACATCTCTATGAAGTTTGATAATCATCCACTTTAGTGGTAATAATCGCAACAAATCATAGAAATTATCCCAGACTAGAATTCACAAAATTGCCTCTCACTTCCCATCAACGAGAAAATTTAACAATTTCAGGATTTTGATGAATATATCACTTTAGTGATATGTATTCTCAAAAACCCAAAAATTAAAATAAAATTTTCAGACTAAGAAGTACCATAAAAATTAGCCAATGCATTAATTAAAATTTTAACAACAATTTATGCACTCTTTAAAGAATTTAAATATGTATTTTTTACACATTTATTGCATCAATTATTGATAAATATTAAACTGGTGACCTTAGCAAGCCACGCCATGCAAGGTTGGGACCGCGTTCAAGAATTTTATGTTCTTAGTCGGGTCACATACTAGTGATACCTAGCTCAAAAATTATATATGCACACAAATTTCACCTAAATTTAAACAATTTTAGGCATTTTATACATCCTTTAACGTTGCACTAGAGAGTATAATAAATATGCACTCAATTAGGGAGAGTAAAGGTGTGCAACATGTTCAGAAGGTAGGGTGGCCCACAGGTGCCACGCCCTCATATGCGTGCGAGTGGGCTTCGTTCCAGAAGACCAAATCTGGTCTTCTTCTACCTTTGGCGAGTCAGCCCATTTTCTAAAACGGGTCGTGCTACCCGGTTACAAACTCAGCCACAATTCACGCGTTTTAACGCGTTCTGATTCTAGACAATTGAGGAGTTTGATCAAACACATCATCACAATGAAAACTATGTATTTAATTTTTCTAAACGTGGCTTATATTCATGATTTTATGAAATCGAAATCGTAGGTTTGTGAAAAAATGGATTCCTTTCGCAGTATTAGACTTTTGACCAAATTGGTTCCTTTTAATCCAATTCAAGTGTACTAATATAATTGAACTCATATTGTGAGGCATACTTACATCAACTAATTGGATTTCAAATCTCGTGAATTCCATTTTTTTATTACATCACTTAGTTTTTTTGTCTCAATCCAATTAATTTAATCTACTAGAATAGAATATGGATTCTTAATAAATTCCCAGTAGATTAAAGCTTTCAAAAGTATGTATCATTAGCACGCTCAAAAAATTATATGCTCAGGGCGAAAACTAATATATGAAATTTCACCCAAATTACTAAATCAAATCAAGCATATAATATATGAACTCAATAAAACCGCACTTGTTAAATCTCCCTTTGAATCACATTCTTGCTTGATGGGAGTATCTCCAATGTTGGAATCTTTTACATTTGCAGCCACAGGCTTCTTCCCTGCTCTCTTGTCCTTTAGTTCTTTGAACCAATCAAGGTATCCATGCAGCTTGAAGCATGTCTCCCTTGTATGACCATTGGCATTACAGTGGTTGCAAAATTTATCCTTCTTGGAGTTACCTTCTTTCTTAAAACCAGAGGGCTCGAGTCTTTACTATGATGGCTGCACCATCATTGCACTGTTTCCTTCAGCTGGTTTAGTGTAGGTTAAGTTGATTTTCCTCTATGCTTCATCTATTATGACCATGTTATAGGCCTTGTTCATTGCAAGCAGTGGGTCTAAGTTCAGGATTTGGGTCCTAACCACTTCATATACTGGGCTTAGTCCCATGAGGAACTGAATCAGCTTTATCGTGGCTAGCAGACTCGTAATTTTCTTGTTCAAGCCACAGGTGCACTTCCCACAAGTGCAGACAAGCATGGGATTCACCTTGTCCATTTCATCCCAGCGACGATGGATCTTGTTGTAGTATGTTGTCACGGAGTCTCCCCCCTGGCGAGTTGACCCAATTTCTTGTTGAGCTTGGAATAGGTAGAGAGCATTGCAGGCTCCATACCTCTCCTCCAAGATATCCCAAAGACTCTTTGAAGAAAGGCAGCAGACAAACGTGTCTGCAAGCTCCTTGGTGAGAGAATTCACCATCCAAGACTTGATCATGGAATCTAATGTCTTCCATTTCTTGAATTTAGTGGGATCCTCAGGCGCTGGAAGACTACCATCAATAAAACCGACCTTGTCCTTAGCTTCTGATAGAATTCAAACAAATAGAGAAAGAGAATACGAATGTATTGATTGCTAAAATGAATCTTCACATGTACAAGTGACCTATGAAGGAGTTTATATATCCTAAGATACAAACTCGAGGTAACGCTAACAGAAAAGGGAAAGCTATACCAGAATTAACTAACTTACTAAACTCATATTAACTAACTATAGTTAAGTAACTAATGATGCTAACATACATCCTAACATCCCCCCTCAAACTCATGGGGGCATAGCCAGCCTGAGTTTGCTACGGAAGAGATCAAAATCCTTGGAGGACACAGCCTTTGTTAATGCATTTGCCACTTGTTCAGAAGCTGGAATGTGGTGAACTTCTAACTCCTTTCTAGCCACTCTTTCTCGAACAAAATACAAGTCCAGCTCAACATGCTTGGCTCGAGAGTGGAGAACGGGATTAGCTGACAGCAGCACTAAACTGAGGTTGTCACAGTAAATTTTAGGAATGGTAGGAAGCTTGACACCTAACTCAGAAAGCAACGATTGGACCCAAATGACTTCTGCTGTAGCATTGGCCACACTCCTATACTCAGCCTCAGTGCTTGACCTAGTAACCACTGGTTGCTTTTTAGAAGACCAAGAGATTAAATTCTTACCAAGTAAACACACCACCCTGTGGTGGACCTGCGATCATCCAAGTCTAACCCCCAATCTACATCTGAGAAGCCGAAAAGGGATAGAGAGTCAGAGGCATGGAACTGTTGCCCAAGATCAATTGTACCCTTGAGATATCTCAGAATGCGTTTCACAGCCTTCCAATGGCAGTTTTATGGAGTTTGCATAAACTGCCAAACTTTGTTAACATTGAAGGATATTTCTGGTCTGGTAATTGTGGTGTATTGCAACGCACCCACAATTGATCTGTATAGGTGGGGATCTGTAAAGTCATCACCAGTGGAAGAGCTCAACTTGAGGCCTGAGACCATAGGGGTCTTTTGAGGTTTGGAATCGAAGAGGGCAGCCTTCACAAGTAAATCCTTGATATATTTAGACTGAGACAAAAGAAGGCCTCCACTAGTAGTAGGGATGACTTGTATCCCAAGGAAGTAATGAAGAGGACCAAGATCTTTAAGGGAAAACTAAGCATGAAGCTTGGCCACCAAGGACTGAATTTCAGCTTTGGAGCTGCCAGTGATGATGACATCATCAACATATACAAGAACATAGAGAACAAATGCATTGGTGACCTTGATAAAGAGAGAGTGATCATACTTAGCAGAGATAAAGCCAAACGAAAACAAGGCAGAGGCTAGTTTTTCAAACCAAGCCCGAGGAGCTTGTTTGAGACCATAGAGTGCTTTCGTTAACTTGCAAACCAAGGAGCCATCACCAACTTCAAAGCCTGGAGGTTGCACCATGTAAACCGCCTCATGTAAGTTTCCATTGAGGAAAGCATTATTGAAATCAAGCTGGTGAAGGTGCCATTTATTAAAGAGAGCAAGGGTAAGTATAACCCAAACCGTGACATGTTTGACCACTGGGCTGAAGGTCTCAGAGAAGTCAAACCCTGCTCTTTGGTGAAAGCCCTTAGCCACTAGTCTGGCTTTGTGCTTGTTGATGGAGCCATCTGAGTTGTATTTTAATCTGAACACCCATTTGCAGCCAATGGGGGTTCTATTAGGAGGGAGCTTCACTAGTTTCCATGACTGATTCTTCATAAGAGCTTGGTATTCATCGACCATAGCCGCCTTCCACTTGGTTTCTACAAGGGCATCTTTGACAGATGAAGGTTCTGTTTCTGCTAGAAATAATTTTGGTTTGAAGATGCCAGATTTGGACCTGGTTTGCATAGGATGATTCCCTTGAGATGATGAATGAGTGGGTTGTGAAGAAGGACAAAGAGTAGTAGTTTGAGGAGATGGATTGTGAGAGGCATGAGATGGTGAGGTATTGGTTGGAGAAGCGTGATGAGGAGCAGCAGGAAGATCATGAGGCCCATCAGTTGTTTGAACGTGTCCTGCAGCTGAACTTTCAACAAGGCTAGATGGAGAATTGTTAGTAGATAACATAGGTATATATGAAGCATTTTGAGTATTAGGTAGTGAAGAAGCAGTTATAGGTAGTAAGGGAGAAGAAGAAGACTCTATCATTGGTAAAGAGTAAGAGGAAGTAGAAGAATTATTTTTGAAAGGAAAAGTTTGCTCATCAAAAGTAACACTCCTAGCTATGTATAGTCTGCCATTAGCATCAAGGCATTTATAGCCTTTGTGTTGAAGGCTATACCCTAGGAAAGTACATCTAGATGTTTTGAAGTCAAATTTATGACTATTATAAGGACGGAGGAGGGGATAGCATGCACAACCAAATACTTTGAGAAACAAGTAATTAGCTTTTACTGAGTAGAGTACTTCAAGAGGCGTTTTAAGTGAGAGAATAGGAGTGGGGAGACGATTAATTAGGTAGACTGAGGTTAAGAATGCCTCATCCCAGAATTAAAGAGGCAAGGATGCAGTAGCAAGGAGGGCAAGGCCTGTCTCAGTGACATGACGATGTTTGCGTTCTGCTAACCCATTTTGTTGATGGGTATGAGGGCAACTAAGCCTGTGAGAAATACCACAGCTGGAAAGAAAATTAGTGAATGGCCTATATTCACCACCAAAATCACTTTGAAAGGATTTAATTGTTGTGCCAAGTTGATTTTCGACTAAGGATTTGAATTGTTTAAAGGCATCCAAGGCATCTGCTTTACTTTTTAGCAGATATAGCCAAGAAAATCGTGAAAATGCATATATAAAGATAATATAGTACCTATATCCCCTATAAGAAGTGGTTGGGGAAGGTCCCCATAAGTCAGAGAAGATAACATCAAGAGGTTTAGTGTACTGGGTAGTAGATAAAGGAAAAGAGATAGCATGTGATTTGCCTAGACAACATGGCTCACAAAACGAAGTGGCATTTTTATTACTATTCACCTTGATATTACAATTAGAAAGTACAGTGTTTACAACCCTTAAAGAGGGGTGGCCTAGGCGATAATGCCACAGATCTATAGTACTAGGACAGGAATTAGAAAAGGACAAAGCATTGGCCGAGAGTGAAGAAGTGGCAGGTTGATCAGTGACGAGAGATTGAGGTTGTGCAGCTTTATGTGTGAGTTGGACATTATCAAAGAGATAAAGACCATTGTGTAATCTACCCTTGAGTATTGTTTGATGAGTATCCTGTGATTTGACAATGCACTGGTTAGAGGTAAAAACAAAATACACATTATTATCCTGTGCACATTTCGAAACACTTAGTAGATTCTTAGTAACCAAAGGTACATGAAATAAATCTTTTAAAAGTAGAATTTGAGATGGAGAAGAGGTGAGTTCAGAATCTCCTATGTGAGAGATATGCAAACCTGTGCCATTTGCTGCATGAACTTGATTCGTGCTAGTGTATGATTGTGGGGCTTGAATATTTGCAGAGTCATTTGTAATATGGTTAGATGCCCCACTATCTGGATACCATGCTGGATCATACAAGGTTTCGGGTGCAGCAAAGTGGGCTTCAACAGGTGGATTGGAAGTGTGAGGAGGTCAAGGAGGTTGATTCTGATTTTGTTGTGAGGCAAGAAGGGTGGCTGCAGTGTATGACTGATCAAATATGTGGTAGCAATTGACTCCAATATGGCCAAAGCGACCACATACTTGACATTGAGGGCGGTTCTGTTGTTGCCAAGGGGCTCTGCCACTGCCTCTTCTTCCTCTTCCTCTTGATTGACCTCTAAAAGGGCCCCTTCCTTGATAACCTCCTCTTTGATTCTGAAAGTGTTGGGGCTAAGAGGAGGACTTGGATTGCACTGTGTTTGCTGAGATATTGTCAGAGGCAGCTTTGAATGGTTCTAATCGTGCTTCATGTGCCAGCAGCAGTGTTTCAACATCTGTCACAGAGTAATCTTTGGTTCTCATTGAAAAGGAGGTAACAAAACTTTCATACTCACTCGGTAAACCTTCAAAGATTGTAGAGATGTGTTCATGATCAGATGCATTCGAGCCAATTGCAACAAGGGAATCTACAATCTTCTTGATCTTGAGCAAGAAGTCACTCATGCCAAGACCACTTTTCTTGATAGCTCGAAGCTGTGTTCTAAGTTGCCTTTCTTTGGCCTTGGTTGGTCCCACAAAGAGACTTTCAACCTTTTTCCATACGTCCGCACTACTTGCGCAGCCAACCATCTTGGAGGTCATGCCTTCAGTCATGGAATTTAATAGCCAGTACATAAGTACCTGATCTTGTTTTTCCCACTTCAAGAATTCTGGATTTTCGATCTCACTTTCTTCATCTTCTTCTGTGAGATATCTTTTGGGAATGTGCTTTCCCCCAATGAGATAGTTCTTTAGATCATGTCCCTTCATGGCAGCCATGACCTGCATTTTCCAGGTCAAGAAATTGTTATCGTCGAGTTTGGCAGCAATGGTTTGCGTGAGGGATTGAGATGGGAGAGATGAGGACTTCAATGCGTCTTTGATTGCGTCTTGCAGGACAGCATTCAGAAGAGCAACTGCATTTTCTTGTGCGCTTGATTTGGGGATCATTTCTTGATTCTCCAGTGATGGAGTTTGAAGAGGCTCTGATGCCATGATAGAATTCAAACAAATAGAGAAAGAGAATACGAATGTATTGATTGCTAAAATGAATCTTCACATGTACAAGTGACCTATGAAGGAGTTTATATATACTAAGATACAGACTTGAGGTAACGCTAACAGAAAAGGGAAAGCTATACCAGAATTAACTAACTTACTAAACTCAGATTAACTAACTATAGTTAAGTAACTAATGATGCTAACGTACATCCTAACAGCTTCCAAGGCAGTTTTAATTGCAATGCTCCATGCAAAGTAGTTTCTGCCATCTAGGGGAGTATTGAGCAGCGCCATCCCTGGGTGGTCGGAATTGTGGAGATGGTAAGATCCACTTTCGTCTTCCTTGGTCATCTTGGCTTCCATTTCCTTGAAAGCAGGTCGCGTTTCACAATTACAAAGAGGAAAGAAGAAAGAAACTTTCGTATCACAGGCAACGCTCTAATAACTTGTACAAAAGGTAATTGCTTAGAGTCAAAATGAAAGCAACTCGGAAAATGATACTCATTCATTAATAAGGATGCCAATTTATACAACTAAAGAAAGAAAGAAAGTAGCTAAAGAAAAGCTAACAGAAAGCTTATCCTAGAAACAGAATATAGTTAGTCCTAACTAACTCCCCTAGCTGCTCTCTACGCTACGTTTCAATAAGGCCATTATACACAGAAGTGAAATGCAGCGTTTAACTAAAAAACACTCAGATCAGAAAAGAGTAAAACGCACCGCATAATACAACGGTAAAAAAACAATAACAGATACAAATAATTCAAACTTCATACTCCTAAATCCTATAATTAATTTCTGGGCAAATAATGAATTCGACAAATTAAAGTCTAGGCTGGTGTTTAATACGCCCCTTTATCTGAAAAAGCAACTTTCTACTTTGATGGGAAATCTTTATGTTTGTCTCAAGCAGCATGACTAACTTTGGTTAAATATGTAGTTCAATCCTATATGGTGCATCTGATGTCTCCTAATTTCTTTAGGGGATATCAATGAGATAAGTAAAAAATCTATATCTTCTGGCATGGAGGAAACTTTGTACTCCCATTAGAGAAGGAGGTTTGGGTTTCAAGCATCTTGAGGCTTTTAATAAAGCATAATTAGCAAAGAATATTTGGAAGGAGATAGATCAAAAGGATTCACTAGTGGGTAGTGTGTTGAGATTTAAGTATATGGGCAAGAATATGGAAGCAACTTTAGGTAACTCTCAACAAGGTTGGGTTAGTAACCTTATTTTGCATGATAGAGGAGTTATGACCCCAGTGTCATAAGTTGTGTCCTTAACCTTCCTATATATATATATATATCCATGACTGGTGTGCCTGACAAGTTAACATGGAATAGAAGCAGAAGAAGAATTTCTCAGTAAAAATAAAGAAGGTTGTAAATTTGCAAGACATCTTGATGGGAATATAATCTACCTATATAGGTGGAGGAAGAAGAAATGGTTGTAATTGGGCTTTGATATGGAAGCTTAATATTCCTACTAGAGTCATCCTTTTTGTTTGGAAGCTATTAAAGGAGAGTTATTCCTACTGCTCACATTTTAAAAAATAATCATTTAAGCATAGAAGCTAATTGTTGTTTTCGTGGTGAGAAAAAAGAGGATATTGATCATCTCTATATATGGGATGCTCGTTTGGCAAAGTTGTATTGTTTGCTTTGTCAGCTTCTATTCGGATTGAGCTTCTTCAACCTTTGGGAGTTGTTGAGTGGAAACTTGGTTTCAAAATGGTACAAATTATCAAGCTAAGAGATTGTAGTTTTCTAAGTGATTTGTATTCAGATTACTATTATTATTAAGGTTATGTATTCTAGTAAAATAGGTAAAATAAGGAAGGACTATACTAAGGTGAACACTTAGGTATTTGCTGTAAAGTTCTTCAATAAAAATAAGACATGTGGCAAAAAGAACTTATATAACCAATTATAAGGGGAGAGAGAATATAGAAGACTAATTATAATAACCAATCATTAAAGAAAGATAATATAAATAAAACACATGATTGGTGGAACTTCCACTACAAGAATTGATCCATTTTCTTACTGAAAAAGTAGTAGAAAAGTAAGGATATGCACTTGGAAATATGTGATTTCCCACTAACTTCCTACTACATGACGTAGTAGGAATTTCACTGGTCGCAAATTAAAATATCGACTACTTTACGATTGAACAAATTTTTCTACTAACTCTTTCTGCTGCCTATCAGTCGTGTTAAGACTAATAACAATTAGTGATGTGTATTTGCTTCATAGTATTAGGGACACTTAGTTCTTGACAGCTGTCTATGAGCTGTATTATTCTTTTCCTGTATTCAAGGATCTTCACACACGTGTACATCATCTAGGCTCTATACTCTCTAGGGCTTCTGTATTTATCTTCACATGTATTCTTTCTTTCATCATCAATTGAATATACACACTAGCATTCATTATTTATCTTGGTATCAGAGCTACTCTCAATGGCGGCGGCATCAACGGCTTCTTCCACAGGCAGCACTGCGTCAACCTCTGTCTCTTCAACGCCAACAAAGAGCTTCTCCTTATTCAGCTCTTCTTCTGCTCATTTAGCTTCTGTCAAGCTGGACAGAACGAATTATTTGCTATGGGAATATGTTGTCTCTCCGCTTATTGAAGGCAACGAGTTGGATACACACATCAGTGGCCTTGTCTCACCACCACCTCGTCTTATTCCTGGTGAAGGATTAGAAATAGTTCAGAATCCTGAATTTCAAGTATGGAACATTGCTGATAAACTATTATTGGGCTGGCTTCGTACTACTATGACACCTGAAATTGGAACACAACTCTTGCATTGCAAGACTACTTTGGATCTGTGGATTGGAGCTAAAAACTTGACATGTGCTTCAATTAAATCAAGGATTATGGTGCTGAGATCTGAGCTCACTCATACACGCAAAGGAGCTCTAAAAATGGAAGATTACCTTGCTAAAATGAAGGGCATCACTAATCAGCTTGCACTAGCTGGTGCTCCTGTGCCAGTAGAGGATTTGATTATGCATACCCTTAATGGCCTTGATTCTGAATACAATGCTGCAGTCACCACTGCCCTCAACTCCAAAACCTCATATTGGATGGAGGTGCATTCTTCTCTGCTCACTTTTGAAAGTCGGCTAGAGCAGCTAAATCAATTTTCTTCCATGACAATACAAGCTAGTGCAAATGTGGCTCAAAGAGATGACAGTGAAAACAGAAACAATGCTAACAATGGTGGCTGGCGTGGTGGAGCACGTGGTGGTCCTAGAGGAGGACGTCGCGGACGTAGACGTCAAGGCGGAGGAAACAATGGTGGTGGTCGTCCCTATTGCCATTTGTGTGAAAAGACTGGACACACTGTTGCCAACTGCTACTATCATTTTGATAGGACTTTTCAACCACCAAAATGGCACAACTCTTCAAGCTCCTCCAATAATTCTTCTTAACTTGCTCAGGCGTATTATGCTGCATCTCAGAACCTCGATGACTCGTGGTATGTTGATAGCGGGGCTACTCATCATGTTACTCCTCATTCAGATCAACTTGAATATTTTGCTCCAGTAGGTAATAACCACCTTTATACTTGTACTGGGGACAAAACTCACATAGCTGGTATTGGCTCTGCTTCCTTATCTCTGCCTCACTCTAAACTGTATCTTAAGGATGTTTTGTTAGTCCCATCCGCAACAAAAAGTTTGATTAGTGTTAACAAACTCACTACTGATAATAATGTTGAGGTATTATTCACTAACAATACCTGTGTTGTGAAGGACAAGAGGACCGGCAAGCCTCTAGCTCACGTGATGGCAAGGGAAAGAATGTACCCAGTGGCTAAGATACAACCAGAACCAGCAGCAAATATGGTGGCTTCCAGAATTGAAGATGAAGAGAAGGAATACTTGAAATGGCATTACAAACTTGGACACCCTAGTGATAGGATTTTAAATATGATTTTGAATAAGAGTAATGTCAAGCTTAAAAATAGAACTACTGACTATGTATGTGAAGCCTGCCAGTTAGGGAAATCAAAAAAATTACCATTTATGAACTCTGTTTCTCAATCTTCTGCTCCTCTTGCCTTGATATATACTGATTTATGGGGTCCATCCCCAGTGCAATCTGCTCATGGACACAGGTTCTATATAATTTTTGTGGATGATTTTAGCAGGTACACCTGGCTTTACCCTTTAAAACATAAAGGTGAAGCTACTGCAGCCTTTCGAATATTCAAGACACAAGTTGAAAATCAATTTAATACTAGAATAAAGGTTGTACAGTGTGACAATGGGGCAGAATACAAACCTCTTGCTGCTCTCGCACAATCTTCAGGCATATTGATGCGATACACTTGTCCATACACGTCGGTACAAAATGGAAGGGCAGAGCGTAAGCATCGTCACGTGGTTGAAATGGGGTTGACCCTTTTAGCACAATCAAATGTGCCCTTTATGTATTGGGTAGATGCATTTCAAACAGCAACTTACCTCATAAACCGCTTGCCCACACCAGTCTTGAATGGCTCAAGCCCTCTGCATCGTCTCCACAAGCTTGAACCAGACTACCAAACTCTACAACCATTTGGCTGCGTTTGCTTTCCATGCCTCAAACCCTATAATCAGCATAAATTCCAGTATCACAGTCAACGTTGTGTCTATCTCGGACCAGCAAGCCAACAAAAGGGGTTCAAGTGTTTGAGCAGCACAGGTAAAGTCTATGTTTCACGCCACGTTATCTTTGACCCCAATGTGTTTCCATGTCTCTCAGGATTTCTAAACCGACGGCAACACCAAGCTGAAGCAAATGACAATGGGCACATTCCTTTTGTTATTATAGATGCCTCGGGTGTGTTAGGTAAGAAAGCAGAGTCTGACACTATGAGTTGTGACCAACGGCTCCAATCTCAACGGCTCAAAGTGATCCACTGTTTTTAAGTTTAAAGGATGTGATTGTGCCACGTGGATCGATGGAGACAAGTAATAGTGCTATTAATGGGAGCAGTGGCAATTCGGCAGCTAGTAAATCATGTGACTCTGACTCTACTAATTTAGGTGCAAGCTCAAGTCGCTTTCTCAATACAGATGATGGCCTAAGTCCTTTGTGTCAAAGCCCAAATCTCGGTGATCAAGGACAAACCCAATCTGAACACACCGAGACATCATCAACGGACCAAAATACAGCACAAGCTTCTCGGCATCACATGGTTACAAGAGCCAAAGTGGGGATTCATAAGACTAAGCATCCTTACATAGATTTATTGGCTTCAGAAACGCCATCCTCTCTGTCTCTTGCTGCTGAACCTTGTAATGTGTCTCACGCTTTGCTGCTACCACATTGGAAACAAGCCATGCTCAATGAACTTCATGCCCTTCAGAAAAACAATACTTGGGTGTTAGTGCCGTACACTGGAAGAGAAAAGCTTGTGGATTCCAAATGGGTCTTCAAAACAAAGTTCAAACCTGATGGTTCCATTCTCAAGCACAAAGCGCGGTTAGTGGCAAAAGGTTTTCAACAAGCTGCAGGTATTGATTTTGGTGAAACCTTCAGTCCAGTCATCAAGCCGACTACAGTGCGAGTGGTGTTGACGATTGCAGCTACTTACAATTGGCCGGTGCGACAACTGGATGTGAAAAATGCATTTCTCAATGGCATTCTCCAAGAAAATGTGTGCATGCATCAATCGGAAGGATTTCGTGACACCAGGTACCCAAATCACATTTGCAAGTTAGTCAAGGCAATTTATGGTCTAAGACAGGCACCCCGAGCATGGTTTGATCGGTTAAAACAAACATTGTTACAATGGGGATTTCAAAATGCACGGAGTGACACATCTCTCTTCCTTCTTCGAAACAAAGGTCTCACGGTATTTGTTTTAATTTATGTTGATGACATCTTGGTGACTGGGAATAACACTGAATATTTGAGATCCTTTGTTCACAAACTTAACACTCTATTTGCCTTGAAAGATTTGGGACCCTTGTATTATTTTCTAGGCATAGAAATTTACAGGGACAACACTGGTTTTGTGTTAAATCAGATTAAATATGTGTTAGACCTTCTAAAAAGGTTTAAAATGTCAGATTGTGCAGCTGCAACTACACATATGGTCACTGGAAAACAGCTATCTAAAAATGATGGTGAATTGATGAAGGATCCTTCTATTTATCATCAAGCTGTTGGCTCACTACAGTATTTGATTACAACTCGGCCAGACATTGCTTATTCTGTAAATAAGCTAAGTCGGTTTATGTCTCAGCCAACAGATGCACATTTCCAAGTTGTCAAACGGATTTTTAGATACCTCAAGGGTACTCACAGTCTGGGAGTTCATCTTCAGCCTTTGAAGTCATCACGGCTAGTTGCATTCACAGATGCGGTTTGGGCTACGGACGTGGATGACAGAAAATCCGTAGCAGGTACATGCATTTATTTTGGTGGCACATTAATCTCTTGGAGCTCACGTAAGCAGAGAGTGGTATCTAGATCCAGCACTGAGTCTGAGTATCGTGCTCTAGCTGATGGTGCTGCAGAAATTCGATGGCTTTCCTTCTTATTGTTTGAGCTTGGTTTTTCACTTAACTTTCCTTCCATGATTTGGTGTGATAACTTGAGTGCTCAGGCATTAGCTTCTAATCCTGTGCAGCATTCACGAAGCAAACACATTGAGATAGACCTGCATTTCATTCGTGACCTCATACTATCACAGCAATTGAAAGTGCATCATATTCCTTCAAGATTAAAAATTGTAGATTGTCTCACTAAGCCCTTGTCTCAAACACAGTTTGAACAGTACAGAACCAAACTCGGTTTGGCATTAATGCCCTCTCGTTTGAGGGGGGATGTTAAGACTAATAACAATTAGTGATGTGTATTTGCTTCATAGTATTAGGGACACTTAGTGCTTGACAGTTGTCTATGAGCTGTATTATTCTTTTCCTGTATTCAAGGATCTTCACACACGTGTACATCATCTAGGCTCTATACTCTCTAGGGCTTCTGTATTTATCTTCACATGTATTCTTTCTTTCATCATCAATTGAATATACACACTAGCATTCATTATTTATCTAGTCGGACAATTGTGAAAGAAACCAAATGAAAAAGTTTCATTTTCCTACTACAATGCAGTCGAAAAGGATTTTTTTTTATTAGTAAAAATTGCAATGGTCTACGAATCGTACATGAGGTAATGGTTTATGGCCCTTTTTTTTAAAATGATAATTATATAGCTTGTTAAAAATTAATTTATTATCTCTTATATTTTTTATTTTATATATTTTACCACAAGTTATTCTTGAACTTCTTGATATCTTAAACAATAACTAAAATTCCTCACAATAAGCTTTCTGAATTTCCTTTCAACAGATTGAACAGAATTAAGCATTTGAACACCTTTTCTTTCCAGTATTTTTTTAGGAAAAAACTTAGGTCCATTTTCTTATGTCCATTTCATCTAATTCCCCAATATAATTATGACACGTGGCAAAAAGTGTTTAAATGACCAATCACAGTAGAGAGAGAATATAGAAGACCACCTTTTATATGACCAATCATAGAAGAAAGAGAGTGTAAATACAATATATGATTGGTGGAATTGGATGAAATGGACATAAGGAAATGGACCTAAATTTTTCCTTTTTTTATTAGTCACAACTTTAATATAATCACAATAAATCATGTCCAAAGATAGTGAAATTTCCAACAAATTGCAACAAGGAAGAGAGGCGTCTTTTGTCAAAGCCTTATTATGAACCACCAAAAAACATGTCTACAATTCCTTGAAATTTTCAACAAGGGAGGCGTCTTCCAAGTTCCAACAAAGCTAGCAAATTCCATTGTCTTTCCAGCAGTGTCTATTAAAATAATAAATACAACAAATAAATAAATCAAATGAACAAGTGTAGATATCAAAAATAAAGGAACTAATGGAATAAAAATTAGCTATAATAAAAAATGAACTAAAAAAGTTAGAATTATATTTGAGTGATAGTGCACAATGAAAGAAGAAGATATTAGATTAAAAATAACCTCCATTTTGTTTGCAGCGTCTCCTTGTGTTGCTTCCTTCTGTTTTGGAATAAAAGAGAATGAAATATGAAAGAAGAAGGAAGAAATGAAAGAGAAGAATAGAAGTTCTTCGATTTTTGTTCAATTTTATCACTTTTAAATTTTTTATTCTTATCATTATCACTTTTCAAATTTTATTCTTCAATCTATACCAAACGTACTGTTCACGCTCCAATTCGCCATTAGCAACGGCAAATTGAGAATTTTTTTTATTCCAATTCGCCGTTGCTAACGACTAATTGGGAGTCAACCCAATCTGCTCCAATTCGCCGTTAGCAATGGTAAATTGGGTTTTTTGAAAAAATTGATCCTACATGGCGTGCTGACGTGTCCAATTCGCCCTTACCAACGGCGAATTGGACTCTGTAAAAAAAATTTAATCTATTTTTTCTCAGATCGGGATCCCAATTTGTAACACCCTCTTATCCTAAGGTCCATTTTTAGTGGATTAATAATATATATAAGTATAATTACATAGGATAAGTGTGTTACTAATTCTTCTACCCGAGTAATTTTTAAAACTTTTATCAAGTTATTACAATATATTCATTTCGGTTCGAGTCATCACTCTCGGGTTCTATCCTGATTCTTATAGCGAAAGAAAAATATAAAACTAGGAAACAAATTAAAACATTCATACACATGCAGGACCATCTTTTACATAAATATATATAGTGTGATAATAGTATATATATATAAGTTAGTCAATCTTGGGAACCGGAGGCAACAATCCTGCAACTCAGGTTCCCTTCAAAAAGACCATGTCAAAACAATCACAAGTCTCATAAAGTCTATTTGTCAGAAGTTTCTATGATGCATGTCAAATAGCTAAAACTACCAAGGGTCCGTACCCATCTACCTCAAGCTCCAATCCCCATCAGTCACCTATTCATCTGATACATGCCAGCACTGAGTGAGAATAAATCTCAGTAGGTATAGCAATCTAAGTTTGAAAACTACTAGCATGTACCACCGTATTCTTTACGGAAAATCATTGCATTCTTATTCTTTATAAAATATGAAAACTTTAACTATTGGATGTAACATAACTTTCTTTTACCTGACGTCATGCTTATCCAGTCATGACTAAAACATATGTGTTGTGCTTACTACGGTTGTACTAATAAGAGATATAGAGAATTTTAAATAAATCATACATCATCTTGTAACATGATTCATCTTACACATATAGGGAATTAAGAGAAACATGATGACACATCAATGTCAAATCAAAGAGAAAACAAGAGTCATCGGGAGCGCCGCCCAGCGAACAACTCCACGTACCCCTACAGCACACATGAATGAAAACAATTCTCTTTGTGGTAGCTTGCCACAACTATAGTACAATCTGAGGCGTCCCTCAGCCGGATCCGAGTACTAACTGGATCAATGTATCCCAAAGGCCCTGACCATCGTATCCCGAATGGCCATTACCCAAATAGAAGGTTACCACTGTATCCCAATGATCCGAGTCATCGTATCCCGAATGACTCCCTTCCATATTGGTTCATCTCATGGGATCACTACCTTCATCAAAAGATAGATCACACCCGCCCCGAATTATAGGATTTGGTTAATGTATCCCAATAACCCGGACCATCATATCCTGATGACCGTTTCTCATTCTTGTTCGGGCCATGAGGCTATGGAATCACCACCCTCTGTGGTGGATCATTTCCCCGGTACGCTAGTCACTAATACAATCATTAGGGTAGTGAAGCCTAAGCCATGATTATGCCTAATTCTAAGTACGTGACCCTCTAAATGGCCATGAGAGTTCATTAACTTAGAATTCGCAATCAACACGGGTTTTCAAGAAATAATTTAATTAAGTTTTCTCCGTGGGACAACCGATGACCGTCCCATACCAACCACCAGTCATCCAAACATAAGCTTCACTCTCCCTAGAATTGCACTAGAACTACGTACTCCCCTCATTTCTCTATCCTTCTTGCTCTAATTGCCTTTTTAAAATCCAATGATCAATGTTACCATAATTTTCATCATGTAAATCTTTATCTAGGATCTTGTTTGAGCTTTGAAATGACACTTAAAGGTTGGTTAAACTCATTTTAGTTGAAGGAAAAGGAACCATTCAAATTAAGGAAGAAATAACAACTTTTCAAAAACTAGAAACTTGGTAATGTGTAAAACAGAACCGCTAACTTTCGAGAAACTTTCCAGAAAATCTAACCGTTGGACTTTTTAGTAAAAATAAAAATTAGAAAGCTTAGGATGTTATCTTTCATATGGCTTTGGAATCACTCAAATCCATTAAGTAACAAATTCAGAAAACACATTTAAACAGAGCAAGGTCAGATTCAAAACAGCGTACAACATTTGGCAAGCTTCAATAAAATGGTCATATCTCCTTCCATACATAACGAAATGATTTGATTCTTCTTCCTAAATCAACCTTAGACATAACATATTCTGATTATCAATTCATTTCGGCAAGGATTTGAGCCATTTAAGAGCAGTAATTTAAAAGCAGTAGCGAATCATACAAAAATTCTGCATCAGTTTAGAAAACAGAACCGCAGATGTTCGAGGAAATTTCCAGAAGATCTAACCGTTGGAGTTTTTTGGACAAATAAAACTTAGAAAGCTTAGGATGTTAGCTTTCATATGGATTTGGAATCACTAAACTCTATCAAGTAACGAAGTCAGAAAAAAAGTTTAAACAGACAAAGGTCAGATTCAACAACTGAGTTTGTGGCTGTAAACATGCTCTACGAATTTGTGTAAATTAAACCCGATTTTTTTCTTCTTCCCTTCCATAAATCCAATGATTCAATCCTTAAAATGTATATTTGAATGATGGGTTTTAGTTTCTTAGGTTCTTACAACAATTTCCTTCCATAAAACACCATCAATCTAAGCTCAAACAACATCCAACAACATCAAATCAAGTCCTTAATCTCAAGAAAGTGAAGAACATGATGAATCATAATCTCTAAATCAAACAACCAACAAAATCCAGCACACTCATAACAAAATACATCCAATAGAAATGTTGTAAATAGTAAGAATGCAAGTTTTATCCCCCATGGTTGTAGAAATCAAGTGGTTTTTCACAAAATCTTCAAAATCAAGAAAATGGGTTCAAAGTTGAAAATGGGGTTAGAGAGCTAATCCTACCTTAATGAAGAAGATGGAAATTGAGAGGGTCCCTTGAGTGCTACTCCGGTCACCGGCCGCCGGATTCCGGCCACCCTTCACCTTCAACCTTCAAGACTCCTCCACTTTGGCTCTCTTAGGGTTTGAGAGCTCTCCCTTGGCTAAGTGTATGTGAGAATGTCGAATGTCGAATGGGATGGGTGATGATGATGGGAGGAGGGTTAAAAATGTTAATTAGGGGAAAATAACTCTTTTCCCTTGACTATCTATTCTTATTTCCTTTCACTCTATCAATTTCTATTTCTTTTCACTAAAGTCCCAATTTCTACCTTTCTTGCAAATTTAATTTCTTATCCATCTAATAAAAATCTTCTTTCACTCCATTACCCAATTCCTCATGTTTTCCATCAATTTAACTCTTGCTCAACCCTGAAAATCTATTTTCGTTCTAGTCCTCAATTTTCATCGTTCTTCTCAATTTAGTCCTTACTCTAAATTTAGTACAGCTATATGCAACTAATGCATCAACCAATGTCACACACAAGCATTTTAAATTAAAACACAACATTAACAATCATCTCTTTAATTAATCTAATTTAATTAAATCCTAGAATTAAACGGGTGTTACACAATTGATCATTAGAAAAAAGCAACACCAATTCACCCTTCAGAATTGCGAATTGGTATTGCTTTTTCAGTATACGGCCTCTACCTCCCCTCTAAATCAAACCAACATTCTTGAACCTATTCACCTTTCACTGTTCATGTAAATTATATGGTATGAAGTACTAAACCTACCTAAATATATTAATTTTTTTAATAGTTGACTGTAAATTATATTGGATGGAGCACTGATCACTCCTCATTTCTTTTCTAAAGACTTGTCAACACGTCTTGCTTTTTTTAATGACCAATTGGGATCCCGATCTGACAAAAAATAGGTTAAAAAATTTTTACAGTGTCCAATTCGCCCTTGGTACGTCAGCACGCCATGTAGGATCAATTTTTTCAAAAAACCCAATTTTCCGTTGCTAACGGCGAACTGGAGCAGACTGGATTGACTCATTGGAATAAAAAAAATTCCCAATTTGCTGTTCCTAACGGTGAATTGGAGCATGAATAATGCGTTTGGTATAGATTGAAAAATAAGATTTAAAAAGTGATAATGATAAGAATAAAAAATTAAAAAGTAATAAAATCGGACAAAAATCGAAGTTCTTCATTTATTAAAAAGAATGGCGGCACTTTCAAAATATTGTGTGGGAATTCAAAATTTGGGGGGGGGGGCGAATAAAATTTTGGAATCTGACAACTTTTGGATATAATTTTTTAAATTCTTTGTACTAAATTGCAGTCGGACACTATGCTTACTGACAGGTTATTTTTTTTAGTCGAATGGTAGTTGATTTTTGTACAACATGATTTTTGTCCAACTAAAAAGCAGGATAAAATGAGAATAATTCAAAAAAGCGTTTAGTCGTTTTTTCAGTCGCAGTATTTCAATAAGAATAAGCTATCATTTTAGTAATGTTCATAGCAAGTATCTAAGTAACATCACTTTAATTTTTTCTAATAAAGAATTGGGTCTTTTGTCTTATTGGGTTTAAGTTAGGAATCTTTTTAATACTAGGATTAATTAAGATACATATTAATATGATAGTAATATGTGGGAGAGGTAGAGCATCAAGTAGAGTGTTTCATTCTCTGTAAACCTTAACTTTGATATAGTGAGTTCTCTCGTCTTGGGTGGACGTAGGCTATACTGGTCGAAACAAGTTAAATTGTTTGTGTTCATCTTCTTCTCCCTTTTATGCTTTCTAATATCTTTGTGTAATCTATAATTGTTTGTTGAGAGACACTCTAAATCCTAACAAGAAATATGAAAGCTAGAATTAGTGTCACGAATAGGGATCAACAAGAGCATAATATTATGAATATGAGGTGTTATCAAAACACTAATATTCCTGGCTCATTGGATAAGGGATGGTCTCTCATTGATTGGATTAATAGAAGGTGGTTTAAACACTCCAAGAGAGGAGGCATCAAGATTATTGCAGATCATATAAACTCTACCAGCTCTTGTTATGTTGTTTTCTTGGATGAGTCTCGTTGGAGAATGGTTCAAGAGGAGGCTAAGATGGAGGCTAGAAATTAAGGGCTTGTTTCACAACTATTTTTGTTTTGAGTTTTCAAAAATAGTTTTTGAAAGCAAATTTTAAAGGACAAAAATTTTTTTAAAAAAAAAAACTTGTTTGATTAATTAGAAATTTTTGGGATCAAATTGACAAAAAAAAAAGTTTTATGACAAAATTAAAAATTAGTAAAGTTTGTGGACATAAAAGATATTCTTACCTATTTTATATGTATTTTAGCCAAAAAATACTGTTGATTCTTTGTCAACTCCTTTTTTATCTTCATGTTAAAAAAAAAAAACTAAAAACAAGAGTATATAAAACAGTTTTTATTTGTTCTTGCTTTTTATTTTTAAAAACACAAATTTATTTTTTATTTTTAAAAACACAATTATAGAAAACAAATTTTCAAACGAATTTTTTTTCTTTTATTTTTAAAATTATAAAATAATTTATAAAATTGGTTGTCAAACGAGCCTTAAAGTCCCGTTCACTAGCTGGAAATGGATAAGAAAAAAGCAATGGAAAGCTTGTTTCTTGTGTTCATTAGATGGAAAAGTTGTAGGAATGGAAAAATGCATTCCCAACTCTATTGCTTTGCTTCTGGCAAGAAAGAGAGACAGGATTGAAAAATGACATTAATGCCCCCCACTTAAAAAAACACACCCCGTGACACAAAGAAGCTAGACCACACATTTGCAACATCAGTTTAGATCCCTCGAAGTTGTCTCTCTCTGAATCGCACACCCTTGACCGGAGCAAGACGGTGCTTGCAGGACGTCGGTGGCTTCAGCACGGCAGTTTTTGGTGGACGTAGGTGGCTTCATCTGGTTCGTCTTCTCACCTCTAGATACGATAAAAGCAAGCTGCTCTGGTTCCTCTGGCGACGGTACAGTGGCTCAGGTCCGACATTTCTTGCTTGCTCTGCTTCTCGGATGACGTCTAGCTTACGGGAGAAAAAGGACTTGTCCAAGTTTATTAAAATGTTTAAACAATAAAAAATGTAAATAACTAAATATATATTTTAATTGTAAGGGCATATAAGTAATTTTACACCTCACTTTTTCTTTTTCATTTTTATTCTCTAATTTTTATAAACAAACCCAACAAACGCATTCCGTTTCTATTTTTATTTCCATTTCTGCCTAATAAACAAGCCCTAAGTTCTTCACTCTAATATATGGAGATTAATTAGCTTCAGGATCAGCTCTTAATTTTTTATCGAGTGCATGCATAAAGTATGACTTTGTGTTTGAGTGGAGAGGAGATGGAGTTGTGTACTGTTTGATCAAGTGACCACTGCAACCGAGTGACCATTTTGTGTTGGGTTTTTGGTCGAGTGACCACTGTGATCTAGCATAGAGGTAATTCATCCGTATTCATTTAATTATCACCTTCTGATAGAGTCCTTAAAATGGGCTCTAATCAATTAGGCTAACTTATTTAAGTTCCACAATTTAGATGAGTTACATTGGGTTTAGCCAATATGATACTGGTACCATTTTTAACTTGACCAACTTAACCCACTACATGGAATTTTCCCGTTTAATCTATCTATTTGTTTTTTTTTTAAATCACAAATTAGTCTCTTATGCTTACATGAAGTTTTATATTAGTCCTTTATATTTCAAAAAGTTTAAATTGGTACTTTATGTTTACAAAAAGTTCCAAATTGGTCCTTCTGTCCAAGTCTATTTATTTCTTCTGTTAAGTACTGACGTGGCGTGCTGAGGTGAATATATATATCATCTCTCCTACGTGTTCATTTAAGCTGACGTGTCATACCACATCATCACCACATCATTGTCACATCATCGCCAAGTCGTCATCTACTATCTTATGTGATGACGTGGCGCTGATGTGGCAATGACGTAGCATGACATGTCAGCTTAGATGAACACGTGAGTATGTACGCCACGTCAGCACTTAACTTAAGAAATTGACGGAAGGACCAATTTGGAACTTCTTGCAAACATAAATGACCAATATAAAACTTCGTGCAAACATAAGGAATTAATTTGGGATTTTTACCTTGTTTTAAAAAAAAAAATCTAAGAATAACCTACTTAATTGAAATTTTGTATTGTATTTGTAATTTGTGATGATAAATTTATAATATTATTTATCTATTTGATGTGATGGATTCATATTTTCATCCATTTTACTAACTACCTGTAGTTAAAAATATTATAAATTTATTTTTGTTGGGGAAAAATTGTTTGTGAGTCAAATTAAATGTTTTTCAATTTATTTAAAATGAAATCCGTTTAATCATTTATTAGTGACGGGCTCATTCACGTGAATTAAGTTTGTCCATTTTAATAGCTCTCTCATATTAAATCTTAAGAAAAAGAAATAGAGAGTCATTTAATAGTCGTCTCTAATAATAAATTCTGCAACACTCGAAAGGGTACTCTAGTCCAAGAAAAAAAATTGAAAGGGTGTTGAAGAATGAATATTAGGATTTGGTCCTTTGTTTTAGGCTTTTACAACAATGTTTCAAGTTGAGAGACGTTGTGTGCAATGCACATATGGATCAGATTCAGGAACCTGCAGGAATAGGTAATCGATCAGTGTCATTCATCAATTCCAAAACTGTATTGTCGTTTCACGTGTGCCTGCCTTAGCCTTACCTCTCACTTTCATCAACTCTTGTGTCTCTGTCAAGATCATTTGGGTTTCAAAATTAAAGATGGCCAAACTTTGTATGATGCATGAATGGGTTCTTTTGCCTCAAAAATGCAACACTAAATTAATGATTTAGTCTTAAAATGGTCTATAGTCTCTCAATTTAATTTGTAATGATAAAATGTCTCAATTTAAGCCAAGTTTAGTATTCGGTGAGTGTTTAGTGGGAAGTGTTTAATGGGAAGTGAAAGTGGAAATGGAAATGGATGTGGATGTGGAAATGGAAGATTTATGTGTATTTGGTACGTAGGGAAAGTAAAATAGAAATAAGAATAAAATTATTTCGTATGATAAGAATGAAATAGAAAGGTGAAAGTTAAAAAGTGTAAAAGACTATTTTACCCTCTAAGATTATGCCCTCACATGGGAAGGGAAAGGAATGACAAAATAGTACTTTCAAGTCTACTTCCTTCCCTCAACCTCACCTTCCCTATAAATTTAGAGTCCGTTTGGTATAGCTTCCAGAGGTGAGGTTAGAGGAAGGTGAGATTAAAGTGTGTTTGGTATGGTTTTGGAAGTGGTAAGGTGAGTTGAAGGTTCCTAGCTAAGTGGGATGGTTGCTTCCATGAAGAAGTGGAGGGAAGGTGAGGTGAGGTTTAGTTTAAAGACCAAAATGCCCTTAAAAAATTTGTGGCTTTTAAAAAAGTAAGGGCAAAAAGGGTATTTCATACTTTTATCTTCTATTTCTCTATCTTCTTCCCATCCTACCAAACAATATTACTTTTACATTCCACTTCTATTTCCCTGTATACCAAACATACTTTTTATCACTTACTTCCACTTCCACTTCCATTTCCACTTCCACTTCCCACTAAAACACTCACGGATACCAAACACCGCCTTAGAGGGAAGCAACCTTTCCTCTCACATTCTCTCAACCTTCCCTCTCATCTTTCATCTTCATACCAAACATACAACACATTCACTTTCCCTCTCACCTTCCCTCCTCAAACTATATCAAACGACACCTTAATCTTAAAAAAATCAATTTCTAATCAGTTTGGCCCTTTAACTAAAATAATAGATAGAAAATTAACTAACAGTAATGAATACTAATTAAGTAGGTGTTAAATGAAAAATTATATTCTATTTAATAAAATAAAGGATAAAGTACCTTTGCTGTCCCCAATTTTTTTTTGGTTTATGCCTACCCCCAAACTTTCAGTTTTATTCATGTCTATACCCCCAAACTTTCAGTTTTGTTCATGCCTGCCCTTTTTGCTAACACCGTTAACTTGCTTGACGAAATTTACTGACGTGGATGATGAATGTGTATTTTTTTTTGCCACGTCATTGTCCACCTCACCTTTAACATTTTACTTTTATTAAAAAAATAACCTAATCTAAATAAAAAAATTATTTTAGGATAAAAGTTTGATTTTTTTTTAATTTGGATTAGGTTAATTTTTTTTAATAAAAGTAAAAAGTTAAATATGAGATGTAAAATGAGGTGGACAATGAGGTGGCAAAAGAGATACACATTCATCGTCCACGTCAACAAATTCTGTCAAGCAAGTTAACGGTGTTAGCAAAAAAGACATGCATGAACAAAACTGAAAGTTTGGAGGTAGGCATGAACAAAAAAAAAGTTTGGTACAAAAATAAATATTACAACAAAGTTTGAGACCGAGAAGGATATTTACCCTAAAATAAATAAAACACACCGCATTTATAAATCAAACCCTATCAAAATGTGCTCCCATTGAACTTTTTTTATGTGTAGTTTATAAATAAGATGTATTTTATTTTATAAATCATCATAAATTGTCAAAACGTTTTGTTTATATTTTTTTAATTAAATAGAATTCAATTCAAAATTTAACAAATAGTGCCTCTTATATTAATAATATTTTCATTTAACTTTTTATTTATTATATTAATTAAAAGACTAAATTGATTGAAAAATGGACTTTTAAAAATTAAATTAAGATATTTTATCTTTTAAGAACTAAATTAAAAGAACTTGTTCTTTGAAGGACTAAATCATTAATTTAGTTGAGGAAAAAAAAACAATGATCCAAGTCTTTTCCTTCGTACTAAATCCCTAATTATACTTTGGGCTTATCTCAATTCTAGGTCGTGTACAGTTGAATTGTTGAAGATGATGATGATGATATGTCAAAATAAAATACTCATGCATGAAAGTTTTTTTCATATATTACCTAATTTCGTTTGGACATGTAAGTCATATTATTTCTTATTAATTAGTACAACGAGGCTATTCTTTGTGTAGAACAAATTAGCACCCTTTAAGGAGGGGACATGAAGATGAACATGATTCATTCATTGGTGAATAATTAAGAACTAAAGACATTGAATTGAGGAGGGCGATCAGTGTCATAAGTTACAAGGTGAAACTTTAATTTGTCTTTTTCTTTTTTATTTATAATTGAGTATCTACTAGAATATGCCTGATGACAAATCTTTTAGATACTGCGAGACTCATTATAGGGACTACAATCCCAACGGATGACGCTCCATTCTCATTACCCTAAAAATCAAACCAGGAGATGATAGTTAAAAAAACAGAAACTCTTTAATCCTTACCATCTGTACCACTTTAGTTGATAACTTTAATTTGGCTTTATAATACATAAATTAATTCGACACCATGATAGTCAATAAAATCACACAATCCCCTATTTTAAGAACACCTTTCAACCCCATATATATATATATATATATACACACGTGAGTGATCCCAACCTCATTTTTATACCTAAAAGTTGGAACCCTCCATTTACCTAACCTCAAATATTCAAATTTCTTCTCTGCCTAATCTCCCTAATATCATGAAAATTTCAATTTCTATTATTAAATTTTTTTGAGGTATGTATTAAATTAATTAAAAGCAATTTTTTATTTTTGTCTCTAAAAAATAGAAATCTCAAATTTAATCCCTAAAAGTTAGAATATCCAATTTAATTCTTCAAAAATGCAATTTACTTCAATTTGGTTTCTAAAAATCACCATTAATCAAAATAAACTGATGAACCATTTTCATAAATTAAATTAAGATAAATTGTATTTTTCAGAAATTAAATTTGATATTTTCATTTTTCAAAGACTAAATTAAAATAAATTACATCCTTCAAAGATTAAATTTGATATTTTTATTTTTAGGGACTAAATTGAAATAAATTATACTTTTTAGCAACTAAATTTAATATTTTCCTCTTCCAACACTTGTCAAAAGAAGGAACTGTGGGTAACACCCATTATTGTTTAAATTTCTGTGATAGCAATATAAAAGCACTAGTGAGTGAGTAGTGACTGGTCGTTGTTATCACTCAAGTAATCAAGTTCATTGCAACATACTTCGTGTCTTTCATCATCACACGATCCACAGAACAGTAACAGATAAAATTCCAATTTTCTCATTCTTTTCTGTTTAATTTTGATCAGAGTGTCCATCAAAATGGACCTAATAATTTTTTTTTGTTGAGTACTATTGTGTCCATAATTAAACTCAAGAGATAATAATTAAAAAAATAAATATTTTTACCTTACATTAATGTTGTAAGAACCGAACCGGACAAAGATTGGGATAAGTGTTCGGTTCATGGTTTGATCGGTTTAACCGGTCAAACCGGATGACGCAATAAATAATAAATAATAAATATTCTTAATATATAAAATGGCATCACTCAAATTTTAGGTTTCAATATACATAATTTTGAAGTTTTAAATTACATGACTTCTCAAAGTTTTAATTTTTAAGACTTGTCAAGCTTTGAAAGAACTTAATCAAACCAAATATGAAATTATTGATAATCATGACTTTTAAATTTTAATTTTCAAGACTTTTCTAATTTTAATTTTTAAGATTTCTCTATTTTTTTATGTTATTTTTCCTTTTTATTTTTTAATTTTTTAATTTTTTTAAAAAATAAAATTGCACCGATTGACCGGTCCAACTAGAAAAACGATTTTTTGGTCCAACCGACTCGCTTTTGTATTCGGTTGGCGGTTGAACCGGTCGGACCGTCCGATCCGGTCCGGTTCTTACAACATTGCCTTACATGCTCTCAATTGATTCCTATTTCTCTTTTTGTGCTAAAGCTTTCTTTTTCTCACGGGTATATTCTTAACGGAGGCAATCATATTTGAGTTAGTTGAGGTTTCATACCGGGGTAGCATTCTCCTAATAAAATTTTTTTCATACACAAGATTCAAATCTCAGACATTCCTTAAGAAAAATAGAATACGTACCTACTAGCCACTTCAACCAACCACATATTGCCAAACGTGCTAAAGCTTTGAGCGACAATGAAATGTTAGGGCACGTTTGGTTACTTGTTTTATTGATGTAATTCAACATTTTTCTTATCAAACATACCTTACTTTTTGTAATGTGATGAAATTATATTTTTGTTCTTACTTTTTACCCACTTTTTTTCTATTCCTATTTTTAATATAAAAGTAAAATAGTCATTTTATCTACTTTTATTCCATTCACATCACATCTTATTACATTCATATTCATATTACTATTCTTATTCTCTCATACATTCTCATTATCATCATTCTGATTCTCATTCTCATTATATCCAATATTTACAGTGTTATTAGAAATTTGTGATCGATGAAGTTTAAAAGGAAAGAAAAAAAAAAGTTTCATTCACAATCAAATCAAGTTCACGTGTGGTCTCAGACACCTGCCTAACATTTTCACCCTAATTCCAACTATAAATATGTGTCAAATATGTATAACTTGGAGCAACACAAGCAACTTTTTCACTTTGAATCTTCCTAACTAGACTAGACTTGAATGGATATTCTCAATCTCATAATCGATGTGTCACTTTTCAATGTTCATATACATATATTCTAACTTCTTGCACGCGTGGGCGCAGAGTACGGGTGTGCCTATCATGACAACTACGTAAATAAATTTAGAATAAATTCCATTTCTCTCCTAAAATATCTTAAGCGAGTTACTTAGTTAAGTAGTAGGTATTTTATTTTTCTTAAATAAAGTTTTGAGTTCGAAACTTACGTATAAAAAAATTTCTGTTGAGAGAACTCTCTTTCTTAAATAAAGTTTTGAGTTCGAAACTTACGTATAAAAAAATTTCTGTTGAGAGAACTCTCTACTCCCATTATGAGATCTCAGCTAGCTCGAACAGTAATACTTTCAATAAGAGAATACATATAAAAAACAAAAAAAATAACATTTCTTTTCTTTTTATTTTAAAAATTTATACTCTCCTCTTTTAAAAGATATAAAAATATGAAAAAACTTAGATCAAGTTCCTTATATCCTTTTCATCAAGTTCCACCAATTATATGTTGTATTTACACTCTCTTTCTTCTATGATTGGTCATATAAAATGTGGTCTTCTATATTCTCTCTCTATGTGATTGGTCATTTAAACACTTTTTGCCACGTGTCATATTTATATTGGGAAACTTGATTAAAAGGATATAAAGAACTTGATCTAAAAACATTCAACTTCACTTTTTTTTATTAAAATATCTTTAATAGTATTATTAATTTTCTGAAATAATTATAATATTTATAAGAAATAATTATTTATTTTGAGTTAAAATTAATTTTTAATTTTTTTATATTTTTAAAAATATTTTTATATTAATTAAACACATATTTAATTTTATAAATAATAAAAACAAGGATATTTTGGTAAAAATATATGAGTTTTATTATCTCTCAAAAGGGATAAAAGTTTAATACTACTGTATTACTGAATTTCAGTGCATCCCTCCAATCATGTAGTGTCATTTGTTAATATTAATAAAAACTCATATTAATTAAGACCCACCTTAATGGATTAGGAGCTAACTGATTGGAGGGATGTATTAAAATTCAGTACTACCATACTACTGAATATCTATTCCACTCAAAGAAGGAGATTGTAGTTTTTTAAAATTGAAAAAAAAAGGTGTAATTTACTCATAAATTTATATTAAATTTTTTCGTAAATGCAACTTTCAATTAAGTAAAAGTAATAAACTACTTTTCTTTTCATATTCGATATTTATTAATTTATTCAATAAAAAAATAATTTAGCAAATTTAGGAATAGATTTATGATGAAAGAAGTGTGGCTTACGAGATGCAAGTGTACTTACTTTGGCTTAAAAAAATATTTAATATTTGATCTAATATGTTACCAAAAGAAACTAAAATTTTAATAAAAATAGCGGCAATTAATACTCTCTTATCTCTTATCTCGGCGAAAAAGAAAATTAATTAACATAAGAGCATATCTAAATTAAAGTAGTCTTCAACCTTTTTAAGTTTGGCTAAGAAAATTCTCCTCAGTGAATAATGTGTAGATGACTCCATAAAATTTATAATTTATGCGAAAAATTTTATCAGTTAACTTTTTAATACAAAATTATTATGAATTGTAACACCTACGCTCAATAAAATTAAGTTATATTAAAATAAAAAAATTCTAAAAGAAATCTGTTTATTATTTGACATATCAATCATCCATTACAGTTTTGGTTAGAAAAAGTTAATAGAAAAACATTTTGACACAAATTATGAAGTGATAGGGTTCTATATCAATTTCCATAATTATAAAGAGTTATATGCACATAAATTATAATTTAAGAAGTTATATGTAGACATTTTGCGTTTTATTTCTAATTTTCAGTTTATTAGTTTTAACTGGGTCCCTAAAATATATAATTTTGTTGCGGATTTTATTTTTAGAACTGTTAAAGTAGATCGTAGAAATTTTGTTTGGACTGATTCAATCCCTTTGTTCCTTTTTGAATTTTTTTTTATTGATTAATAAAGCTCTCCAAAAACTGCCCTGATTTAAAAAAAGAAAAAGTTATATGTATATTTTAGCCTTTGAAGCTTGTGCTATTCAAACCATGGGTGGGTGAGAATTTTTAAAACAATGGATGTAATTTAATTTTTCCCTTATAGGAAGAAAAACTCCGCAAGTGATTCAAGTTATATAAATAGTAGTTTATGTTTCTTCAAGGGGCACTATATTTGATTTTTATCAAAATTCACTAACTTACATGGATTAAAAACAAGAGCTTCGACGACTAGCCCTAATTAAAATGTAGGGTTAATAGAGTAAGATTTAAAAATCAAATAATCAAATTAAACTCTTATATATATATATATGTTTTCTAACTGTTAGGAAATGACAATATTGTTTACCTAACGTTCTCCTAACTCCAATTCCATGGTATGAGGGAGAGTTTAGGGGAAAAAAATAATGGTACGAAGCTCTAAGTCAATTTTGGTTCACTAATTTTTAATTATTGTCCATAAACAAAACTAATAGTAATAACCAAAAACTCTTTATATATCCTATCAAAAAAAAAAACTCTTTATATATATAATTATATATATTGTAACTACAGAATATTGTATTTTATTTTGGAATACGTGACATTGACTTTCTATAACATTGGAAGATACGCAAGTCAGTGACACGTGGTATCACTCTTGGCCAAGTACGTGACTTATACTCATGCCTTCCCATACACGCTATTGTACTAGATATGTGGGATGCGCCCAACCATCGTGGGTCGACCCACTTCGAACAAGAACGTGAGTCGTCCACGTTCCCCTACATTTAGTATAAATACCCTCACCCAGGTGACTTGACAGGACCAAGTACAACAAGCATAGAAAGTAAGACAGAATACTCTGAATACAACACATTATCACCTCCACATCTAAGCCTGATCAATCACTTCTAACGGTTAATCAGTCTGAGCCCATCTACCTCTCTGGGTATCTCCATTCACAGGCTCCAAGCAGCTCAGAGAGATCCTTGTCTTCTCCTTCCTCTAAGGAAACCTCCAACCGGTGGCCCACCCGCCTGGAGTACTCCACACACATCCCAGCCGCATACAGCTCTTCCAAGTAACGTTCCTGCCTAATGGCTCCTATGGACATATCCTCCTCGAACTACGTGGACTTTGATCCATACACAAGGGTACGTACGTAGACACCTAAATTATCATTTAAGGACAAGTCTCTAAGATTATGACCCCCTTGCAGTCTTAATTTCTAATTTAGAATTGTCTGAACAACAATTATATATATATATATATATATATATGTGTGTGTGTGTGTGTGTGTGTGTGTGTGTGTTTTCTTCCAAAGTATATAATGATTCATCAAAATCTCCCTGTGTGGATGCCAGCTTATCTACAACCAATTTGATAATTCATACATCTTATTTATTATATGTTTTTGGGGTCAAACTTTATAGAAAACCCCATGATTTTACTCTAATTAATATATTTTTAAAATGTTTACTTAAATTATAATAGAAGCCAAAGACCAGCCATATGAATCATGGTTTAGACCAAGCACAAACGGACAAACCTAAAAATCACTATGTCATCAGCTAATTACCAGCAAGCCCTCTGTTTTGGGATTTTTTTTAAAATAATTATTTACCGTGGTAATTAAAGGTCTTAAACTTTATTTTCATTTCAATTTAAGTGATCTTCTGAATACAATAATTAGAGCGTATTAATTATATTCTCCTATATGTATATAAAATGTTACTGTTCAGATAAAAATTTAGTATTACGTATGAGAGTATTGAATTTTAATTTCTTTTTAATCATCTAGTGTTATTTTTTAACATTAACAGTAACCTACACTAATTAAAACTTACTTTGAATGGACTTAAACCAAAATGATTAGAATAATATTCTGAGTTCACTAGTAGTACAGAACATCTTATCCTAAAGTTATTTTTCTTCTTATAAAAAAAAAGGAAATTGAATTGAATTTATTTTAATAAAATTGGATACCATTTTCTTTCATTAATTTTTTATTTCGCCCAAAATTTTCTTCCATTAATTGAGCTTCATTGTTTTGACTTTTGAGAGATATTATTGGCCCATTAATATACTGTTGCCATCTCTGATCTGTCTCTCTTTCCAATTATTTAAAGGACTATAAAGTCCCTTAATATAAAAAAAAAACACATGATAGAAAGTTTATGAATGATTAATAATAAAAATAGAGAAATATTGAATATTATCTTTTATATGATTAATTATAAAAAAAAATATAAATAAAATTTATAATTAAAAAAACTTTTGACAAAAATTCGAGAATGAATTCTCATATAATTGCATTTTGTTGTTTTTACACAATTAATGTGTATGCAAGTTAGTATATAAAATGAATTAAATTTTACACATTAACTTATAAAATAAGTGCATCTTCACATAATTTGTTTTCCAAAAGTTCTCAACACATAAAAGTAAGAGTAAAATATTGGTTTGGTTCTTGAAAGATTACATTTATTTTAATTTAGTTATTGAATTATCAAAATATCAAATTTAATTCTTAAAGAAAATTTACTAGTTTTAATTTAGTCTTTAAATTAAATTATAAAAATATTAAATTTAATTCCTAAAAAATGCATTATATCGTATATAATTTTGTCCCTACGTACTTTTGATTATAGTTTTTGTTTTTCTAACAATGATGAAATTGTGACATAATTAAGGAACATTTCTACGGATTAAAATTAATATTTTCATTATTTTGAGACTAAATAAATACAATCAAAATTTTTCATGGACTAAATTTAATATTTTTATAATTCAATAAAATATTTTAAAGACTAAAATAACAATTTAATCAAAAAAGTAGAGACGACCCTAACACTTCAAAGATACACATCATCAAGTTGGCAGCGATTGGTTTGTCCACGTCATCATACATACACATACTCTCTCTCTCTCTTCTCGCACGTAATTACCATTTGACTTACCCACCACTTTGTGATATTATATATATATATATATATATATTTATAGTACTCCTCCATAGTCCATTCTTATATAGATCTCACATTAATTTCTATTTTCTGATATCACTTGAGCTAGCTTCTTCTCTTCTTCTTCTTCTTCTTCTCATTTCATTTCTCTCTATATCTCTCTCTTTAATTAATTAATTAATTAATTAATGAGCAATATAGGGATGGTGGAGGCAAAGTTGCCTCCAGGTTTCAGGTTTCATCCCAGAGACGAAGAGCTTGTGTGTGATTATTTGATGAAGAAACTCACTCATCACTCTCATTACTATTCCTCTCTCTTGATCGACCTTGACTTGAACAAGTGCGAGCCTTGGGATATTCCAGGTCTCTTTCTATTTCTCTATATTCCTTAATTAATTTCATTTCCTAAATTTTTTTAATTAATTAATTATATGTTAATTCATGAATCAAACTTAATTTTCTACCTATAATTACTATTTTTGTTTGTTTCCATATGACCATATATATATATGACTTTGCCTCCTACAAGCTATTAATGGATAAGTTTGATCGGTTTTTGGTTTTCTATTTTTGTTACTGATTAAGGTACAAATTAATATGGAGATGTTGCTTTCAGCTGCCATATATATATATATATATATGAAAAACAAGAGGAGAGGAGTTATTTTTAATCATTTATATTGAATTTTACGGTTGAGATAAAAATAGTATTATAAATTTTACATGATTTTTATATGATATATTTTAAGCTTTACATAACTATAATTAACATATTTGATTTAAAATAATGCTTTGATTTCAACGGTTTAATTTAATCTGAACTATTAAAAATAACTTATCTCATCAATCACTTAAAATTAATGAATTATTGTTGGTAATTCTTAATTTGATCATGATGGGAAATTGATTTAAAGTTTTCATTCCTATCTCAATTTGGATGTGAGATGATGATGATGATGATTGTGATGATAGCAACTGCAATGGCTACCATTCATACATCCCAATCTATGTATCTGCCCAAATGTGTGCGGTCTCAAACTTAATTTTCTTTAATTAATTGTTCGATTAATTATATTCATAAAATAATTTTATTTATGTCAAATTTCCATTTTCATAAGTATATATACATATATGTATGTCAAATTTCCATTTAAATTAACTGATCAAAGGCAGGTGAGTAGTCAGTTTTCCCAGCTATCTAGCTATATTAAAATGACATCAAGCTCTCTTAATTTATTTTATTTTCTTATATATATATGTGTGTGTGTCATCCATTTGAAGTTAACAATAAGTAAAATATATGTGTACATATTCTGTACTTTATTTTTTTTTAAAAAAATGTTCATATTGAAAAGGACAATATGAGATTTGATTTGCAGAGTTCATGTGTATATGATCTCTGAATGGGAATTTAAAGATGATATGTCTATATATATATATATATATGGGGTAATAATAATGCAAAGTTATTGTAATTTGAACTGTTTTAGTATATTTGAGATAATATATATATACATCACCTTCAAAACTTTTTTTTTTGGCAGCTTTAAATCAATTATTGACTCACTAAACTTTTTGTCGTATTTCCAACTTAAATTTTAAGAATAATTCACACATTTTCGAGAATGAATATTATGTTGTATAACATAGGATCTATTCTTCACATTTTTTTACAATCACACATGCCTGTGCGTCAACATTCATATATATATATATATATATATATATATAACTTTCAAGTGTTCTAAAAAAAAATTTTCAAGTTTGCATTTCAATTTAGAGAAAAAATATTGAACTTTCAAGTTTTTCCAATCAACACTTATTAATTAATTTGTATCCAACCAAGTCCTATCCTTAATATATACTCCATAATATCATGCATATATAGGTTTAAATTTCTCACACTAGCACAAGAAATTAGGTTAAATATGCATATTTTTTCCCACTTTTCATTTATATTTCCATTGATGATCTTTTTCCTTATATATATATATATAATTGTGTTAATTAATTATTAATTTGGTGAACAATCAAATAATGTTCCCTTTTTTTCCTTGATATATCTACTTGTTCAGACGATGGATATATTTCTTTTTTAGGTTATTAATTATATATTAACATGTCAACAATTAATGAATTTAGGTGTTGCATAGGCCGCATGTTCAGACTTCAGAGTTTATTATTTTTATTATTATTTTGGGATTATCTCAATATAATGCTGTTTGATTATGAAATAAATCCATATATATATATATATATATATATATATATATATATATATATATATATTTGTATTTATATTAGAATAGAAACAATAAGGATAAGCAAACCAGAAGAAACAAAGCAATATAATGGAAGAAGCTAAAAGTAATGGGGCCTATATATAAAAATAGTATCTGGATTAGTTAATCATTTTCATTTTAGGTATATACTCAATAATTGAAACCAAAACAATTGCCCATTAATTACTCCAAGCTATATATATACCTTTTCTCTTTTGGTAAAAACTACGTAAATTTACTTTTGATCAGTGCTAAAGGTTAATATAGTTTCTAGTCACCAACATGATGTAGCACAGATGGTAAGGAATCTGTGTTCTTTTAACTAGTGTTTGTCGGGTTCGATTCCTGAAGAAATAGGAATGGAATATCATCCGTTGGAATGATCGCTCTCAATAATGGGTCCCACAATACTCGAGGAATTAGTTATCATGCCCGCTCTAATAGATACTCCGATCATAGATAATATATATATTTTTTCTAGTCTCAAAGTCTATATATGAAAATTAAATGCAATTGACTAATAACTTCTAAATTCGTCTATAATTAATTGCTACAATCAAACTATATATACGTATACACATGTCAATTCTAATTATTTATAAGACAAATTAAAGAAAAGTATGTGTGATCAGAATTTAATTAGTTCATTGTTTTATTACTTTCATAAATATGATAAGAGATCTATGATCCTTTCACCATTATTTAATGGGAGGGTCATCATATCCTTAACAATGGATCATGTGATATCTGATGAATTAATCAGCAAGTCCGTTCTAGTGGTCTCAACACCTAGCAGTCCAAGACCGAAAAATTGTTATTAGTCATATATAGCTAGATGAATTAAAAACAATAGGACTCAAATGTTCCATTAAGTACTATATATATATATACCCATGCATGTTTGTATTTGATTTGATGATGAATGATAATGAAAAAATTGATATTGGAAATAATATAATATTGCAGAAAGAGCATGTGTAGGAGGGAAGGAATGGTATTTCTACACACAAAGAGACAGAAAGTATGCGACGGGGCTGAGGACGAACAGAGCCACAGCTTCAGGGTATTGGAAGGCCACTGGGAAGGACAGGGAAGTCCTTCGGAAGGGCAGTCTTGTAGGGATGAGGAAGACTTTGGTGTTCTATCATGGAAGGGCTCCCAAAGGCAAAAAGACTGATTGGGTCATGCATGAATTTCGCATCCAGCCTTCACTAATTCCTTCTCTTACAATTTCTTCCCCCAAGGTATATATATATATAACTTCACTACACAAATTGAATTACACATACTAGCTGATCAATGCTATTATCATTTTTATTTTTTAATTTATATATAATTGTTTCTCCAAAATCCAATCCAAGTTAATAAAAACAAATGCACTATATATATATATATATATATATATATCCTATTGGCAACCTAATAAGTTATACACTAATTACAATATATATATATATATATATATATATACAATTTCAACAAACTATATTTTGACGGTCACTATTAATTATTCAAAAAATATATATTTTTCAACAATTAAGTGGCGGTCGAAATATAAATTATTGAAAACACTCATTTTTCTTGTAGTGTTTATATCTTTTTGATTTTAGAGTAAATGATTCCTCCTTGAAAGATTCCATATACTTGATTTAATTTGATCTTTGAATCATTAAAATATCAAATTTATTCTTAAAAAATTTTAGTTGTCTCAATTTAGTCCCTAAAAATAGATTAAAAAAGTAAAAATATGAAACACAAAGATGAAATTGTGATACAAAGTATTTTCACGGATAAAATCAGATATTTTAATGATTCAGGTACCAAATTGAGATAAGTAGAATAATTCAGAGACTAAATTTGATATTGTTATTATTTAGGGACTAAATAAAATAAATAAAACTTTTCAGGACCAAAAGTAGTAATTTATTCATTTTCTTGAGATCTAGACCTTTGGTGGTTTTTTATTTAAAAAAAATTCTAATTTTCCTAGGAAAAGTGTGGAGGGCGGATATATATATATTTTTTCCATTTATTTAGAAATGGTCAAGTTTTTAACAATGAACCAGCTGCTATAGCATTTTTCCCCATTTTCCTATTATATAGAAATCTATGTGATAATGTTTATTAGCATGACTACAATTTTCTAATAATATATTGAAGAATTTGACTTTGTAGAATTTGCATTATTAGGTTTCTAATTAAACAAAAGGCAAATTAATATGTCACCTGTTTAAATTGGGTAGATGACCTAAAATCCTTCTTTTATTTTGTTTTATCCAACACCTTATGTAAGCGTCTTTTCCTAACCCAAATTCTCAAAGGGAAAGAAAAAGTAATTTTTTTTTTTTTGGCTTTTGCTAATTAACGGGTGTTGAACTAATTAAGGGTGTGTTTGGTATGTTGTTTTGAGTATGTACATTCAATATTGTTTCTACCAAACATACTTTACTTTTTGTAATGTGATGAAATTATATTTTTGTTCTTACTTTTTTATCCAATTTTGTTCCATTCTCACTTTTAATGCACTTTTATTCCATTCACATCACATCACATTGACATAACATTTTCTTCATTACATCAAACATTCTCATTCTCATTACCATTCCCATTATATTCTCCACCCCACTAACCAAACACACCTTAAATTTTTTTTTTCAATTCACTAATGAAAGAGTATTTAATAACTTAAAATTGATTTCAGACAAAAAAAAATTAAAATTGATGAAAAGTAAACTTAAATACTCTCTCTCAGTTAATAAAAAAACCTACACATACTCTAATAAGTGGCACTCATAATTAGCAAAACCCTTATGTTTTTTCTTAAAAAAATTTGGTGATTATTTTATGATATATATGTACGTATCGAGGGTGAATCCTGTAACAACAATAAGACTACTTCCATATGACGTAGAAGTCATATGTTTAAATCCTATAAACATCCTCTCTATCTGATAAATAAGACTACATATATACATTTAACTCTCTCCTGCAAATTCTACTTAATTAGAGTCTCGTGCACTTGATCTTCATTTGTAGTTAAGTAAAGTAGTAGTACGCAGTTCAATAATTCCAATAATTATATTGTGGAAACTGCAGGAAGACTGGGTTTTGTGTAGAGTATTCTACAAGAACAGGGAAGAAATAGTGAAAGGTAGCATGGGAAGCATCTATGATGACACAGTAGCCACAGCTTCTTCTTCATCTCATCTTCCTCAACTAATGGACTCTTTCATCAGCTTTGAGCATCCCTCTCAGCCACCACCCCCACATGATGATGAAGAAAAAGAAGATGATCATCACTACTATGAGCAAGTGCCCTGCTTCTCCAATCTTTCCTCTCATCATCATCATCATCTTCTTCATGATAATAAAAACCAAACAAACCCTACTTATAATAACAATAACTTCAACCACATGATGATGATGATGACCATGGATCACCCAAACTTAGGTAGTAATGCACAAAAAAATCTTAATAATAGTAATAATAATAATATTGATGCAACTACCACATTTGGAGGAGGAACTTTGTCTTTGATTTCTTCTAATTGCAGCTTAGACCCTTCTTCTTCTTGTGACAAAAAAGTACTCAAAGCTGTGTTGACTCAGCTCACAAAGATGGAACCAAACCCAACTCATCAGCATCATCCTTCTCACACAAATAATCACTTTTCTCACCTCTCTATTCCCACTACCTTATGGAACAATTTTTGATACCTAGTAGGGAAAAGAAGAAGAAATTTCATATATATATATATATACCATCGTTTTAATTTGAATGGTGTGTTTCTATATATTTATTTTTCTCGTTTTCTAATTAATTAGCTGTTATGTAGTATACTTGTCCCATGTATTATAGATTTGATTTTAGATCTAATGACACTCATATTAATTATCTTTCTTGGTGCTGTATCGTGAGGTAAAATATGAGATATGTTCTCTATAGATCATCAATGGTACTTGTCGTTTATATATAGACAAAAACATTATTTTGGTCCTTTACGTTTACCCTATGTCTCAATTTGGTCCTTTATGTTTGGTTGGTTTCAATTTGATCCTTCACGTTTATAATTAGAGTCAATTTAGTCCTTCCGTTATCTAAGTGTTAAATAGTTAACGGATTGTTGACGTGGACAGTTAAATATTTAGTGACATGTACATTTAGACATAGTGAGTTGGCAATTTTCACCTCTATATTTATTAAAATTAATTTAAAATAAAAAATTAATTAAAACTTTTATTTAATGAAAAAAATTAATTAAAATTTCAAAACCCTAAACTTTTCACCTTCAGCTTCATCATCTCTAGGTAAATCATGTTCTGCTCCGCCTCCTCCCCTCTCTCTGCGGCTTCTTCTTGATTCTCCACCACGTCTTCACCATCGCCGGCGCCGTCTCCAGTTGCGCCGCCGCTTCCGCCGGAACCAGCCGCGAGTACTCCGCCCACATGGTGGCCACCGTGCCCACCGCCATATTTTAGGGCTCTGTTTCTGTGCTCATCTTTACCAGAACAGGGGATTTTCTGGGGAGTTGAAATCCTACATGAGAGAGGAAGATGGATCGATGATACTGAAATTGGGTGGAGGATTGAGTATTTTAATCTGTTGCTTGGAATGGGTGGTTTTGACTCATGCTTTCTTTCTTAAGTATTATGCACATGTTGATGGGGGATTCTAGAGTAGTGACGTTGGGAATGAGAAGTTCTAAGGTGCAGCAAGAGGAAGATGTGAAGGATAGGCCATGGCCTTTACAGGTTTAATTAGTACTATTGGATATATTTTGCCTCTAGAGTCTCACCAACTTCTGAGTTGTTCATGATCTTATTATCCATTGATTCTTATTACTTGTGTCTTTGATGTTTTTTGTCCAGAAATGAAGCTGAAGGTGAAGAGGTTTCAAGTTTTAATTTATTTTTTATTTAAAAACTAATTTTAATAAATATGAAGATGAAAAAATACTAACTCAGCATATTTAAGTGTACATGTCACTAAATATTTAGCTGTCCACGTCAGCAATCCGTTAACTTTTTAATTTTTAGATAACGGAAGGATTAAATTGACTCTAATTACAAACCTAAAGGACCAAATTGAGATTGACCAAACGTAAAGGATCAAATTGAGATAGGGGGTAAACGTAAAGGACCAAAATAATATTTTTGTCTTTATATATACTTACATAAATTAAATATAATAATGTAGTTCATTAGTCGGTGCATGAATGAAATTTTTCATGTTTTTAATTATATAAGTTTGATGAAATATATATTGAATTGTAATAGTAGGTTGGGTTGAATATATCTACCATTTGAAAGTGGGATTATATGACTTATGAATTCAAATTCATATTATCAAATTAAATAATAAATACATATATATACACAATGAGGAAGGTTATTTTAGACAATTTCAAGTCAGTATTTTTTTTTGTAAATCCATGGTATTTACCGCCGACAACGATGACTAATTCTCTCGTTGACAGTATTTCAAGTCAGTATTTAATAAAAGAAATTAAGCACAAATATTATATTATTATTATTATTATTATAAAAATAGCTATCATCTGGTGTAATTAACCAACTTTTTGTGTGAAAAAAAAATATAGTGTATGATATTGATATTTAATTCTAAATGGGATGATCGGTCCATCAACTCGCAGTGGCTCAATCTTGATTCGGATCTGTTAAAGGGCAGATCCAGTAAAATACATAAAGTGCACAACATGAACCGTTGAATGAAACTGTTATAGTACGAATACAAATCTCAATTTTTATTAAAAACAATCTAAATAATACACTTCATACACTTTACATATTTTGTCCTTCATTTGATCCTCTTCCTTCAATCCTACATTCTAGGCTTTCACGTAACTCTTTTGTATTTTCTCTATTGATTAGTTACTGAAGAAGCATTATTTAAAGGGCCTCCATCCCCTGTTGCTACACCTTTGCATGTTTTTCGGCCATCCCCAACCGCGCCCTCAACTGTGTTTTCGGTTTCTTGACCATTTTCGATAACATTAAGAGTATGTTTTTTTACAAGAAATCCCAATGGAAATAGAAATGGAAATGGCCCCACTTACTTTTTTACTTTTTTATTTTCATCAATTTTAAAAAAAAAAGAAAAAAAATTACAAAATACCTATTATACCCTTCTGATTTGACACAATTATAACCTTCTTTAGTTCTTTTCTTTTTATTATTTTAATATAAGGGGTAAAATTGTCATTTTAATACATTCCCTTTCTATTTTCATTACCAAACTTTTACTACTAAATACAGGAAACGCATTCCGTTTCCGTTTCTGTTTCTGATTCCATTTCCATTTCTGCGTAAAAAACATGCCCTAATATTTCTTTTTATTCACAATATCTGTTTCGTTGGAGAATTTTTTGTTTTAAAATATCTGTTATTTTACAAAATCAAGAAAGCATTAATTATTTTTTTAACAATTTTATCCCTATTAATATTTATTCTCAAGATAAGATTAATGGAGAAAGAATAAGTAAGAGTAATTAATTAGTAAAGATAACTTAATCTATTTATTTCATTTTTTTTAAGTTTAAAGTGAACCAATAATTTTGTTGGTTTGTATATATTTATTCAACGGAGTAGATATTGTAAACCAAAGACATTTACCTCAACTCAATAATTGATTACCACAATCAATTATTATGAAACTATAAATATATTTATTTTATGTAGATATATAATCAATGGGTGATATAAATGTACTTACTTATATCATGAAAATATATATATATATATATATATATATATATATATATATATATATATATATATATATATATATATATATATATATATATATATGTACTTACCTGTCAACCTTTAGTGAAAACACAGATTTAGCAGATTTGATGATTCTGACCGTAATATAAACTATTCATTTGTTTAATATAATAAATGGACCAATCTGATGTAGAATTTATGAGGTTTAGACTTTAGACGTATTTAAAATTTTAAATAATATATTTATATCATCGATCAGACATCAGTACCGTTGTCCTGTGTAGAAATTATATATATATATTCTTTCTCTTAATTAATTATATGCGCCACCGTTTTTGGGGTGAAAACGTAAACTTAGACCATGTCTATGGAATTGGAGGAGGGAATAGTAATGGGAATGAAAATTGAAATTAGGTAAAATTTGAAAAGTTAATTTTGTCCATTATTTTAAAATACATTTATTCTTCATTTAAAAATTGTTAATATTTAAAAGAGAGAGCAAAATTAATTTGTCACACTTTGGATTCTCATTAGCTCACTCTAAGGTGGTGTTTGGTATAGTTTGAGGAGGGAAGGTGAGAGGGAAAGTGGATGTGTTGTGTGTTTGGTATGAAGAGGAAAGGTGAGAAGGAAGGTGAAAGGGAAGGTTGAGAGGGAAGGTTGCTTCCCTCTAAATTTAGAGAGAATGTGAGGTTGAAGGAAGGAAGTAGATATGAAAATACTATTTTGTCCCTCCCTTCTCATGTGAGGGTATAACCTTAGAGGGTAAAATAGTCTTTTACACTTTTTAACTTCCACCTCCCTATCTCATTCCTATCATACCAAACAATTTTATTCTTATTTTTATTTTACTTTCCCTACATACCAAACACAGATAAAACTTCCACTTCCACTTCCACTTCCACATCCACTTCCCACTTCCCACTAAACACTCACCGGATACCAAACATGCTATAATTCTTCAAACCAAACATGGCCTAACTCACTACGGGTGTGTTTGATTAGTGGGGTAGAGGATGTAATGTTGGATGTAATGGAACATTATATTTGACATTTTTTTACTAAACATATTTTATTTTTTGTAATGTGATGAAATTATGTTTTTGTCCTTATTTTTATTCCATTTCCACTTTTAAAGTAAGTGTAAAATGGTTATTTTATTCACTTTTATTTCATTCACATCACATTACATCATATTGACATAATATATCTATTCTCTCCAACATTCTCATTCTTATTCTCTTTCTCATTCTTATTTTCATCTCATTATCATTTTTTTACTCACTCACTCAGTCCACCTACCAAAACAGGTAGAGTGTAGTGTATGTGCGAAAGTAAAACACAGGACAATAGATGAAGGAAAAAATTTAACATTAATTGGGAGGATACGTATTATTTAATTTTAGGGTGTCAGGAGTATCACTTTCGTTTGGAAAACTAAAATTTATATAATAAGAAGAGACCAATTGAAATTGATTAATTAAATGACACTAGACTAAAAGAGCCTTATGAGTTATGACTTATGACCCTCAGCCCAAGGATTAGGTGATTTTGATTGGTTAAGGCAGCGTTTGGAGTTTCTTTTCAATCAAGTCCGTGTTAATTTTTCTTATGGATATATATATGATTAATTTCCACAAGCTTAATTTGATTCATTGAAACTTGAAAGTAAACAGCACCAGAAATTTATAGTAACTAACTGTTTTGACAGATTGAGATTAATATATTGAGTAAATGTTTGGTAAAGAATCCAAATAGTAAAATCGTGGTGTTTTATGATTCTCAAAAAAAATTTATATCATATTTTATACATACCAAACACACTTTTTATCATACTTTTTCTTTCTCCTAATTTTTCTCTCTATTTCTCTCCTCACTTTTCTTTACAGTATTTTCTTTTATTCTACAGTACTTTCTTTACAGTTACATCCGTGCATTTATACCAAGTGTACCCTAAATTACACAAACTTCTTCATATAGATTCAAATATTACATAGATCTTCACTTTTGTTTAAAATATTATATTGATATCTCTTTTAACACATCAAAATTTCCTACACTTTAATCCAAATAACATTTTCCTTTAAAGTTTTTAACCAAATGGATGATTTTTGTGAATTTTTAACTATTTTTTTAAAAATATACTCTTTTGAGTTGTTGGATTTGGAGGAGTCTCATTTAAAACTCGGTCATTTAAAAAAATTTTGAGTTAAAAATTCACAAAAATTATCCATTTGGATGGAAACTTCAAGGAAAAATATTATTTGGACCAAAGTGTTGGGTATTTTGATATTCATGGGAGGTCAGTGTAATATTTTAAACGAGAGAGGATCTGTGTAATTTTCTCTAATATATATATTTTAGTCTACACCTAGTATTCATTAGAGTAGTTTGATGATTAATCACTCGAGTAAGCAATGATTAAAGGTATTCGTGAGGCGATGATTAAAAGAACACAAATCTCTTATCATCTGTACTACATGAACACAAATCCCTTATCATATGTGTCAACGTTTAATAGTAATTTTCTTTATGTCAAACAGGGACAACTCGTGGCATTTGCAATCAATATATATAATATTATATATAACCTTTCCTTCAAGTTCAACTCAAAGAAGAGATTAGGTTTATAATTTGGTAGCACAAAGTCGTCTTGACTAAAATCTTTATTTGATTTCCATTGTTTTTGTATATATGAAGTTAGTTGGGGGTATGTTAATTGAAAGCAACTTATAACCTAACTTCTTTTGAACCACGTTAATTAATTTCCTATATTTCAATTTTTTTTTGAGAAATATATTTCATATTTAATTGATTTGCATTATATATCTAATTAATTATACATGTACTCAATATAAATATATACACCAAATGTATTTAGTACGGATAGTAAGAGATTTGTATTCTCTTAATCATCAACCTCAATTCAATTTGATTCTTTAAGGATAAAAATAGAGCATCATTTATTGGAAGTGTTAGCCTCAATAATGGGTATGATCAAGGTAATCAAGATCGAGATTTTAAGTAGGATCGGCAGAGACATAAGATAGATCGAATCGTAAGATCGGATCGAGGATCGTAAGATCCTATCAATTTTAAAAAATAATTAATCTATATATTTAATAATATATATTTTAAATAAATATATAAAATTATCACAATTTCATGATATTTTTATAAATTAGTTCATAAGTCACCAAAGTGACGGTATCTATACATCAATTCAACAAACAAAATATTAGAATTCATAGTCATAAATATCTAGGACTAAAGTTGCGTTTTGGGCCTCTGTTTTTTTAAAATTAACATATACGATCTTATGATCTTTTTTTACCATCTTACGATACTTTCTTACGATCTTACGATCAAGATCGCGATCCTATCTCGATCTTGGAATTTTTCGATCCTAAGCACGATCCAGATCGAAATTACGATATAAAATTGCGATCTTAAACGATCTTACGATCTAGATCGCGATCTTAATTACCATGGGTATGATAGTACGTACCCAAGAGATTAGTCATATATCAGGCCCATTTTAATAAATACCCTAATTAATATCCGCTTGAATTATGACTTAGTTGCAAATACCAATATCCTAAACTATCAAATGTTGTAAATACATCCCTTCGGGATGGAAACGTGCATGGTAACAATTAAAGAATTCAAAGATAAAAAAATGGAAGAGATCGATAGAGATGGAAAATACAAATGATTATGCTTCAGATTCCCAGAGAATGGAAAATAAGCAAGTGGTAGGCCTCTTTTCGAGTAAGAAGCAAACTCCACCCAAGGAATTAATTCCAAAATACAGACTGAACTCAACGAAACACAAAAGAAAGACTTGGTACAGGAATGCCGTAACTAATTGATAATGGAGACTAATTGATAATGGAGATTATTGGATGCTTTAGTAAAGTGTTTATTAAAGTGAGAGAGATTGAGAAAAAATTAAGAAAGAAAAAGATTGATAATATGGGATTCACAAATTTTTTTTCTTTCTCCTTTTATATTTTAGTGAGCATTTTATCTCGCAACGTAGAGGATTCAATCTCTAAATATCATCATTCTCACACCATTTAGGACTTCTTTTTTGGGATGATCAAAATACTCACACCCAATGATTACCCTAAAATTTTATCATGTGGATCAGGTATGGACCCAGGTACAAAGTCAATTGGTTCGGTAAGGAGATATATATCCATACCTTATCCGCAATAGTAATTATTTATTTTTATATATAAAAAGTAATATTTTTAAAATTTTTGTGTTGAGAAAATATATAATTCTAAGAAAAAATGTTAAATATTGTATGCATATTAAAGTAATTTAATGGTACATTTATTTATATGATTTTTTTTTATTTTTTGTGGTTATAAATGAAAAAAAATTGATAAAAAAAGTTTTATATTAATAAAATAATAATTTATTTAAAATTTTTATGAGCTTAGGTATAGAGATTTGACTATTCGTAGGGTTCAGAAATGGATGAGGATTGATTTTGATACCTCCTTACGTTCGAGTTCGGGTCCGGAGAATATAATATTCTAGTCATACTCATGATCATCCTTACATCTTCCGCATATGCATGCACTTCCCACGTGCTGACGTGCCTTGGCTAACTTTTGCTGCTCTTCATTGCCACTCTGATCTCCTGACAACTTGGGCTCATTACTGGACTCAACCATCAGACCCAATCAATCAATATATATATATAAAAGCTATAATATTTTCATAAAAAAATTTATCAATCTATATATATATATATATAAAATAAAGAGGTAAAATACTATTTAGTCTCTAAATTGTTGGTCAAATTATTATTTAGTTCCTGAATTTGACAAAAATACTGTTTAGTCCATAAATTTGTAATTCTGTCAACTATTTAGTCCCTAAATTTGGCAAAAATACTATTTAATCCTCAAATTTACAACTCTATCAACTATTTAGTCCTCGAACTTAGCAAAAATACTATTTTATCCTCAAATTTGCAACTCTGTCAACAATTTAGTCACCTGACTGTTACCCGTTATAATTATTAAATTAATTTAAAAGTAAAACTAAAAATCATATTAAAGTTGTATATTTATAATAAATTGTCAAAATTTAGATTTTTTTTAATTTTCTTCATCTTTTGTAAAAAAAAATAGAGGACTCAACTGAAGTATAATGTTTATTTGTTCATCTAATTTGTGATTTTTTTAAATAAATAATATATTGTTTATATTTCAATTTTGATATTCACTTTTTACTTTCGAAAATTGAACTAATTAAATAAAATGTGAATAAAATTTAAATTTTTTTATAGTTTATTATAAATATCTACTTTATATGTGAATTTTGATTATAACTTTAAAAAATATTTTTTCAGAAAAAAATTATTTAGTATATTTTATTTGAAATTTCATAAAATAAATATACTATATGAGTTAAATAGATATTTAATTATTTAAATGATAAAATATAAGTGTATTTTCATATAGCTTGTGGTTTTTTATATAAAAATATATATTGTTTATATTTTGGTATTATTTATTTATTTATTTTTTTGAAGTAATTAAATTTAAAATGTGAATAAAATTTGAAAGTCATAAAGGGAGGAGAGCATTGTATGTTTCAAAACAGAATGCCTTTGTTCTACTATTTATTTTTTTAAAAATTAAATAATACTACTATTTACTTAAACATTAAACTAATGTTTATATATTATGATTTGTATTTAATCACACTTATGACAAAACGAATAGACTTAATAAATTCAATATCCTTATAATAAATAAATAAATTCAATATCAATCAAAATCTAATATATTAAATATATTATACATATTTTTTTTATAAGAAATATTATACATATTGAAAATTAGAACATATGTTTTTTTTTATGAATAGACCATATGTTTTATGATCTCAAAAATAAATAATAAAAAAAAACATACTACAAAAAATGTTTTGACATATTCCAATTTCAATTATTTAAAAACTAAAATAAAATTTATGCAATTTATAAAAATTATTATTAATATAATTTCAACATTTAAATTAATTATACTAAAAAAAAAGAAAAACTAATACCCATGCAATGCGAGGATGATAATCTAGTTCTTTATTAATCCCTTAATTTGGTTAGTTCATCCTCCTTTGCTATTGGGCTTTTCCATTTGAGCTTTCCCAATCATAAAAATACATCCCTAGGCTTCCTATAACAAACCTACCCTACAAAATAGACTTTAACAACTTCCCTTTTTCCGGTTTTTGTCCAAAATTAGTACTTTTTTTATTTTTTATTATCATTATTATCACTTTTGAAATCTTATTTTTTAATCTATGCCAAACGCACTATTCACGTTCCAATTCCCCATCCCTAATGACGAATTGGAGATTTTTTTTTTCAATTCGCCTTCCTACGCCGAATTGGCTTTACTGGACAGGCAAGCCTACGTGGCTTGCTGACGTGACCAATTTGCCCTCCCTGACAGTGAATTGGGAGCCATATGGCATCTGCACTATTTGACTTGACGCCTCATTGGACGGTGCAGATTACGAAAAAGCTGGGCAAGATTCTTCACCCCTAATTCGCTCTCAGTAACGACGAATTGGACTTACGTTGCATGAAACCCATGCATAACCCCTACTAAACCCTAAGAAACCCTAAAAAACCATACCCAATTCACCTTGGGTGAAAATTTTTCAGTTCCCCCAACTCGCCCTTAGCAATGACGAATTGAGAGTTGATTTGAAAGAGGGCAGGGCAACTGGTGACCTGCTCCCCTATATGACCTTTCAATCAAAGGTCATGCAGGGGGTTTGGGACGGTGAGAAGTACACCTTCTCCTTCCATTTCCTCCACTTCCTTCACCATTATATATAGACATTCACCATACCGCACCACCTCCACCAATCTCCATTTTTCTTAACCTTCACAACCAAAAAATCAAACTCTCTTCTTACAGCGATCATCCTACTTAGCGATAATGATGAATGATGGATTCACCATCTGTATTTATCAAAACGCCGACGTTTGCGAGGAGTCCAACAGAGTGGCGTTCCGTGGCAACAACTATCCAAAAATGACGAACCTCAGTAGAGGCATCAATTTTGAAGGGCTGATGCAGCTAGTGCATCAGACATTAAGAATACAACCTTACCAGCATGTGTCCCATCTAATATATAGGATGCCTTATATGAGCGATTGTGTGAGATTTTTCCATTGTGAATTGATGGACGACGGCGGGGTGAATCACATGTTAGTCTATCACGCTAATTATTGTCTTCCATATTTACCCATCCCGGTCATCGAGATTTGTGCACAGATAACCGGAGTACAACAAGAATCTGTCGGCGGGGATTACATTCTTGAGGCGCCTCTGCAGACCGTTATGTCTCAGAAATTTCTCGGAAGTCAAACTACTGCAGATGACGAATACGAAGGGGCAATCACGGAAGTGGAGCGGCTCCTCAGCATACCGACAACGGCCCCGAACGACGACATAGGGGACAAAGAATACAAAGATCAATTATTGGGTAACGACATTGAGGACGAAGACTACGAGCAAGATGATCCTAACGACTATGAACGAGAGGATCCCTACCACTACGAGGAAGTTGAGGTGGGCCACGTTGGCAGCTCTAACACGATTGAATTCCGGCCCACTCCACACCAATCGCAAATAAATCTTTCTGGCGTGCGACGGATGTCGTATGACGGAGATATCACGGACATTAGCACCTGGACGGAGGATGAAGATCTTAGAAGCGGGTTGGTATTCATGGACAAGGAGGCACTTCAGGATGCTTTGAAAGTGTTCTCCCTTAAACGCCATGTTGACTATAGAGTGACGTGCTCAGGAGAAAAATTCATCAAGTGCAAGTGTCTGCAGCATGCCACGGGTTGCAGATGGAGGGTTTGAGCAAGTTACAGGGTGGACCTTCAGCTGTGGATGATTTCCAGATACGGCGGCCCCCACAGCTGTGCATCCACCGCAATCGCGAAGGACCACCCTAAGCTCTATTCGGACATGATAGTGGGGATAATAGCAGACTTGGTTGCAAAAAAAGTCAGACATCCCCATATCACTGGTGGTTGAGACTGTGAAGAAGGCACGGGGCTTCACCATCTCGTACAAGAAGGCATGACGGGGGAAGCAGAAGGCTGTAGCCCAGGTGTACGGTAGCTGGGTAGCTTCGTATGACAAGTTGATGGGTTGGATAGAGGCTATGCAACAAGCCATGCCGGGGACAGCAGCGTCGTTCTAGAACTGGACATGCCAGAGGACGACAGCATAGTCCAGTTCAAATGGATGTTTTGGGCGTTCAAACTCTGTGCTGATGCGTGGTGGCAACTAAAGCCTATGCTGCATGTGGACGGGACGTTCTTGTACGGCAAGTACAAGCACTCGCTGTTGATCGCGATGAAGTAGGACGAAAATAGGAACATCGTCCCCGTTGCGTTTGCACTCGTGGAGGGAGAGACCGAATTTGCATGGTCGTGGTTTTTGTTGAGGCTTCGAGAGCACGTTACGAAGGATATCAAGGTGTGCTTGATATCTAACTGGGGAGACGGATTGCTTGCGGCTCTAGACAACCCAGGAACTGGTTGGCAGCCACCACTAGGCCACAACGTCTTTTGCATCTGCCACGTAGCGAGCAACATCAACTCCAAGTTCAAGAATAGGGCGATCAGGGCACTGTTGATGAAGGCAGGCCACAAGTACACACACCGTGGTTACGAGAGGATGCTAGAGACCATCCGTACACTGAACAAAGATGCCGTTCGTTGGATTGAAAATATTCCACGATAAAAGTGGGCCCGTGCATATGACAGGGGTCGGCGTTACGTCCACATGACGAAAAACCCCGCCGAATGCATCAACGGCGTCTTGAAGGGGGTCCGCTATCTTCCAGTCATGGCACTGGTGCAGGCGACATTGTACAAGGTTGCAGAATTCTTCAACGACCAGCGACAACAAGTTCAAGCGCAGATCAATGCGGGACATGTGTTCTATGAGGATCTACGAGATACAATTTTTGAACCTTGAGATCGCGAGGATTTGCAAAGTAACGCTGAGGAATGAAGACCTGGGTGAATTTGAGGTGGAGGAACCCTACAACCAGCAGGAATGGTGGCCCGGCAAGCGCTGTAGGGTTCACCTCGGTCGAAGGTTGTGCTATTGCGGGGAGTTCCAACAACTCCATCTTCCTTGCATCCATGTATTGACTGCATGTGCAGATGTTACGCACGAGTTCGAGCTTTATGTCGACGCAGTATATAAGCTGGAAACCATGCTCATAGAATATAGCCAACCGTTCCATCCCATCGGGGGAGAGGATTATTGGCCCCATGTCCCGGGGAGACCAGTGATGCCCAATCCTCTAGCGTTGCGCCTGCCAGGACGACCACGATCATCAAGGATACGCAATGAGATGGACTAGAAGGAGTTTGAAAACAAGCCAAAGTGCAGCCTGTGCAGAGTCGAGGGACACACCATGAAAAAATGCCCCAACAAGAAGCTCATGCAACCATAGATGTATATACATGAGTTAATTTATACATTTTTTGTTAAAATGAGTTAAAGGGATATTATACTTCTTGTTAAAAAAAATGGTTGTTTGTTTAATTCATACTTTTTTGGTTAAAATGAGTTAATTCATTATAGTAATTTTTGGTGAAAATGAGTTAATTATTTCACTTTTTTTAAGTATTAATTTAATTTAGTGTGAAATAAATCAATGGATATGGCGAGATTAGTTTTTGTACAAATGATTAAACACCAAATAATTTTGCAACAATTAATATGACACATATAATATATCATTATATTAATCAAATATTGTTTACAAGGATGCAATAAAAAATTTACAAAGATACAGATGCGCAAATAACTTAACACCTAAATGCGCAATCAAAAGTTTACAAAGATACAATTATCCAAATGCAAGCAAAGTAATAGCGGCCTGCATTTGGACACGAGATGGCTCTTGGTGCTACTTTCTCACACCGCAATCAGGCAGGAGAGGTGCTTCTTCACACAAACTCTCCACCCTCTTGGCACTTAAACACACCGTAATCGGGCAGGAGAGGTGCTTCTTCCCACCAACTCCTCACCCTCTGGATGAGGCACCCCTCGTGGTTGCAGAGAAGGAGACTGAGAATCCTTCTTTTCTTGGACCTTTTGACTGAGTTAACCAGGACAGAAACTCAATTTTATTTCATTCTCATCCATGTACGTATTTGGTTGATCGTTACATTCGGACCTGAACTAATATTTAAGACTGTTAATAACGCAATCAGAGAACTTTAACTGCATTGATTCAATGTGTCCTTCAGGATGGCGCGTTTGATCTACACAATGCACCAACCGATCAACCAAATACGAACAACGGAGCCGTGGCCTTATATCATGGTGCAAGTGACTTTGCAAAGGACAACAAGGAAGACATCTACACGTGACTTTCCATGTGTCGGTAGGATTGGCTGTTCAGGGAAGCCAAACCTGCGACTATAAGCGCAACGCTAAATGTGTAGGGTTGCGCAAACAGTGGCAGGTTCAGCCCTATCCAATCATGTCGACAAACGGAGAGTCAAGTGCACTGCCTTCCTTGTTGTTCCCTGCAATGCCCCAAGCATCATGACCACGCCTCCCATGAACGCATTTGGCTGAACGCTAGGTGTACTATGTATATCATACGACCATATCACCAACCCTGTATGAAAGGGCATGAGGACGACAAGACGAACAACAATAATTAAAGGAGTTACGGTAAACTGACTACAATTATTAACAGTCTTACCTCACATGTTCGAAACATTCGAATCCGGGTGCGGGTGGAAATTGGAGGCCAAAGCCCGCTGCGCATATAAAAATAATTCACTATGTCAAAATTAATTATTAATATTATTTACGTATATTTCCTATCATTATATAATTATCTAAATTTATTTAGTGATATTTTTTAGTAATAAATAAATTTTCCTATGTCACAATTAGTATAATATTATTTACTAACAACAATAATATTTATTAATAAATAAATTTCACTATGTCACAATTAGTAATATTATTTACTAACAACAATAAATAATATTAGTAAAAAATTTAATAAATTATTTATTTAATAATAAATAAATTATCCTATGTCACAATTGGTAATATTATTTACTAACAACAATAAATAATATTAGTAAAAATTTTAATAAATTGTTTATTTAGTAATAAATAAATTATCCTATGTCACAATTAATTAGTAATTTACTTTTATTATTTACTAATATAAAATTTCTTCATTTAAAAAATAAATAATTGTTTACTAAGATTATTTACTAATAAATTTTTTTTACTATATCAAAATTAATTACCAGTATTATTTACGAATATTTACTATTATTATTAACTAATAGAATTTAATAACTAATAATATTAATTTTATAATTGTTATTTACTAATCAACATAATTATTTCTATGTATAACTAAGCAAAAAAAAAAAAAGGATTACCCAAGCATGCCGGATATGATGACACGGCCGGAGACGGTGATCGACGCTGGAGAATGGATGTTGTAACTCCACCACGCATGCATCATGATGAGAAGAAATGAGATGATGATGTGATTGTGGGTGAGCGAGACGTGAGTGTGTATGATGAAGAGGAAAATAGGGGTGTGAGTGTGTATGAGGAGGAAGAGAAAAATGAGAGTGTGATCAGTGTAGGAGAGGAAGGTGAGTGTGAATGAGACGAAGAGAATGGGAGTGTGAGTGTGGGTGAGTGAGGGAGAGGAAGAGAATGGCTGAAGGTGGATGGTTGGGGTGGGATTTAATGCGGGAAATTTTGAACCCCAATTCGCCGTTGCTAAGGGCGAATTGGGGGTTCAGAATCTTGCCCAGCTTTTCGTAATCTGCATCGTCTAGTGAAGCGTAAAGTCAAACAGTGTAGATTCCCTATGGCTCCCAATTCGCCGTTAGGGAGGGCGAATTGGGCACGTTAGCAAGCCACGTAGGCTTACCTGTCCAGTAAAGCCAATTCGCAGCGAATTGGGAGCCATTGGCGTTGACTATCAATTCGCCGTTGGGGAAGGCGAATTGAAATAAAAAAATTCCCATTGTGACGTGAACAGTGCGTTTGGCATAGATTGAAAAATAAGATTTCAAAAGTGATAATAATAATGATAATAAGAAATAAAATGTGCTAATTTTGGACAAAACCCCTTTTTTCCTTCTGATTAGATGTCCATAAATTTAAAGAGAAAACACTACAACAAAACATAGATTTACCCACGGACAAATCTGTGGGTAAAATAAGTATATTCCGTGGGTAAACGAATTTACCCACGGAATTCCCCTCAGAATACGTCTGTGGGTAAAAATGTTTCCCGCGGATTTTTCGTCTGTGGGGATTTACCCACGGATGTGTTCCGTGGCCAATTTACCCATGGACTTGTTCTGTGGAAGATCCGTGGGTAAATTCCCCACGAATATTTCTGTGGGCAAGTTATCCACGGAAATGTCCATGGGTAATTTGTGACTGGAATTAAAAAAAATTAATGGAACAATATCACATTGCTTCATACACACATTTATATATAACCTGAAAGTCACAACGAAGTTTTCATACAAATTAACTATCATCACAAAGTACATAGACATTAATTAGATAATCCAAGTGTTCACAAAAAAAGTTACAATTAGAAACATATAATATAATATTTTAGGTCAATTTGGAGCTTCATCATCTTACTGATCTTGCTCTTGATTATGTGAAGAAATTATTAGTTTCTTCAACTCTTAAATTTCCTTCCAGTAATCCTGTTGTAATTCTTCAACTGCCTTTGTCACGCGTCGTTTGATCTCGTTCAATATCAGGATTCAACCAAGAAGAAGACGGTGTAGTACTTGTAGATTTCCCACTTGAACCACTACATATTTCTGGTGTTTCTGATCCTCCACAAAAAATACGACCTTTTTTATTTACACCACCAACAACCTCCAACCACAAAGCATTTTGATGTTCTGGAAGGATTTCATCAGTGGCATCATCAGCTGAAGCATTAGAGGATCTACTTGATGCCAGTCTATTATATTCAGCCTGTAAAATATACAAAGATAAAAAAAATCAGCTAATCATAGTTACGACTAGAATTTTATCCAATCATAAAGAAAAAAAAAATCATACTTACAACTACATCAGCTGATCTCTTATCAACAAATTCACCATAATCCTTCTTATGGGTTTTTTTAAAAAAAAAGCTCAGGCAAAGACGGTTCTTTTCCTGTAGCTATCCTCTGTAATTGTTAAAAATAACACATAAAATTATCACAGGCTCATTAATGAAGTAAAACTCCACCACCCCATTTTGTTGGGGGTGTAGCTACAACTTTTCTAATGCTAAATACCCATTTTATTAAGTAAATTTGTGCATTCAATATTGGTGAATTCTGTCCCATTGTCAGTTCTTATCACCTTAATTCTGGATTTGCATTGGTTATGTGTATATTCAAAGAAATTCCTTAAGGTGTCTAGAACCTGAGTTTTATTTTGCAGCAGAAAGGTCTAAGTGACCCTAATAAAATCATCTACAATGGTTAAGAAATAGTGTGCAAGATTTAAACTGGGATGTTTATAGGGTCCCCATAAATCAATATGTAGAAGATCAAATTTCTCCTTAGATCTAGTATAGCTAAGGTAAAAAGGCAATTTGTGTTGCTTAGAGCTATGACAAACATCACATGCATTGTTCGAGGGAGCAGATAAAGATAAAACAAATATGTGTTTAAGAGCCTGCATTGATGGATAACCCATCCTTATATGCCACAAATCTATTGAATCTAGATTACTTTTAGGCCAAATTACTCTTTTGGTCCTCAACGTTTGCACGAAGTTTAATATTGGTCCTCAACGTTTCAAAAAGTTATTTTAGGTCCTCAACGTTTTTTTTCGGTCAAAATTGGTCCTCTAGCGTATCATCCATCTAGTTTTGCCATTAAATGCTAACGTGGAAGGCTTATGTGGTACACCCTCTCTCCTATGTGTCATATTTAAATGACATGGCACCCTCTCTAGCAAAACGACACCATTTGATGACCAAAATAGAACATTCAAATGAATCAAAAGGCGTCGTTTTGCTGAGTTTGAGTGAGAGAGTGTGCCATGTCATTTAAATATGACACATAGGAGAGGGGGTGTGCCACATAAGCCTTTCACATCAGCATTTAATGGCAAAACCAGACAAATGTTACGCTAGAGGACCAATTTTGATCGAAAAAAAACGTTGATGACCTAAAATAACTTTTTGAAACATTGAGGACCAATATTAAACTTCGTACAAACGTTGAGGGCCAAAAGAGTAATTTGACCTTACTTTTATTACTATGCAAAGTAGCATTACATTGAATAGAATTCGATTTATTACACTTCAAGAAATTTGCTTCATTACAATCAAAAGAACCACTTAGATTTAAGTAATAGAGGTTTTCCACAACAATTCCTTTAGCAAAGATATGTCTACTCTTCTGCTCCTATAAAAGACAGTAAGAGGGATAGAAGAGAAATGAGATATTATTATCCCTAGCTAGTCTATTTACTAACAGCAGATTATATTTAAAAGTGGGTATGTATAAAACATTTTCTAATGTCAATTCTTCAATTACTCTTACTTTTCCTATGCTGTGAATTTTCTTAGTACTTTTATCGGGTAAATAGATTGTCCTATGGTAGTTCACAGTGTGCACATCATGCATTAAAGATATATTGCAACACACATGAGTGGTAGCTCCAGTATCTATTATCTAGCGATTAAAAGAGGTATTCATATAAGGTTTAGTCAGAGTGTTACCTGCAAAGTCGTACAAATTTGCAAAGTTCACCTGCTCTTCTTTGCCTGCCACTCCTTTCGCTTTCCCAAGCCTTTGCACTTCCTTTAGTAGGTAAGAGACAACATTATTCAGATCCCCTTTACTACAGGGTCAGCTTCTTGATTAGTGGAGGCCTCAGGGTACTAGGGTCTTTAGACACCATGTTGAGGGCTGGTTTCTCGCTTGCCTTCTTTTCCCTTAGCTCCTTAAACCACTCTAGGTATCCATGAATTTTGAAACAAGTTTCTCTTGTGTGTCCATTGGCATTACAATGGTCACAATACTTATCCTTCTTGTTCTGGTATTTCTTCTTGAAATTAGAAGCATCATTCTTTCCTTGGAAAGGTTTCACTAACATAGCTCCCTTCTGTTGCACCAGAGTAAGTCATGTTGATCTCCCTCTGTGCCTCGTCCATGACCACCATAGCGAACGCCTTGTTAACTGTGGGCAATGGATCCAGATTCAAGATCTGGGTCCTTACCACATCATAGATGGGATTCAATCCCATCAAGAATTGTAAGAGCTTCATAGAAGCCATCATATCTGAGACCTTCTTATTTAATCCGCATGTGCATTTCCCGCACGTACAAGTAGGCATAGGCATGATTCTATCAAGCTCATCCGAGCACCTATGCAGTTTTTTGTAATATACAGTGATGGTGTCATTCCCTTGTCGCAAGGAATTCGTTTCCCGCTGGGTATGGTAGAGTTGAGGTGCATTACTGACCCCAAAACGTTCCTCCAAAACATCCCAAAGATCCTTAGCATTGCAACAATAGACAAAAGTATCAGAGAAGTTCTTGGAGATAGAATTTAGAATCCAAGACTTAATCATCGAGTCCACCGCTTTCCACCTTTTATATTCAGCTGGGTCTTCTGGCACTTCAATGCTCCCATTGACAAATCAAATTTTATCCTTTGATTCCAGAGCTATCTTGACAGCGATACTCCAAGAAAGATAGTTCCTCCCATCAAGAGGAATGGTTACCAGCGATATTCCTGGATTTTCAGAGTTGTGTAATGAGTAAGTGGGTTGATCATCTTTAGAACTTTTTACTATCTCTGGTACAACAACCATGGTCAACGATTGAAGAGGGATCTTCAAGTCTCAGTGAGTTCTTAAACTCTTTGATATACAGAACTCCTCAAAGGAATTCTTGAACGAAAATTCTTTAATGGACTTGCGCTCTGATACCATGTGAAAATCTTAACTCTCAAAATCAAAGCAAGTAATCGTATGGAAGCAATTCGTGAATTCTCATTCATGATAAGCCCTTATATAGATTACACAGAAGGAAAGAAAACGAAAGAAAGAAATAACAGAACAAATTGATTCTGATCTAAATCCTAACAAACTAAAAAATGAGTAACAAAAAGATAAAACGCAGCGTTTGAGTTAATGAAGAAAACAAAACGCAGCATATAGTACATCAAGAGAGAGGACAACCCCTCAATAAGCAGAACGACGTCGTGAGAATAAAAAATAGACATTGGAGAGTAATTGGAGAGTAGCCGTTGGAGATATATGATCAATGTTCAATATTTCAACAGCGCACGTAACCTCTAACTCCTAAATACTTCTATCTCCTTTATTTTTTGAATCTAAAGTTTGAACTCACAAATTGTCTCATGAAATCTAATGTAACCTAATTAAAGAACAACTCACAAATTCAATAAAAATACAAATGGAGATGTTTAACATAATAAATAAAAATTTCTCAAAATATAAACAAGAATTCTCCAATAGTGTCACACTAACCTATAAGCCTATGACCAGTTGTCTTTTTTTTTTCTTTTCGTAGAACTATGACCAGTTGTCAACAATTCAAAATCTCTACTGTTGAACCAAAAACTATTAAATTATTTTCCAGATTCAATTTTTTTGTCAGATCCAGATTCGATTTTGAATATGTCAAACAATTTTGTTTATATTGTGGACTAACAAGGGCATAAAATATTTGGCCCAATCTTAGTGCATATTTCAATTGGCCCATAAGTCTTTCGGTACACTCAAAGAATGTGAATGCAACAATTTCTTCACTAAAAGCTAAGAAGGTAATACTCATCTCCTGCCACATAGTACATTCTTTTCTTTCACTACAACAAAAAACCAGATTACCCACGGACTCTATTACGTGGGTAATCCATGAGCAAAAGTTAGGAAAAAATTGAAACTTTTTTTTGGAATTTACCCACGGAATGCAATCCGTGGGTAATTTTCGTGGGGATTCCGTGGGTTTTTTGGTGCGAAAACAAAAAAAAAATTGGCGCAAAATTTTTTTGGGTTGAACGATACTGTTTTGTTATCTTTTTTTGTTAATTTTACCCACAAAATTATTTTCGTGGGTAAATGTCGCACTTTCCACCGAAAACAGCGTCGTTTTTATTAATTTAATATTTACTCACTGAATTTGTCAGGTAAATTCCGTGAGTAAATTTTGTGTCCAAAAAGCCACGAACCCTCAATCGAACCCACAGAAGACTTTACGGTTCACTACTGCCAGGGTCTCATCTTCGGTGTGCCAAGCTCTCGTCTCCGGTGTGCCAAGCTCTCGTCGCCGGTGTTCACACGCGTTTCTTCCTCCTCGCATCACCTCTCGTCGCCGGTATGTTTTTCCCTCTGATTTCCCTTAATTTGTTAAAGTTATGGAAGAGAAGGTATGGCTGTGGTTCCTACTTGATTGGTAGATTAAACATTTAGAGATATCTCAAAGAACAGTTCAAAGTAGAAACCATAAAATGACTAAAATCCCCAATGCTACTAATCAAAACTCAAGAACAATATGAAACAAATTGATTAGAACGGTACATTGCTACTGCCATAACTGACATATATTTGCGGTAGGAAGTTTATTCGGCACTATGCCATTGTCAATTTCCTACAAACAATTTCGAGCTTGCTTTCAGAGCCTCTCTACTTCAAAGTAAATTGTTCAGAGTTTGAATTATGAGTTTATGTATGCTTAAGCAATTGATTCCACTCGAATATAATGGTGAATCCTATAGAACGAGTGGATTAATGACATGCTCCATGTTAGTCGTTGTAGTTTCATGTCAAGAAAATATTTATCCTAAGATTTCCATTTGAATAAAGATATTAGAGTCTTGTTGTTATTTTGCAGTTTTATTTGCTTGTTTAAATTTGATGATAGAATTGGATTCTTCTTATTTTATTATTAATATTGTATACACAAGTGTACTAAACTTTTATATTAAGGAAAGTTTATGGATCAAATTGAAAGATGTGAATTCTAAAAATTGAATAACAAACTACAAAGTAAGTCCAAATTCACCTCAAGTAAGCTCAATAGGTGAGTATAAAGGGCTCTTCTATGAGGATCTTTGTTTTTTATTTTGGTCATAATTTTCAATTAATTAAATCAAGACATTAATGAATATATCCATGAATCAACAGCTATCAAAAATGATGATTTGCTGAAATACAATCCATTTCACAAGAGGGTCAACAATGGAGCAAAATTTCAACACTTTTTTCTTTTCTTGTTTTGAGCCAGAATATGAAAGCCTTTCTTTTCTCTATATTTGATAATAAAAATATGGTCACAAGGAAAAGTTTTGTGTTCGATCCTATAAGGAGGTAGCCAAGAGAGTCATAAATATCTTAATATGATACTTCCTGGTAAGTTGTAAGATGTAAGATGTAAACTAAAAGTCTTGGGTGGTCCCTTGCTGTACTTTTAAACTTTTATGTTATTCACCTTCATTTGATGTTGTGGTTGAGGTCAAGTGTTAGAGTTGTGTATATATGTAGGAACGTGGGTGGTAATGGAAGAAGCAATTCAATATAATAGAGTAAAATGGTTAATTACAAATATACTCTGGAACTTTAAAAATCCAAAAATTTTCCCTTTAACTTTCACATTTCAAAATTTGCTCAAAACAGAATGTGTTTGATTCTAAAGCAGTAAAATATATGCATGTATTTTACCTACCTTAAAAAGAAGGTAACGGTAGACAAACCATCCAGTGTACCCTAGGCCTACCAACTCCATAAGCTTTGGAAGCTGAAAAATAAATGAATTATTTTATATTAGTTTACAAAACCTCCTATGTAAAATTGTATATTTGTATTTATGTTGGGTTGTATTTGTATTGGGTTAGTTTATTTATGGTTTGGGCTCTACTTATCTGGTCTCAAGCCTTTTTTCCTTAGCTTCTGGGTCTTAGTCTGTTTGTATATATCAGTAGTGGTGTACAGCTGTAATTCTCTAGCTAGCTTCTTTCTTTTTCTAGAATTAGTTAGTTATGCCAGCTCATTCCTATTGCTTGTAAGTGTATATATTTGGCCAAGTGATAATGGAATTAGCATGAATTTCTCACATTGCATTTCTCTCTGCTTACTTTGTATATGGTATCAGAGCAGAATTCTATTTACAGAGCGATTCGTCAGTTTGCGTCACCATCTGCACAGCTTCTTCGTCTTGCTTCTTTTCTGCTTATTCATAATGAGCGATACTCGTTCTGAAGGAAGCACGACTGGAGGGAGCACCAAGCAGAATGCTGACGATGGCGCTTTCCAGCTCCATAATTCGGATCATCCTGGAATGGCACTTGTTATGTCACCTCCATAAGCTTCTTGCTTCGTCTTGCTTCGTCTTGCTTCTTTTCTGCTTATTCATATATATGCATGTATTTTACCTACCTTAAAAAGAAGGTAACAGTAGACAAACCATCCAGTGTACTCTAGGCCTACCAACTCCATAAGCTTTGGAAGCTGAAAAATAAATGAATTATTTTATATGAGTTTACAAAACCTCCTATTTGAGTGTATAAAAACAGAAGCATGTGCATGCTTGCCAATGGATCTAACTCTGCCACAAGAGGGGACAGAAAAAACCAATTGATTGAAGAGATATTCTTAAGTAAACTTGATCTACAAAAAAATTAGCAGACCAAAACAGTCATCAAATAGATAAATAAACATATCAATATACTATTTAACAAGATCCACTTTTGATATGCTTATATATTCTCAGACTCTCAGTGCTTATTCTAATCTGCTAACTTTTTGTAGACCGAGTCTACTTAAGATGTTTCCTGCCTAAAGTGTATTCAACAAGTCTACCATGGGACAAAAAAATTTACCCACAGTCATGCTTTGTTAATTGGGCATTAATAGAGGAATGAAGCATATGTGTATGAACTCATATGCTCCATTCCTCTCTCTCTCATATTTCACTTCATAGCTACTTTTTGTTTTCTTTTTTTGTTATTTTCATCCATACTCTTTCTTCTTTGACAGAAACGTGTCACAAAGAGGTAACACTTGACTGTGAGAGTTTAGCAAAGTGGTAACACTTCATTCTTATTTTTCTCTCTGTTTTGTTTTGCTTTGCTTTACAACTAGAAATTTTATTTGCCTTATATTGTTCTTTTACTTTAAATTTTTTCTAAAATGATTTTGTGTAAATCAGTGAAAAAAGGCTTTGATTGTTGTTGTTATTTTGTGTAAATCAATCACACTCAAGGCCAACTCTATGTTTGAACTCTGGTATACAAGTTCTCCTTGTGAATGTATGAATTTTTGGCATAGTGGAAAGGGTCATATATGAAAACATGTTGAATTAATATATGGCAAATTAAATCAATAATTGGGACCTAAATCTTAGAATATGATAGAATTATACAATAGTAGAGGGCTAAAGTTTCGAGAATATAATATATGATAGAATGCTTATATATTGGGAAAAATTGAAAAAAGTATAATTTTTTTAACTGATAGAAAGAGAGTGTAATATGGGTTATTGATGAATATTGGGTCATGGTTTATTAGTTTTTTGAGTATTGGACCAATAGGATAGGCTTACTTTTTGTTTGGATATGTTTTGGGTTGGATCTATTTTAGATTTGGACTCTTGTTTTTTAGTTTTAGTTTCGTAATTTGACCCTATATATGAAATTGATATTAATTTTTTAGGCTAAAATCATATTTTAGTTCCATATCTTTTCTATTTCTATTTGTTTTATATTAGTCTTTTATTTTTTAAAAATATTAAATCAATTCTTTATCTTTACAACTTGTTTCAAATTGGCCCTTTTGTATAACAATATTAGCTTGAAATATTAAATGCTGACGTGTCATAATCGAAACTTTTAAAAAAATTTACTTTCACCTCTTTTTCAACCTCAAAACTTCCATTGCAGTCCCTACATTCTATGTCTTTTTTTTTCAATTTCTTCACACCAACTAATTGATTAAGAAATAATCAAATTACACAAGTCTATCAATCTAAAGCTAAAAACATTTATGCTAATTAATTACCAATAGAAATCGGAGTTAAATTGTTCTTTTCAGCTTTTGCTAATCCCTCAAACATCTTGGCTTCAGGACTTTGTTTTACCTCTATTTGGAGAAAAATGTTTATGTGGGTCTCTTGTTTGAATAACAGGTATATGCTTTTCATCAAGCATGGGCTGCGTTCTAACTGCGCCACCGCTATCGTGTGCGTCGTCGTTGTACCTTCTATCGGACGAAGGTGGGAGAGGCTGTAACCGTGCCGATTGCGTTTCTGCTCTGCGTTCGTGCATTCCTTTCAGCTTTTTCCTAAAGAGGTGAGTGTTCTACCTCTTGATTTCCAGAGTTATTGTTTTTCCGCTTGTGTTCATGCGTTTCTCGTGGATTTTTGAACTATGCAAATCGTGATTTCATAGCAATGTGAATCCATAAGTCCCATCGAACAGAATTCTAGGAACTCAAAACTTTTTAGCAACATCAGCAACACATGGTATGTGTCTGTGGGAAATTACAGCAGTGGGAGTGGGTTTAAGGTTTAGAAACAAATGTAGCATTGAGGAAGTTGAAGAGGTGAAGATGGATGGAAGGCAGAGAATCAATGCTCTCACATCCCTCGGGAAGAGTTAGTGGCCAAATCTTTCAAGTAGAACTAGCATAATATTCTATTTTATGTGCGATAATTGTGCATCAAGTTCCTCTTTGAAATAATATTTGTGCCTCTGTTTTACTTTTGTTCTGTCTTAAACCTAATGTATAGCACCAAGGTTATACTGAACACCAGTGCTTATATATAAAGTTGGTCGAATTTGACGATTTTAGCCCTGGGTCGGTCATTCAATTCAGTTGCAATAAACATTCATGTTTGTTTCCGCCTCGTTTTCTTATTTTACTCACAACTTTGAAGTATTTTATTTCACGAATCCAGATAATGGATGGGCGTTTCAATCTCAATGTTTATTATCAGTATGCCAATGCCTTATTTTATGTTAAATCATGTTAATACTTGTCATGCGGGAATTAATTATACAAGAGCTTTTTGGTCAAAGTGGTTCATCTGTGCAATTAACCTGGTTGGCTTTGATTGGTATGATTATAGTAGTAGAGTACATTGCTGGTTTTCACTGTGAGTTTTAATCTTTAAAATAGAATTTGGCTCCATTAAGCTTATTTTTTCTTTAAAAAAAATTAACATGTATCTTTACTCCTGTTTTCAGTGCAATCTTCATCTTAATGTTAGCTCTAGTTGGTGTTTTCTATCCATACAACAGGGGAGCTCTGTTCACTGCACTTGTTGTTATATATGCGTTGACATCTGGGATTGCCGGCTACTCTGCAGCTTCTTTCTATTACATAATCTAAGGGAAAAACTGGGTAAATCCTAACTCCTTAGACGGCATACATAATTTGTGCATCATTCTAAGACTTCCTATTATAACTTTCCTTAGTCAGTGCTCATATATGTGCAATAATTTCACTAACTGTGATTCATAAATTTGCTTGACTTGTAAGTTGTTGCTGAAACATTTGCTCTTGCATAATTTTACTATCCTTTATTTTTTTTCTGTGCCAAGTCCAAACTAGAGATTCTTGTACATGATTCTACGCGTCATCTACAAGCGGAGGCATGGACACCCTGATATCAAATTGTTCTAGTTTGCTGGACTAGTCTCCACTTTGATTGCATGAATTATTTACATATCCAAGATTGTAAAAATCCGTTGTTACCATCTTATAATCCATATCTTTAATGTAGAAATGTAACATACTAGTATAGTTTTTCTTCTGGTTATTGCATTCTCATAGCAATTGAACCTCAGCTGCAGAAATTATAAAGTTCACTAAAGCATAATAACTGATAAAATTTTGGTTTTTGACTTTCTAGGTGAAAAATTTGATGTTGACTGGAAGCCTCTTCACGGGACCTTTGTTTTTGACATTTTGCTTTCTTAATACCGTTGCACTTGCCTATAACTCCACTGCAGCACTGCCATTTGGAACAATTGTGGTTATTTTTCTCATATGGACTCTCGTAACATCACCTTTACTAATTACTAGTATTAGGTGGGATTGCTGGGAAGAATAGTAGACCAGAGTTTCAAGCTCCTTGTCGCACCACAAAGTATCCTAGGGAGATCCCTCATCTACCTTGGTACCGGAGAACTCTTCCTCAGCAGGAAGCTTGCGGCTGAAGACCATGAATGGTGGTGGAGGTATATATCCCGAATTACTCAGTGCTCTCATTATCTTTATTTTATTAATCAGAGTTTAGGCTATACATTGAGATTGTGTTTCCTCATCCCCTTCCCCCCTCTCATAAACACTGACAATGAAATTTGAACTTAAAACTCACAAATTGAAGTATAGGTGCTGAATTTTTGCCACTAAATTCCATGCACACTAACTTTTATATTTTGGCATGAAAATAGGTCCTTCATTTGTGGTGGATCAACTGGCTTGTTCATATATGGCTACTGCTTGTACTACTACCATGCAAGACCAGATATGTATGGCTTCATGCAAACCTCATTCTTCTTTGGTTACATGGCTTGCATTTGCTATGGTTTCTTTCTCATGCTTGGAACTACCGGATTTCGTGCTTCTTTAATCTTTGTCCGTCACATATATCTCTCCATCAAGTGTGAGTAGCCACACTCTCACTGGCTCCTACCACAGAGGTCTTCTTTTCTTTCTCATTGTTATAGTGAGGATCAAATACTGAAATTTATCTTCCTGGATCCTTTCGTCTTCCGGGGCTAACCATAGAAACTCTGGGACATTTTATAAGAGCACATGGTCTTTTATTCAATTGCCATCTCCCAGATTTTTATCAGTGCTTCAAAAATTTGATAATAGAACATGGATTATTGATCAGTGAAATACTGTAACTCAATTTTTGTGGCAATAGAAGCTTACACTACTTTTAGTCTTCCAACATGGTTTCGTCGTTCATTCCCAGTCTCATTTTAGTATTATCTTTATAGTATGAACGATTTGTTATAAACGAATAATTTTTAACACGTGGTCCATTTTCTGGTTTATCCTACGCAGTGTTTTATTGTGTTAAAGGAGCTTATGTTTGGTTAGAAACATTTAGGACTAACGCAATCTCAGTTGCAGTGCTTCTTCCTAAGGGGTAATATCAACATGGGATTGCCGACTACTCTGCAGCTTCTTTCTATTACATGATCGAAGGGAAAAACTGGGTAAATCCTAACTCCTTAGACGGCATACATAATTTGTGCTTATCTACTGCAGCAAACTCACAGTGAAAAGTTATATGTGCTTATCTAGTTCTGTTCTCAGTTATTTTATCAGCATTTCAGCATGTTTCCCCCCTCCAAAATCAAAATATGAAACAACTTATGAGGGAATGAATTACAAGAGTATATTGCATTTTCCTATCATAAATATATATTTTCTTATTGATAAATATATTTTAAACTATCTACCCCATAAGCCAAATCTCCCCCTTAATCTAAACTCCTATTGGGACAATTAGGCACTCCTTTTTCTTATCTTTCTTGCTGATGAAAGGGAGGATCACTTAGTTACAACCCATTAAGTTTATGAGACATACTTGCAGCCAATTGGTATAGTTGTTTAGAAGCTTTTTCTTATCTAAGGCATTTGATATTTATAGTAACCGCTGCTTGTTTCTTTGCATAGATTCGTGATACTAGTGTGCTAGTGAGATTACGACCTGCATGGGAAGATTTAAGATGCTATTTAACTGCAAAAGGACGCAAAAGGTTTGAAGTATATGTTTGTACTATGGCTGAAAGAGATTATGCCTTTGAAATGTGGAGGCTACTTGACCCTGAGGCTCATCTTATAGGTTCAAAGCAACTCCTTGATCGTGTTGTTTGTGTCAAATCAGGCATGTTTTCCTTTTTCTATAAACATTCTTACTTCATTGATGCTCATTACTTCTGAACGTAAAGAAGTTTCTCCATATAATTTAAAAGAGGAACATGTTTTCTTGCTGCCAAGTTTTAGTATGTTTTTGGGTCTTCTAACATTTTAAAAAGCGGCCAATGCTATCCAGTCCTGTGTGTAGCAAGAAATGTTGCATGCAATGTTAGAGGTTGTTTTTTCAAGTAAGTTGTTTCCATCCAAGTGATTTATATATATGCTCAAATGTGTTCCCCCGATGGCGTTAATTTGTTGTGCCTTGTGGTCAGGGAGTTTGATGAGAATTTACTACTGAAAATTAATGAAGTCTTCTTCGAAGATGAAGTTGGAAGTTTACCTCAACTCCAGATGTGAGCAACTACTTGATGTCTGAGGTATGTGATTACAATATATGTTTCTTAATTCATTGATGAAAATTAGAAAATCTGCAATTTTGTGTTACCATTTTGCTGTTTAACATGCATGATTATTTGTTTCTCTAGTATTAACAACTTCACTGAATGGCAGGATGCTTGTTCTGTGCCAAATGGTAATGCTAATGCCCCCATAAATGAAGGAGTAAATGGTGTAGAACCTGAACGGAAGGTAAATTAATCTGTAAGGTTTTAAGGTTTTTGTATGTACAGTCTGTCTCTGTCACTGCAGCATGTCTTGAAAGTCACCAGAGACTTCTATAGGTCAAATTTTCTTGGAGATTGCTTAATTTTTGCCTGTAATGAGTGGCTGGGACCATACTATTCTAATTTATGTTCACGGAGTTATAGTAGACAGTACAATTTTTGTCCTGTTTTTTTATTCTTTTGTCACCCTTGACAGGATGTGAAGTCTTCTGTTGATTTAGTCACTCGATCCGAGGCTAACAATGTTGAGTTCAAACCTGAAATCTCTCAGCTACCTGCTGGTGCAATTTCCAATGCCATTTACCCTTTGCCTTCCAGAATGTTTATTCCTTCTCAGAGTATGTCCATTTTTCTGTTGTTATATGTTCTGATTTTGAAAATATGGGCTGTCTTTTAATGGTTGCTTTTCCAACCTTGTCAAAGAACCTGGCTTGCTTGGACCTCCGATCAAGCATGATGGAAGCTCTGTTGATCATGATTATGACGTGAAGAAAGGACTATCGACAACGAGGCATGGTCCAGATATACGACTTCCAAATTCAGGTGAACCCCCTCTTATTTCAAGGCCTCCCACATAAGCATCGACATCCTTAATGCCTCCACATGGAGGCAGGTTTCTAGAAGATGACATAAGTAGCAAAACTCAGCTAAATATCCGGCCTACTGTATCTCTTAAAGAATCTAATGTTGTCAGGTCTGAAAATCATCAACCCCAAATGAAACCATTTTCTCATGGAACTCTGGTTGCACTTTCCAATGCTTTAGTCTCACAAAAATCACAAGTGAAGGGTGAAGAGGTTTGTTTATGAACCTTATTATATTGCTTCCTTTTTTTTAATGGTGTTTGTGTGTTGTTGGGAGTACTCTAAAATTACCTCTGTCAATTTTTGCTTAATGCAGGCAAGTTCTGTACAAGATTTGCAAAGGCAAAAGCTTCCTCTTCCATCCCAGCTACCTGGTATTGCTTTTGAACTATTTTCGTAAAAGATCCTTATGGAATAAATGTGAAGCTTTTTTAATCTTATCTGATTCATTATTAACAATGATGAACTACACATTTCTATTAACTCTAAGGGCTCCAAATTGCTTATTCAAAAAAAAAAAAAAAGCTACTCAGCTTTGTAAGAAAAGAATATCGACTGATTTATAATAGTCCATCCTCATGAGAAGGGGCTGCTATAGGTCTCTTACAGCCTTGACTTGCAAAATAGCTTTTCTAAATGACTTTACCTTTAGAGGAAGCTATAAAATTTTAAATTGGCTTGTCCATTGTAAATTTATAAGATGGCCTAATAACTAGAGGTAGAGAGAGAGCGACCAAAGAAAACAATAGGAGAAACTATTAGGATGGATTTAACTATCAACAACCTAACCATAGAAATGAGCCAAGATAGAACACTATGGTGTCCTTTGATCCATGTAGCTGACCCCATCTACCGGGAAAATTCATATTTATCCTTTGACATCCACATTATTCTTTTACTTGTCATGTGATATGTGGCACTAGAATCAATCACCCATTTATTTTGAGAAAAGATGGGGCATGTTTTACTTTTACTTGACTCGGCAAGAATAATGATTTTGTTTACTCCCTTGTTATCACCCATTTTAACAAGCCACCAAAAATACCAAAAGTTTATCCAAACAAGAAACTATCACAAACACTAGGCACCTTATGGCAGTCATTGACGTCCTTAAAGGGCAACTAGAACATATACAGCAGCCCAGCAACAGAGATATGATCTTAACGGTGAGAACTCCAAGCTGAATATGAGAAAGATCCAACAAAAAAGTGACCGGAACAGCCGGGCTTTTGTTGGGACTTGCTGGAAACAGTATTGCAATGCTGGAGAAGCCAAATGGTCATTGAAATGATGATTCACACGCCTCCACTCACCGACGCATAAAGTTAATAAGTAGTGAGAGAATTGTTAAAAAGACTTCTTTATGATATATGTTTATTCTAAAAATACTGTTTTTCACAATCTGAATTACAGTACCAAGAATTGTTTGCAAGTTGGAATATCCATTTGGGGAGGGGATGAATTTGGGTATTTGAGGGTCCTGGATCAGTTTTTTTCATGATATTTTATAGGGTTTAGCTCATACAAGATTTTATTAGTGCAGGTATCCGGGCTGTCATTTTAAGTTTTTTTGTAGTGATCCTGCCAAATGTTAAAATTGTCCTTAAGTTGATTTTGTGAGGTCATAAAAGGCCAAATACTTATGACTAGTTGGTTTTCCAAGATCTAATTGGCAATTTGATTTAATGTGCTGATAAGTTTTAATATTGTTATTTATGTTATGTTACTGATTGAAGCTTTCTGCAGAGGATGGTGTATCTCAGGATCATTTATCTTCCAATAACAGAGAATTTCAAAGTGAATCAGGGAAACTGAACTTGTTACCCTCTCTATCTATTGGAGTGCTGCAAGAAATTGGAAAGAAATGCAATTCCAAGGTACACATGGTTTCTGGCTTTAAACTAATATTATTTTATTATAAATGAGATTGATTGGGTTGTATTTGCCTTGTATAATTGTTTGATTCATTGTGATGTTGTGGTTGTATTATTAGTTAACTTGATTTTATTGAATAAAGGAAGGAAGCGATGGGTGGGGACTATATTTGATGAGACGTGGCCGAAAGAAAAAGCGAATGAGCCCTCCCTGGTTTGCTTCCAACCCCACCCCTTCACCTTCAAAAGCTTTGGTTTTGATATCATCCATCTTTTCTCTTCAAGGCCAAAGTTCTTCAACTTTTTTCATGCTTGTTTTAGTGCTGTCATGGGTTCTTTTGGATTTTTAAAGAGAAAACTTTTTTTTATTTAGATTTGTCCTTGTTAGATTTTTTTTTTTCATTTTATTATCCCAACATTCAAAATAGTTCTTGCTGGTTTATGGTGCATTGCTCTATATATGTACAACTTGTGTGATTTTCGTGATTGTGATTATAATTTACCAGCAAACTAAGCTAATTGTGGGCCATAAAATATTCTTCTATGGAAAATGTTGCTTTTTGCATGTGTTCATGAAAACTGGCTGGTAGTTATACTTCAAGACTCATTACTTAATAATTTTTCGCTTGATACTTTTTAGTATAGTTTTTCAACAAATCATTTTCGCTTATCAGCTTGTAAATCTTAAGGAAGCACGGGAGTTCTCTAGTAGCAAGTATATTTACGTGTTCAAAGTACTATAACGTTTGATAGACTATTCTTGCAGGCCAGTGTTTCTGAAGGAGATAATGACAATAACTTAACTAGGATTACAATTGGTGGATTATTTCTAAGGTAGGTGGTTCTGTGCTCTTGGGCTCTTGGCTGAATTGCAATTATTAAAAGGATTAAGGGGCTGTGTGGGTTTTAGTATTTGTGCCAATGTCTACCAAAAGGAGTTTGGCTTTTCAGAAATAATTTCACAGCAAACTCCTGATCTATGCAATAAATTGTAGTCATTCAATTTTAACTGAGCACATTCACAGCCTATTTCAAATTTCAGCCTAATCTCAAGAATTAGAAGCTTCACAGTAATACGGGAATCACAGAGACATCACCTCCAACGTGTTGAAGATCATCAGAAGCTAGTCATGATCCATGAAATTGAATATTTGTTTTATTTTTGTTATTGAACTCACATACGTATATGAACTAGTGTTGCTATATTTTAAAACTTTTTGAGTATAATACTTGTTGAATGTTGACGTAGTGATTAAAGATATGTTTTGGATGTTTAACTTTAAGTACATCTTGAATACAAATGAAATTATTTTGATTGAAAAAGTATATATATTTTTTAGGGAAATTAAAAGCATCAATAAATTGAAAAAATGTAAAAAAAAAAAGTGATCTAGCGACAGTTTAAACTGTTGCCAAATTTCACACCTAAAACTGTTGTCACCTTAACGACGGATGAAACCGTCGTTATAACATAAATAACAAGGTATACTGAAAAGTCTTTAGCGACGGTTTTTACTGTCGTAAGTTTTAATGACAGTTTATGCCGACCGTTTTGTCAAGCGTCTCTAGGTTTTGTTCTCGACGCTGACTTTAATGATGGTTAGCATAACTGTCGTTAAAGCTTTAGCGACGGTTTTAACCGTCGCTAGATGAAGAAAAAAACGTCGCTAAAAATATTTTTTTTGTAGTGAACCTTACTATGATATTATCTGTATTATATTGATGCCTTTTTAGTTGCATTTTGTGATTTGCATTTTTGTGTTCTGATTTTTTGGTTTTACCTTCGAAGCATTTTGAAACTTGTCTTAATCGGAGCTTTGTTGTTGTCCATGAAAGCCAGAGTGAATGGAGTCTCAAAATTGACGGACCATGCATGATGGGACCACAACATCCTTCCTCAATGTGTACGAATGATCTTGAGATTAAGTGTAGTGATGCACAATTGTTAATATTCACAATTTATCTTTTAGTTGTTTAATTTAGAGAGAAAACAACTTTTGTAGTTTTTGTGTATATATATGGAGTCACCCCTGTTCTTTCTCTTTGTGAGCATTTTCTTCCTTCCTATGGTTCTTCATTAAGCATATTGATTCTATATATTATACCATGCTTTTTATCATTTTCATGTTTGTGCTGAACTGAAAATGTGAATTGGGTTTGAAAATTTTCTATGTCAATTAAACTTGAATTTTTCCTTTTTTTTTTTTGGGTTAAGTATAGTTTGATGAGCAAATAATTTTTACTTTTTCCCTGTCAAACATGGCTTTGTGTGAGTTTGATGAGGAAATAATTCATGAGGGTGTGGATGAGCTAAAGACTGATTTGGTAGACTATGTTGCTATCTGACACTTTTGTGAAGGAGCCAAGACTCTTCACCATCACTTCATATGATGCTTCTCTCATTCGCTTAATGGGGTAAGTAATCCTTGACTGTAATTTACTTCTTCTTCTTCTTCTTCTTTCAACACGGAAGAGGGTAATCTCAGTATACCCAGTGGACCATGTAGTACACCTATAATGCCCTATTAGTAAATATATCTGTGCTAGTCCTTAATGTTACCTCTTTCTTTCTTTGACTAATAATCATGCACTGACACTTGAAGGAGAAGAACAAGCATTACTGCCCTGTATATTTGTAGAAATATGTGAAGAGGCACGTCTGGAAGTGTTGACATTATCACGTGATGCATTGTCATTTATGTGCTTTTGTGTGTGTGTATATAATATAGATGTATACCTCAAGAAAATAAGAGAGACCCTGGGATGTCAAAGCTGAATCCATTCATGGTCAAAGGGAACTCCCTTTCTTCTGATCTCTTTTACATTTTCCTTTTTCTTTTTTGGGAGGCTTAAGCACCAAGTTGTTCTTTGTTAGTCATTGAATCTTAGTTGTAAAAGCACATATATAATCTGTTTACTAAATGATTAATTTTAAAATTATCTCTAATATATCCCATTAATTGCATTCTTTTATTCATTTTGGTATTAATTCTATAGCTTATTGTTTATATCTTGGATTGGTGGCAGAAATACAATATAATCCTCTTATGTGCTTCTTCTATGTCCAGAACATAGAAGAACAATGCTACCACTGAATTTTTAATTGAAAGATTATATATATTTTTTTATTTACCTAGGAGATCATATATATCATAGGTGAATTTATTCTCCAACTCTTGATAAAGCAGAAAATAATAGAACTCAATTATTTGACCTAGCTCTTTACTTGTAATTTTTCACCTTATCTAGCATAAGGATAACTGAGGTGGTATGCTTAGATGCTGAATATGTATCAAATCAGACAAGCAGAGGCCTTCCACTACTTCATAAGTTTGTGAAGAATTAGACAAAGGTCTATATGGTTATCTGATTTGACCATGTCAAGATAAACTCACCCATAATATAATTAGGATTATTCCCTGTTGTTCCCATGCCCAATCCATGCAGATTTGCCTTCCCTATGAATATGACACCACAGTTTCGCAGCCTTGAAACAGAAACGGCATCCTTTTTAACAGTGCCTATCTCATGCATCCATGTAGTAGCACCTGTCATCACCATGAAAGAAGATAAAGATATTTTATAATTTTTCTCAAGAATAAATATTAACTTACCCTTAGATGGATGGGGGTAGCAGTCAATGTCATCCTTAATGACCATAAAATTCCATCCAAAATAGATATTGAATTTCCTACACGGTGAAGTCAAAGAGGTTGTTAGCTAGGTAAGTCAACATAATAATGCTTAAAAGAACTCAAAAATTTAATTTGACCTCTTTAATTATACTTTTTCACCTTATCTAGCATAAGGATAACTGAGGTGGTAAGTTTAGATGCTGAATATGATCTCCTAGATAAACAAAGAAGCTTCGACAATCTATAGCTATTCCTTCACTCTTTTCCTTTTTAACTTTGCTATTGGAAATTGCTATTTTCATCTGTCAGTGATTCAGATGATTCACAAGGGTCACAGTCAAATGACGAGGGTGTAGAAGAGATTGACTGTACTTGTGTCCGAAGTTAAGCGTTTTGCATGAAGAATATGATCGTTGGTGCTTTCCTTGGAAGATGACTTTGCTAGTGAAGCTTCTAGGTAGAACGATGGGGTGAATTTCAGGTGTGCTAGATTGGAGAAAATTTGAAATAGATTGGGTGGTATGCAGATCTTTGATTTGGACAATGGTTACTATGCAGTGTCTTTTAACAACCAGGATGATTTTTCTCTACGCATATCAAGAAGGTTCGTGGCTTATAGTTGATCACTATCTTCTGGTGCAGAGATGGAGGCCTAACTTTGATCCGTTGGGCGAGAAAGATGTAGCCGAGATTGCAGTGTGGCTAAGGATTTCGAACCTACCTCTAGAATTCTACAATGCGAGGTGCCTTTCGAGGGTGGGTAACTTAATTGGCAAAACCATTAAAATAAATCCTACTACTTCCATCACTACTAGAGGGAAGTTCGCTCGCATTTGCGTTGAGATAAATCTTAGACGGAAGTTTATTCCACAGGTCGAGATTATGGGTAAGGTCTACAAAGTTGAATACGAAGTTCTTCACCAGGTTTGCTTCCATTATAGGAAATATGGCCACAAAGGACCTTTGCATGCTTTGGTTGGAGAAGAAGGTAGTAGAGATGGTGACGGATACCATTGGTAAAGATAATGATAACCTTGCGGCCACTGTTTCGAATGAAGTTTCAGCTTTGATGCAACAAGAGGCTCACCACAACGGTGTTGACTCCGGCAAACCTCAGGTGATCTCCGATAATGGAAATGATGATGGTTTGGCCCTTGGAATTTGGTCCGACGGACTAATCGGTGTAAGGGAGGCAATCAAAGGAGAGTTGACCAGGGAGGGAATTTCGGCAAAGGAAGAGATTCGAATATTAGTAATAAAGTGATTCAAGGCAACCAATCTCATTTCAATGTGCTACAGGATTTGGATAGGGAAGTGCCGCGTCATGATGACGTTGGTACAAGTCATGTGGTTATGCATACTAACCTTATTGCCAGTAATCACGTGGCTAAAGGAAAAATTACTTCAAGAGATGCCCATCGACGCAATGCGACTCAACCAGTCAAGCCCATGAGTGTTGCTAGGCCAATACATTACCAGTCAATGATGGCCTTGAAGGATATTGATAATAATTCAAGTAGACAAAAGACTAGGCCCATTAAATAGGCGTAGCCCTGTAGTGCTCATGTTAGTGAGACCACTTGTAATGTTAAGTCTCAACAGAAGATGGTTGCTTCGTTTAGCAACCCAATTTTTACTCCCTTTCAGGCCAGGCTACAAATTCTCTTGAGAAGGGTGGTCCTGACCAGGCTAAGGTTCATGTCCCTTGTCACATTACTGGGTTAAGACAAGTCTTGACCTCGATAATGATGAGACCCCTTGACCATGTGATCGACGTTATGGACGAAGGCAAAGCAGTTAGCTCAGATGCTCATGAGGATGCAAAGTCGGTTGCCTTTCTTTTTTTTCTTTCTTTTCCAATGAATTACAGCATATGGAATAGTAGAGGTACGGGTGCGAATTCGTTTCTGGGGTTGATTAAGGATATCAATAGGAGACACAAGGTCGACTTTCTGGCGATTCTTAAGCCTAGGAAGAGTGGCTTGAATGCTTCTAACATTGTGAAGAGGCTTGGTTTCGAGATTCGTAATAGAGTTGAGGCTAACAGTTTCTCGGGTGGAATTTGGTGTATGTGGAACAAAAGTCTTCTCAATGTGGAAGTTCTCATAAAGCATCCGCAGTTCATGCATTTGCGAGTCAAGAACAGCTCAATGCCTTGGTTCTTTACTGTGGTGTATGGTAATCTGAATGTCAACTTATGCAGGACGTTATGGGATAACCTGCAATTACTCAGTACTTCGGTTACAGGGCCTTGGCCCATCGCAAGTGACTTCAACACTTTCCTTTTTGAGTTTGAGAAGTGTGGTGGCATTAGTCATAGCAGTAAGCCTAACTTAGGTTTTAGAGATTGGATAGACTCTAGTTGTTTAATGGACCTTGGCTTCTCGGCTACTGAATTCACATGGCACAGGGGCAACGTTGCAATTCGTCTTGACAGAGTGGTGGCTAATCAGAGTTGAAGGCATCTCTTTAATAAAGTTTCTGTGGTGCATTTACCTTGCTACAAATCTGACCATAATCCCCTTATGGCTTAGACTTAAACCAAGATTCAATAATCATACCCGTGGCAGCAGACCCTTTCGCTTTTTGGCTCCCTGGGTGATGCATGAAGGTTTTCAGGGCGTTGTTAAGCAAGCGTGGCATGATGGTGTTGACTGGGTTGGGCCTTGCATGACTTCTATGATGCGGTCAAAGTTTGGAACCGAAAATATTTTGGTAATATCTTTCATAATAAAGAGAAGATTTTGGGTCGTATTCAAGACATTCAGGATAAGCTTGTTGTGAGACCAAGTTCGTACCTCAAGCTTGCCCAAGAAGATCTCTGGAAGGAGTACGAGAAGCTGCTTGACCAAGAAGAAGTCTTTTGGATGCAAAAATCTAGATGTCAATGGACAGTTGAAGGTGATAGAAATACTAGGTTCTTTCATACTACAACTATGGTTCGCCGAAAGCGGAACAAGATTGAGGCTCTTAAAATAATCTTAGGGAAGGTGTATTATGATGATGAGCTTAAAGCTTTGGCAGTGACTTATTTCTCATACCTTTATAACAAGGAGACTGACGCTGATGATGTGGCATGGACTCACAGGAAATTTCCTTGTATGGACACCACTTTACTAACTAATTGTTCGAAGCCCTTCAGTAGTGAGGAGATTAGAGAGGCTTTTTTCAGTTTGGGCCCTTTCAAAGCCCCAAGTCCATATGGCATGAACGCTCTCTTCTTCCAAAGACAATGGGAGATTGTCCATTCGTCAACGGTGAGTCTTATTGGAGAAATCTTCTCCACTCCCAAGATGGTAGAGCACATCAATCGCACTTTCATTGTTTTGATTCCCAAGATCAATGCTCTTTATTCTCTTAGGGGCTTCAGGCCCATCAGCTTCTGCAATATCACTTATAAAATTTTCACTAAAATGTTGGCAAACAGGTTGAAGGGAATTATGCCGAAGTTGGTTTCTTATAATCAGTGTAGTTTTATGCTGGGGTGGCAAAGTTCAGACAACATCATTGTTGCTCAAGAGATCATTCATTCCGTGCATAATATGAGAGGTCGTAAGGGCTTTATGGCTATCAAGATTGACTTGGAAAAGGCGTATGACCGCATCCGGTGGGATTTTATGAAGGATACTCTGATTGATGCGGGTCTTGGTGGCAAGTTCGTGGAGTTGTGTGAAAGTTGTCTCAGTACAGCTAGTATGCAAGTTCTTAAGAAATGACACAAAATGTTCTTCCCTCAAGAGGTATTCATTAAGGGGACCCTTTGTCTCCATATATTTTTGTCTTGTGTATGGAGCTTCTTGCTCACGCTATTCAGGAGAAGGTTGACACGGGTTTGTGGAGTTATTGGTCTGGGTAGGATGGGACAAAGGTGTCTCACCTCTTCTTTGTCGACGACCTTATGATATTCACATAAGCCTCTTTGAATCAAGTTGAGACGATTAAGGATTGTCTTGAGTATTTTTGTACCAACTCGATTCAAAAGGTGAATGTTGCTAAGACTAGAGTTTTCTTCTCTAGGAACATGAATCATACACGTTGCCAAGAACTAAGTGCCGCTCTTGGTTGCTCTATGACTAGTGATCTGGGTAAGTACCTAGGCGTCCCTCTCTTACATGGGCGAATCCAAAAGCATACTTATAACTTCATTGTTAACAAAGTGCGCAATAAACTTAGTAGTTGGAAGTGCAGCTCTCTATCTCTGGCAAGCAGAATTACGATGGTGCAATAAGTGATGTCCTCTATTCTTAATTATGTCATGCAAACGTCTTATTTTCCTATAAGATTTTTTAACAATATAGAGAAGCTTAACAGAAACTTCATTTGGGATGAATCTTCGGGGAACATGAGAGTTCACCTTGTGGCCTGGGATACTATTTGCAAATCCAAGGGTTGTGAGGGGTTGGGCCTTTGTCATCTTAAAGACCAAAATGCTGCTTTTATGTCCAAACTTGGGTAGAGGTTGGTGCATAATTGTGATGCCCTCTGGTCGATGGTGTTGCGGGCGAAGTACAAGTGCGGGGATGATATTATTCCCCGTATGGAAAGCAAGAGCAGTTCCTCTCGGCTCTGGAAAAGCATGGTCAAAACAAAGAACATGTGTCTAAAGGTTTGGAGTGGCGTATTGGGCATGGTTCGAAAGTTAGCTTTTAGAATGATGTTTGGATCCTAGGATGTGGTAAACTATGTGATGTCACCATTGGGCCAATTCCTTCTAGAGAAGTCAACGCCATTGTGGCTGAGTACACGTCAGTTTTAGGAGGGTAGGACTAGAATCGGTTTGAAAACTTGATTCCTAGCCAATTCTGTTTGAAAATTGCTTTTGTGAAACCACCTTTTTTGGGTACGAGAGTGATAATGTTGCTTGGAAGTACACCAAAGATGGGGTGTTCAGTGTCAAAACGGCGTATAAAGATATTGCTGGTCACATGCATGATGAGAATGAGGCGTTGTGGAGGAATGTTTGGAAGCTAAATGTCCCTCAAAGGGTTCGTTCTTTCCTCTGGTTAGTTGGTCATGGCAAGTTTCTTACTAATGTTGATCGAGCCAGATGAGGAATGACGGATGTTACATGAGTTTGGGAGATGCAGAGGTGGCACTGAAGATTTGCTTCATGCTCTTCGCGGCTGCCCTAAAAGTCAAGAACATCTGGATGAGGCTCGTTAAACCCTATTTTTGGCCGATTTTCTTTAGCGTTGATGCTAGTCAATGGCTTCGTGTGAACTTGAATAAGCAAATGGGTTTGATGAACTATGATTGGAAGACGTCGTTTAGTATGGCTTGCTGGTCAATATGGAGATGGAGCAATGAAGAGATTTTTCAGTGTGAGGTTGTTAGTCATACTGAACCCTCTTTACCATCCTCCATCGAATTCGTTCGATAATAGAAGCTTTTGGCAAGCACACTTTTCCTAGTCAGAGAAAACCCAATAGATGCAACCGTTTGATCAAGTGGGAGAAAGCTCAGGAGGGGTGGTAGAAAGTCAATGTTGATGGTGCTGCTACCAATGGTGTTATTCCTATGTCTTCGTGTGGTGGGGTGATTCGTGATGAGCAGGGTAGATACGTCGGTGGTTTTGTCAAGAACTTGGGTTCTTGCTCTTGCTTCACCACTGAGTTATGGGGTGTTGTTTCGGGTCTTGAAGCGGCTCGTCACTATGGTTTACAGAGAGTCATCATTGAAATGGATTCTCTCGTGGCTTTCAACTCCATCATGAAGGGTGTTAATGATACGCAACCAGGGCCTTCTTTGCTTCATCAAATTCACTCGTTGGTTAATGATGACTGGGAGGTGAGCTTTCTTCACATTTACAGGGAAGGGAATCGCGCTGCGGATGCCATGGCTGCTTTCAGCCATCATGCTAGTCATGATTTGTGTGTTCTTGACAATCCTCCTAGCCATGTGATTTCGATTTTGGAAGACGATGCTCTAGGTGTTGGGTTTTTTAGAGCCTGTGTTGTGTAGTTTTTGCTTTACCCTCACAAAAAAAAACACTTAAATCTACATATACCCTTATTGGTAATTTTATGATCAAAAGTACTTTTCAATACAAATTTAACAAATACTTCTATTTCACAGCATTTTTTTTCTAAAACTCCATTTTTTTTAAAAAATTATTTAAAAATAAACAATTTTCATTAACTTAGCCAAACAAATCCTTATTCCATTTAAAAAAATTGGCGTCATGGCTAGGGTCTCCCTATCTCATTAATTTATATATATATATATATATATATATATATATATATATATATATTATTTAATTGCACAGCACAATTAATATACGTACACCAGATCTCTACGCGTGCCAGCACGAAATTGGATAGCTTTACAGCCTATTTTCGTATATGCTGCATTTTAAGGAATCATGGTCGATCAAATCATAAATAATTGTATCAAATTATTCCTCTACGTACATAACGTCTCAAAAGTTATTATATAGTTTAAATAATAATCATGATAGAAATCACAATTATTGATAATATATAGTATATATAGTGAAACTGACATGCTGTTTTGAAAAACATTTATTTAAATGGGGTATATAACTATATATATATATATATATATATATATATATGGTGCATTGTAATTACTGCAGTTGCGAGTATATATTGCGATTGCTACAATGCGGGTTGCGGCCACTACGGTCATGAATTATTTAAAAGAATTTATATATATTATAACATTAAATACATCAAATATATATTATTCTCTACTAATTTTTCTTTTTTTTTTCTTATGGACATACACTCAACTTACATTCACGTTTCAACTTCTTAAATGATCACAAACTCATACAATTAATAGCGTTTCTATGTAAAGCTGCATCTCACCGGCAAGTGCTGTAACAGCAATATTATTGCGGCCGCAATATGCATTGCGAATCGCAATTTAAAACTCTGATATAATTTATTAGAATAGTTAGTGTTTAATTAGTTTCACATTGATCCATAGATAAAAAATGGAAGTAGCATTTATAAATGATTAGTTATAAATGAGTTAGATGAATTATTAGTCTAAGCATTTATCAGCTATATATATAAATTGTTAGAATAGTTAGTGATTACCTAATTTCACATTGAGTAGATGAAGGAAGGATAACATTAATTATAATAAATAAGATAAAAGAATTTTGAATTTTTATCCTCTAGATCCAAATTAAAAATGGTCATATATATATATAATCGGCCTAATTATTAATTAGTCAAAGATTATTGAACACTTGGGGCACTTAGGCCTAAAAATAGTAGCCTGAATAATAGCTTGTTAATGAAGTTCTTCGAATTAATTAATTAATTTCAATAAACATAACAATAAAAAGTTAACCTTCATATTTGAAGACTCATATCTCAAGAAACATAATGTGAAGAGTTATATATATATATATATATATATATATATATATATATATGAAGGATCAAATGTTGGTTCGGATTTCTTTTATAAAATTCGTATCTCCCCCAAAGAGAATCACAATAGAAATTCATCCTCACTTTCTTTTGAATTTTAAAAAATTGTATAATGAGATATTATAGGTTTATTGTCTATAATATCTGGTTTTGAAAAATTCTAAAAAAAAAATCTTTTATATATATAATAAACTCAACGGCAAAAAAATAGTGGGGGTTTAATTTCCTTAAAAATAATTATTACACTAATTTTCAAATCATTTTTCTAACATAAATCTCCTTTAAGTAATTTAATTAATTAATAAGAAATAAGTTTCTTATAAAATGAATTGGAAAATGTATATCTTTAGGAATATATATATATGCTGGCATGATTAATCATCTATTACTATATATTTTATCTAATATTTGATCATAAATAATTGAATTCAGTTAATTAGGAAACTGGAGAGTCATCAAGGGCGTTTTGTCACTAATTTAATAAATTATGTGTGTGTGTATAATTATATTGTGTATATATATATATATATATTGCAATCTACAATTAATATGTACAAACCGTCCAATTCTACATATATATTTTTAGTGTTCCGATCATTACCAATTCTTCTAATATTCAAATAAAACTACTATATAATAAATCCATTCAAATCAACGTAAAGGAGATGGTATATATATATAAATATATATATATATATATATATATATATATATATATATATATATATAATAACATGTCTGACGAGTAACAAAGAGAGGAGTGAAAGTTTCCTCAACACTTATTTTGAATGATTAGTTATTTGTTTAAAAAAAAAATTAACAAGTTTTATTTTAATTGAAAAACTTGATCGTTTAAATATATAAAAGAACGGCATATATATATATATATATATATAGTTTAGGGTTTAGGGTTTAGGGTTTTATACACTTGCACTTCGGTGAATGAAATCATGGCTATTCGTGACAAATTTCTCTTCTAATTTTGTTTCGCCCTAATCTGTTTGCTTCTTTCTTTTGTACACCAAAAATGTACGAAAAGAAAAATGATTAACTTACTAATTATATCAAAATGAGAAGAAAAAGAAGAAGGAAAAACAAAACATATAATAATTCCTACAAATCATCTCCAACTGTAAGACGCGTGCTTCAACAGTAGCATTATATATATATTAATTATATATAAGGTTTTGCTATTGAGTGCGACACTAGTTAAGTATTTATTTCAATTAATAAAAAATTTAAAAATTATTTTTATTAACATTTTAACAAGTATCACAAGACACTTATTAATTAGATGAATTTATATATATACATATATATGATTGGTTGAAGTAGCAGGTACTTCATTTTCTTTAAGCAAGGTCTTGAATTCGAGTCTTATATATAAAAAAATCTCTGCTGAGAGAACTCTATCTCCGTTATAAAACCTGAATAACTCAATTAATTCGACCAGAATTGCAAGAGAAATTTGGAAAACCAAATATATATTATATACTAAGCACATGCCAACTGTGCTTCTCTCTCGTCTTTTAATTTGCATATAAATAAAGGATCCACGTCTCTTGTTCATCATCATCATGTTCTCACCAATCATTTTTATTCTTACACATTACCATACGCAACACCATCTTTGAATCCTAAACCATTTCTTATAATTCTATATTGTTTAAATTAAGAATATTCGAGAAATTAATGGCCAAAGCTATTTTAATATAATTAATTTGCAGTTTAAGGTTACGTGTATATATATATATATATATGCATCGTTGAATTTTACCATAATTAACTCATTTAATGTCTAATTAATATATATATATATGTTTCCTAAGGTAAATATAATATCATGCATGTGAGTTCGTGATCGTGATGGGGGTCACATGCCTAATAATTATGGGTTTTGTGTTGCCATATGAAGGGATATTCTACCTTCCAGCTATATATATATATATATATATATGAGAAGAAAAAAAAAACTATATATATATACTTTGTGATTATTTATATGAATTAATCTAATTAGTTTCGTTTCATTTGTATGAACTCTAATTAGTTTTATATTTAATTCTAGTTAGTTAATAATATTTTTATTGTGAGTGTTAGTTAGTGATCATCATATAGTCATTTCATTAAGATTTCCACTTTCGCACTAGTATAAAATCCAAAAATAATCATTTAAATATATATATATATATATATATATAATAAAACAAATAATAATTTACTACAGAATCAAATCAATGCATCGATCACATGCACTCATACAAGTACCTTTGAATTGTGATTTAACGATGAAAAATTCTTATTACAACTAATATAATAAAGGTTGGCCTTTTATTTTCATTGACAGTTCTATGATGCAATAATTTGCATCATGTAATACAATTTCAGTCAATATGATTGTGATACTTGTCATTTTGTTACATTATGCAATACCGTTGAATCACATCAATGGCTACAATTGTGCCACAAAACCTATTGCATGATGCAACAAGTTGCATTATAGACTCACCCATATATATAAAATGTTCGGGTGTGAATGGTTACTATTGTGGTTATACATATATTTAGATTATTGAATTGAAAATATTTTATAAATACTTGGAATTATGAAAAGATATTTTTGGATAAGTTTTAAGGATATTATATTTAATTTCAAATTTTATTATATAAGGTTTCGAATTATCCACGTTTAATAAAAACTCTAAGAATTTAATTAGAATTTCTTATTTCTCCAATACTTTCTTTTTTTTACAATCGATCTTAAACAGTTACAATATTAATTAGATTAGTCAGAAAATCTATAAAGTATATGTGAGTGAGCTCAACATTTTTTATCTTAAATTCTTGTCTAATTACCTAGAACAACAAGGAAAGTGTCTACTGCTATCTGGGTCCGGACCAATTTGGGACCACACACACACACACACACATATATATATATATATATATATATATATATATATATATATATATATATATATATATATATATATATATATATATATATTACCAAAAAGAAAAAAGATTGAAACATTTTTATTTATAAAACTATAAATTATTAATAATAATTGGTATGGTAATATACTATCACATAGTGGCTTATAGTTAAATTAGTTTTGCAACTAGGCCTTTTTCTCAATGGGCTAAAAGTAAGATTATCAGCCTATGACATAATGACTTCAATACTATAGATAAGATTACTAATATGGTGTGACATAGATGGTAAGAGATTTGTATTTTCTTAATTATCGCTTTCTGGGTTCGATTCTTGAAATGATAGGATTGGAGCGTCATCTGTTGGGAGAATCGTTCCCAATAATGGGCCTCGAAACACCCAAAAGATTAGTCATCAAACCTGCTCTAACAAATATTCCAGTCATATATAAAAAAAAGATAAGATTTGAGTGGATTTTTTTTGGGCCTTCATATGAGTGGATTCAATTAAACAATGCTCCATAGATCTACTGGATCATTGCTAATCCATAATTAGGTTATTCTATAGTAATAATCCAACAATCTTTGGATACCATACTAATCAAAAGCAAGTTTGATAGTACATAACTACATATAATAAAAATATCATATATTAAAAGTGTCTATTGGATCGGATCAACTTATGAACACTACAACAAATAACGGTTTCTGCGGCGACTTTTGTCATTGAAAATCTCACAACTGAAGCCCTATAGTGACGATTTTCGTAGTCGCCACTGAAAGCAATTGTCGAAACTCCAACGGCCGGCAAAGACCTCTACTGTCGGCCGTCGGACCTCCATCCACACGCCGCCTGCCGCCGAATCTCCATTTCAAGACCACCTTATTTTTTTTAAAATGGCGCATGGACAGATTCGAAGTCGGGACATGATGCATAGTATTGTCTACAGCAACCACTAAGCCATAACCTTTTTGTTATATAATTTCATTATAATATATTTATTATGTTTTCTACCTTCGGTGGCCAAATTTAAAATTTCGCCACCGAAGGTTTTCAGTGGCGACGTTGTTTGTTCGATCGCCACAAAAACCCTAACAAACTTATTAAGTTTTCTACTTTCGATGGCGAAATTCTAAATTTCACCACCGAATGTTTTTCTCGGTAAGAGGAATAGTCGCCACTGAAAACCCTTCAGTGACGACTTTAAAATTTTTGCCACTGAAAACCCTTCGGTGGCGACTTTTAAAATTTCGCCACTGAAGGTTTTTAGTGACAAGAGGAATATTCGCCACTGAAAATTCTTTAGTTGCGAAAATTGAAATGTAAGACGATTTTTAAAATATATTAAACATTAATTAGAAATATTTTATTATTAATTTTATAAAATAATATATATATATATATATATATATATCATTTACTTTTTTAAATAATATAATAAGCAGTTTAATCTTCTAATACTTCAATTAATCTTTTTGAAAATGTATTATATTATGAACTTCAAATAAGAAAAAGTAAAAATAATAATAGATGCACATATATAAAGAACATTGTATTTGATGGATATTAATTCTCAATTATTATTGTAATTTTATATCTTTTACCTTTAGGTTTTACAAAAAAGAGCTATATTCATATAATTTGTGCAACTCATCTCTTTGATGATTATTCTTTTTAATTTTTTACATGTTGTATTTTGATATAAATATAAATAATTAAAAATAATTAATTCTCACTCATTACATGTTTTATTTTGAAGAAATTAAAAAGTATATATAAATAATTTTACATAAATATATTCCTATTTGTTATCTAACTATTTTTAAATTAAAATTATAATTAATTAAGATTTTACCTTCGATAGCGACTTTGAAAAGTCGCCACAAAAACCTTCCCGTCGCCACTGAAAACCCTTTGATGGCGACTTTTAAAATTTTGCCACTGAAGGCTTCCAATGGCGAGTGGAAGAGTTGCCACTGAAAACCCTTTGGTGGCGACTTTTAAAGTTTCGCCACCTTCAGTGGCGAAAGAAATGGTCGCCACTGAAAACCCTTTGGTGGCAAACTTTCAAATTTCGCCACTGATGTGTATTTTGTGGAGACAATAATGTCTCCACTGAAGAGGTCTTTGGTGGCGAACAAATTGAAGGCCTTTGGTGACGAGTAAAATGTTGTCATTGAAGATCTCTGGTGGCGACATGAAATTATCGTCACTGAAAGTCGACTTTCTTTTAGGAGAACCTGTCATATTGGTTGGGTTAGGTTGGATTGGTTGAATTTTTCAACTCTCGTATTATCAATTCGAATAATAAGTTTGAAAAGTTTTAACCTATCCAACCCAATTAAATTCTTTAACTCACCACTTTTTTTCTTTTAATATATTGAGTTTAAAGATACTTAAGGTGAGATATTTTATTGTGTAATACTAATTCTTTGTTTATGAGTTGTGAAGTGTCTTGTTTTTTTAAGTTTTTTGTATGATGAGTTATAATATATGTTTAACTATATATATATATATCAAGATTCTTATTATATTTTATTGAATTTAAACACATTAATTGTGATACATTTAGTTAAAAAATAATTGCAAGTAATATTTAAAATGATTAAATTATTTTGTAATTCTTTTAATGATACAATTTTGATATAAATTATTTTGTATTGAACTTATTTTTACTTTGTAGATTATCTTAAAAAATATTTAAGGAAAACAAAAAAAATGCAACAAAGAATATAATGAAGCCCATGACCCAATATACAAAGTCCAATAGCCAAGCCCAAATTCCATGACCTGAGATCCACGAGTCCGTTACCCAAGATACCATCCAGACCCCAAAAAAAAAAAACCCCAATATCCCAACTCACAAAATATATTGAAGGGTGGGCTAAGGCTTTTGAACTTCTTAATAATTCTCTGCCAATTAGATTAAAATACTATCTTTTAACTTTTTTTTTGTCCTTTCTAGGTTTATAATAACGTTAAAATATCATTTTGGTTCTTTATGTTTCACTCAAGTTCTATTTTGATTCTATGTTTCACTCAAATTCTGTTTTGATCTTCTATGTTTCAAAAGTTTAAAATCAGTCCTCTATGTTTCCAAATTGGTCCAAAATGGTCATTTTGCTTCACATCATTAGCCTTTTCTGTTAAATGCTGACCTAGAATGCTGATGTGGATCTGAAATGCTGACAAGAGTTTTGGTCCACGTCAGCATTAACGGAAGAGGCTGATAGTGTGAGGCAAAAGGACCCATTTGAAAACATAGAGGAGTGATTTTGAACTTTTAAAACATAAAGGACCAAAATAAAACTTGAGTAAAACATAGAGGACGAAAATAATATTTTGACCTTTATAATAACAAGTTTTAGATACTTCAAAACTACCGGACAGATTTAAACAAAAATAAATAAATACTTTATATTAATTAGGATTTATTATGAATGGATCAAGACACATTTTTTATTTCTATCTATTTTTTATTTTAGAGAATTTTATCATTTCTCAAATTTAAAAATTTTGGACTCCAAAATTTTTTTATCACAAATATATTTTCAAGTACTTAAAATTTTTTATTATAAACCTAAAAGAATTGTTAAAAAACATTATTTTAGAACAATAAAAAAATTACAGAAAAATTCAAAAGTGGAAATCCAACTACACTGGACCTTTTTGGCTCAAAAACCATTCTAAATGGGATGTATTTCGTTTTGGGTTTAGGTAAACTCGTATCGTAAAATTGAAATAGTTTACGTATTGTTTAGAAATTGAAAGAGTTTACCTAACTATTATACTAAATCACATTATAAATTTTCATACTTAATTACATAAAAATTTAAACATCATCCAATGTTCATTTGATTCATTTCCACCACCACAATTATCACCACCATCATTGCATCATTATTTGATATTTTATTTCTAATTTTATGTAAACACAAACACACATAATTAGAAGTACTACAGCAACTTAGACATCATCAACATTAAAACCTAGAAAAAATGAGAAAGGAATGCACTGTTGGGGCATGAGAGTCTATGCCTGGGCATCCCGTTTGGTATGAAGAATGTGGAGGGAGTAGGAATGCGAGTAGGAATGGGAATGGGAATGTGATATGAATGTAATGCGAATGAAAAAAAAAAGTGAGTAAAATGACCATTTTACCCTTATTTTAAAAGTCGGAATAGAATAAAAATGAGTAAAAAAGTAAGGGTAAAAATATAATTTTGTCATAATGCAAAATGTAATGTATGTTTGGTATGAAGAATGTTAGAGTGAATGTTAAATTACAGCCAAGATTATGTCCTCATTTCACTTAACCAAACGAGGCGTTTTTAGAAAATGCACGGGTGGATTTTTCTTGGGGTGGGGACGGGTTCTGAATATTTATCCCGGTCAAATTCTTTAAAAAAAACACTCCAAAAGGTCCTTTTTTTTGCTTTGGTAAAACGTGAAATCGTTGGTAAAATTGAGATTTTATAGAATTTTACTTGATTTCACTGATTCTACTACGATTTTACACCAACATAATTTTGTATAAAATTTAACAAAATTTAGGGATATATAGTCATAAGATTTTAAGATTTAAATCTAAATTTTAAAGAGATGAGTTTTTTTTTTTTTTTGCCTTTTATCAAAGTCCAACCACACTGAACCTTTTTTGCTCAAAAACCATTCTGAATGGGCTCTATTTGGTTTTTGGTAAACTCTTATTTGGGCTAATTTCTGGTTAGTTTGAGTCTCGCATACAATTTTATGGTTACATTTGGCCTAATGGATAAAACACATTTAATGCAGCCCAATAAGAGTTTATCCAAATTTTTATCAAAGTCCAAATAGAATTCAGACAAAAAACAACAAAATTTATTGTTTTTTCGAAAATCACATTCAAATGGGATCCATTTATTTGTCAAAAAATATAGGGTCCACTCAATTCAGTCCAAAAAAAGAAGTCCACTCAATTCTTCTTTTTCCTAAAACCAAACCATTGTCCTCTAAATCTAATTTAAGTACAAAAACAAAATAGAATAGAATAAGAAATAAGAAATATTAATTACCAAAGAAATATAAAATTTAGAAAACAAATAGAACTTCAACTATATTAATTTTGGGTTGAGAACTGTGACCACCTAATTAATTTATCTAATGAACTAGAGGTTTGGACCAAAATAATAATGCTTACTTTGACTATGGATATATTTGGGTCCAATTCCATTAACTTGACCGTGAGGGCCCATTTGCCAGGACTTCTTATTTTCAAATGACTTCTTTTTAAATGGAGTTTGAGAAAAAAGTACTGTGAGAGAGAAGCCATTTATGTTTGGCCAACTGAGTTGAAAAGTATTTTTCAAAAACAATTTGTGTTGTATTAAAAATTACTTTTGACTCTAAAATTAACAAAAAGGGTATATGTAGATTTAAGTGTTATTAATATTATTAAATAGATAAATTATATAAATACCCAAATAAATATAAATGAAAATTAGTTTATTAATTTAATAAGTTTTATGTAAGATTATTATTTATATTAAATATCTATTAATTTTATTTAAATAAAAAATAATTATAAATATTTATTTCTTTTGATAAATTATTATTATTATTTCATTAATTAAATAAATTTTTATAAAATATACAAACAAGAACACATATAATCGCAATAATATTTACAAACACTTCATATTTTAATTTATGTCTCAAAATAATTCATACATAAAGATTCGTAAAAAAAAATTCATACATGTGGTTGTAAAAAGAGGTAAAATGAGAATTTTAAATGTTAGTAAGGGTATTGTTGTCTTAAAATAATTAAATTTTAACTTCTGCTTTTGGTTAGTAGTAGAAGCTCCGATTTCTAGCTTTTGCTTAAAAGTTAAAAATTTGCTTTTACTACGACTTAGAAGCACTTCAGTGTAATTTATCAAACACCCTATTTTTAAAAAATAAGGGCTTTTAAAAATAAATAAGCTCTTCTAGAATCAAAATAATAAATAGGCCCTAAGTTTAATAAGTGATGATTCTTTAAGCCTAGAAATTTATTATGAACTTTAAATATTCTTAAATATATGTCAATTTTATAAATTAATTGTTATATTATTACCTATCAATTATATTCAGAGAATTTATATGATTTTCATAAAATTAATTAGTATAAATTTAGTAATAAATTTTAATAATTATTGTGTTGTAATTAATATTCATATATAGTAGGCGAGAAGACGCTCAATAGTACATTAGTACTGAACTTCAGTACATTTCTTCAATCAGTTAGTTTCTAATCCATTCAAAGTGGGTCCTTATTAATGTAACTTTCTATTAATATTAACAAATAGCACTACCTGATTGGAGAGATATAACGAAATTTAGTGATACTGTAGTACTGAATTTTTATCTATAGTAGGCTCAATCAAATTTATAAAGATTATACCAACGAACTTATGTTTAGTGGAAGAGACTAATCCCTCACAAAGTAATAAACTTATGTTCAAATTCACGTTGAAAGATGTGTCCATATTTAACGACAATGTCTCGAACACGATTATTATTACTTAAGTTTTCTTATATGTAAATTTGAATTTTAAACATTGATTGGACTTATGGTTCATTTGTGCATTTTTTTATTTTTACAAAAATTGACTTTTAAATGATTTCTTTTAAATAGAGTTTTCTGTGATGTAAAATGAAAAATGTTTCTATTTAATAAATTGGATTGAAAAATACTTTTATCGATAGCTGAAAAATAATTTGAGTCTGATAAAATTGTATTGAAAATGTATTTTGACGGTAAAATTACTAAAAATTACATGTATAAATTAGATTGTTATTAATGCTATTAAATAGATAAATGAACATAAATATTTAATTTGTAATTTTTTTTTAAGAAATATAAATGTTAATTAATTTATTAATTTATTAAAATATTAAATAAATAAATTATTAATTTTAATTTAAGAATTTTTGTTATCTATGATTAATTTTTTTATCAATGAATATATATTTAGGTTATTTAAATAAAAATTAATTATATAAGCACATGTAAAAATTAAGGTTTAAAATAATAACGGCATATGAAAAATATAAAACTTTATTAAGGATATTTTTGTCTTGAAATATTTAAATGTTAACTTATAGAAAAAGAAGTTTTGATTTCTAATTTATGTTAAAACTGAAAAATACATTTGCTACAATTAAAAATTACTTTTTTTTATAAAAATAAGTACGTACAAATATCATCATATTTTAAAATAAATAATTATTTAAAAAATAAATACTTTTCCTATAAAAATAAACATGGAAAAAGAATAGGGAAGCTCAATTCTCAACCATACATTTTATATTATGTTTTTATTCATTACTTTTAAATATAATGAGTAATTTATATGATTTAATTATATATATTTAAAAAAGTAAGCTCAAATAATAATAATTAAAGTATTTATATATTTTTATGCATTGTTAGTTGCTTCGTAATCACAATAAATTTAATATTATTAAATACATAATGCATATACTTAAATATAAGTCAAAATGTTGAGCTTAATCACTAAAAAAAAGCAACAAAAAAATTGACCGGGTCAACCCAGAAAACCAGTTCGGTTCCCGGTTAAACACCGGATCAACCCCTCATTCGAGTTTTTTGGTCGAACCGGGCCGAACTAATGAATAGGTACTGCTTCAACCGATTTGATCATCCGGTCTGATTTCTAAACATAGGTAAAATTATATATATATATATATATACACTGACACACTGACAATGACTATCTGATTCTGAATAGATTAAGAGTTAAATTTTTATTTTTCTTCTTCTTATGTTTCTTCTATTTCTCACGAGCTCTTTTACCTCAAAAATTCTCTTAAAAAATATATATTTGAGAAGTGAGGGTAAAAGGCTTGACTTAATTGAAGCGGACGCACGTGCTATTCCTCAAACCGACTTTAATTTGAGATATTAAGCAAAGCCAAAAATGGTGAGTGAGGGACAGCGTGAGAGAGAGGGTAACCTCTAATAATAATAAATTAATAATAATGGTGGTGCCCTCCACAAGGACCATTTATTGCTGTCCCCAGATTACGACCTTTCGGGTGTGTTTGGTAAAGAGAAAAAAGGAGGGAATGAAAATAAAAATGAGAATGAAAAAATACAGGAATAAAAATGTCATGTCAATATGATATGATGTGATGTGAATGAAATTAAAATGGATAAAATGACTATTTTGCCCTTACGTTCGAAGTGGGAATGGAATAAAAGTAGGTAAAAAAGTAAGAGCAAAAGCATGATTTCATCACGTCGAAAAAGTGGGTAAAAAAATAAGAGCAAACATAGCCTTCCATTCAACTCTTTCTACATTATATATATATCTTGGAACTGGATCTGTTGAAGTGCATTGTGACACAGTGTACATGTCCACCATTCTGTTCAATAAAAATTGGATTGTTGACATTAACAATAAAAAAGACAAATGTAAATGAATGGTGAAAATGTGCATTATAACTACACTTTAGCCAACCACAATGCATTTCATGTGATCCACTTTGTTTACATGTAGACCTGTTCATGGGTCGGGTCGGGTCGGGCTTGGGCTTAAGCCCATGGGCTTTACATATATGGGCTTGGGCTTGAGCCCAAGCCTACATGTTTTACTACCCATTACAATGGGCCAGGTATTTACCCAAACCCATGGGCTAAGCCCGGGCTTAGCCCATTCTTATACATAATTTATAAAAAAATATATATATTGGTTCTTTATGTTTCATTGAAGTTCTATATTGATCCTTTATGTTTTATTGAAGTTCTATATTGGTCCTTTATGTTTCATTGAAGATTTATATTAGTCATTTATGTTTCATTGAAGTTCTATATTGGTCCTTTATAGCGGGCCTCCGGGCTGGGCTTTAAAAAAAGCTCGAGCTCGGCCCGTATTTTTACGGGCTTTCGGGCCGGGCTTACAAAAAAGTGCTCGAGCCCGGCCCGTATTTTTTTGGGCTTTTGGATCGGGCTTTAAAAACGCCTGAGCCAGACCCGTATTTTTATGGGCTTTCGGGCCGGGCTTTAAAAAATGCCGAGCCCGACCCATATTTTACTGGCTTTCGGGCCGGGCTTTAAAAAAATTGCCCGAGCCCGGCCCGTATTTGGGCCGGGCTTTAAAAAATAATCGAACCCAACCCATATTTTGCGGGCTTTCGGGCCGGGCTTACAAAAAATTGCCCGAGCCCGGCCCGTATTTTTTCGGACTTTCGGGTCGGGCTTTAAAAAATGCCCGAGTCCAACCCGTATTTTTCCGGGCTTTCGGGTCGCACTTTAAAAAATGCCCGAGCCCAACCTATATTTTACGGGCTTTCGGGCCGGGCTTACAAAAAAATTGCCCGAGCCCGACCCATATTTTACGGGCTTTTGGGCCGAGCTCACAAAAAATTGCCCGAGCCCAGTCCGTATTTTTTCGAGCTTTAAAAAATGCCCGAGCCCGACCTATATTTTACGGGCTTTCGGGCCGGGCTTACAAAAAAATTGCCTGAGCCCGACCCATATTTTGCGGGCTTTCGGGTCGGGCTTACAAAAAATTGCCCGAGCCCGGCCCGTATTTTTCCGGGCTTTCGGGCCGGGCTTACAAAAAAGTGCCCGAGCCCAGCCCGTATTTTTTCGGGCTTTCGGGTTGGGCTTTAAAAAAATGCCCGAGCTCGACCCGTATTTTTCTAGGTTTTCGGGTTGGGCTTTAAAAAATGCCCGAGCCCAACCTATATTTTGCGGGCTTTCAGGCCGAGCTTAGAAAAAAATTGCCCGAGCCCGACCCATATTTTGCGGGCTTTCGGGCCAGGCTTACAAAAAATTGCCCGAGCCCGGCCCGTATTTTTTCGGGCTTTCGGGTCGGGCTTTAAAAAATGCCCGACCCGTATTCTTCCGTGCTTTCGAGTCGGACTTTAAAAAATGTCTGAGCTCGACCTATATTTTATGAGCTTTCGGGCCGGGCTTACAAAAAATTGCCCGAGCCCGACCCGTATTTTTCCGGGCTTTCGGGTCGGACTTTAAAAAATGCCCGAGCCCAACCTATATTTTACGGGCTTTCGGGCCGGGCTTACAAAAAAATTGCCCGAGCTCGACCCATATTTTGCGGGCTTTCGGGCCGAGCTTACAAAAAATTGCCCGAGTCTGACCCATATTTTTTCGAGCTTTCGGTCTAAGCTTTAAAAATGCCCGAGCCCGACCCGTATTTTCCCGGGCTTTTGGGCCGGGCTTTAAAAATGTCCGAGCCCGACCTATATTTTGCAGGCTTTCGGGCCAGGCTTACAAAAAAATTGCCTGAGCCCGGCCCGTATTTTTCCGGACTTTAAAAATACTAATTTTTATGTAAATATATAATTTTATAATTATTTTTTTAAAAAAATATATTTAGAAAAAAAATAAAAAAATGGCTTGCGGGCCAATACAGGTAGTGATAGTAGGTAATGAATGGTGGTAAGTGATGGGTATGGCCCAGGTACTACCCAAGTTTTAGCCCAAGTATTTTTAATAAAATGGGTATTTGATGAGTAAGACCCAAGTATTACCCATACCCAATTCTTAATGTTGGGTAGTTGACCCATGAGCTTAGGCTTGGGTAGTCTCATGGGCTACCCAGCCCATGAGCAGGTCTATTTACATGTCTCAATATTTCATTTGTCTTCAAACAGAATATTCAACTGAATGTGTCTAATTACTAGTTCCTTCCGGTTACTTGAGAGATAAATCATGTTTTATTCTTATTTTTTTAAAGATTAAAATGAAAGACGATAATTAAGCGAATACAAATTGATGTGATATAGCTGAACGGGCGAATCCAGCAACCTTATTAGGGCAGACGATCCCCCAACCGTCCTGACATCACAATGTTAAATTTCAAATGTACCTACATGTCATCGCCTGATTGCTCACTCCCCAATAAAATTGTGAAATCTGATAATTCCTAACCGCCAAACGTCAATCCCCAACAACCACTTTATCCTCTTAAGAGTCCTATATATATTCCTATCAACAAATGGTATATACGTTAAATTTTTTAACCTTAAAATTGCCAGATTACCCTCAAGTCTTTTCTCAGACTTGACTCTACTGACCAGTAACAATCTATCTTGAGATAACTCACCACAAATCTTTTACCTCATAAACTACTAAGGTAAAAAAAAGTTTATAATAAGCTTGTCATAAAAGCTAATTAACTAAAGACTAATTTTTGTTGGACCAATAATCTTATTGCATATATATATATATATTAGGTTCATCATTATTAATTCCATTTCTATATATAAATTTTTTAATGGTTTATCAATATTATTTTGTTAATCTTTAAGATTATGAAAAATTTTAAAGTAATGTTAAGTAAGTTGAATATTTCTCTCTAGCTAGTTCATTGACCATGTATGGATAATATTTCATGTGAAAGCATGATGTTAATTAATTTTTGGAATGAGGGTGGTCACTTTCACTATTATTAATAGTTAGGTACTCAAGAAATGTGTAGTTCTAACTTAGCTTTTATTACATCCAGATGTATGTGTAAGTATCTCCTTTCAAGTCAACATCTCTATTCCCAAGTTATACCTATATTATTAATGGTATTATAACACACATTAATTTTGTTCAAATATATACACATATATCACCAAGAAGAATGCAAAACTAATTAATTGTAGTAGGTATTATATTTAGTTTCTATTTGCATAAAAGAATTTTAATAGAATAGCTCTATTGTGAGAATCTAGTGAATTTTTTTAATATTTATCGTAATTTTAACAATATATAAATTATAGAGGCAAAATATTATTTAATAATTGAATTGTACGTTGGTCAAATTATTATTTAATCTCTCAATTTGATAAAAATACTATTTAGTCTCTAAATTAGCAGCTCTGTCAGCAAAAATACTATTTAGTCCCCAAACTTGGCAAAAATACTATTTAGTCCTCAAATTTGTAGCTCTGTCAACTATTTAGTCCCTTGATTATTACCCGTTAAATAACCAGCTGACGTGGCCGTTAAATATTGATGTAGCATGTGCCTAGGCACTTAACGATGCCACATCAGTATTTAATGTCCACATCAGTTGGTGCCTGATTATCTACTGGTAATGTTCATGAGACTAAATAGTTAATAGAGTTGCAAATTCGGGGATTAAATAGTATTTTTACCAAATTTGGGGACTACATAATTGACAGAGTTGCAAATTCGAGAACTAAATGGTATTTTTGTCAAATTCAGAAACTAAAAAGTTGACAGAGTTACAAATTTGAGAATTAAATAGTAGTTTGACCAACAATTCATAGACTAAATAGTATTTTGCCTCTAAATTTTTTTTTTATATATATATATATATATATTCTCTAGAATTGAAAATTAGTTTTTTTTCTTTTGCAACAAGAGAGATAAAAAGAACAAAAATTTAATCCCTAATTTATTTAAATTAAGTCCCGTATTTTTCTTTTTTCTAAGTCTCTTTCTCTCTTTTAACGTAGAAGATCCAATATAGAAAAAAGTTCAGAGGTAACAATAATTTTATACATATTCAATTACTGAATTTGTCACGAGAATTTATCAAAAATATCAAAGGCAAGGATCGATGATATACGTCACATGTGAATGTACAAGCTAGGAGAAAGTATAACATTGCATGGAGCTTTATATTTATATATAAATAAAATAAAATAAAAAGTAATTTCATTCAACCGCATCACTTTGTGGAAAATTCAAATTCAAGATAGAACTAATTATTTTTCATTTTATATAATTTATGATATGATATACTATTAAATAAGAAGTAAGAAATATATATATATACACACCAAACATTATATAACTAATCTATCACCCTATTTTTTATGACCATTTAATTTTAACTAGTAATAATTAATCTTGTTAATTAACAATTCGGCCTTTAAAATTTTCCAGTTAATTAAATTTAATTATATATATATATAGACACAACTCATAAAACCCTACATATTTTATTTTTTTAATTGAAGAATCTCAAGTGCTTACCTTCATATATAATTACCATAATCTTATAGAGATGTTGTGTAACTTGTAAAATTCAAATTGTACTCATTGTGTTCCATGTGATTATCATCAATTGGGATATATATATATATATTAATGTTATTATATTGCCAACTTGAAATTAATTTATTATTTAGAATTTTAATTTAGTGTAATCATATGCCCTCCCATAATTGGAGATATGAAGATGATAGAAATTTGTAGTAGGTGCCTCCATTATGGGTGTGTATTCATATATGTTTGGTATATAATAATAACTAAAAGGTACTAGCAGTTCAGAGGGAGAGGGAGTTTTAATTTGTAATTTTAATTTTCACTGTACTTAATTAAATTATTTATAAAACATAAATTATTTTAAAATATTGCGGTCATTTTTTGTTAATTTACTCTCTAAAATATATTTTAAAATTTGATAAAAAGATTCCCAAATATAATCTAAATTTAAATACAAAATTGTGTTGTTCAAAGACAAATGGATAAAGAATGACCATTATAGAGGATGCAAGAATGATGATCCACGAATTAAGCTAAAAATATAGTTTCATCTAACCTTTTTTGGAAGCAAAAATATGATAAAAGTACACAAAGTTTTTGTGTTTGGATCATGAAATTTAAGACAATTTGATCACACATGATCTGCAAAATTAAATTCTATAGTTAATAATTTAAATTATATTAGAAATGTGGGGGAAATTGAAAATTTTTTTAATTTAAGGAAAAATTGAAAATGATCATAAACTTTAGAGGAGAAAAAAAGAAGGTAATCTTGCCTTTAAAGAAACTATTATTCAAACTTATAATTAAAAATCAACACAAGTAAATATTATAATTTATTTTAAAATAATATGAGAAATTAATTAAACACCAATTAATTAATAATAAAATCCTCTCAATTAAGAAATTCATGGGAAATTAAAAGGATAGGAAAAATAAAAGTGTTTACATCAAAAGCAGTATAAGTTAAGTTGATTAATAAATGGAGAAATTAATGTTATGCAATATATCTAAAAACAATTCAGAGAATAAACATCAAAGTCATATGCGAAGTTAGGTGAGCAACTTTAATAGTTATGATGAAAATTAAATTGGCCAATTAATGTATGTTAGGTATATTAGTGAATTGGTATAGTAAATGGCTTTAATTGATTTCATGCAGCATTAACAACACATCAGTTTGACATTGTGTAGTTGAATGCCCTTTTCAAACATCTAAAGCTCATAAACATTATTAAATATTAATTTAATTTATACATATATCTCTTTCCTTTTTAATTAACATTAACCTATATATATATACTACATAGGATGGCTGAAAATTATAAGTAAATAAATAAATAAATATGGATGGATGGATGCCTTTGGTTCATGATCTTTTTAAGCTCTAATATTAAAAAAAATTATTATATTTTGACGGCTACTTAATTGTTAAAAATATATATTTTTTAAATAATTAAATTTTGTATCTTTTTTAAATAATTATATTTTAGTCGTCGAAATAAATTGTTGAAAAAAAGATAATAATAGTATTTTCGACGATCAACAATTGTTGATAATATTTTTAATAGTATTTTTTTTCAACGGCCGTCGTCGATAAATTTATTGTCGAAATAATATTATTGACAAATATCAACAAATGTTGACAGTTGAAAATATTATCGTTGATTTTTTTCAACAACTTATTTCGACTCTCAAAATTTATTATTGAAAAATATCTTTTAACAATTAATAATGGCCATCGAAATATTGACCATTGTTAAAAATACTCATTTTTTTGTAGTGTATTTATGTGTAATTTACAAATGTTTTTGTTATATATTTTTTTAAATTATGTTAATATTTGTTTGAGAAAAATATTTTTTTTTCCACACCCTTGAGAATTAGGTTAACTGCTTGATCATTATTTTATCTCGAAATATATAGACAGGTTTAATTTCTAGCAAAATCACCATATATCCGACAACTAAACTTATTTGTTTTAACAAAAATTTCCCTGGTCAAACCCATGAAATATCTTTAAAAAAAAAATCATAGAATTGTATAGTTAGGTTTTTATTGTGAATTGAGAGAAAGCATTGGACAACAGCACCAAATAATAAATTGAAGAATGATATAATGAAGAGTCATATATATGAGCTTATGCCACTAGGGGAGATCTAAAATGAGTTTGATGGTCATGCATATTTTAATTTCATAAAAGTTTCAAGCATATATATATTTTCATTACATTAAATTTTTTTTTGGGTGAAAAGGGAAGCCAAATGGCACATGTATACCCTAGCAGGTTACAAGACAAGCCAAAATCCTCCTCGAGTATAAAATTGAAGGAGAATTGATGGGAACGAAAGAAAATCAAGATATCTTCCTCTTGTTTGGAAAGATGAAAATTGGAGGGAAAGATAATGAAAGATTAATCCTGAATACTTCATTATCCTTCCCCTTCACAAATTCAAGAAATCCCAAATTGAGGTATTTTGGAGGAGCTATCAACACCTAATCAATAGGAGGACATATGGAAGGTTAACCTTCACCTATCCTCTCCTCTCCTCTAACCACTCCACTTCCCTTCCCCTCTTAATTCCCTTAGGGTATGTTTGGCTTGGGGATTAAGGAGGAGAAGGGGAGAGAAGGGGAGGGAAGGGAATACTATTAAGATATCTTCTCCTTGTTTGGGAAGATAATGGAAGATCAATCATTAACCCTCCATTATCCCTCCCCTTCACAAATTCAAGATACTCCAAATTGGAGTATTTTGGAGGAGGTATCAACACCCAAACAAAGGGAGGACATATGGAACTTAACCTTCCCTTCCCCTCCCCTCCTTTCTCCTCTAATATCCCCTTCCCTTCTCCTCTTAATTCCCAAACAAACCCTTTGGATTTTGGGAGGGGGGGGGGGGGGAGGAGAGGGGAAGGGGAGGGGAGGTTAGTCTCCCATTAATCCTCCCCTTGTTTGAATAACTAAAAATATGAGAAGAAGGATATTAGAGGACTAAACAATTATTTTTAGATTGAAAGAGAGCAAGTGCGTGAAGCGGCAATGAGGAAACGCGTTGTAAGAGTAGATCTAAGGGTTATAAGAGGGACATTTTTTAAATGTGTTTATAATATCCTTCAAAATACTCTAAATTGGAGTATTTTAAAATTGTGAAGTATAATTTAATCCTCCATTATCTCTCCTCTAATTTTTTATTTTACCAAACAAGGGGACGAGATTAGATTTATCTTCCCTTCCCTCCCCTCCCCCTCCTTAATCCTAAAAACAAACAATGCCATAGAGAAGGGGAGTGATTAGAGGAGAAGGGAGGGGAGGGGAGGGGAGGGGAAGGGAAGGTTAACCTTCCATATGTGCTTCCCTTGTTCGGGTGTTGATACCTCCTCCAAAATACTCCAATTTGAGGTATCTTGAATTTGTGAAGGGGAAGGATAATGGAGGATTAATAATTGAACTTCCATTATCTTCCCCTCCAATTTTCATCTTCCCAAACAAAGGGAAGATATCTTGATTATCTCCCCTTCCTTTCCTTTCTCCCCCTTAATCCCCAATCCAAACATACCCTAAGGGGGGTGTTTGGGAGTTTGGAGGGGAAGGGAATGAAGGAAAAGGGAAGAAAATGAGAGATTAAGGAGTGACTTCTCCCTTTTTCTTGTTTGGATGTTCAAAATAGCCAAGAGAAAGGGGCTTTATATTATCTTTTCATTTCAACTATCTCTATAATTACACATGTTAGTTTTTGAAGACTTCTATTATGTAACAATCATATGAGTAAGAAAACTCTATGGCTTCACTCCAAGAAATCTCCGCCTCTCAGGAGGGCAAAGAAGGCCTATCTACGGAGGAACAACGCCAACTGAATAGAAGGAGCAAAAAGATCAAACCAAACGACGATGAATAGATCCCTGATGCACCTAACTTCACCACGAATGATGGAAAGCTAGAAGAGAATCAGATGGAAAATCTTGAAAATCCCTCTTCTTCCGGATTTGGGTCAGAAGACGTCAAAATAGTTGAGGTCAAGGAAGGTACAGAGAATTCTCCAAAGTTTGTTCGAAATCTTTTTGGACCTAATACTCAAGGGGGACGAGTCATCTCTTACAAAGACAAATTGCTCCACATTAATGGCCGAGATCTTGAATCGCCGATTTCTTTCGAAGAGGAAGACAATCTTTGGAACCCGATGAGGAATTTGAAGAAGTGATAGATAAGGAGAGTGAACTCTTCTGTCCCACCCTTAAGATCTCAAGCGAAGAAAGGAAATCTCTCTACAATGATTGGAAACTCTCTAATCGTGAATCTCCTAGGTAAATTGATTGGGTTGCGATTCTTGAAGATGTCGGTCGAGGATGTGGCAAAGAAATGAATCCATCAAAGTTATTGATATAGGTAACGACTTTCACTATGTTGTTTTTACTGATGAATCTGACTTCAAGCATGCCCTGCACAAAGGTCCGTGGATAATAGCGAACCACCAGCTCATTGTACAAAGATGGAGACCGAATTTTGAGCCCTTCAACATAGAGTATAAACGAATCCCGGTTTGGATCAAGGTGCCAACGCTGCCCATTGAATACTATGAGAATCACATCTCATGGAGATTGGGAAATTTATTTGGAAGAACCCTTAAGATCAATGGACACACTCTCCTGGAGAAGAATGGATTCATTGAAGTCGAGAGAGCCAATTTTGCCAAAATCTGCATTGAGATAGACCTTAGGAAGAAACTTGTCTCAAAATTTCGATTGATGGGGCAAATCCACAGGGTGGAGTATGAAGGCTTGTGTCTAGTTTGTTTTACATGTGGTATCTTTAGCCATAAGAAGAATGACTGTCCGTGTAAACCCGATGAAGAAGAACAAGAGCAAGATCTTGATAAGCCACAACCTATCACCAAAAACCTATTGCTACCTCCTAAAGATATAGAGGTGGGGTTGGAGTATTTTCGACCGTGGATGATAGCACAAAGAAGAGCAAGGAATATGCAAAGAAGGAACATGAAACGGGGTCCTCCCAACACTAGAGTTATGAAACAGAAATCTATTGTGGAGAAGTACCGCTTTGAAATTTTAAATGATGAAGAACAGGTACAGGACAATAATATACCTGAAGATAATTATATAATAATCAATTTAGACACGTAAATGGAAGATGCTTCCATGCATATTTCTAAGAAGGAAATGGGAGGACAAGAAGGCAAGCCTCATGGGCTTAAGAGTAAACCCAGGAAAAGGGAAATGCCTAAAAAACCTATTTTGGTTGCTCATATAAATCCAGCAAATAAAAGATCAGGAAGAGTCCCTTCTGAGAGAGCCAATAAGCACACAGTTGTGACTTCTAACTCTGGTGGGATCAAGTCCCTTGGCTCCATCACATCTCAGAAATCATCATCCAAGGGGGGGTGATACCCTAAGTAAAGGTTCCAGCAAGCAGTCAAATGAGACTAGCAAGCCTAAGTAAAGGAAGCCACCAAAGTTTGATGAGCACCTAGAACATATGAGAATCCTTGGCAAACAATTTCAGGATTATGGTCAACTCCTATTTGGATTAGGTACAACACAGGTCTACGAAAATAGCCTTTGATTTTTTATGAATATCTGATCTGCGTCTAAAACTCCGAATTTCTTCGTAGTCGAGGTTCCAATCGGTCATCACAGTTGTGATCAAATAAAAACTCAGAGTAGCACAGGGCCAACCCAAGGCTCGAATGTCTCACGGAATCGTTGTATCAACCCTACAATTGGTTAGAATCTAAAATCAGCAGGTATTCACAGAATGAACAAGGATACGATGGGTATAGAATATATTAAATGAAATAGGTTTCCAAGAAGAATATAACTTAGCAATCACAGCCAATCAAAAGATATTTAAGTTTAATTAGTTAATTCTTAAATTCATGAAAGTCATGCATTACGAAAGCCTATCTAATGAGAATGTTGCCCTCGACTGGGAACATCAATAACACGCATCAAGAGATTTTATGATATACCTAATGATCAATTACCTGATCAAGAACAATTAATTCAAATATATATCATCGCAATTAGAAGATGCATTCGGCCAAGAACCCAATAAATAGATTACCGACTCGATATGAAGGATCTATTAAATCAATCGAAAAAGATGAAATACAAACGACAAATGAATTAACAAACCCTAATGAAGAGCCATCGGCTCAGACCTACACTAGTTCTTGGAAACCCAAGAAGAACTTAGCTACTCATATTCTCTCTACTCTCTAAACTAGTTACTAAATTAATGGGAATGCCAAATCGATCCGGGGTCTCCAAATGCCTTTTCAACCTTGTGAGATGCCTATTTATAGTGCTCCGGGACCTCCAGTTTGATTAAGAATAAGATGGAGATAGTAATCAATTAGTATGAAATTTAACTTTTGAATTTAAACTAATTTCAATGCATCTCCAACTCCTGAACTCGCTGTGGCGATTAATTTGGCTTGCCATGGCGAGTGACTAGATGCTCGCTTTGGTGAGTAATGTTTACTCGCCATGGCGAGTGAAACTACTTGTCGTGGTGAATGCTCCAAGTTTTTGCTTTGGTTTCGGTTCCTTCACTTGGAATATTTCTTCCCATTGATTCCTGTTAAGCCTACAGTGCTCAACAAACATCAAATGCACCAATCCAATATTCAACATATTTTGCAGATAATCAAGAATATCAATAAATAATGCTTTTATGGGCATTTTATTACATTCCTTGCTCTATTCCTTATGTCAAGATATTCAACCTTGTCGGGATAAAATAATATATACATTTATCTATTATTTATGCTATTTAACACCATAAAGTTAGGTTGATTTTGAGTGCGATCAATATCATCACTTGGAATTGTAGAGGCGCTATCATTAGAACTTTTTCGAAGCTTGTGAATGATCTCTTTGTAATGTACAATGTGGATTTATTGGCTCTATTTGAGACCAAAACCAGTGGTGCCAAGGCGTTGGATATCATCTCCAAATGTCAAATCTTTCACTTCATCAGAGTTGAAGCTGAAGGATTCTCTATAGGAATATGGCTTCTTTGGCGTTTTGAAAACTTAGAGATAAATATTTTAGACACTAGTTTTCAATCTATTCATTTTAGAAATAATTTTAATAATTCCAATCATTTTCTCATGAATTTTATTTATGCCAACCCCTGTTTTCAGGTAAGGGAATTCTGTTGGCAAAAGTTAGAAAATCTTGCAATTAGTATTCAGGAGCTATAGATTGTGGCTAGAGACTTCAATTGTTATCTCCTTTCGCATGAGAAATCTGGAGTGAGCCTCTAAATCGTAGAAATATTAAGAGATTCACTGACCTTATGGATAATTGCTCCTTGCTGGACCTGGGATGTAAGGGGTAGAAATACACTTGGAAGCGTAACAATATTTTAAAGAGACTAGACAGAGTGATAAGCAACCTTCTTTGGAGAAATTCCTTCCCTGAAGCAACAGTTACAGTGCTGCCATCACTCAAAAGCGACCACAATACCATTAATCAATACAAAACCAAGAAAGTTCAACAGTGTAGAGCCTAAGCCTTTCATATTTCAATTGGCTTGGCTCACAAATGAATCTTTTGAAGATATTGTGAAGAATACATGGATTCAGCATAGTGATTAGTCTTCGGCCTCTACTGGTTTTAGAGAAGAAGCTGAATCATGGAATAAAAATGTGTTCGAGAAGGTTTTCAAAATGAAACGTTCATTAGTTAACCAGATGGAAAAATTAGAAAATAGAATCTTTCAAGATAACATCTCTGAGCTTGTCAACCAGAAATGGTAGCTTTGGAAAGAATATGAAACCATTTTATCTTAAGTAGAATTAATTTGGTTCCAAAAGACTCACAACAATTGGCTCAAATTTAGAGATAGAAATACAAAGTTTTTTCACTCATCCACAATATCCAGGAGGAACCATAACAAGATTGAAGCCTTGAAAGATGATGATGGGAACTACAATATGGATGATGATGAGCTGAAGTGTTTGGTAAACAATTTTTATCAAAATCTCTTTAAAAGAGATCTAAGTATTAAGCTCCCTGCTCTCTTAGATAGCAACTTCCCCATGCTGAACAAGGTGACTTTGGATAGCTTGGCCCGGCCTTTCTCTTCTAAAGAAATCAAAGCTGCCTTTTTCATGATGAGTCCTTGTGGACATCCTATTTTGTCCAAGCCTTAATAGAGAAGTTAAAAGTGGGAAAGTAGAAGGGGGTCATGACCTGTGACTAGACAGGTCGCAACCTATTCGCTAGGTCAACATTAGGTCACAACCCCTGCCTCAATGGGTTGCGACCTCTGGGCATTAATGATTCAGATCCGGATCGAATCCAGATCTGCAATAGGTTGTGATTTGTAACATGGTAGGTCGCAACCTATTAGCATTTATAGCTCAGATCCGACTTTCCTTTTTATATAATCCTCTGAGATCACTATAAATAGGAGGCTCCACCACTGATCAAATGACTGAGTTTTTAAAGGGTTTTCAAAAATATTTTTAATTAAAGAGGTAGCTGGATTTCCTAATATATTCCAATATTTTTGAAAAAAATAAGCATGTAAACTGTCATCTCTAGGAGCGTTGTTAGGACTGTGAAGACTGCACCTTCGACGGACTTCGTGGAGTCGCCAACAAGTTTTCCACAAAACTTGGAAAAGGAAAATAGTTCAAAATTTTAATTAGAAATGTATTTTAAAAGAATTTAGATTTGTAAGTCTATTTGAGATGCGGTGAAGGTGTTAAGCACCCCTCTTCCCCGTCCGAAGACGGTTACCCAAAAATTAATAATTAAATTGTTTTGGCCTTAAAAGAGTTGGATTGCAAACAAGAACATAAAAGAAAACCAGGATGGACTTGACCTAGGATAAAAGCCTAGGGCTTACGTACCCTCCAAGAGGGATCAAAGTCTACGTAGTTCGTGTGGCTCACATGTGTGTATCTGGAGGACGCTCATCAAACAAAGGCTCAGTTGGCGTCCCAATGTAATGTGCCTAAAGAAGCAAAGGCTCCTCGGCACATATCTACCATGCATTTACATTTAAACAACAAAAAAGGTGAGTAGGTGAAGCTCATCAGGCGGCGTGCCCAGATGGCGTGTAAACTAGTGCTCCTATACAAGTAAAGGCTCCTTGGTGACACTAGGGTAACATATATTACAGTAAAGTGATTTAAATAAATAGCACAGAGGAGGCAGAAAGCAAGCTTTTCTTCCTTTGAAAGGGGGTCGCAACCTATTGCAGGACAGGTCTCGACCTACTGCCATGAATGTAGGTCCCGATGGCAAAGAAGGACAAATAGGTCGCGACCTACTGCGGGAAAGGTCGTGACCTATATGTCTATATCCAGAAAACGAATAGAGAAGAAAATAGAGATAGCAATGGTGCCCAATTTTTGAAAAGGGTTGCAATCCCTACACCAGGAGGTTGCGACCCATTTATTAAATCAGAGAAAAATGAAGATTTGGGGTTCTGGACCCTGGATCTAGGACGTGGAGGGGATCTTGGTCAACCCTCATAGTGGCTTAGGGCTTAGTTCCGGTAGCAAAATGCATGTGCTTTAGAATGGTTGTAAACTAGAAGTATTTAAACCTACTAGGGGTCTTAGACAAGGTGACCCTATTTCTCCTTATTTATATGTTCTTTGTATGGAGTATTTAGCTCATATCATTAACAAGGCTGTAAATTTGGGAGATTGGAAATATGTTTGCTTGACTAAGAGAGGCACCCTTATTTCTTATTTATTCTTTGCTGACGACCTTTTTCTCTTTATTGAAGCTAGTAGAGACCAAGCTGAATGTATTCTTGATTGTCTTAACCACTTTTGTTCTTTTTCAGGCCACAAAGTTAATAAAGAAAAGACGAAAGTCTTCTTTTCCAGGAATATTAACCACACTAGAATCACCGAGCTCAGTAATATTTTGGGTTGCTCAGCCTCGTGTGATCCTTGGAAATAGTTAAGCATTCCCTTGCATACTCAACAGGTTAACAATCATACTTATTCTCATATTATTGATAGAAATACTGGTAAACTAACCTCTTGGAAAAAGAAAACCCTCTCTATTGCAGGAAGAACTACTCTCATTAAGTTTGTCATCTCTGTTGTCCTAGTGTACTCCATGTAAACGTCTTGGCTGCCTTCTAGCTTACTTGAGAAGGCTAAACATCTTGAAAGAAAGTTCTTATGGGTTCCTCTGCAGAACATCCTAAAGCTCATTTAATTAATTGGGAGATGGTGTGTGAGACAAAGAAGGAGGGAGGCCTTGGCATTAGCAATTTATGAAAGATCAACAAGTCTTCTTTTTTTTTTTTATGAAAATAATTTGGGGTTTATATGCTAAACCAGATGCAAGCCTGGGTCAAAATTATTAAAGAAAAATATAAATTTTCTCCTGGTAATTAGAAACCCAAAATAAAGGATACTTGCTCTAATGCTTGGTCTGCCATTTGTAAGGTGTTGGATGATTTCATGAGTAACACTATTACATCTTTGGGTAATGGAGAAAATACCAAATTTTAGGTTGATAAATGGGTTCCTGGTTTTTATAGTCTTGCAGCATTTATGAATCCCAGCTTAAGGAATTGGTTCTATCCATTGGACCCAAACTCATGATGGGACTTTTACAATTAAATCTGTGTTTCTCAGCTTAAATAAACAGACTACTTTGCCTCACTTTAACATTTGGAGGAAGATTTGGAAGTGTGACACCATTGAGCGTGCTCATTTCTTCCTTTGGAGTGTGGTTCATGAGGGTATCTTGACTAACACTGAAAGGAAGAAAAGGGGCATGGCCATTTTTTATACGTGCCAAAGGTGAGGTAGAGATTCGGAGGCGCCTTTACATGCACTTAGAGATTGTAGTCGGGTTAAGCCTATTTGGGAGAAGCTTGTCAAAAGGAGCAAGCTATGTTCTTTTTTTAGTTTAAATATTCAGGATTGGATTAATTCCAATCTGTCTAATAATTAGAGTCATGATACAGGATGGAATTGGAACTCTGTGTTTACCATTAATCCGCGGGTGCCCTCTGCAAACAAGCACTTCGCTTGGGTTTCGATTGGCCCACAATGAAGGCAGATTTTGAGAAATTAGTCATGAATTGTCACCAGTGCCAATGGCATACCAGCTTCATACACTAACCTCCCAAAGAGCTAAAACTCATCGAGTCCCCCTGGTCGTTCGATACTTGGGGGGATGGATTTACTCGGGCCCCTTCTGTAAAGCACGCTACAAAGGAAGTTCCTCATAGTGGCAGTCGACTATTTCACAAAATGCATCGAAGCCAAACCTCTTGCCACTATTGGATCCTAAAATGTCCAAAACTTCCTCTGGAGAAATATCATATTCAGATTTGACCATCCCCATATATTGATCACTGATAACGGTCGCCAATTCATTAGCAAAAAGTTCAATGACTTTTGCAAAGAATGGCAATTTGATCATCAGGCGACCTTAGTCGGATACCAGGCAACCAACGGTCAAACTGAGCGGGCGAATAGGATCATACTCGAGGGGCTACGAAAATGCCTGGAAGAAGCAAAGGAAGATTGGGTGGACAAACTCCCCTCAGTCCTATGGTCTTACTGGAAAACTACTAATTCGGCAACCGAGGAAACGCCATTCGCTCTTACCTACGAAAAATAAGCTATAATCCCAGCCAATATCGGGGTACCCTCAGACTGAGTATTAAATTATTCTGACGCAAACCCAAAAAATTTACTCGTCGGTCTAGATGCGGTCAAAGAATGCAGGGAAGCTGCGGCACTCAAAGTTGCTGCATACAAACAGCTTCTCGCCCGAAAGTATAACCAAAGGGTGCACCCCCGCAAATTCAAAAAAGGAGACCTAGTCCTGCAAATGGTGATTAACAACAGGCGAGATCGCCTCCATGGAAGAAACTGGGAAGGCCCACCCAAATAGAGTTATCGGGATCGCCTCGCATGATGCTTACAAATTAGCCCACTTGTCGGGCGAGCATGTACCCAATACTTGGAATGCTAGTAGTCTCAAAAACTACTTCACTTTGTGTGAGCCTATTGACAAATTTTGCTATCCTATGTCTAGAAATGTTATGTACTTGTTACAATTAATAAAAATATCGTACACAATGCGATTGATCAACTCTCGTATTTGTCAAATTTCTTGATTAATTACAAAAAGGGTGGACTTGCCCACCCCTTATATATGAAGACGAGGACTTACGCCTCCGAATACAAAAAATGTATATGCAAAAAGAGAGGTCTACCACCCCTAAATACAAAAACCAAATCTAAGAGGCATCTTTATCCGGAGAAGCATTCTGAGGTCTCGACCGCTCGTCAACCCAGCCACCTGATTGCGGGGAGATCGTTGTCGCCGCCTGAGCATCCCTATAAGGATTTGGGGGAATAGTATACTCCTCTATCCTCAATGGAGAATAAGGACGACGGTGAGCACGGAATTCACCCCCAACCTTCTCCCACGAAGGGTGAAGTCTTGCCCTTATCTCCAGAGAAACTGAGATGCCCATCTAGTTCTCCAATTGTGCGATGCCATTTTGCATCCCATAATTGGAAAAACCAAGAAATCCAAGCAATGATCCCTTGCGATCTTCGCATTCTACTTTGCGAGCTCGGCCTCTAACTCCTTTACCCTATTCCTAAATCAAGTGTTCTTGTCGAGCAACTTCTCCACCACTCCTTGTAAGTTTTTCGTTGTTAAGTCACCAGATAAAAAATAAAGCAAAATACAACAAGCAATGCCTACCCCCTCCATTTCTCATTGATAAGTGAAGCCCGCCAATCGACTAAGCAAGAACATAGCTTCCTTGGTCATATGCTTTAATGCATAATCATCCCCATAGTCTATCGGATAATTCTTTCGGGCCAATATGACCCGCTCAGCTTAAAAATGCATCAATTTCCCTTTAAAAGAGATGCCCTCACCCAGAAACCTGACAGGCATCTTTTCGGGGGATATGGGAGTATAAGGTATTTTTCTGTGACCAACGCGACTCAAACTGTTGCCATCACCAACCTGTCTCTCAGCATCCACATCGGTATTCTAGCAAGCCTTAGCCCAAGCTTGCCCATGTTTCCTTCGACGCTCGCTCTCCAGAGCCTCCAATCTCCCCTGAATAGCACTCAAGGTTAGCCCTAGAACAAAGAAGACAGTCAGAAGATGAGGCAAAATTGAAACGTGGAGCAATGTGTTGCCAAAGAAAAAGACTTACCGTAAGTCGCGCTGGCGACCTTTGACCCCCTTAGGCACCCAAAAACACTGTACTCATAATCCTCCCGATTGTACGATACTCGGAGAGTTGGATATGACCACTTAAGTGGGAAACAGAGACGCCAATCCTCAGGGCGTATCCAAGTCGGGCACGCACCTTTCTTAGGAACAACTTTAAAGAAGTATGATCTTCATTCGTGATTGTTGTTCGGCAAATCGTGATTGTAAACTCCTTGGCATATGCTTGAAACAAAACCCAACCACTTACCTCATGCACGGCGTAAAGAGAAATGAAGACATTGGGCAAAGCTTCAAAAGTGCTCGACCGACACGCTTTCTCAAAAACGTTAAGTTGGAACCAAGCATTGGCTGTCAGTTGGGCTAGGCAGACGTTCAAAAGAATGAGCATAGCGTCCACAAAACCAGAAAAAGGGGGAACAATGGAGGCATTATAGGGAACGCAGAGAGGAAGAATGAAACTCACACCATCACTCCAAGTAATAGACTCCCCTTCTTTCATGGCCCGAATTTCATAGTTCTCAGGCAAGGAAGGAGCAAATCGCTCCCCCCAAATTTTCTCAATTCCGAGACTTGGCAACACCAACGACTCCTTACCCATCTCAAGGGTTAGAATGCCATCAAGAGACCGAGGCTCAGGATTAGCCATGTACCACGCCTCCGAAACCAGAGGAGGAACTACGACCGACACAAGGTCCTCACCCTCTCTGGCTAGGACCACTCGTACGTCCACAGTGTCTTGCAGCATGATGAGAGCCTCGACTCTCTTCCTAATCTCGTCTATAGAAATGGTAAGGAGAGCCTATTCGAAATCCAACTCCATTACCTGAGGCTGGGGGCAGTAACGCTAAAAGAAGCCATTTGGAATGACAGAAGAGGATGAATGAAAGAAATGAGTTTCCAAGAAAAAGAAGAGAAGTGGCAGAAATTGGGGAAAACGAGAACAATGCTTCGGATAAAAAGTACATTGTGTCGACCCAAAGGGCACGAAGATTGAAAGGCCAAGGAGTAGAAGGAAAAAGTCCTAGAAGCCCCTGACCTTTCAAATCCCTTCGATACCCTTCAAGGGCATCCCTGAAAATTCACCTTTTCTGCAATAATGACGTTTCCTCAGAAAGACACAAGCGTTGTTTCTACAGAGACGGCTCGAGAAACTTGCTAAGAAAGTCAAGTGAATAACCGTCCAGATCTGAACGCGTGGCATCCTTCGCTACCCACTCCTTCGAAATAATCTCCAAAGAAACTCAAGTTCTCTCGAACGCACATTCGACCACCTTAATTCCTCTGATTAGCGGTTGATCTCGTTCTACAAATAACTCATGGAAGGCGACCTTACTCCCAACACTTAATAACTTAAGTCAACGGGCGCCCAGCACCCATAGACTTGGGGGACTTATGTAATTTCATAATATTCCCTCCTAGGACATGTGGCACTAGCCTTTTAGAAAGTTAACCGGAGTATGGATCAGTGACACGTGGCTTTGCTCAATGGCCTCATATGTGGTTTTCGTCCATGCTTCCCCGCATACTCTCCCGCAATAGAGACATGGGGGAAGTTCTAGGATTGTGGGTCGAGCACCATGCACAAGAACATGGGTCGACCACGTTCTCCTCTACCTCAAGTATAAATATCCCTCACCTAGGGGACTTAAAAAGGAGAACGGAATCATCATCACCCGAAGTCTAACTAACAGATATCGGTACATGCTCTCTCTCAGGATACACTTATTCTCGAGCTCTTAACATCATTTAGAAACTCTTGCTCTCTCATTCCTCTATAGGAAACCTCCAACAGGTGGCTCGCCCACCCGGAGCAACACATACACGTCCTAGCCGCACACGTCCTCTACAGGTAACAACCCTGCTAAACGGCTCTTATGGACGTTTCCCCTTCGAACTAAATGGACTTTGATGTCTTAACAAGGGCGCGTCGTCACCTAGGTCGTCACCTAAGGACAAGTCCCCCAAGGTTATGACCCCTTGCGGTCCTTATTTGCATTTATAAATTGTCTGAACCAAAAATGACAGTTACAATAAATAATCTCCTCCTCTATCATATCTAACTCTTTTAGTTTTCCTATTAACTTATTCTCTACTTCAGTTTTATAAATATACAATTTTTCAGAAACTTCATCTTTATTTCTCAATAAATATACTTTAGTATACCTAGAGAAATCATCAATAAAAGTAGTATAGTACAATTTAGCACCTCTAGTTTATGTTTGTTTTAGGTCTCCTAAATCCGTATGAATTAAAGATGATAATTCAGTTTCTCTTTCTGTAGAAAAATGTGATATCTTAGTTAATTTAATTTCAACACAAATTTCACATTTGTTAATTTCATTATTTTTTTAATTTCAGAATTTAAACCAAGATGTTGCAATTTTTTAATATATTTCTTATTAACATGTTCAAGTCTAACATGCCACATATCAAAAGAATCACCCAAGTAAACGGAAGAAGATGCATTGTTATTAATATCATCAATACTCAGTATAAATAGTCCCTGATTACAATAATACTTCCCAACAAGAACATTGTTCTTAGTCATTACAATCTTATTTGATTCAAATGACACCTTAACCCCAGCTTTTGCTAATTGAGCTACAGAAATTAAGTTTGCTCTAACATCAGGCACATACAAGAGATCATTCAGCTGCACAGTTTTTCCAGATGTGGGTTTGAGAGTCACTTTTTCTTTCCCTAGAACCTTTGCAATTCGAGTGTCAGCAAGATAAATTTTGTCTTTCGTCCTTTCTTCGAAGGAGGTATACTTCACTCTATTATTAGCACAGATGTACCTGGTGGTAGCCCCAGAGTCTACCACTCACTTTTTCATGTTGGAGACGAGGAGGGCTTGAGACAGCTTGCAGCAATGACTTTGTCACTACTACCATCATCTCCTTGAACCAAATTTACATTTGGCTTAGGAGGATTATTATCCCTTTCGGATCCTCTAGCCCTCTTTTTATATTGAGCTGCATGATGTTTTGTCTTGTTACACACAAAGCAATTGCCTTTTTTATTGAACTTGGGGTTAGAACTACTAGGTTTGTAATCAGATTTCTTATTATTCTTATTTGAAGAATCATACATCTAATTACTTGACTCAACCGAATTTACTTTGGCAGCCAACTCCTTTCCTTTTGCAAACTGAATTGTCTTTTAGTTGGTATACTCAATAATGATGTGAGTGATCAAGTCTGTGAGGGTTTGCTGCCAAAGCAAATTCTGGTAATTTTTCAATCAGGATCTCAGCTACGAACTCATCTGAAAGATTGATCTTTTCAGCTCGAAGTTCCTTCGGTAGTAATTTGATGTCCTTATCGTCGATCATTTCCCATTTGTAGTAATTTCCTACTATAAATTTTTGTTTACCAGCATCCTCGACAATGTATTTGAGAATTAAAGATTCCCAAATTTTGTTGGCTTCCTTATACACACTGTATATATCGAACATATCATTAGACATCGTACTAATCAAAGTGTGTCTACATACCTTATTGGCATGAAGCAAAAAGTCCTTTGTAGGTTTAGCAGCGTCAGCAGTAGGTTCGAACTCAGCAAGTGCATTGGCCACCTCGTGCATATCCAGAATCGAATACACATGTTCCTGCCAGCATCGAAAATGTTTTCTGTCGAATGTTTCAATCTTAGACACTGTACAACGGCCTTGGAATCGGCATTGTCACTACAATGTTGGCAGGAGCAGGGACGAGTTTCGCAGAACCTTCGGACACAGAGTTGGTGAAAGCCATGGATTCAATATCTCTTAAGTTTTGTTAGGAATTTTTACTGAATGTAGTTTGAGTTGCGTCAGTAGGACACTCTCCTTAAGAGATATTTCGGTATCCCTAACATATTAGATAGTGGCACTCTCACAAGATTAAACAAAATCGTCCCCGATGTCGTACACCGGAGGTCATAGAATAGCAAAAGAAATTATAGAACTCAAGGACTAGAGAGAGACGATGATTTTTCTGCAACGAAATTCTATTGCAGCATATATGTATATGCGCAGATGGGAGCCAGTAACGGCACCCACTAAAACGTGTTGCACGTTTTCTACTAACGTTCCCTGAATTTTAGATACGGTGTGGTTCAGTTTTGTAAGTACAGAAAAATACGATTTTCAAGTAAGCTATTAAAATCCTATTAATAAAATCGTAAATACTTCATTAATATTTATTGGTGAAAATAAATATAAATATTAATTAGTATAATTAATAAAACATTTTTCACAAAAAGAACCCGACTCCACATCTTTTTCAGGCGCAGGGAGAAAATCACCACTTTTCAACTTTGTTTCCCTTCTCGTGGCCAGTTGTTGTGTGCGCAAGGCCCACCTTTCACTTGGCCCTTTGACTTCCTCTATAACACAACTTAATATATATACACTTATGTCTCTCTTGCTCTAGGCAATGTGGGACTTTGTTTGACACACCCACTTGCACACACCTAAGTGCACTTATTTACAATAGTGGGCGCCACTGATATTCCCAAAACCAATAGGTGGCCGGAATGAGAGGCGACCTCAGATGGAGGTTGATGAAGGAAGGACTCGAATTGGGTGGCAAACCCAATACCTACATACTTACGGAGAGATAAGAGTAAACGTAATTCGCTTGGAATAGATGATGGTCCTAGGTTGAAGATACTCGGGGGCAAACAAGAGCAAGTGAATGTGCCTTGACAAGGACCTGAGTTGGGTTCCTTGAGCAGAGCTCTTGGTAAGCAAATGTAGCAAAAGAATCTGCATGTGAATGAGAATTTGTCTCCTCTTCTGAAAGGTAGAACCCCTATAAGTATGTGAATAGTTGAAGTGTGCGGGATACAGTTATGAGACTTAACGAATTCTCTTGGAGTTGATGTCGATCGTATCATTTAGCTGACCGACCGATCGGATCAATCCCAGAGTATCATGGAATTTTTTAAAATTTACAACCTTTAATTTCAAAACCTAATAATTAAGTGAGGAACATGCTTTTTTTTTTATGAACAAGTGAGGAACATGTTAACTTAAAAACATCATTTCTTTTTTTTCTTTTTTCTAAAAGCACCATTGCTTTTTTAATTGAGGTGAGTACTTGTGAAGGGTAATTACTTGCAGCATAACTTGTTGGTCTAATTTATTGCAAGAAGGAGAAAAGAAGCATAGTGCATTTAATCTATATATATAGCCTAACCTGAATTTGCTTAATGTTGCCATCCCATTATGTGTTACTCGTGGTGATCATGGCCTATGATGCTGCCCAACGAATTATTATTTAGACAGCAAGTAGTTGAACCATCCATTAATGTTTCTCCATGCCAAAAAAGACACACCATATATATTTATAATCATATATATTGTGGCATGGATTTTTGAGTATTTTAATGTAAACTTTAGTGAGTTGAATTTTGAGTTTGTCATATGGGACCAATATATCTATCAAATTGAATTGATGATTAATTTTTTGAGTATTATTAAAAGTGAGGCTCTCTCTCAAAATAACATTCTATTCATATCGCTCTAAAAATTAAACACGGAAGGCAATAATAAGTTCAGCTTTTAATGGAACACAATTTCCTCTCATTTGGTTTTAAAATTTTTTACATCTTATTTGGTTTTAAAATTTTTTGAGGATTTTATATTAGTTCTCTTTTACTTATTTCTTTTGTTAATTATTAATTTTTCAAATTAAAAAAATCTTGAAGAACTAAACAACGCGAGTAAACATCATTACTAAACTTTCTATTATTCCTTTCATTTCCTTTCCTTCCCCTCCCACTTTTATATGGACTCTTACAATTTAGGCAAAAGTACCTTTTCTGCCCCAACGTTTGGGGGTCATGTCACTTTGGCCCCTAACGTTTTTTTCTGTCAATTGTACCCCTAACGTTTTGTGTTTCTCCCAATGTCAGGCTTTTAGCTAACATCATTAATTTTTGGACGGTTTTTTAAGACATGGCATCCTATGTGGCCAACAATTCTAACTGAACTTAATTTTTTTCACATCAGTAATCCATTTTAGGGGTATAATGGACCCCAAAAACTCAGTACGTCAGTAATCCAATACACCAAAATACGCATTACATCAGTAAAATTGATCCCAAAAACTTAGTACTATTGACTGCTGATGTGGAAAAAATTAAGTCCAATCAGAATTATTGCTCACATAGGATGCCACATCATCAAAAACTGTCTAAAAATTGACGGTGTTAACTAAAAGCCTGACATTGGGAGAAACACAAAACATTAGGGGTACAATTGACAAAAAAAAAATGTTAGGGGCGAAAATGACAGGACTCCCAAACATTGGGGGCAGGAAAGATACTTTTGCCTACAATTTATGCCACGTGCGGTCAATTGTAAGTTTGGTATATATTTTTTTTAAAAATAAATTAGTGATTTGATCTTTAAAATATTATGTAATTTTCTATTTAATTATTAAAATATTAATTTTCAATTAATTTGATTGTTTAATTAATAAATTAAATAAAAATTTAATTGAGATACTAACCTAACTATTAAATGATAAACTGAATTCTATTCAATAAAAAATAAAATAAAAATGTGTTACATTCATAAAATATACCTAATTAAAAGTAAATATATTGTTTACATTTTTATATAATTTATAAATATGATGTGTTTATAATTTATCGTTTAATAATTAATACTTAATACAAGTTACCATGTCAAATTTTATTAACTTTCATTCTATCCCATTAACTGAATAACCAAATTGATAGATGATTCTTTAACAATGGGTCCAAAGTACTTAAGAAATTAATTATCATATTCAATCTTATGGGTAAAACAAAAACAAAACAATTGATAGATATCAATTTTTGATAAATTTATTACCAAAAATATTTATAAATGTTTAATTTTTGAGTAAATTATACTCCCATCCTTTGAAAGATGTTAAACTTACATTCTCCTTCTCTCTATTTTGAAATTTTCCCCTCCTCTCCCTTGAAAAATTAAAAACTTACAATTTTACCTTTTTAAACTAAAATACCCGTAATAGCATTATTAATCAATCAATCAAAGCCTTATCCCACTAGGTAGGGTCGGCTATATGGATCAAGCGGCGCCAACATGATCTGTTTTTGCACATTTCTATAGTTAAGTTATTTATAGCTAGATCCCTCTTAATCGTTTCTCCTATTGTTTTCTTTGGTCTTCCCCTACCTCTAGTTATTAGGTTATCTTCCATTTGGTCAACTCTACGTACCGGAGCCTCTTCCGGCCGCCTTTGTACATGATCGTAATAGCATTATTAATGTTCTAAAATAATTATATTTTAGGGTAAAGTACCCTTGCTGCTCCCAAACTTTGTTGTAATGTTCATTCCTGTCCCCAAACTTTTTTTTGGTTCATGCCTACCCCCAAACTTTTAATTTTGTTCATGCCTGCCCTTTTTGCTAACACTGTTAACTTGGTTGACGGAATTTGCTGACGTGGATGATGAATGTGTATTTTTTTTTGCCACGTCATTGTCCACCGCACCTTTAACTTTTTACTTTTATTAAAAAAATAACCTAATCTAAATAAAAAAAAATATTTTAGGATAAAAGTTTGATTTTTTTAATTTGGATTAGGTTAATTTTTTTTAAATAAAAGTAAAAAGTTAAATATGAGATGTAAAATGAGGTGGCAAAAGAGATACACATTCATAGTCCACGTCAGCAAATTCCGTCAAGCAAGTTAACGGTGTTAGCAAAAAGGGCAGGCATGAACAAAATTGAAAGTGTGGGGGTAGGCATGAACCAAAAAAAAGTTTGGGGACAGGAATGAACATTACAACAAAGTTTGAGGGCGGCAAGGGTACTTTACCCTATATTTTATTATGAAATATTTTTATAAAATATTATTTACTATTATTTCTTTTTAGTTAAAAATAATTATTTGATTTGATTTTAAAATTTTTTATTATTTAATTACATATTTAATTATATAAATAAAAAAGATAAAAATATTTTAATCAAAATTAGTGAAATTATAATTTTTAATCTCTTAAGGAGAGCAAAATATTTTGAAATCGAGGGAATGGTAATACAATTTAATTAGGTCTCTCGAGAGAGATGAACCCAATTTAATTACTCTTAATTTTTATAATACTAAATTGAAGTATTTTATCTTTTAATAATTAAATTAAAATAACATAAATATTCTAGTTCATAAAAAACATAAATATTTTAAAAATAAAATCATTAATTAATTTTTACAATTTTTTTTTGAATCTTCAATGCACGGTAGTTTTTTAAATACTAAACATATTTAAAAGTAGAAGGCCAAAAAAAACATATTTAAAAGTAATAAAATTTTCCAACAGTGTTTTAAAAATTAAAGTTAAATAATTAATACGTAAAATTTACAAAATTAACTAAACAAGAAAAAGGATTCTGTGAATCAAAACCCAATTAGTAATAGACACAGACAGCAACTGTTCATGAAGCAGTGATGGTTTTCTGCATCATAATGAAAGAAAATAAGGGCTCGTTCGTTACGATAATGCGGTGGGAATGAGAATAAGATTGCTTTGTTTACTTTTATTTGTAAAAAATAAGAATAGAAGGGGAATGAAAATAGAATAAAAGTTGATAAAATGATTATTTTACCTTTATATTAAAATATAACAAAAAAAATAAGGACAAAAATGTAATTTTATCACGTGACAAAAAGTAAACTATGGTTGATACAAAGAATTTACAACCTCCGCCAAAGTGGGTTGACACAAATGGTCAAAGATTCGGAGGAAAGTTCTCGCTTCACCCATGGACGAGGGTTCGAATCCCCCTGAAGCCATCCAAAATCCTGCTTTGGTGGGCATCTCTCTTCAAGGAGATCCCCTGGCACCCAAGGCTAGTTGAGTAGTTGCGACTAGGTAAAACTGCTTGCGGTTTAGGCCTGTGCAGTAATCCTTTGGATTGGGCCTCTGTTGGTCTCCCCAACATGCCACTGGCGCTCTGCCCAGTAGTACTTGGGAGTACCTTCCTTTACTACCATTTTTTTATAAAAAAAAAAAAGAATTTACAACCTCCAATATTTCCTTTGCAAATTCAGAGTCCAAACAAGGCCCAAGGAAAAGAAGAAGAAGTCATAGAAGGCTTAAATACAAAAATGAATGGTACGTACATGTAACGTTGGAAGTCAATGAAAATGCATTGTACCACTAATTACTGCTTTTCTTTGAAAAAAAAGAGAGGAAACAAAAAAAAAGTTTTCGTATAGGATAAGTCACAAATGTGTCAGCCTCTCAATGAGGGATAAAACTTCAATGATACCGTACCATTGAACTTCAGTACATCCCTTCAATTATGTAGTGCCATTTGTTAATATTAATAAAAATTCACATTAATTAGGGCCCACCTTGAATGGTTTAGGGACCAACTGATTGGAGAGATGTACTGAAATTCAGTACTACCGTACCACTTAACATCTACTCCTCCATGAGGCATTGTAAAATTAAATTCTCTTTGTTTTTTAGGGTAACAAGGAGTTATGATAATTGATAAGATTGGCTTATTAATAATTAATTATTATATTTATTTTAAGATCTGTGTTATCTTAAATTAAAAAAAAAATTAACATAGATTTCGAAATAAATCTAATAACTGAGAACTGATGAACAAATCTCACCATAACTTTATTTAGATATTGAATTTGTTTATTCTTATATTCCACTAAAATGGATAAAAGTTCAATGTTACCGTACCATTAAAGTTCAGTACATCCCTCTAATCATGTATACCCATTTGTTAATATTAATATAAATTCACATTAATAAGGACCCACCTTGAATAGTTTAGGAACCAGCTGATTGGAGGAATGTACTGAAATTCAGTATTACCGTACCATAAAGATATATGATTTCTTAAATTAGTTTTTAGAGTACATCTAACATATGTCTAAGGTTTTATTTGATTGGTCAATAAATTTTTCAAGTATTTAAAATTATTTTTTCAATTGAACATTCACAAATTTCTAAGTCATTAAATATTTGGACTTTTTCAGGATGCAAAGTGCTTAGGGTGTAAACCCATACAAATGCCTATGTGGCGCATTTGTATTGGTTCAGTTACAAAAATATAATTTTTTTTAAGAAAAATATTTTTGCACTGGACCAATACAAACGCACCACACTGACGTTTGCATGAGTTTGTACCCTAAGCAGTTTGCACCTTAGAAAGATAAATATTTTATTGATTAATCATAATTAACATGTGCCCTAAGGACATTGTTAGAAAAATCATAGGTTTCAAAAGATAAAATATTTTAATTTAATCTTTAAAATATCAATTGTTTATCAATTTAGTCTTTTGATTAATTTGTTAGATAAAAAAAGTAATTGATCACAGTGTTATTAATAAATATTAACTGAATGTTAAATGATAATTTAGATTATTTTCAATAATAAAAGAAGTAAAACACATCATATTTATATATAAAATATTATCAAAAATGCACTGCTTGTATTTTTTATATGTTGTTTGTAAATAAGATATTTTTTAATTTATATTTTACAAACTACATATTGTCAAAACTCTCTATTTATATTTATAAGAAAACTTATCTTTTGGTCAATGAAAAAATGGTCAACCTATGATTTACTCCCGGAAAATTCTCCACATTCAACCATTTAGTTTTCGAGATATTAGTTGTTATCTTTTTAGATAGTGTGATCGTTAAATGTTGATGTAACACCTTTTTAATATTACGTTTTTTTAAAATAAAATTGCCTATTCATCTTTAACTGCGTTTAGTATATTTTGAATTTTAAAATTATATTAAAAAGAAAAATAGAATTAGAATTGGTGAGAATGAAATTGGAGTGAAAAATCTAAAATACCCTCTCCATTTTGCCCCTCCATCTACTCTCTCCATCTTATTCCCATCCACAGATCCACTTATTGTGAGGTTTTTCCTTCTTGTTTTCTTTTTCTTGTTAGCCTTTTTCAAGTGTGAGTAAGAAAAAAAAAAATTTAATATTTAATCAGGTCCCACTCACTTTTGTTAGCTTTTTTTCTTCTTGTTATCGTTGACTTTTTTATAATATTTATTTATTAAAAATAACAAAATTAATTATTTAATATTTAATCAAAGACAAATTTATCTTCTTACACTGCAGTCTTTTTCAAACTTTCAATTCCATCTAAACATATCAAATACTTTTTTAATTCAAATAATTCAATTCCAATTCTATCTCACTAATTTCAATTCCACATATTTTTTCAACCAAACACAATAGATAAAAAAGTATTATGATTGGTATGTAAAAAGTAAAATAAAAATTTTGTACCGAAAAGTGAATTAAAAAAATCAAATTACCCTTTCACAATATATTTTTAACAAAATATATCCATACTAGATGCAATCTTATTACATAAATAACTAGGAGGGGTAAACAAGTGTTTTTCCACCTTAATCCCAATTCCAACTAGTAATTTCATAGTCCCATTATTAGAATTCCAATTTCATAAAATCTTAGAATTGGACAATTCTAAGAATTTCAATTCTATAATTTTATTACCATACTAAAAAAATGAAATTTCTCAATCTTTGTGTAATTCTAATTCCAATACTCCAAATTTCAAATTACAAGCAAATGCAGCCTAAATAATAAAACACAAAAAATCTAACCTCATATTTTTTGTTTTTAGGCCAAAGTACCTCTTTGTCCCTAAGCTATAGGGCTTCTGTCAATTTTGTCTAAACATTATTTGATATCAATTGTGCCCCTAAGTTTAATTTACAAACAATTTTTCCTTTACAATTATGAAAATTAATTAATAATTTATCTTTTAAAAAGTTTCCAAACAATTATTAGGAGTTTTTTCAATAAATATTCTTCTATTAGAAACAATATTATTTGGGTCAAATATCTATTTTGGTCCTCTATGTTTCACCCAAGTTTTAAATTGGTCCTTTATCTTTCAAAAGTTCTATATTGGTCCTTTATGTTTTCCAAAAGTTTTATATTTGTCTTTCAGGTTTCATTAAAGTTCTGTATCGGTCCTTTATGTTTCATTCATGTTCTATATTGGTCCTTTACATTTCGTTGAAGTTCTATATTGGTCCTTTATGTTTAATTGAAGTTTTATATTAGTCTTTTATGTTTCATTAGAGTTTCATATTGGTCCTCTCAGCATGGTTTTATTTTTGGCTTAAACGACGCCGTTTGGGTGTTTTTGGTGTGTCTAAGGCCACGTTAGCTATCTAATACACGTAGGAGAAATTATGTGTTCACCTCGTCACGCCACGTCAGCAATTAACTTAAGAAATTGATGGATTTGAACAAAAGGACCAATTTAGAACTTCTGGGAAACATAAAGGACTAATTTAAAACTTTTGAAACATAAAAGACGAATTTGAAACTTGAGTGAAACATAGAGGACCAAAATGAACCTTTGACATTTTATTTGAGATAGCGTCAAGTGTGCATTGAAGTCATCATTCACCACCTCTCCTGATAAAGATTCAAATATTGATTCGATATATTGTAAGAGATTAATTCCTTTATCATTTTTGTTTAAGTTAGAGTTTTCACTGTCGAACATATTGACTAATCCCTTAGATGATTTGTAAGCACTTTAAAGAATGTAACAATTGATCAAAAGAATTTAAAATTGCTCCATACTTAAGACTAGAGATCGTATCTTGAGTTCCTTCCACTCATTACTACGGGTTTGTTTGGGAATTAAGAGGAGAAGGGAAGCGGAAAGATTAGAGGAGAAGGGAGGGGAGGGGAAGGGAAGGTTAAGCTTCCATATGTCCTCCCCTTGTTTGGGTGTTGATAACTCCTCCAAAATACTCCAATTTGGAGTATCTTGAATTTGTGAAGGAGAAGGATAATGGAGAATTAAGGATTGATCTTCTATTATCTTTCCCTCTAATTTTCATCTTCCCAAATAAAGGAAAGATATCTTGATTATCTCCTCTTCCCTTCTCCCCCTTAATCCCCAATCCAAACATACCCTACGGCGACCCTTTGGATTAATTATTAATACTATGGAGATATTAAGAGCTTTTGACTCACCGCTTTTCAATCATTGGATCAGTATCAAAATATTTTTTCTTTTAAAAATTTAAGATAACACATATCTTAAGACAGATCCAATAACTGAACATGAACTTCGGCTCAACATAGCTCCGTATTACCCTTAAATCTTAATTATTTAATTCTGAAATCTCAAAGAAGCAACCCGTAAAATGTGTTTTAAATGCCATTAATAAGAGCATGAATTTAAAGGATATGATGGGAGTCAATGACTTGCGTGTGCACGTATGCTGTGCTTTTGAAATTCAACAACCAGAATTTGTTAGAGTTAATACCATGGCCAATGCAAGTTTAGTACACGCCATGGCAGAGTATTGAATTTCAGTACATTTTTTTAATTAGATAGTCTTTAAATATATTTAAGGTAGGTTTTTTTTAATGTGAATTTTTATTAATATCAACAAATGACATTACATAATGGGTAATGTTATAGAGTTATCAATAGTTCAAACTCACTAGTTATAAGTCGTTGGATCTATCTGGAGATCTGCGTCAAAATACTTTTTCTTTTTAAAATATAAGATGACACAAATTTCAAAACAGATCCAACGACTTGTAACTGGTGAGCTTGAGCTATTGATAGCTCAAAATACTTACCCTTACATAATTGAAAGAATGCACTAAAATTCAATAATACTGTACTGTAATCAATCATGAGAATCACAGATAATTTGGTGGTGGAGATTGAGGATATGGAAGTATTAGGTAGAAAAAATAAACAAAGTAGATTACCAAATTTAAATTTTAGTGGAGCTCAATGTATCTCAACCTAATCCCTTTTTCTTTTCTTTTGACTACTCTATTTCGTAGGATTTTATACTTTATTTGCAAAAGAATAAATATATAAAATTTTCTTTTTTTTTAAGAAAAATAATTTGGATATTATAGTATAATAATTAAAAATGGGGAATTGGATCCTCCCAGTGCGTCATCTTGTGAAGTGCACTAAAATTATTGTTTTACTTACACATGAAATAATTATTGGGTTAATTTGTCTATGAATAAAAATATATTAACATTTTGTACATTTATCTCTTACATTTGGTTAACCTGTACCAAATAATAAATTTATATCACCTTTAATATGCAAAACAGTAATTTAATGTGACAAAGTGAGTTGGTACAAATGGTCAAGGATTCGGAGGAAAGTTTTCGTCTCACCCATTGGCGAAGGTTCGAATTCTCTTGAAGCCATCCAAAATCCTGCTTTGGTGGGCATCCAAGGGCTAGTTAAGTAGCTGCAGCTGGGTAAAACTGCTTGCGGTTTAGGCCTGTGCAATAATCATTTGGGTTGTGCTTCTGTTGGTCTCCCCAACATGCCACTGGTGCCCTGCCCGATAGTATTTGAGAGTGCCTTCCCTTACTATCATTTTGATTAAAAAAGACATCTTATGAGATGTGCATTTTAGAAAAACTAATTCTTGAAAATTGCAACGAAACTTGTTTTTTTAAAGGTTGGTTTGGTTGATGAATTAATTTTGGATAAGTAAAAAAAAAATGAAATAAAATATAATATAGATATTATTATATTTAATATAACATAAAAATGAATAAAATTTGAGATTAAAAAATTGATAAAAAAGGTAACCAATTTACCTTATAATTAAATATGGTGGGGATAGTGATGACTACTATGATGAAAACTTTCCTTCAAATGTAAAAAAGATCATGACATTTTCATTGAAAATGGTAACTCCTTCCCTCAAAGAGGGATTCCCTTTCCTTCAAATGTGGGAAATGAGATTCTAAAGAAGAAATCTAACTCTTCATCACCAAACAAATATGAGAATGAGAATTTACTTATCTATATTTTTAGTCTCACATTCCTAATTTTGCCGACCAAAAATATGGTATCTTATATATTTTTATTAAAAAATATTGGTTTTTTTTTTAAGAAAGCCTAAATTTCAACTTTGTAGTATAAAGTATACCATAGAGTGTTCAATCTTTCAGGAAGTTGAGATTTTGAATCTCTATATATTTATTTTCACTTTAATTGAAAATTCAAAAAGAAAAAATATCCAACTTTTCAAAAAGTTGAGCGTTTTGTAATCTTACCTCGAAATGATGTTAATTTGGTTTTTTTTGTCAAAATTAAATATTCACAGTAGATCATAATGACTAATTCATGAAACAATGAAACAATGGATGTGAAAATTTATGCTACTCTATATCCAAAAGCTAAAAATCAAATCCTAACAATTAATTAAAATAAATAAAAAAATCATTTCTCCTTAATTATCAATTTTGGCATTTAAAATGGTACAAACCAAAAGAAAACAATATCTTTTTCTTCAAAATCATCTACATGAGTAGACGTTCAGTGGTACGGTACTATTGAATTCAGTACATCACTCCAATCAATTGATCCCTAATCTATTCAAGGAGTAGATGTTCATTGGTACAGTAATACTGAACTTCAGTGCATCCCTCCAATCAGTTGGTCCCTAAACCATTCAAGGTGGGTCCTAATTAATGTGAGATTTTATTAATATTAACAAATGGCATTACATGATTGGAGGGATGCACTGAAGTTCAGTGGTACGGTACCATTGAACTTTATCCCTATTCAAGATAGATCCTAATTAATATAAATTTTTATTAATATTAAAAAATAACACGAAATATACTGAAGTTTAATAGTACAATAATACTGAACTTTTATCCCAATTCAGTTATACAATAGACAACGTCTCCGCGTTCAAAAGCGTTTAAAATACCAAAATAAAGACTATTTGTACTAAAGACCATGTGATTTCCAAAAAGAACAAAGAAGAAACGGAGTTCATAAAGAAATGTATGACATCAGTCAAACAAGATAGGCAGAAAGTATAAAATTTTCTATTAGCTTTGCTAATAATAAAGCTGCAATCCATTTGCAATATACATAATAATAAACCTGGCTAATAATATTCCTTAATCAATTAATCCTATCCCTTCCACAGCCTAATTTTATCTATCATTTACAAAATTTAAAAAAGAAAAAATTAAATAAAGAAGCAATTACTAATCATCCCCAATTTCTCACATTGATATATTGAGATCAATCCTAGGTTTCTTCATCAATGGGAAAGGCACCACCGTGTTACACCTAGGACATTTGGGATTGTTCTTCATTATCAGTACATATGACAAGCATCCAGGGCATCCAGCAGCCATGGGTGATGACATCATCTTCTCCTCGCTTTCTTCCTCCTGGGTTTCCCTGATTGAAGAAGATGAGGATGAATATGATGGTGATGGTGATGACGACATTAATGATGAGGATGATTTCCAGAACGAGGTCCGCTTCTTGATTGGCTCTTTCTCTGCTCTTTCAAGAGCTGACTTCACTTTGTCAAGGGTGCATACACTCTGGTAATTGCTATTACTTGATGGCATTGGAGGTGAAGATGAAACCAGCTTCAAATCCAAGCTGGTCTCATCGAAAAGGTTCAAAGGCACCTTCAATGGAGAATTGAGTTTGGCTGTGACTTCTGGGTTCATCTGAAGCTTGTGTTGTTCAGACATGGAAGGAGAGCTTAGAGTATTGCACCTCTGAATATAGACTTTCCCTGACTGCAATCATTGAAGAAACATCACCAATTAACAAGAAATTCATCTATGTATATACATATACAGATGAGTGTGAAACTGAAGAATTTCATTTCGGAATTGGCACAAAATTAAAGATCAGATTATATGTAGTACTGGTACACAAAGTTCACTAATGTAATGAAGTGGAATTGAGGTTTTTCTTTGTTAAGATTATGTCGCAGCAAGAAATTGGGGAGTTAAGCTCTCTGAAATTATACCAAATAAACGTATTTGATTAGAACGATGAAGGCCCTGTTTTATAAGATATAAATGCTAAGGTACAGACAGATTCGAGACTGTTTTTTGCAGGTTTTTGATGTTATAATAAAAGCCAAAAGCTAAACATATATCATGACAGATCAAATCAACAATAAAATCTATATGATTTTTCTTTTTAATGATTTATAAAATTCCCTATTTCTTTCTTTCTTCCTTTCCAGTTGTTCAGCAACCAATCAGAAGTAATCCCACACAGTGAAATCACAAAAACTTCCAAATCAAGCATCCATAACGTGTATAAGAAACAAAATCCACAAATTAAACAAGAAAAATACAAAAAGAAACCGTTCCAGTATACGAAATTCGAAGAGCAAATCGTAGCCTAACATTTAAGACCTGAAACAAACAGAACAGCATCATCAACAACGAGAAATTGAAAGAAATTCCCCTCCGATTCACCCTAATCCAATCGTTCAATTCTCCAGAAGGCTATCGATCCAATCATCCAATCATCCAACCAACCAACGAGATTCATTTTCCCGGGAAACAAACAGAAACACACACAAACACACAGAGAGACGGATTTCAAAAATTTCACGCACCTCGAGGTCCAAGCGCTTCTCCCATCCACTAGGAACCTGCAAGTCGAGGTCCAATTCCTGAGATTCGACGACGCACTTGGAAGAGCCCCCAAGCAGGTCTCGAGTAATCAGAGCCGTCGGTTTCTCGCCGTTGGAATCACTCCCCACCGTCCGATGCTGGTCGTCCTTGTAGCCTCCTCCACCTAGAATTCGAACCAGAGAGCTCACATCGGCGGCCATTACTGCGTTTTCACAGAGCTTCTTCGTCTTCTTCACGACGACGACGCTTCTTATATATAGAGAGAGAGAGAGAGAGAGAGAGAAGGAAAGTGATGAGATTTTGGTATGCGAGTGAAGGGAGATATATATGCTAAATGGTAATAAAGAGAGAGAGAGAGAGAGAGAGAGAGAGAGAGAGAGTACGTTATTAATTAAAAATAAAAATAATTAAAAAAAAAAAGAAAAAAAGAAATAATTAAATCCAAATTAAGACTTGTATTAAAATTAATATTTTAGGAATTTTGGTTAATGTGATTAATTGTTCATTAAATGTGGGGGCAAAATAATTAATGGGTAGTGGAAGAGTGGGAAGGGAATTCAAGAAAAAGGAGGCATGTAAGTGATGGCAGCATTAAATGCAAGGAATGGTATAGAGAAAGAAATTGTTACCATAATTGGGTAATTTTGAATTTAAACACATTCACTTAACTGCTTTTAATTTTGGGCAATATATTATCACCCAATTTAATTTCTTTGAAAAAAAAAATTAACATACAATAACTTTATGAGTAAATTATCAAGTTGGTCCCTCAAAGATTAACATCGTCCTAATTTAGTCTTTGAAAAATGCAAATGCTTAATTTAGTCCCTGAAAGATAGTTTTTTTGTTCCAATTTGATCTTTTTTAGTTTTTATGTCAGTTTAATAAACAGCCAGTGACATCTGGACAGGTAACATATTCTTTCTCTGTGTATTTTACCTCGTCATATCACATATCCACATGTCACTGACTGTTTACTAATCTGACGGAAAAACTAAAAAGGACTCAATTAGGACAAAAAAACCATTTTTCAATGACTAAATTAGGGCCAAATTACTCTTTTGGTCCTCAACGTTTGTACGAAGTTTAATATTGGTCCTCAACGTTTCAAAAAGTTATTTTTGGTCCTCAACGTTTTTTGTTTTGGTCAAAATTGGTCCTCTAGAGTAACATCTGTTTGGTTTTACCATTAAATGCTGACGTGGAAGGCTTATGTGGTACACCCTCTCTCCTACGTGTCATATTTAAATGACATGGCACTCTCTCCCACTTCAACTCAGCAAAACGATGCCGTTTTGATTCATTTAAATATAGCAAAACCGGACAAAACGGTGTCGTTTTGCTGAGTTGGAGTGGGAGAGAGTGCCATGTCATTTAAATATGACACGTAGGAGAGAAGGTGTACCACATAAGCCTTCCACGTCAGCATTTAATGGTAAAACCAAACAGATGTTATTCTAGAGGACCAATTTTGACCAAAACAAAAAACGTTGAGGACCAAAAATAACTTTTTGAAACGTTGAGGACCAATATTAAACTTCGTGCAAACGTTGAGGATCAAAAGAATAATTTGGCCACTAAATTAGGTATTTGCATCTTTCATGAACTAAATTGAAATAAGGAAAATACTTAGATCAATTTTTTTATATCCTTTCCATCAAATTCTCCAATATAAATATGACACGTGTCAAAAAAATTTTAAATGACCAATCACAGTAGATAGAGAATGTAGAAGACTACCTTTTATATGACTAATCATAAAAAAAATAGAGTGTAAATATAACGTATGATTGGTGGAACTTAAATATTAGGAACTTAACTTAAATTTTTCCTTAAGATAATCCTAACTTTTCATGACCAACTTAATGGTGAATAAAAGTTCAGTGGTACGGTACCACTGAAGTTCATACATCCCTCTAATCATATAAAGCCATTTGTTAATATTAATATAAATTAACATTAATAAGGATCCACTTTGAATGGTTTAGAAACCAATTAATTTGAGGAATGTGCTGAAGTTTAATACTACCGTACCACTGAACATCTCCACCTTAGTGGTTTACTCTAAATTTATTTTAAAAGGTATTATTGATTGAATTGAGAATGGTTTCAAGTTTGAAAGGTTATAAATGAAGATTTGGGTCTCGTGGAAGCATGACGTTAGCTTAGTATTATGAAGTTTCAATAAATTTTGGGATTGTACAGTTTTAAAACGTACAGAGTCTGAATTGAGTGAAATAATGTGTGGTCCATTTGGTATAATTATTCTTGCCTCAAAATTTAGCCAAAATCTAAAATCTCATCCATTATAGATAGTGGAAAAAAGAAAGAAACAAAATATTCTTGCAATTTTACATCTCAAATCATTTTAGTTAGATAAAAAAAATTCAATGAAAAGATACATGCATTCGTTAATAAATTAAAAATAAAGGAGTGTATTCGTGTATATGGTTGAAAACTTTGGTGCACTTTTTTTTTTTTGGGGTGAAAAAGAATGGTGGTAAAGAAGACACTCTCAAAATCTATTATAGGTAGGACGTGAATGATATGTCCGGAGATTAGCAAAGGCACAACTTAAAAGAGTATTAAATAGGCTTAAATTGTAAATAGTTTTGAATGGTTTCTAAAAAAGAATACCCATCAAATAAGATTTTGAACGATCTCAAAGAAATTCAAACCCTCGTCCATAGTTGGAGGAAGAGTTTTTCTTCTAAATTTTTGACCAGTTATATCAAACTACATTGGCAACTTTGGTGCATTTATTATAGTGTGATCTCATGTACCGGAATATTTCATGGTATGTGATATTATAATATAAGATATAATGGTATGTGCAATACTAATGTTTAATATGATAATAGAAATATTTTATATTTCAAACATATAACTAGGGATGTCAAAACGGGCTTGGCTCATGGGGCCGGTCCAGTCCGACCCTTAGAACACACTACAACAAAATTTGAATTTATCCATGGAATATATTCCGTGGGGAATCCGTGTGAAAAAAAAAAAATTTCTTTAAAATTAGCCACGGATTGATTTCCGTGGATAATTTCATAAAATTAGTCACAGATTAGCCACCGTGGATAATTTGTCAATTAGCCACGGATTGGTTTCCGTGGCTAATTTCATAAAATTAGCCACAGATTAGCCACCGTGGATAATTTGTCAATTAGCCACAGATCTAACCACGGTTTAATTTTAGTGGGCAATTTTTTGGAATAAGCCAATCCGTGGGTAAGTAATAAATTAGCCGTGAGCAATGGTTGGGAATTTGACACATTTTGAGAAAAGATTTTTAGCCTTGGTTCATTTTGGCCCACGGTGGACTTACAAGGACTAGGGCGGGGCGGGCCACATGGGCTTGTCTATCTTTTTTTTACCTATTTTTTAAAAATATTTACAAGTATTTTATATTATATAAAATATTATGGCCTATGTTGATATATAATATTCATTCATAATATGTTAATATATAAACTAAATTTTATCGGTCAGTTTGTAATATTCATTCATAATATGTTGATTAAAAAAAATAAACTACACTAAATTACTTTTAAAATCCTATTATTCTAAGCCAACTTATAATATTTATTTTCAATATGTTGATATTTGATCAAATAAAATACTCTTACGGGTGGACCAAGCTCGGCCCAGCCCATTTTATTGTTGGCCCATGGTGGACCCGTCCACGGCCACGTGGACCGGTCCATTTTGACATCCCTACTTCCATTTTAATATGCAAATATTTGATGCTTTTGTTGAATAACATAAGTTACTTTCTAATTTTTCTTATTTACCTTTATAAAAGTTAATAAGATATATATATATATATATATATATATATATATATATATATATATATATATATAATATGATAACTTGATAAGTAATTAAAAAAAGGCATCCATAATTTCTATACTAAAAAATTAATATTTTATAATATTTACTAATAATTAGTTAATAGTGATAGATGTTTTTTTATTAAAGTGTGAAAATAACTAAAGACAATAAAAATTGACGCCAAATAAAAATAAATAAATAAAGGTATAATTGATAATTCAATAAAAAATTAATTTTTTAATTGTGTGATGCGAAGATAATATAATTTTTTAGTTGTTATCAGATCACATCTTCTTTACTGTGATGTGACAACAATGTTATCTCATATATCATCAAGTGCTGCTCACAACATATCTAACATCGACATCTAACTCTAACATCCAAAATATCATAACATATAAAATGACAAAGTTAGGACTTAGGATCATAGCGTATCAAACTCACCCTAAGTGAAAAACTCACGTGTGTTTGTTATAAAAAGTGAATCCTTTGTCATAATACGAGTAAAATACTATTTTGGTCCTCCACAGATGTTTTCTTTGTCAATTTGGTCCCCCACAAATCGGTGTTATCAATTTGGTCCTCCACAGATCAAACTGTTAGCAATTTGGTCCTTCCGTTAATTAACTTGCTGACATGTTAAGTTAAGTTGTGACTAAGCAATTTTTTTTATCTGACTAGACATTAATTAATTTAGAGTAATTTATTTTTTATTTAAAAAACCTTTTAAATTAAAAAAAAAAGTAAAAAAAAAATGGCACAAATATACTTCTTTGCGTTAAAACATCGATCATAACATCGAAAGGACCAAATTGCTAACAGTTTGATCTGTGGGGGACCAAATTGATAACATCGATCTGTGGGAGACCAAATTGACAAAGGAGGCATCTGTGGAGGACCAAAACAGTGTTTTACTCGTCATAATACTATAGGTGTGTTCGGTATGGTGGAAAAGAGGAAATGGAATATATATATATATATATATATATATATATATATATATATATATGGGTCCCATATGTCACTTACTTTTTTATTTTCATCTTAAAAAATGCGTATAATTAAAAAAAAATACAAAATGTCTATTATATCCTTTGATTTGACACAATCATAATCATCTTTTCTTTTTATTATTTTAATATAAGGAGTAAAGTAGTAATTTTAATACATTCCCATTCCATTTTCCTTCTCAACTCTTACTAACAAACACAATAAAATCATTTCTTTTATCGATTTTTTTCTTTCCCTTTTCATTTTTATTTCTGCGTAAAAAACATATATTATTTTTTACCATTAAAGAGAAATAAACAACGGTAGAGCCGTAGAGGATCAATTTTGCTTTCTATGTGATGAGATATGCTCACATGCAAGGGTAAAAGTAACTTTTATATTTTAAAATTTTATACTAATTTATACGATTTTAGATGTTAAACAAAATTAACCACAATTTAAAAATTTTGAGATAAAATTAATCGCAAAAAATAGATCGTGAAATAAAAAATTTAGAAATAGAAAAAAATACTTTTAGGGTTTTACCTTTTTTTACACAGTAATTTACTTACCGATTAATATATAAAATAATAATTTCTTTAATTTTACTCATTAATGTATAGAAATAATGTACTCACAGGTTTCACAAAATTAAATTTGCAATTAATAGGATCCATATGGTATATGAGAAGATCAGAAGATAATTATAAAACTTTGAATATGAGTGTGCTAAATTTAAGATTCAATTTTCAACATTGGAACTTCAAATCAAATGCCGCGTTAGGATTTTTACTTTTTTTTTTACAAGTATTTTTTATTAGAGTTAATTTTATTTAGTGTTATTAATTAAGCATTAAATATGAATACAATATTTAATAAATATTCAAATCATAATTTATTATATGTGAGAACCAATTCGTTTGATTAGTTAGACTCAACCATAGTTAGTATCACACATTGGAACTATAAAATAAGTTTAAGTTTTTTGTCAATAAATTTTTTTTGATAACCCAAGTTTTTTGTCAATAAAATTAATTATATAAAATTTCCAAAATAATAAAAGTCTTTTTCTTTGTAAAAAAAAATTATCTTGATAAAAAAATAGCTAAATTTATTTTGATAAACAAACAAAAAATTTATTAGAAAAGAGTTAAATATAAATTTTTTTAAATGAAAAGTAATATATAATGCCCAAATTAAAACATCTATTCAAACGGCTTTAAAACAAAAAAGGGAAGGAGGAGAGTGACGTTTTTGAACAAGTTTGGAGATGAAAAGGTGAAACATGAATGAAATAGAGGAAGAAGAGTTTTAAAATAGGAATTTAAAGAAATAGAGAAAAGTAAAAAAAAAAAATCTATAAATAATAAATATTTCACAAAAATATTCAATAATAACGCTCCTTCGCCATAACTATTGGTCAAATCCAAACCTTCCCCATTTAATGTATCTTCCATCAACCTATATAGTATATATAATAAATTACATAGTCAAACTCAAATGTATAAAGATTATGTTATAATTGAGAAAAAAAATAAAAACAATTTAATTAACCTAAATCTTAGGGCACCTAGCTATGATCTAACACTATTTTTTAAGAGACAAAATACTATTTAGTCTCTGAATTGTTGGTCAAACTATTATTTAGTCCCCGAATTTATAAAAATACTATTTAGTCCCCGAATTTATAAAAATACTATTTAGTCCCCGAAATTTCCAATTATGTCCACTATTTAGTCCCGAAATTTGACAAAAATACTATTTAGTCCCCGAATTTGCAACTATGTCAACTATTTAGTCCCTAAACTTAACAAAAATACTATTTAATCTCCGAATTTGCAACTCTGTCAACTCTAACGGGTAATAGTCAGGAGACTAAATAGTTGATAGAGTTGCAAATTCGGGGATTAAATAGTATTTTTGCCAAGTTTGGGGATTAAATAGTTGACATAGTTACAAATTTCGGAGACTAAATAGTAATTTGACCAATAATTCTGGAATTAAATAGTATTTTGCCTATTTTTTAACAAGTGAATTTTCTATATTTTGATCTATTATTTAGTATTTATCATCTATATGTGCACACACTTTTTTTTTTTAAGAACAAGAGAAAGAAAAAGAAGGATTATTTATCATGCTTAAATAATTTACCTATTTTTGTGGTCAAATAAATATTAAAAAAGATACAATGTCCAATGCATAGAGAGAGAAGTTAAAGGTACACAGAATTAATGGCTTAAAACCAAGTATTTACTACTAAAACAGATGAATAAATTAATAATAATATTTTGTCTCATGTATTTGGTGCTTTCATGCTAAGGAAGGTGTGAGAATTAAAGAGGAGGCATCAAATTATAAATGCAACATTTAATACCGCAAAAAACCTGCTCACTTGATATGATCAAAATCAAGGCACGACTCTTAAATAAATAAATAAATAAAATATTAATATAATTTATTTGTTGTATTTTTTCAAAAATATCCAAATTTGTGTGTAGTTTATAAATGAGATTAAGTGGAGATGAGAAAACAAAAAGAAATAGTAAGGATAGGATGATGAGGAGGAGGAGGAGGAGGAGTTAATTAATGTGGTTGGAAAACATTTATGTTACAAACTAAATGCTTCTCTTCTTTCTTTGGTAAACATTAAATTAGGATATTGAATGCTATTAAATATTGTAAATTTAGAAAAAGGAAATTAAAAAAAAAAAAGGAAGGGGAAATGGATAGGCCTTTTTGGTGCACCTTCCTTTAATTTCTTAGAGAATAGATATTGGAGTGAGGTAAGGTATTAAAGATGAACCATAAAATTCAGCACTCCTCATTTATTCTCCTATCATAATGCTTAACTCTATATAGATTCATGTCAACCTCCCATGTCGTCTTTCTAACTTCTAAGGCCCTAGCTATTTTTAATGGTTTTATATTGTAATTTGTATTTTGTACTCTCTCCGGTTCATAATATTTGCTTCGTTGGATAGGTGCCCGAGCACAAGCCAAGAAAATCAGTAGTTCAGCTTAAACTTAGAAAAATATGTGATTAAAAGACTAAATTATCCTTACTAATTAATTACTCATACTTATTCTTTTTCCATTAATTTTTATCTTGAGAATAAGTATTAGATAGGGATAAAATTGTAAAAAAAATAATTAATCTTTTCTTGATTTTATAAAATAGAAGATATTTTGAAACATAGAAAAATGTCCTAACGAAGCAGATATTGTGAACCGGAGGGAGTATATAAAATATCTGGTTTTTTTTCCCTTGAACTATAAAATAAAAATGAATTATTATATTTTAAAATAAAAAAATTAATGAATAGAATTAATTTATAATTTTTATGTTATTTATTGTAAACTTTATAGTATTGTCACTCATAAGTATTTTCAACGATTGCTATTAATTATTGAAAAAAAGGATATTTTGTAACAAAAATTAAATAAGTATATATTTTTTCAACAATTAAATTTTGATCGTTAAAATAACTTGTTGAAAAAAGTCAATGATAGTATTTTTGACGGTCAACAATTGTTGATATTTGTCGATAATATTATTTTAGACAATATATTTATCGACTATGGTCATCTATCGAGAAAAATATTATTAAAAAAAGTGTTGTAAAAATAGTATTATCAACAATTACTAATCGTCGAAAATACTATTATTATTTTTTAAATAACTTATTTCGATGGTCAAAATTTAATTTTTAAAAAAAGTATATTTTTTTCAATAAATGATTAAAAATACTCATATTTGTTATAGTGACTTTTTTGTTTTCTATATTTTAAATTCTAACTTCACATATTTTTCTTCTGTACTATAATATATAAAGACTAATGACTCAAAAAGACGGAAGATTCAAAAATCATTACACTATAATATAATATAGGCTAAAATTTATAGAATCTGTTTAATTTTTTAAACTTTACATTCAATTTTCTTAAACTTTTAATTTTACCCACAAAATCCTCTATGTTAAGAATTAAATTTTTTTCTAATCGAGTTTCCCTATGCTAACAAGGATCTTGTTACGCCAGTATTTTTTTAGCTAAGTTAAGGACATTTCGGTCTGGTGCTAATTGAAAAAACTAAAAAGTGATTTTGATTGGGATTTTTTTTTGAGATGCTTGAATACCCTTTAATTAGCTATGGAGTTCCTCCAATTATATATTTTATTTATATTCTCTTTTTTCAATGATTGATCATGCAAAATTTGGTGTTATATATTTTCTCTCTCCATTATGATGTGTCATACAAACACTTGTTCCCACGTGTCTTATGTGTATTGAAGAACTTCATAACAAGCATCTAAGCAATTTCACCTAAGCTTAATTAATCCAAAAAAAATACTAATATAATAAAGTATTTGTTAAAATAACGAAATTTTGTAAAAAAAAATGGACGAAATTTTTCATCAAGGTAATCTGTGCCCAAAATTATAATTAAATTAAGATGAGTTGGATGTAAGACTTGAAAACTCAAAGGAGGTTTTGTCCCTATAGTCAAGGTGTTATGTACATTTTAACCTATAATACTTAGGGTATGTTTGGTTAGTGGGGTGGAGGATATAATGTGGGATGTAATCGAACATTACATCTAACATTCTTTCTACCAAACATACCTTATTTTTTGTAAAATGATGAAATTATGTTTTTGCGCTTATTTTTTTACCTATTTTTATTCCATTTCCACTTTTAATGTAAGGGTAAAATTGTCATTTTATCCACTTTTATTCCAATTACATCACACTACAAGAAAAAATAGGATTAGCTACGGATTTTTTTCATAACTAATTTGTAGCAATTCCCCTGCGACATCCTTCGGCAACCAATTTATATTTTTGAAAAATGGCCCTAGGAGGACTTGAAGACAAAACATCAAGGATCAAGAATGATGATAATATTTACACCAACCACTGGGCCATTTATCACTTTTTGATTTATTAATGTAAAACATTTTTTTTATATATATAATAAATTAGCTATGGATTTTTTACCTAGCGAATCCGTAACTTATTAGCTAGGGATTAGCTAGAGATTTTTTTCCCTAGCTAACGTAGCAAATCGGTAGCTAAATTTGAGAAACTTTTGCTACAAAAAAAATCCGTTGCTATTCCATAGCAAATTTTTCTGCCTTTTCGCGCCAAACTTTTTCCCTAGCTAATTAGCTAGAGAAATCCGTAGCTAAATTTGAGAAACTTTTGCTACGGAAAAATCTGTAGCTAAAATTGGACAAAATTTTGCTACGGAAAAATCCGTAGCTATTCAATATCAAAATTTTCCCGCTTTTTCGCGCCAAACTTTTTTACCAAATTAGCTAGGAATTTTTGTCTCTAGCTAATCCGTAGCTAATTAGCTAAGGATTTTTTCCCTAGATAATTAGTTAGGAATTCTAGCTAATTTTTGTAGCTAAACCAACATTTTCTTGTAGTGCATGTCAAAATTTAATGATTATTATATTTATTTTAAAAGTTAATTACATTTAAAAAAGTTGTGTTATATACATTTTTTTTGTTTTATTGGTATCCTCTTATATGTACACATTTTTTTAATGGGGATTCAAATATTGGTTCGTCACGTTAAAAGAGACTAATACATTCTACTAGACCAAACCTTCCTTATGTATGTTATGCTAATATTATTTTCAACAAGACATAAGTTACAATTTTATTTATTTTATTAAAAAGAGTATAAAGTCATTGATCTCTTGACAAATATCAAATGTACATTATCAACAGAGTTGGATTTAGTAGAAGATACAAATCTCTCATAACATTACGAATTAAGTCTTGACTCTATTGAGAGAGATACTTACATTTAGTGTCTAACGATTTTTTAAATTTTCAACAAAACTTAAGTTATAATTTTATTTTATTTTTTGTAAAAAAGAGTATAAAGTCATCGATCCCTTGACAAATATTAAATGTTACATTACCAACAGAGTTGGATTTAGTGGAAAGAATTAGTCATTCATAACGCCACAAACTAATGTTTGACTTTATTGGGAGAAATACTCACATTTAGTGTCTAATAATATTTTGAATATAATTACCTCCAAATTAAAAAATATACCTATGAAAAATAAAACAAAATATAACATTAATCTATGTCTTTATTTTTCTTTAAACATTTTTACTCGAGATACTATACTAAATAGTAAATATGAACACCTCTAATATTGTTTGATATACTTAATTAATAAATCACAAAATTAATGTTCAATAAAATTTTAAAATTAAATATGATTTTTTATAGAGAGTTCAACTATCAAGAGTAGGGATGATTAAAATACTCATACCTTATAGGTACCTTGAAATTTTTTCATGTGGGTTTGGGTATGGGTCCGTTTACAAATTCAATGCGTCCAGAAATAGGTAAAGGGGTATCCTATCTATACCTTACCCGTAATACTAATTATTTATTTTTATATATAAAAAAGTAATTATTCTTAAATTTTTTGTGTAGAGAAAATATATAATTATAATAAAAAAATGTTAAAATTTTATACACATAAAAGTAATTTAATAGTACATTTATATTTATGATTTATTTTTTTGTGGTTATAGATGAAAAATTGATAAAATAAGTTTTATATTAATAAAATAATAATTTATTCAAAATTTTTATGGGTCTGGGTATGGGGATTTGACTATTCGAAGGGTCTGGTGATGGGGATTGATTTAGATACCTGCTAAGTTCGGATCTGGCGATGAGGGATGCCTAACACCTTCCCCTTGATGTAAGTAGCCTCTCAAGCTCGTGTTTCACATTCTTTAAAAACTTGTTTCAAAAAACATTTCCAAATTAGGGACAAGAAACTTGGTGGCGACTCTGTCACGAGAGGCGGTCGTTACAACGTTTAAACCCTACTCAGGGCTGACAGACCCACGAGACCGCCTAAAGGCGTTTGACTCCACCAAGACCCTTATGGGTATGAACGAGCAACAACGTTTTTGGATATTCCCATCCTTCCTTCATAGGATAGCCCTATGATGGTTCTCGGCGCTCCCGCTAGGGGCCATTCATAGTTTCAATGACATGTCTCGGTTCTTCTCAGTGCAATTTTCCAATGATGACGTTTCACCAAGAAGAGGGAGAAACTCTGCAATCTTTCCTACAAAGGTTCTAGGGGTTAACCCAACGGTTAAAAGGCCTCTCGGATACATTGAGTGATCTTATAATCAAACAAGGTCTCCGATCCACTTCATTCTATTGAGACCTCGTCAAAACTCCTATAACCACCTTGGTTGTTGTTGGGACAATATATTGTCCATACTTTAATTTGATAGGTTTTGATAATGTTCTACAAAAATATGATTTTAATGTTGAGAGATCTTGATTTGATTGATTAAGTTGTAACTTGAATATTTTATATATTAATCAATTAAGTCAAATAAAGATCTCGGCCAATTAAGGAAAGATTGTGATTTAGTCATATATTGATCATGCTCTTAAATGATTTATTATGAAATCATATCAAAGACAAATAAAGAATGTTTTACTAGAATATTTTTATCAAGTATATTTGTCTTTAATATTAGAATATCCATGATTGATCAAATGATTATCAAGAGATTTAATAAAATAGCATTTATTACTTTGAGGAATCTTCTCATAAAAGGCTCCTGAGACCTTTGGTCGATCATTGACCAGAAGCTTGATTTAGAAACATATCAAAGATTGAAAAATAGCATATAAAATGATTGTGCATTATTCATGAATGTATTCTCACATGTTTTATATGCAAATATATCAAAGGGATAATTGAAAAAGGAAAGATTTAGTCATAAGGTTGATTCTGTATTCAAAACTGATTGAACAGTGAATCATTGACTAAATACTTTAGAAAAGAAATCAAGATGACAATATATATTGTCCTTAAATGCTTTTATTGCTGAAAAATCCAAAAAAGGAACTTAGTTTGATTTCAGAAAAGTTGATATTGAGCAGATTGATTCAGCATTAACATACTTTTCATATTGGGAGCTACCAGTAGGCTGTCAAGCATTGACCCGAGTCAAAATGAAAAATATCTTTGTGAATCAAGATAGCATTGAAGAAGGGATTAAAGGCCAACTTAAATGAAGATTATTTGCTGCATTGAAGAGCTCTCCAACGTTCAAAAGCTTCAAGCCTATATAAACTCAAGACTTGGACAATTGCACTTCAAGAGAGATTGATCTACAAGCCTTAGTGTTCCAAGAAAGTGTGATTCAGCCTTTAAGCATTCATCTGAATTTATTTGTCTCTTAGTGAGAAGTTGAAGCCTGTATCCCTTTCATTTCACTTCTTAATCTCTTCCCTTCCTGTCTAGAGTCCGGGTAGGAACCTAGGACAGGGAGGTTAATTGATCAGTGGGCTACTGGTCAAGTTTTAGTTTTTGGGAGTGTTATAATTCACGGATTGGTTGTAAAAGCACTTGTTCTAAGCCTTTGGTTGAGGTTGCCTGGGTTTGAGGTTGTCTGAGTTAGGTGGTAAAAGCCCTAGAGGCTGATCCTATCTTTAAGGGTTACCTATGTTAGGTAGTAAAAGCCATTATGGTTGATCCCTTGGTGTTTTGAAGGTTTCCTGGTTGTAATTCACATTTCCCAAGCTAGTGAAGTAACTCCTCCTACTTGTTTAGTAAGAGGGAGTGAGAGGACGTAGGAGATTTGATCCGAACCTCTCACTATAATAATTGCTTGTGTTCTTTATTTAGTTACTGCTTTTAACATTAACCTAAACTGTTTTTCAAATTAACCAGAACTAAACTTTTTATAAAAGTAGCCTTATTTGAAAAACTGAGAATATTTTTCATTAACCAAAGTTTCATTAGCCTAAATTTTTAAAAAGCCAATATTTTTGTAGATTAACCAATTCAACTCCCCCTTCTTGGTTCTTTCAGTTGTAATACTAGCAAGGACGGATCAGCTCGTGGACAAAGGAAACACCTATAATGCAACCATTAATATGATCATTGGTGGGTTAGATCACTTGGCCAAGCGCTAAGAAAAGGAATCCATTGGTTACTCGGAGCCCATCACCTTCAATTACTCCAACATTACCTCTGTCAACATTGAGAGCGATGTCAACCTCGTCGTCATCATGACAACTATCGCCGATTATGATGTCAGAAGAATCCTAATGGACCAAGGCTCATCCGCCAATATATTGTTCCTCGCTGCGTTCAGGAAAATGAACCTAAATGAATTATTGAAACCCTTCCAAGGGACTCTCATCGATTTTTTTGGCACACAAGTGTCGCTCGAAGGAACTTTACGCATCCGTTTATCCATAAGCACGACACCCCAGGTTGCCAGCGCCGACATCGATTTCATCGTAGTCTCTAAGCGCTTGGGTTACAACGCCATCCTAGTGATGATGTCTATTTCTTTCATAATAAAATGTGTTTTGTATAATAATATTTATAATAATTAGTAATATTATATGATTTATTGTATAAATAGGTTAATATGCATTTAGTGGGTTTTATGTGATTTTATTGTATAGTTTGTGATAAATCCTTGGTTGTTGAGTAAATATTATTATTTGGATTAAACCGGGACTATTATGAATGTATTTGGTTGATTTTAGGTCAAACGGGAAAAGATAAACCACTAAGGATTCAAGGAATGACTTATGTGACAAGCCAGGAAGTGTAAGAGGGGTAAAAAACTGAAGACACACTACAAAAAATTGGGTATTTAGGAGCGGTTTTTTATGGTATTTAGCGGCATTTTTAATCGCTGCTTCAGTACTTAGCAGCGGTTCCAAAAGCGCTACAGAAGCATCCGCCACAAATTACTTCGCAGCGGTTTTGTGTAAACCGTTGCTATTTTTAGATGTGTCTAAGGCCCCAAAAAGAAAAAAGTAGATGACCATGTCTACTTTGCAGCGGTTAATAATCGCTGCTAGGTTGAACGTAATTTTCTTTTTATCTATGGGAGCGGTCTGTAAACCGCTGCTATGGAATATTCTTTTAAAAAAATTATATTTACATTTTTTTAAAATGAATTATATTATATTCATTCATAGAAGCAAAATATTAAAACTTTGATAGGAGAATCAATTATGAAATATAATAAAATCTTCAAAATAACTCAGAATTATCCAAATAAGTTGAAACATTTTAAAATATCAAACAAAATATATATGTTTCTAAAAGCTACTTATGCAAAATACACCAAAAGATCCTAAAAGCAACTTATCCAAAATACACCGAAAGATCCTAAAAGCTACTTATCCAAAATACATAAAAAGATTTTAAATGTTACTTATCCAAAATACACCAAAAGATCAATGATATAGCAACAAAGCATCCATCTATGTAAAGTTTATATAATAACTAATAATAATTAATCATTGTTCAAAGATGGTGTAGAACGACTTGCAACTTCGGGAGAAAACTGTCCACTTCCTTCATTGGGTACCTATAAATATTTTAAGAACAAATGTTAATATAGGAAAGACAATATACTTAATTTGCTTTTTAATTAATAAGCCTAAAAACTGAAAACAAATATTTATGAGCATTACCAATGGAGTTTGTAAGTGAGCAAATTCAGGTGGCACATGACCCACATATTTCTTAAACATGAAAATCATAGCTGCCTCCAAACTTTCCACTCTACTATTGCTTGTATGCAATTTTTTTTTTATTGCAATTGTGAGACTTCATTTTGTAGCTCTAAATTAGGATTAGAAAAGTTCATCCCACCAAAGAAACGAGCGGGAGGTCCAAACACTTGAGATGGACAAGGACCTAATCCCAAACCTCGAACTCTATCCGAGTGCTCCTTTCCTAGAACCATTGCAAGTGAATCTTCTGTCGAAATTGCTTGGGAAGAAGTCCCTCCAACTTCATGATTAAAATTTTTTTCCTGCATATATATATATATATATATATATATATATATATATATATATATATGTTTATATATATATATAAACCACAATAGTTCATTGTACAAAGGACACCATAAATTTTTTTTTGGTGAAATAGCATAATCTTAGTAACATGATAAAATATATTGAAAATAAGAGAAAGCAAGAATACAGAACATAGCATAACAAGACAAAATAACTAACATCATTGAAGCTAGACTTCCAAAAGATGGCTGGTTAGAAACAGTCATAACTAGACGTGAGAATTAGGAAAACAAAGTCTAAAACAACAAGCATTCTTGGGTGGCAATGTTTTATTAGTCTAGATATATACTTACACTTATCAGTCTAGCTTCATCATTGACAAAAGATCCATCTCTTCTTTTGTGTGTAGCAGTCCACACATCTCCCCTACTTACTGGGGCTCCCTTCTCAATCTCCTACAAATTTCAACATATTTGTAACATTTCTCAATTTATTACAAAATTAAAATCTAACTATTTAACAAAGTGACTACCATCTCTGCCCTCTTGCGAGCTATACTCTTTGATCCTCCTGTATGCGGGATGTTTTGCTTCTTTCGATTTTCCTTATTTTTCTTGCTCTTCTCCTGACAATCAACAAATATATAGATTAATAAATTTAATCATAAATTTTAAAATAATGTAAAAGAACATAGTTATCTGATTCTTTGGGTCATGCGATAATCAACAAAGGATGCCCATTGCTCTCTAGTAAGGCCTAAAGGGGGATTGGCAATGTTTTCCTCTCTAGTTTTTGATGTATCATACATTTTATACAATTTCCCCCTACGAGCCCTCCACTTTTTTCCAATTGATTGCAAAATAAAACGCTTATGTTATCCATCATCCACAATAAATTTAGCCTTCAAGATAGAACAATGAAACTAATGAATATATACAGGTAATAAAAATAACTTAATTAAAGATTAATTTTTTTACCTGAACAGTGTTCTTATAAACTTCATTCTTGTACACATTTGGCATGGTGGTCCACATTGCGTAACTTATTGGAAACAAAGTAAAGTCACCGCTTTCTACGACGACTCTTTGGTGGCGACTAAAAAAGTCACCGCTAAGAAAGATTTTTCAGTGGCAACATTTGATAGTCGCCACCAAAGAGTCACTACAAGAAAAAACTGATTTAGCTACGGAAATTAGCTAGGGAAAATTTCCCTAGCTAATCCCTAGCTAATTAGCTACGGATTAGCTAGGGAAAAAAATCCCTAGCTAATTTGGTAAAAAAATTTGGCGCAAAAAGGCGGGAAAATTTAGCTAGGGAATTTAGCTAGGGAAAAAGGGATTTGCTACGAATTTCCCTAGGTAATCCCTAGCTAATTAGCTAGGGAAAAAATCCCTAGCTAATTAGCTAGGGATTAGCTACGGATTTTTCCAAGCTAAAATCCCCAGCTAATCCGTAGCTAATTTATTATATGTGTATATATAAAATGTTTTACATTAATAAATTATAAAGTAATAAATGGCCTAGTGGTTGGTCTAAATGTTACCATCCATGATGTCTCGTCTTCGAGGCCTCCTAAGACCATTTTTCAAAAATATAAAGTGGTTGCCGGAGGAGGTCGCCGGAGGTGGCCGCCGGCCGGTGGTGGAGGAGGTCATCGGAGGGGGTTGCCGGTGGCCGTCATCGGAGGGGGTCGCCGGAGGGGCCACCGGAGGTCGGTGGAGGAGGTCGCCGGCGACAATTTTTGGAGGGGGTGAGTTAGCTACGGATTAGCTAGGGAATTTAGGGATTAGCTACAGATTTTTCCCTAGCTAATTCTGTTTTTTCTTGTAGTGAGTCTTTGGTGGCGACAAAATAGTCCACTAACTCCTTCATCACCTACATAACGTCCCTTTCAACAATACGCCTTGCTGCCACCTCCTCTGGAGAAACAATACTCCCTCCAGCAATGGCCACATTCCCACACCATGGAGAACGACAGTCAGAGGAATTACGATGCCAGCATTATCAGAACCAAATGAAGAAGAAAGCTCTAATTCTTGAGTACGCACCATCGTTCATAACAACGATTAAGCATAGGGGAGAAAAAGAGTAGAAATGAGAAATTGTTCTCCGCTCTAAAATTCACTAGGGAAGGTTTCTCCTTTGGTAATACTCTCTAGACCTTTCACAAAAATGCAAAATGCAAGTGAGAACGAAAAGAAAAAAAATATCTAAGGCTAGGGGTGTGCATTGGGTTAAGTCAACCCACCAGCTCGAACCAACCCACCACGGGTTGATCTTTTCAACCCATTGTTCTATTACTTTGGGTAATGGATCTAAGAATTTTCAACCCGAACCAACCGGTTAACCCGCCGTATTTATTTTTCTAATAAAAATATATGTTGTGTTGAATGATATTTAAGTTAATTTTTTATTCTTTAATTAGTTATTTGCTTGTATAGGTAGTAGGATGCTTTTTTTTTTTTAGTTTCTGTATAAAGTACAATGGATGTTTAAATAATTGTTAATGCGTTTTTTAGATTTTTTTAATAATTAAATTATAACTTTAACTACATTTTTTTAGATCTTTTGTTTAAAATACATTATAATCTATTAATAAGAGCAATTATGACATTTAATTTTGTATTATATTTAAAAGTTATTAAATAACTAATACAACTATTAAAAGTTATAAGAAAATAAACACAAAAACATTTCAAAAAACTAAAAAGTAAAAAAAAAAAATTGGGTTGGTTCCAACCTGCCCAATGACGAGTTGGCTTGGTTCAGATTTGGCATTATATTTTTCCTCAACCAGAACCAACCCAAGATGCTAATGTTTAATTAGATTTTTTCCACTCAACATCTCGACCCGACCCGTGCACACCCCAACCTAAAGCGTGACTGTTCAAGTCATTAGGAAGGACGGAAATTCCCTATCACACGCATCGTTGAGCGCAACCCATTAATGTTGACAATCTTTTGAGCCTCGTAATCGACTGATAATTGTTACGTTATTATTGCTCTTCCTTTCCAAAACTTGAGAATCAAGTAACACTACAATACAACCACGGGACTAACGACACGTGGTTGGGGGACTCCTGCCAAAAGTCACCCACACAAAGAAACTTCCAGAACCTTCAAACCCTGGTTCACAGAAGATAAAGAGGTGATCCAACAGCTCGTCCATCGCTAACCTACGACAAAATCTTGGCAAACAAAATCACACCATAGATTTTGCCTCCGAAGACCCCATCCTTTGCATTTCAGGAGAGCCCTTGCCCCTCATGGGCAAGCCAAGGAATCAACTTCCCACGTCATTAAACGACGTGCCCATGCACCTAAACTTCAGGCTCTTGCCCTTTAAGCATTCAAAAGGGTCTTCACCCTCTCAAGTATAGATGTCCGCTCGTCATGTGCCTTGATAGGCACTCGCCCCATGTGTTCCATGCAGGCCTAGTGCCTAAAGTTCTCTAGTTTGACACACCCAGGATTAAAAGCTACGGGCTCAAGCACCAATAGACTTGAGGGACTTATGGTACTACTAAAGTTAACCGACCCTCTTATGGTACACGTTTCACTCTCTGGCATAAGAGCTGGCTCAGCATTTAATGGTTCTCTTATGCACTAGAAATAAGTGCCTCCACACACAACCCTAGGCACTTAACAACATCGTACCTCACCTACTGACAAGAGTTAACTCCCACTCTCTAAACACCTTCGAGATTTTCTCATTGCCTCATGTATACAATCTCTTAACCTCCATTCATGTGACCCTACATGACCATCAACCAGGAAACACAACCCTTACCACCATTGAGCGCTTCCCTCCGTCTAACGGCACCTCACCACCTTTACCGAACCTCCCACGGTTCCCTTCTGATGACCAGCTCACCATCTTCATGTCCTAGTCGCACATGACCTACCTCTACAAATAATCCTATCTACCTAACGGTCACCAAGGACATTCCTTGATCTCGAGCTACGTGTGGACTTTGATCCTTTTTTTAAGATACATAGGCACCTAAGTCTTACCTAAGAACAAGTCATCTTATTCCTTAAATCTATTTACCAAAAATAAATTTATCATGTAATATTAATGAGTAAAACACTGTTTTGGTCCTCCACAGATGTCTCCTTTGTCAATTTGGTCCCCCGCAGATTAATGTTATCAATTTGGTCCCCCACAAATCAAACTGTTAGCAATGTGGTCATTCCGTTAATTAACTTGATGACATGTCAAGTTAAGTTGTGACTCACTAATTTTTTTATCTGACTAGGCATAAATTTTTTTTTGCTTTTCTGACTATGCATAAATTTATTTTTTATTTAAAAAAATCTTTGAAATAATTTTCTATCTAACACAAGACTCTTTGAAATAATTTTTTTATTTAAAATGAGGTATGCCAAAGGTTTTTTATTTTATGTTTTACTTTTTTTTTAATTTAAAAGTTTTTTTTTAAAAATAAAAAATAAATTACTCTAAATTAATTAATGCCTAGTCAGATAAAAAAATTGCTGAGTCACAACTTAACCTGACATGCATGTCATCAAGTTAATTAACGGAAGGACCACATTGCTAACAGTTTGATCTGTGGGGGACCAAATTGATAACACCAATCTGTGGAGGATCAAATTGACAAAAAAGGTATCTGTGGAGGACCAAAATAGTCTTTTACTCTAATATTAATTATGGCAAACTAACTCTTAAATGTAATGTCAAATTGAATTTTATTCAATTATGTGGACAATATGTTTTGATAATATGCAATTTGTAAAAAAGAAAATACATCGTATTCACAAAACTACACATAAAAAGTGCACGCAACAAATTGTAACCATGTTTAATTTGTAAATTTAATACGCGTAATTTTCTTTATAGATGAATAAAATCTAATTTATCATATTTAACAGTAAGTCAAAAAGTCAATTAATACTACTATCAATTAATTTTCTGTTCAACCTATTAATCAAATAACTAAATTGATTAAAAATTTAAAACTTAAATTGAGATATTTTTTTCTTTCAAGGGCCAAATTAAAAAAGTGTTCAAAACCAAACCATTATGTTATATATATATATATACATATATATATATATATATATATATGTATATATATATATATATGTATGTATATATGTGTGTATATATATATATCTTAATAGTGAAAATTATAGCATCTCTTATAATTATATTGTATAGATATTACTTAATTATTATTTATTCTTTTTGTACGAAAATATTTGAATATATTAATAATTTGATAAATAAGAATATTTGATATGATTTTATTACATAATATAATTAAGTTTGCCCCCTGTGGTTTGGCCTAAATTCAGTTTACCCCCCTGTGGTTTAAACTGCGGCATTTAACTACCCTGTAGTTTGGCTTAAAAATAATGTGGCCCCCTGTGGTTTAGAGTGTGACACTTGACCCCCCTGTGGTTTGTTATGTTATGACTTAACTACCCTATATTATTTTTTTCTCAAAATTTAATATTTTATATAACTTATAAAAGAAATTACCTAAAAATAATTGAATTAATTAATTATTTTACTATATTTATTTTATCTCTAAAATAATAACAATAAATTCTAATATTCTACTTTCAACTCTTTTTATTGTTTCCTTCAAACTCTTTCTTTTCTCTAAACAATAAACCCTAATCTTCTACTTTCAAACCCTATTTATTTCTATTTAGTTATTAATTAATTATTAACGTTATATGATTGGATAAATTGGATACGTTTTTAAGAAAATTATTGTTTAATGTTAGAGTTTCTAAGCTCAATAATGTTAACATTCAATTCAGGTATGTATGTTCCTAACTTGAACAATAAAAAAACTTAAATTTAGTTATATATTTGTATTATATTATTCTTTTACAATTTTATTTTGATTGATTTAATAATTTTAAAACATTAAAGATAAAAAATAACAATAAAATGAATAAATAACTAAATATAAATAATCAATGGAGTAAACAATAAATATTAAATTATTTTATTGATTTTTTAAAATTAAAATTTTATTTTTATATTAATTGTAATTTTTTTGAATTATTTTATAATTCTAGAGTGTTGAATAACAAAATTTAAACATTAAAAGTATAAAAATGATGATTAATTTGACTAAAATTTGGATAGAAGGTAGTTAAGTGATAACATAACAAACCACATGGGGGTCAAGTGTCACACTCTAAACCACAGGGGGCACATTAATTTTAAGCTAAACCATAGGGTAGTTAAGTGTCACAGTTTAAACCACAAGGGGGCAAACTGAATTTAAGCCAAACTACAGGGGAGCAAACTGTAGTTTACCCTATAATTAAGTAGTTGTAAGAATTTTAGTAATTATTAATATTTTTATAATTTTGATTAAAAAATTTAGAATAGTTATTTAGTATAATATTGTAAGTTTGAAATTTGTAAAATTATTTTTAAACCTATATTTCATAAGCTTGAGGTTTTCACCGCCGACAATAGTAACTAATCCCTTAATACTGTAGTTGTCTCGAAGGGCCGACTTTGGTATTATGATCACGGAATACTCTACATATCATTTTTGTGTCATATAAATGTGAAGAACATGTATAAAAATTGAATTTTGTTCTCTCTCTATATATATATACAGCACTATAGAAAAAAAAGCTAGCATAAATCAAATTGTTCTAAAACTAAAATCAAATCAACCCTAAAATTAACCGAACCAAACCGACAAGTCCACTCATTTTTAAGTAAAATCAAATCAAACCTTTAAACACCCCTTATTATTTCATAACCAAATTATTATTATTATTATTTGGTGACTAAGGAGAGCCCAAACAAGACACACAAAACAACTACTCCCTGATAAAACTTAGGAAAGAGACACCCAAGTATTTATTTACTTTAAAATTTATTATCCAAGATGACCACGATAAATATTTTTAATTTAACTATAAAATTAATAAAATATAATTAATAAGGCTAAAATGCACAGAACCCCTTGAATTATAGGGTGTTTGCATATAACCTCCCTGAACTTCAAAAAGTTGCATAGCACCTCTCTAAACTTTTCAACTTTTGCACATAAAGGATTCTGTTAACTTTTCCATCCAATTTTTAACACTCAATCCCACATAAGCTTCTACATCACATTTTTATTCCATGTTATCTGGGCAAATAAGTAATTTCTCTACCATTAATTAATTTTATAAAAAAATTAATTATTTTTATAAAAAAATTAATTATTTTTATGAAAATTAATTTCTCTACGGTCTATATTTTAATTAATTAATCAATTTTTTTTTAAAAAAAATTAATTTTTTTATAAAAATAATTAATGGTAGAGAAATTTATTTGTCCAGATGACATGGAATTAAAATGTGATGTGGAAGCTGATGTGGCATTGAGTGTTAAAAATTGGATGAAAAAATTAATAGAATCCTTTATGTGCAAAAGTTGAAAAGTTTAGGGAGATGCTATGTAACTTTTTGAAGTTCAGGAAAGTTATGTGCAAATACCCTATAATTCAGGGAGTTCTATGCATTTTAGCCAATTAATAATGTAACCTAAGTATAATGGGTCAATAACTCTTTTTAAGTCATTTAAGGCTCTAATATTTATGAGTCATAATTAAAATCGTAATGCATAAATTAAATGAACGCCATAAATCCATAACTGTTGAGAAGATTAAGGTATATTGAATTATTGATAACACATTAATTGCAATATATTTAATCAAATTTCCATCAAAATTACTATTAAATATTTATTGAATGAAAAAAACAGAACTACGTTTTAATTTCATATATTTGCTATCTGTTATTTAATTACAATGTGACAAATGAAAAGTTTTTAGAGGAAAAAAACAGTTTTTTAGTCACTAGAGAGATATTTTTATCAATGATTTTTTTAAAATCATATAATATATTATTTAATTTTGGAGATATTTCAAATGTGAACTTGTTAGCTTTTTTTTTTTTTTTTTTTATAAAAACATGTCAGCCATTTTACTGTGGGGACTTAAAGAAAATATTGATATAGCACATTATTATTATTATTATTATTATTTATTTTTATTTTTTTGCAATCTCATATATCACTTTAAATTATTGATATGAGATGTACACTAACAGTATATCATAAGGAAATAACATAAAAGTTAATATCTTTGTCATAATGTTCTTTTAATTATAGGCTTCATTTATACTAATTTTTTTTATAATTGTTGTAACTGTCGTTTTTGGTTCAGACAATTGTAATTTGCAATTAGGACCGCAGGCATAAAAGTTAAGGTTGTTTATATCTTTGCCATAATGTTCTTTTAATTATAGGCTTCATTTATACTATTTTTCTTTTATAATTGTTGTAACTGTCGTTTTTGGTTCAGACAATTGTAATTTGCAATTAGGACCGTAGGCATAAAAGTTAAGGTTGTTTATATCTTTGCCATAATGTTCTTTTAATTATAGGCTTCATTTATACTATTTTTCTTTCATAATTGTTGTAACTGTCGTTTCTGGTTCAGACAATTGTAATTTGCAATTAGGACCGCATGGGCTCTTAACCTTGGGGGACTTGTCCTTAGGTGATGCACCTAGGTGCCTACGTACCCTTCGGAAGGGATCAAAGTCCACGTAGTTCTTAATGGTGATGTCTATAGGAAGCCGTTAGGCAAGGTAGTTACTTATATTGGGCCGTGTGTGGCTAAGACGTGCTTAAGGTACTCCGGGCGGGCGAGCCGCTCTTAGGAGGTTGCCTTAGTGGTAGAGAGAGCTTGGGTCTCTGAGGGCTGCTGGAAGCCCCATAGATGGTGGACTTCGGGATGGAGGTGAGCCTTCCGGTGGTTGGACCTAATGGTGCCTGCGGCGGAGCTCAGGATGCGTGAAGGATGGGCGTGAGGTATCTGAAGTTATTCAGGCTACCTGCTAGAATGGCAGTGAATGCTGTTTTCAGAGAGTATTTGGGATGTCGTAGGTCTAGTGTGATAGACCTTGAGTATGCGTATCTTTAGTCCCTCGGGTGAGGGTCTATTTATACTGAGTGTGGGGAGGTCGTGCTCGACCCACGATCTCGTGGGGCGTGGGTCGCCCCACGATACTTAGGGAGTTCCCACGTCTGGTTAAGTGGGTGTTCCGCGAAGTGACGTGGGCAAGGGCCACATAAGTAGCAGATGAGTGGTGCCACGTGCTGCTATCGCGTGATACCGCTAGGCTTTTAGAAGCTTGGTGTCACGTGTCCCAAGACAGAATATTCCGTAGTTACATAAGTCCCCCAAGTCTACGGGTGTCGGGCGCCCGTGAACTTAAGTTTTCTTGTCTGTAAGCTACTTAGGGATTTTCGTTATCTCCGAAAAAGAGAGTGTTCATCCGTGCAGGGTCATTGTCATTTTGCCTGTGAAACAGTGTCCTTCGCTTTGCTCCATGGAAGTGGGGACGTTTGGAAGGTGACATGCGTCTTGCTTTGAGTGGTTGACTACTTGACTTCCTCAGCAAGTTTTTGAGCCGTCTCTACAAAAAATACGCGACTTACCGAGGAGGAGTCATCATTGCTCAGAGGGAAATTTCCCGGAATACCCTTTGCGGGTAAGCGGAAGAAATCCAAAGGTCAGGGGCCGTTTGGCCATTTCGAAAGGCTCTCCTCTAGTCGGGTTCGTCCACGGCTAGTGGCTGATTGGGGATTTCTCGCTGAGAGTTGTCTGTTGAAGGAGCAGACTTGTTGCAGGTGCCACACTTCAGAGTTTAAATGGGTACCACTAACGTTGGGTGTTTTGCCACCGTTTCTCCTTCATTAAATGCGGGTTCGTTTCCGAGGGCAGCTATCATTAGCCTGGACCGAGGACTTTTCCGAAAAGGCCCCCTGGCGTCTCCGAGTGACTTTTGGGTTTCCGAGGGCTTTTCAGTCTTTATGTCTCTATTGCCCCGGCTGTGAATCTGTGCAGTTCTACTTCTCCACGTGTTTGGTCGAGGTGGACGGTTGTAGTTGAGCCTGGTTATAGAGGATAATAAATTTTATCTGTTGCGGGATACGAGGGGGCTGAGGTTTTTGAATCGTCGCGCCTCTGGGTACCCTATAAATGTCCAACATTTGAAAGTTTGTGATTTTACATTCTTACCTCTCTCCGTTCCCCTGCCTTCGCTTTCCCTGCCTTTGCTTTGCTCTCTCTAATTCTTGCCCCTTTTTCCTTTTTGCCTTCTGTTCTCCGGGATTTCGCCATGTCTGGTGATGAAGATAGCTTTTATCCCTTTGATTTCACTGACTTAGAGGATCTCCTTTCTTCTTCTCCTCCTCCTCCTCCTCTTAGTCGTACTCGTGACGGTGGTCGGAGTAGGGGGAAGAAATTTGGTCAGCAGAGTCTTTCTCCTAAGGCAGTGGTGAACGTTCCTACCGTGGTACCTGCTGGAGGTGGGAGGGAAGGTCGGCTCCTGTACCGCCGTCTTCTGATAAAGACTGCCGGCAGGAAGGTCTTCAAAGAGAGAAAAGGAAGAAGGATGGAAGAGGTGGCGTGAGTGGACCCCGGGAGGGGGAAATGAAATGATCCTCTACAGTGGAGGTGCCCAAGGGCAGAGAAGGAGGGTTTTAGAAACGGCCATCCGGTGCGGATCCGCGGTTGTCGTTGTAGGTGATTCGGCGAGGTTCTGATCAGGAGGTTGTGCGGGCAGAGGCTTCGGCGGAGGGTGCTGCTCCGACCCCTGTTCCCACTTCCGCTCCTGTCCGTCAGTAACCCATGAGGCTTATTCTATCAACTCGACCTCCTATCCTGAGCCCCGTTGATGGGGTCGATCAACCTGCTGCTAAAAGGGCCAGGGTGGCGGTTGAGGAGCCTGCTGGAGATTCTGTCGCGACTCGAGTTTCGACGAGTGAGCCCATGGCTAAGACTTTGACTAGAGTTGCGGAGACTGGTGATGTGGCCGTGGAGGCTGAGGCCCTCTCGGATAGAGGGAATGTAGTGGTGAGTCAAGCGGCTGCCACAAAGGAGGTTGTCTCAGGGTCGAGCTTCGGCCCTTCTAAATCCATTGGGCCACTGAAGGGGGGACTACCTTTCGAGCTGGTGGCGTGGGCAGATGCTTCCCCGTGGAGATGCAGGAGAGGAAAGCCAGGGGGCTGGACACTTCTCCCCTGAATCTTGTTCGAGGCTTCGGCCGAGTTGCTGAGGCATTAGCTGGTCATCCTAGTGTTCTGCTATTTTAGTTTATCCTTCGTGTTTCTAACTTTTTCCTTTTGCAAGGGGAGATTCGTCTTGACTGGGACCAGTTTGCCAGTGTTGCGGCTTCTAAGAGTCAGACTCTGGAAGTCTACCAGAAGAGGTTGACGGACGTGCGTGGGCAGCTGTCCGCGAAGAAATTAGAGTGTGAGGATAAAGGACGCGAGATTATGTCTTTGACCCATGAGGTGGGGGAAATATTAGCTTGGCCTTGGAGGCGTTTAGCGTTTCTTCGGGCGGTCGGTCCGTTGTCCTTTGGCAGGACTTGTGCGAGTACTTTGCAAGTTGAAGTCACGTTTTTTGTCGGAAATGAATACTTCGATTAATAATAGACAAAATGGTTACATTCGTGCAGCCTCAGTCGGGCTAACCTTAGTCAGGCTGAAAGTAAACAAGATGATCACATTCGAGTTGCCTAGGTCAGGCGAGCCTTAGTCAGGCTAAAGTGAATCCTAAATTTGAAATAAAGGGACATACGTGACTTGACCTACAGGGGATCTGAGAGCGCAAAGTGTGTTCAGAGTTTTAGGTGGAGGTTTGGTTCGGGCGGGCGGACTCTAGCTTCTTTCCTCCTGACTCTTTAACCTTGGGGGGTTCCTTGCGTGTTTCTCAAGGACCAAGGCGGGCGACCTTAACGGTCTTGGTTAGGCTCGCTGCGTAGCATGCTCGCGCTAGTTTCTGGTCCGCCATGATTTCTCCAACTTCGTGGAGTGTTGGGAACTTCATTGTGAGCTGTGCGGTGGACACTACAGCCCTGAGTTTGTTTAGGGACGGTCGCCCTAAGATTGCATTGTATGCTGATGGTGTTGAGACGATGATGGAATCTACATCGAGGCACGCGACCTTTGGTTGGGTGCCCATAGTTGTTCAGGCGGTGATGATTCCTTTTGCTGGAATCTGAGCTCCCGAGAACCCTATGAGTGTGCCAGGGAATGGCCTTATGCTGGCCTAGTTTAACCCGAGCTTCTTGAAAGTATCGAAGTAGAGGACATCTGGCGAGCACCCTTGGTCGATCAGGACTCTCTTGACTTCATAGTTGGCGATTATGGCGGTTACCACCATGGGGTCATCATGGACTGGTCCCTCTAGGTTGGTGAGATCGAATGTGATGGGATCTCCCTTGGGCTCGCTCCTCTTCTTGTGCTTTGAGGCGTAGTCGAGGGCGAGTATGGAGCATTCCACCCTCTTCTTGTTTTTTGGTAACGAGGAAGTTCCTCCCTGTAGACCGCCGGCAATGACATTGATAACCCCATGAGTATGTGTCTGATCGTTGGCCTCCCGTGGATTCTCTGTGTTGGCTTTGCTCTCCTCCTTGATGTATCTACCGAGCTGTCCCTTGCGGATTAGGTCTTCAATCTGATCCTTTAGGAGGATGCAATCGTTGGTTTCGTGCCCATAATCCATGTGGAACTGGCAGTACTTGGAATTATCTACTGGTCTTCCCGTTTTTTGCCTCTTGACCTGAGGAGGGAAGTTGAGCATGTCTGAGTGATAAATCTCTTCCAGGACCCCAACGTGGGATTTTTTTAGGGCGTGTAGCTCGTGAACCGCCCTCTAGGAGGTTTTCGTGGTCGAGGAGGTGACCTCTTCCTGTTGTTTTTCTTATTGGGAGCTTGGCTTTCTTTTGCCGTTTTGTTCTTCTTCTTTTCTGCCCGTTCCATGTCGGCCCTGCTTATTAGGAATTTCCTCATCTTGTCTTTGGCGATTTGCGCATTTTCCTCCTGGATGAACCATTCTGCATGGTCCATCAGCTCCTTTAAGGTGGAGACGAGGCATCTATTGAGTTCCCCGTAGAACTGCGAACATCGAAGACCTTGTTTTATGACGAAGATGGCGACGACGTCCTGGAGGCCTCGGACCTGAAGCGAGTGTTTGGTGAAACGGGCCAGAAAGGCATGCAGGGTTTCTCCTTCCTCTTGGTGGAAATCGATGAAGGAATCTTCATTCTTTTAGTATTCCTTGCTACTGGCGAACTGTGTAAGGAAGTTTTGCGCCAATTGTTCCAAGCTGTGGATCGAATTGGTAGGTAGTAGCGAAAACCACCATAGGGCGGCCTCTTTCAAGGTTGATGAGAAGACCCGGCATTGTTAGTCGTCCGTCATACCTAATATCGACATATCCGATTTGAAGGTGTTCAGGTGATCCCGGGGATCAGTTTCTCCGCCGTATGGTTCTATTTGGAAAGGCATCTTAAAGCCCATGAGCACGTGTTTGCTCATGATTTGTTGGATAAAAGGATGTCTCCCATTTCCCTGGAAGTCGAACCTGAGCCACTGGTAAGCATTTGCGCCGCAGGCAGCGTACGGGTTGCAGGCTCCTGCCCATGGCATGTGGAGATAGGATCCCGGAGGGTTGTTTGGGACTGGCGGTCGCGGATAGCTCATAACGGGTCGTGCTACCTGTTCGGAGATCATTGTTGGTCCAGGCGGGATCACCGCTGGGGGCGCTGGTGCTATTAGCGATAGTCGCGCGAACTTCATCGGTAAGGTCTCGAATTGTATTGCGGGTAGGTTGGTAGGGTCAGTGGAGGTCCCTACTGCTGCGCTGTGTGGCACTAGTGGTAGTTGGGCGCTTGCGCTTGCTGGGGCGAGGCTCCTATTCTCCTCCCACTGCTGCTGGCGCAGGGCCGCTATTTCTGCCTCGAGGCGGGCGAGCTCTACGTCCCGTGGGTTCCTTGGCTCCGTCGTTTCTTGATTTCCGGTTGTAGGGCAAGGAACGTGCGGCATGCCGTAGAGGTGTTGAGGGCAAGTTTCCTCTCCGGGTGCCGGGTTCTGGACCACGGTTTCTGCAATGGCTACCTGCGTCATTGAGGCGCTTTGAGGCTGAGTTGTTTTTGAACCGCTTGCTTCGGTCGTTCCCTGCCGGTTCCTGGTGCTGCGCCTTAGAGCACTTGCATCGGTCGTGGCTGTGGTGGCGTTCGAGTCGGTCATGCCATAGTGTATCCTGTAATATATTTGTATACAAGATAAAAAATACGGATTTTTGAGTGTTAGGTGTATACTCCTAATCCCCGGAAAAAAGAAATGTCGTCTAGCGGCAGAGTGCGCAAGGCATTGTGGTCTGAATAAAATCGTGGTGGGCGCCACTGTAACTATCGTTTTTTATTCAGACAATTGTAATTTGCAATTAGGACTGTAAGGGGTCTTAACCTTGGGGGACTTGTCCTTAGGTGATGCACCTAGGTGCCTACGTACCCTTCGGAAGGAATCAAAGTCTACGTAGTTTGTCATGGTGACTTCTATAGGAGCAGTTAGGCAAGGTAGTTACCTGTATTGGGCCGTGTGCAGCTAAGACGTGCTTAAGGTACTCTGGGCGGGCGAGCTGCTCTTAGGAGGTTGCCTTAGTGGTGGGGTGACCCACGATCTCGTGGGGCGTTGGTCGCCCCACGATGCTTAGGGAATTCCCACGTCTGGTTAAGTGGGTGTTCCGCGAAGTGACGTGGGCAAGGGCCACGTAAGTAGCAGATGAGTGGTGCCACGTGCTGCTATCGTGTGATACCGCTAGGCTTCTAGAAGCTTGGTGACACGTGTCCCAAGATGGAATATTCTGTAGTTACAATTGTCATATAAAAATGATCTTCTATAATTTTTCTCTATCGTGATTGGTCATACAAATAGTTTTTGCCATATATCTTATTTATATTGAAAAATGTTATAAAAAAGATATAAAGACTCTCATCTAAGTTCATATCATAATATATTATCAAAATTTTGATCGGAATATGTCCTTATGCTAATTTCAGTCCTTGTTGTTGAAAGATTAACAAGTTAACATTTTTTATTCTTTAAATACTAAGTTTTCTAAAATTTTAACAATCCAAAAGTAAGTGATGGAGTCCTTTTAACTGTTTTCAATGTTATAATATATTAAAAAACTTAATAGAGAAAAAAATGAGGTGGAAATCTCCTCACTTCATCAAGGAGAGAAAAAATTTAGAAATACTTTTTATATTTTTTTCATAAAATGTTTTAATAAAAGGCAAACACGTGGCACCGCTCGATGGCTTCGTGCATGTCTCAAACCATGACTCCCTCATACTCTCTTGTAAAAGATAAGTGGGAGAAGAATCATGAACATGGGTCGAGCATGATCCACAGGAACGTGGGACAACCACGTTCCCCTCTTTACCAAGTATAAATACCCCCCACTTGGGGGACTCAACTAAGTCTAATGGACATAACTCAGAATTCACTTATTCTCTTGCTCTAACCACTATTCGGAGACCCTAGTTCTTTCACCCATCAATTACATATACCTCCAACAGGTGGCTCGCTCGCTTGGAGCAACATACATGTCCTAGCTGCACACGACGAACACAGTTAATATTCCTGTATAACGGCTCCTATGGACGTTTCCTCTTCGAACTACGTGGACTTTGATCCCTTAACAAGGGTACGTAAGCACCTAGGTCATCACCTAAAGATAAGTCCCCCAAAGTTACGACCCCTTGTGGTCCTTATTTTCAATTATGAATTGTCTGAACAAAAACTGACAGTTACATTGGCGCCCACCGCAGTCCTTCTCAAACCACAATGCCTTGCGCATTCTGCCGCTAAACGGTATTTCTTTTTCGAGAAGTAAGAGTATATACTTAACACTAAGAAACCCATTTTTTGCTTTTCTCTTAACATGTAACCTTCACGTATGGCTGACACGAACACACCTGCTGCCACGATCGACGCAAGTATTCCGAGGCGCAGCACACGAAACAGACAGGGAATAATTGACGCCAACACTACCACTATGGAGGCAGGAACTTCGATCGCAAGTCAGCCACAAAACACCACATCATCCTAAGTAACTAACATAGAAAACGCCTCTCAAACACCAGCAACCAGGGAAGAAATATGCACACAGCATCCTCATGGCATGCCACACGTCCTGTGCCCACTAGGTAGCAGCCAAGGACCAGTAGACCCAATAAGAACAGCTCAAGAAAACGAAATAGCATGACTGGAAGCCGAGATAGCATGGATGCATCAACGCGAACGAGAAATGTATAAAGGACCCCCTCAAGCGGAACAAGCTTAAGCAAACGCAAATGCACCAATCCTCGTTTGACCACTGAACGTATTAGCACAAGGAATAGTCAATCCACCACCGACGTCTTGCATACAATTTGAGACTCTACCAATGGAGTTCGCCCGACTATTGCTCACCGCACCGCCTCCACTGCCAGTTATCCAGCTAGGACCCACAATGGTCACTAAACAACCAATTCGCCCACCTACTAACTATTCGCGGCCCCTTATCCTAAACTATCCGTCAGGTTCTTACCTGCACATGCCATGGGCAGGCGCTTACAACCCATATACCTATATATCCCCATGGGATTCAAGATGTCTTTCCACATAAAACCCTATGGAGGAGAAATCGACCCACGGGACCACCTCAACACCTTCAACTCAGCATTGTCGATACTCGGCATAACTGATGGTCAACAACACTGAATCTTCTCATATACCCTGAAGGAAGCAGATCTCAGGTGGTTCTCACTACTGCTTACGAACTCAATTCACAGTTTTGAGCAACTAGCTCGAAAGTTCCTCACCCAATTCACCACTAGCAAAGAATATCAGAAGAATGAAAACTCCTTCATAGGTTTCCACCAAGAAGAAGGAGAAACATTGCAAGCCTTCCTAGAGCAATTCACGAAGCTCTCGCTCCAAGTGAGAGGCTTCCAAGACGCAGTCGCCATAAGCAAGGTCTCAGATGCTCGCAGTTTTATGATGAGCTCAACAGATGCCCGGTATCCAGCTTGCAAGAACTTATGGACAGAGCATAATGGTTCATTCAAGAAGAGAACGCCCATACAGCGAAGGATAAAATGCGAAAATTCAGAGCTGACCTAGAGCGGTCAGAGAAGATAAAAAGAAAAAGGAACGGCTAATAACCAAAACCTGAAAGAAAAGAATAACAAAAAGCGCTCACCACCGGGACCTCGTTCGCCCCTCAGAGGACGATTCATCCGCTACACACCTCTCAACAAATCCCACGTTGGACTTGGAAGATATCTATCACTCCGACATTCTTAGCTTCCCTCCTCAGATTAAGAGATGAAAAACTGGGAAACCGGTGGATATGTCAAAATACTGCAGTTCCACAAAGACTACGGCTACGAGACCAACGATTGAATACACCTCAAAGACCAGATCGATGACCTAATACAAAAGAGGCAGTTGGGGTAGATATATCAAGGATGCGGACAAAACCAACGGGGATGGACCAAAAGACAACAATGAGCAACAACCCCCTTGTGTAGTCATTAACGTCATCGCATGAGGGCTACTGATGAGAGCTGTCTCACAACCCCAAAACAAGAAGAGATTAGAATGTTCCATACTCGCTCTCGACTACATCCCCAAGCAAAGGAAGAAGGATGAAGAGCCCAAAAAAGATTCAATCAAATTCGACCTTTCGAACCTCCAAGGGCCAGTTCATGACGACCGCATGGTCAAAATCGAAGTCATAGCCAACTACGAGGTAAAGCGAGTCCTCACAGACCAAGGATCCTCGGAGGACGTCCTCTACTTTGATATATTTAAGAAACTTGACCTAAGAAAAGCAAACGTGAGGCTATTCCCTGGCACACTCATTAGATTCTCTAGAGCCCAAGTCCCTACAGAAGGAGTTATATTAGCTCGCACATCTGTAGGCACTCTACAAGGTAGCAAGCCTGGACGTAGACTTCATCGTCGTCTCAGCACCCTCAGCATACAATGCCATTCTAGGGCGATAATCCCTAAACAAGCTCAAAGCTGTCGTATCCACAGTACAACTTACGATGAAATTCCCAACACCGCACAGAATCGAAGAAATCATGGCGGACCAGAAACTAGCGCGAGTATGCTACGCAGCTAGCTTGACCAAAACCATCAAGGTTGCTCGCCCTGATCCCAAAGAACCTCACGAGAATCCCCAGAAGGCAAAGAGTCAGAAGCGATACCTAAGGAGTCCGCCCGCCCGATAAAAGCCCTAGCTTAATCTCTTTGATGAAATTTTCATTTCACGCCTTCGGCTGTTTAGCTAAACATATATTGTCCATGTCTTTTCAAAATTTTATAAGTTAGGAATTGTCATTCTTAGAATTGACCTTCTAAGGTCCATAGGTTTTCGGATGTAACCCTTTTGGTTACAATTAATCGAAACTCCTTTTTTCGGATAAAGACATGAGCCATACGAAAATAAAAACTAAGTCTGCAAAGTCAACTCACAATAAGCTCTTTTAAGGTAAAAGGGGTCGACTGCCCTAAAAGATACTTGAAGAGCTACCAAGATCATGCAAAGGTTCCCTACGGCGAGATGGTGCAACTTGTCCAAGCAACCTCTCAAGAACACAAAAATGCCCTCGTAATGGCATATACTCCACATGGAGTCTTAAACGAACTTTAGTCAACAAACTATGCTAGCAAAATTTCCTATTTCATGCAAAACCATCTTGATCACACGGTGCTTGTATAAAAATCTTTTTATCCAGAAGTAAAAGGAGAAACACAAGTAAACCGAAATTAGACAAAAGTCATTTCATTTATATCAAGTCAGGCAACTACCTGTTACACTGGGAAAAAAACCTACAAAATACAATCTAATCTTAGGCATCCCCAAGTTTAACATTAGTCGAGGGCCCACTGGGCTTGGGATCACGAACATTTCTCAACGGCTCCCCCAACACACTCTCATTCATTGATTAAGAAGTAGCTTCAATCCTTGGGACACGCGCTGCCACTGCAAAAAGAAGCTCATGACTGAGGGGACGATCGACCAATTGGCGGAGGCGAGCAAAATCCACGGGTGGATCGCTCGCAAGCCAACCTCTAAGCTTGCCATAAAAAAGTTCCAAGGAAGGGTGAAGAGAACTCACTCACTCTGTAGGAAACCTCTCACCATTGAGGCGCGCGAGTTGCTCGACCGCCAAGAGCATCCAATACTTCCTCTCGGCTAGCCCATCCGCCTGACAATCAGCCGCATCCTTGATCTAGCTGTCAGCCTCCACCCAACGCTCCATGTTCTCATGCGTGCGAGCCTTAGCATTTCTCAATGCCTCACGAAGAGAATGAAGTTCCTGCAGACGCTTCTCCACGTCCTCCTGACAAGTAGCCAGTTCGTCACGGGCCCTCTCCAAATCAGATTGCAAGAGTGACCTCTGTAAGCTGGCCGCGTTTGGCCCGAAGGCGAGTGACCTCGCGAGTCAAAGAAGCCACCTCGCGACCCATCCCCTTCCATCTTTTGCCTCACCGCCAAGTTAAGTTGTTGTTGCACGCGCTCCAGAATGTTGTCTTTTGTCTTAAGGTTGGAGGTTAACTTTTCCCGCACCAAGCGAAGCCCAGCCTACACAAAGACAAAAATCCAACTTCATATCAAAATTCAAAACGCTTAAAAAGCCAAGCGCCAATACCTAATTCAAAGAAAAATACTTACCAATTGTGCCCGCCACTTATCAGCGGCCTACTGAAAGTCGGCCAGAGCGTTATCAGGACCTTCAAAAGCTCGTAGAGCAAAATCCACAACATTTGTATCTATTGCCCTAACAGCTCTCTCGGTTAGATTCACAAGAAAACGCCTATCAAGGGACACTAGGGTAAAAGGGGGCACTTCCTCCGGCGTACCCTGCTTGGGCTCCAAAGCAAAATTTTCTAGATGCATGCCTCCATAAATAGTGGTAGCCATTTGACTCACCACTACATTCCCTCTCTCAACAAGGGCTTCAGTCTCTCTTTAAGTAGGAGGCTTAACCCTCCCTTCAACAGTAACCTCGGTGTGGTCAACCACTCCCTCCACTCGAGCTCTCTTGCTCGTCGGCTTTTTAACAGTCCCAACAGAATCCAGGCCCACGAGCTAAGTAGAGTTTGAAGAAGGACAGCTTGATAATATCACCCTCAATGGCGAGCGATGCATTGGCTCCGAAGGCGGAAAGGTTTTCTCCACCAAAGCAGCAACACCGGCCACCACCGGAGTAGCCCTTTGCTGCCCTTTCGAAGACAGAGGAAAGTGGGAAGGAGGCCGGGAGTCTACTCCGGCACCCTTCTCTCTCTTTAGGGTTCCCTCCTTCTTTCCTCCTTTCTTTCCCTTGGAAATCCTCTTTCCGCTGAAGATGATTTCTGGCAATATTACCAGGAGCAAGACAGGCACCATGCTTTCCCTCTGTTCTTTTACCTCCTTCAGGCACTCCAATACTCTGGTTATTATCCCGGGTACGATTCAGAAGAAGATGAGGAGGGGAAAATCCTCCAAATCAGTGAAATTGAAAGGGTACAATACTGAAAATCGAAACAAAAAACCCTAAATCATAGAAGAGCAAAAAACACAGAAGACAAGAAACAAGTAGAAGACAACACTCACTTTTATCTTCATTGGCCATGGAAAAACACAATCAATGAACGGCGAAAAGCTCGAAAGCGATAATAAAAACAAAGAAAACTCTTGAAAATGGAAGATCGACATTAGAGAAGTCGAAGGTAAAATGTGGCATTTCAATCTTGGACGTATTTATAAAGACCTGGAGGCGCGACGATTCAAATCTCAGCCACCCTCGAATCCCGCAACGAAAAGAAAGTAATTATCTCCTACACCCACTTGAGTCTATAACCGTCCAATGCAAGCAGACACACATCAAAGAAGAACGACCTTGATTCGAAGTCCTCGAGTCGCATCGAGAAAAGACCCAAATACCCCTGGAAGTTCGAAAGTCTTTCAAAAAACCTTAAGGGTATATGCGGAAAATTCGAAGCAGGGGTTAATGATGGTGCTCATTGGAAACACGAGGGCAATAAATAAAAGAAAAACAACTTCGCAAAGAATTGCGAGATATCCAAAGCGTCAACAGTCGACATGATTCTGACACGTGGCATCCCCGACTACCCATTCCTTCGAAGGGACTCATAGTGAAACTCAAAGTGCCCTCAAATGCACACTTGACTGCCTTCACCCCTCTGATAGCGGTTGACCTCACTCCACGAGCAACTCACGGCAAGAAACCTTGCTTCCAATACTCTGCATAAATAACTTAATCCACGGGCACTCGGCACCCATAGACTTGGGGGACTTATGTAACTCCTTAATATTCCCTCCTATGGACATGTGACACTAGTCTTCTAGAAGCATAACTAGACTTCGGATTAGTGACACGTGGCACCACTCGATGGCCTCGTGCATGTCTCATACCACGACTCCCTTAGACTTTCTCGTAAAAGAGACGTGGGAGAAGAATTACAGACATGGGTCGAGCACGATCCATAGGAACGTGGGGCGACCACGTTCCCCCCCTTTACCAAGTATAAATATCCTCCCGCTTGTGAACTCAACTAAGTCTAATGGACATAACTCAGGATTCACTTATTCTCTTACTCTAACCACTATTCGGAGACCCCTGTTCTCTCACCTATCACTTGCATATACCTCCAACAGGTGGCTCACCCGCCCAGAGCATTATACACGCCTTAGCCACACACAAAGACCACAGGTAACATTCCTGCCTAACGGCTCCTATGGGTGTTTCCTCTTCGAACTACGTGGACTTTGATCCCTTAACAAGGGTACATAGGCACCTAGGTCATCACTGAAGGACAAGTCCCCCAAGGTTATGACCCCTTGCGGTTCTTCGTTTTAATTATGAATTGTCTGAACCAAAAATGACAATTACACGTGTATAATTTATATAACTCATTTCTCTTATGATTGATAATTTTGAAAAAAAATTTTACATGTTTTATTTTAATGGACTTTGGATATAAAATATATTTAAATCTCCGAATTAGCCGTTTCATTTTTTTAATATCTACAAATTAATGAAAAAATTAATCAGCCTGCATAATAGCAAATATTTGATCTTTGCCAATATATATATATATACAAGTCTTGTCCAAGTTTAAATCCCCCACAAGTCCTTTGTTAAGAAGGCTTTACTTTAAAAGTCCTAAACCTACTTAAATTAGTTCAACGTGTTTGGGTATACTCTTTAATATTTTTTTTTTTTTTTGAAAAAACACCTAATCCTGCGGTTATCTGCGATGTGCGTACGGATGGCCATTAACACCATTTACATCAATACCTACCTTAGATATCCTAATTTAAGGTTTTTTTTTTCGAATTTTTGTTTGGTACATTAAGGATGGAGTTTGGTGTTTTATTGTTTTAAACAAATGACTTGTTTAAATGTTTTTTTGGGTATAATTAAAAAAATAAATTTAATATGTAATTAGAAAAACATAATCACTCAAGTATGCTGTAACAAAGTTTGAATTTTAGCACATAGAGTTCAAAAATATTCTTATTACTTGAATTCAAGAGTACTGAGCTGGAAATATGGTTGAAGGGTCCTCAGAGGGAGGTTAAAGAAGATCGAACTTAACCTAAGTATAAGGCTCAATGACTATGTATTTAAGATGGGATCAAAGTTCACTTAATTCACTTGAAGAGCATCTCCAAATTGGACAAAACAAGGGAACGGGAGAAACATTTGTTCTAACTTGAGTATGAGAGAATGTGTGTGGAGACATTCGTGGCACCCCCTCATATAGGTGTGAGCCTGTGGTTTTCTTCAGTCCAAAAAGCGAGAAAGTTAGTTATGAAACATTCGTGTTAAGGACAAAGTTGGGGGAAGGGAGGGTGCTCAATTGCCCGTGGCCGAGCAAGTGGGTTAGGACTGATCACAATTTTAACTAGTCGTCACAATTAGAATGAAATAAAAGTCTTAGCTACGTAATATAAGGCGCAACCAAGGGTCAAATCTCTCATGGAGCCTCTAGTTAATGCTCCACAGTTGATTACAAGTAACCCAAGTTAAGCTAAGCTTTCAAACAAGCAGTTTATAACAAACAGTTTATAAAGGGAGTAATAATATGAGAGAATAAATCAATGAAAGTAAACAACTTCCTTAGAGGATGATTTCAATAATCCTAGCTATCTAATGATATTAGAGAGTTCTTATTCTTTTGTTAGTTAAATTACTAATTTAGCCTAGACGATCACTTTGGCTTAGGTTCAATTCAAATAAATTAATCCCCAACCGAACAACAATTAATTATATCATAATTTAACCACATGAAGATATTTAAGATATTTATCCTATCTACAGGGTCCAACTCAAAACCAATCGATTATCTTTGGAGGACCCTAACATTAACATAGGTTAAGTGTCTATCCCGGAACTTGAGACTAATAAACTTAGTGGATGGTTATAAAGCACATAGATAGTATTACATAAGGATCTATTAATACAAACATACCTAACTAAACAAGAAAATAAATTACTCCCTAAATTGAGCTCATAGGCTCAAGTCTAGATCAATACTCTTTGGAAACCCAAGAGGATTTAGCCACTCATGACTCACATAATATCTTTAGAAATAAGGTTTGACTGTGACGTCTTGAATGAGTTTAGAAGCTTTCGGAGCTTCTATTTATAGTGTGATTACAAGAATACTAATGAAACTACAATTAATCTAGATTACAATGAGAGTTACAATTTAAATTAATTCTAATTCCTAATTTGAATCTTGGTTAGTATGAATCTTCATTTGAATTCCTTCTTGTAATTCCTGCTTGGTTAGGATGAATATTGTGTTAGTTCGCCACAGTGAGTCACGCTTGCTTCGCCGTGGCGAGTGGATGTTGGTTCACCTTGGCAAGCTAACATTCTGCTTTGCGTTTTGGCCTTTTTTCAGTTTTGCCCTGCCTTCACTTCCTAATTTCATTTTGATCCCTGACTTGGAATATATTAGCTATTCGTCCTGGGTCAAGCCTGAAAAACTTTAACAAAACATAAAAGTATTCTTCTAAGATTCAACACATATTACGGAAATTCATGAATTATTAGAATCACTATATTTTATGTTAAATACTTTTCTTCACAGTGAAGTCCTGCAAAAATGAGTTAGTATCAGTGAAGTCCTGTAGGGTTAGTTATTGCCAAGTTTTCCTAGCATTAATCAATCTCCCACACTTATTTGATACTTTACCTTTGGTGGCCAAACACCTATAATGCGAAAGGATTTTTCAATACAATTCAACACACGTTCAATGAGCCATCAGTAGATCACACAACAGTTTAAATAGCAGTATTAGGTTGTTATAAAAAAAAAAAGAAACGAAAGACTCAATCAAATACTAAAATTTTTTTAAATAAAATTAAAAACTACAAATACTAGGAGGTCTCCTCCCCCACACTTATCTCGTAGAATAAAACAATTTGAGCACATCAAAAAGGATAGGGGGAGAAGGAAACAACTTGACCCTCAATCAGGCTTCAAGTTCTCTTTGAAGATCCAGACGGGTAGCAAGTATATGAATGCTGTAGGGAACATACAGTATTCCCTCCCCTATGTTTGTCTTGCCCTTTGGTCATTCCCATTACTAAGTCTACTCCATCTTGGTTTAAAGGTAGGAATAATAGAGTTGAAAGAAGGGGCATGGGGTGTTTTTTTTCGGGCTTAGGTTGTCCTGGCTTCTCACTACAAGAAAAAATAGATTTAGCTACGAAAAACTATGTAGCTAATCTGTAGCAAATTTGTAGTTAATCGGATTTGCTACGAAATTGCTACAGAATTTTCCATAGCTAAATCCAAGTCGCTAATTAGCTACAGAATTTTTCGTAGCAAATTATTCAATGAACAAAATAACAAGTCTGTAGCTAATTAGCTAGGGATTTTCCGTAGCTATTGCGTAGCAAATTTTTTATTTACGTAGCTAATCTATAACTATTTTGTAGCTGAACTCCCTAACTAATCCATAGTTATTCCGTAGCTAAATTCCCTAGCTAATCCGTAGCTATATTCCCTGGCTATTCCATGTACTATTTTAACTAAATTATCAAGCTAACCTGTAACTATTACGTAGTTAATGTGAATCATATAAATAAACAAATCAATAATAAAATTAATTATTAAAAAAGTCTTACAATTCCTTTTTATAGGGAAAGACTCGAATCCATATGACCGACCTGACCCAAGGACCGAAAAGAAAAATTGAAAATAAATACAGGCAAAAATTAAATATTGCGAAATGGACGCCATCGCTAAAACCTCAGATCTTGCTAGTGACTCTGCTCCACTAGGGTTGACCTCTAAACGATGAACTCTGAAAAAATGGTCGCACCAAACGGAGTACTTTACCTACGAGAGGTAGATCCACGTGTTTACGACTGATGCGCAGAAGAATGACTCAAGAGAGAGAGAAAAATTATACTATGTGGGATTTCCAAACGGGACTCCCCTTTTCAACACATGGAATGAGCAGCTGTGAAGGTGGGGAATGCCTCCTATTTATAGGAGGATGAGAGAGCTCTTATCATTGATTTAAACAATGTGGGACTTGGAAACTATGAACAAATATCATGCTTACATCATAATCAGCTAACCCACTTTGGACCACGAGTGCAGACTCGTGTGACAGCCGATGAGTATCATCTTGGTGTCATTTTGTTCGTCTCTCAGCGAACTTCCCAACGGGTCATCATACGACCTGATCAAACTCTCCCATAGACGAATATTTAGTCCCATAGAACCCAACATATCCAACACTTTTAATTCAGCAAGATTAATACATAAGTTACATATACAACATATTGGTGTCCCCATAAAAAAAACATATTGGTTTCTAAATATATTCCTAACTACATTCTTTCAGCTAAAAATTGGTCAAGTTGCAGAGTCCTCTCATCACATGATGTTGGAGACTGCTTAACACCTCTAGTTGATCCAAGTCCACTTGCTTGATCTAGTATCTAAAACATACTTTAAAACATTATTGTCAATATATGTATAATAATTTAATTACCAATTTGTATAACTTCTATTTTTTTGAAACAAACAATTTATTCATTCAATCAAATCATCTAAAGTGCAATACATCACATTGGGCAAGCTGTGCAAAAGAGGAAGTAAAATTATTCAACCATATAGATGGCACATGCTATGAAGTGACTTAGTAATATATGGGAAACGTTATTACTATTTCTATATAAATGGGAGACACGATAGCTAGTGAAGCAGTGCAAGATGTTGCTAAATCCAGCTGGGGAACATTAATGAGCAAACCAAAATGAAATTATAGTATATACCAAGGTTGTTAAATTTGAGAGTTTAATTAAGGGTAAATTTGATACGTAAATTTGACTCTTGAACTCTTAAGAGTTTACTGATATCAATAAGTAGTTATTAAAAATATATTTCTATCATAATTAATAGAAATAAAGTAAATTTTCAAATAAAAGAAATTCAAATACAATTCATACATAAATATAAAAATTAGTTATTCATATTTAAATATTTATATTTCTTTTGAGTTTGACCATTGGAATATTATTGTTTTTAAATTATTTTTTCAATAGAGAAGACTTTGATAAGTAAACTTTACTAAAAAATAAGAGTGTCCAAAAATAACATTTTTCATGAGTTCACATTGTTTACCGAGTTTAGCAAGAGTTAACTCGTTTTGCTTATGTGTAAACATAAACTCAGAGTTTAAAAGTTAACTTGAGAGTTTACCATGAGTTTATATATTTATGAGTTTGACACAAGTCAACTCGTTTTGCTTATATATAAATGTAAACTCGTAAAAATTTAAAAGTTAACTCAAGACCTAGGAAGCATGGACACGGCTAACTGCAGGCGTGTCCACGTGTCCGACACGGACACGCCTACGACACGTGTCAGACATGTTTTTGTACGTGTCCAGCGTTAAAAAAAAAAAAATCGACTCGGACATGGATGAGGACACGGCAAATGCAAAACAAATTAAAAAAATTTGTTTCTCTTCCCTCTCTACTCGTGAACCCTAATTGCATCGAATTAAAAAATAGAACACGCTCCTCTCTTCCTCTCTTCTCTCTCGCTGGAACAACGCTCCTCTCTTCCTATCTGGTTGTCGCCTCTGGTCGTCGCCTCTGCTCGTCGTTCTCTCCTCTGCTCCGGTCGAAGGTTTGTTGGTTACTTTAGTGATTTGGTTTGCTGGTTACTACCAGTGAATACACACACATATATAGTGTGTACAATATTAAAATATTAAAAGGCAAAAGTACCTTTCCTAACCCCAACGTTTAGGGGTCCTGTCAGTTTCGCCCCTAACGTTTTTTCGCTGTCAATTGTACCCCTAACGTTTTACGTTTCTGCCAATGTCACCCTTTTCACTAACACCGTCAAATATTTAACAGTTTTTGCTGACATGGCATCCTATGTGGCAAAACGTTTTTTTTCCTGTCAATTGTACCCCTAACGTTTTTTTTTCCTGTCAATTGTACCCCTAACGTTTTACATTTCTGTCACTGTCACCCTTTTCATTAGCACCATCAAATATTTAATAGTTTTTGCTTACGTGGCATCCTATGTAGATATCTGACTTGGTATATTTTTTTTCCACATCAAATTTTCTACTCATCTTTTCCCCATCAAAGTTGTGTCTTTTTGACCTCGGCCTATTCCTTCTAAAATATAACTCAAACGCACGCGTTATTTTGCTCATAAAAACATCGGAGACGTTATCCATTCTCTATTTTAGGGTAACGTCTCCGACAAAGTAGAGAATGGGTAACGTCTCGATGTTTTTGTCTGCAAAATGGCACGTGCATTTGAGTTATATTTTAAAAGGAATATGGTGAGGCTAAAACGACACGGTTTTAATGGGAAAAAGATGCGTAAAAAATTTGGTGTGGAAAAAAATATGTCAAGTCAGATATTTTTGCCATATGGGATGCCACGTAAGTAAAAACTATTAAATATTTGATGGTGCTAGTGAAAAGGGTGACATTGACAGAAATGTAAAACGTTAGGGGTACAATTGACAGGAAAAAAATGTTTTGCCACATAGGATGCCACGTCAGCAAAAACCGTTAAATATTTGACGGTGTTAGTGAAAAGGGTGACATTGACAGAAACGTAAAACGTTAGGGGTATAATTGACAGCGAAAAAACGTTAGGGGCGAAACTGATAAGACCCCCAAACATTGGGGTTAGGAAAGGTACTTTTGCCAATATTAAAATTATGACCTACGTCGAACTACTTAATGGTACAACTTCAAGTATGTATATGTGTGTGTATATATATTAATTCTATGAAAAAATTCTATCATATTCTTCTTCCAAGAGGTCACAATGAATAATTAGTCAATTTATTTATTTATATATATATATATATATATATATATATATATGCCATGTCGTATCCTAAGATTTTTAGAAATTGGTGTGTCCCCGTGTCCGTGTCGTGTCCGATGTCCGTGCTTCATAGCTCAAGACTTTAACAAACATGGTATATACCAATGAAGCCTGCAGGGGACTTCTGATTAGTTCTAACTTTTCCATCAACCAAAATATGTTGTTGCATGAGAATTGAGATGACTCACGATATGCGAGCGCATATTTAAGCTTGTAAATATGTAGTATATAAAAGATGAGTCTAAATGTGCACTTGGAAAAATTCAAAGTGGCTTACAAAAGCGCCTCCAAGCTTGTCATGTGGGAAAAGATCCCCAAATACACAAGACTTTAATTTACCACAAGTAGTTCGTCATGTCAAATCATCAAGAAAATAAATTAAATGCGAAAGCATACTTGAATCCATAAAAGTTGTTTGGTCTTGCGGCTATTGATCTTCCAAATTAATAAGCATGATTTTAAGATACTAAGGTTTCTCTCTTTTTTGGTGATGAGATTACAGAAAAGAATCATACTTATAATTTGGAACCATAACCCTAATATAGTTGGAATCCTAATTGGACTAGGAGTCCCAATTTTTAATTTAGCCCATCATAAAATTAGGAATGATATAAGAATATCTACACATATATGCTCATATTTTACCTCATAATTTAAGTCTATTGATCCTTAACCAAATTACATCACTTTTAATTTGGGCCAAGCACATTTTTAATGATAACATTTGACATACAATATTTTATTTAGTATATATAAGTCCATAAATACCTAATATCCAATGCCTTGGACTTGGAGCATTGAGCCTCTTCAAGTGCTTCTTCTTCCCTCTAGCCTGTATCCGAAGTAATCTAATTAATATACTAGCTAAGACCAAAAGTAGTTAACACTGCATAAGCAAAAGGAAGGGAAGAGATTAAAATTGAAAAGAAAAGAATGGTCCATTAGCACTTGAATGGATCGATTCGACGGCATCAAGCAACATAGCCTGGCTCACAATAGCACTTGAGGCTTCTTATGGTTTCAATACATTAAGTGAAAAAAAAATCACTGTTAAAACTGATGAAATGAAATATATTTGAGGTAATCTGTTAAAAATAGAATATCATGGATTTCATAGCAACAGACAGTGCAATGGTGAGCTCTTGTTGGTTGATGAATCCAAAATTTAACTTAACCTCCATATTAATACTTACAATAACACGAGTCAAGGAATTCTAGATAACTTATATTTACCATATTTCAATAGTAACAATGGGACCTTAATCTCTAATACATGCAAATATAAAATTATAAGGATATTGGAAAAAATCAAATAAAAGCAAGGAGATAAACTTTCTTCTTGGAGCGGTAGAAGTAACAAAAATCTCTAAAGTAAATGTCAAATGGAAAAACAAATTATGCTCAGACTGCCGGGCATCATATTCAAAGTTTCCACAGAAGTAACAAAAATCTCTAACACTTATTGTACACAGAGCAACAACAACAATCTAAGCCTTTTCTCACTAGGTAGGGTCGGCTATATGAATTAAGCGACGCCAACATGTTCTGTCTTTGCACATTTCTATGGTTAGGTTATTTACAGCTAGATCTCTCTTAATCGTTTCTCCTATTGTTTTCGTTGGTCTTTCCCTACCTCTAGTTATTGGGCTATTTTCCATTTCCTCCATTTCATCCATCCTGCTTGTATCCTATAGTTTACATCTTATGATCTTCTTCTATTTCTCCATTATTTTGTATTATCGTTCCCAAATACTTAAAACTTGTGACTTCCCGCATGGGATGGTCTCCAAGTTTCACCTCATTCCTAGAATCAGCGTCCCTACCACTAAATTTACATTTCATAAATTCCGTTTTGCTTCGACTTATGCGAAATCCATATGTCTCCAAAGCTTGTCTCCATCTCTCTAATTTTTCATTTACTTCTTCTTTGGAATCTCCAACCAGGACTATATCGTCAGCAAAAGGCATACATCTTGGTACTGCCTCTTGTATATGTTCAGTGAGCACATCCAATACCAAATTAAAGAGGTAAGGGCTCAAAGCTGAACCTTGATGTAGTCCTATGGTTATAAGAAAATCCTTCATAACACCCTCTTGTGTTCTCACACAAGTCGTGACTCCATCGTACATGTCTTTGATTGCTCGGATATAGGCCACATGTACTCCTTTCTTTTCCAAAGCCTTCCATAATACTTCTCTTAGTACTCTATCATTAGTCTTTTCCAAATCAATAAAAAACCATATATAGATCCTTATGAGATCTCTGGTATCTCTCCATCAATCGTCTTAAGAGATAAATTGCCTCTATGGTTGACCTCCCTGGCATGAACCCAAATTGATTCTCTGTAATTCGCGTCTCCAACCTTAGCCTCCACTCGATAACCTTCTCCCATAGCTTCATAGTATGGCTCATGAGTTTGATCCTCCTATAATTTGCACAATTTTGTATATCCCCCTTGTTCTTATACACTGGGATCAAAAGTACCTTTCCTCTATTCATCTGGCATTTTCTTGGATCTCAATATCTAAAAAACTTTGCTAACCAACTTACGCTTTTGCTTCCTAGACTCTTTCACACCTCAATGGGTATATTAGTTGGTCCTACTGCTTTGCCATTATCCATTCTCTTCAATGCTTGTGCTACCTCCTCATACTCTTGTATTCTCCGATAGAAACTATAATTGAGATCCTCCTCGTTAGTACTTAGCCCATCAGCCATTTGTCCTTCATTAAAAAGTTTGTTAAAATAATCCTTCCATCATTCTTGAATATCTTGATCCTTTACCAAGATATTACCTTCTTCATCCTTAAACTTATTGTACACAGAGGCAAAAATGCAAAATTCTAATGGTTGAACCAAGGAACATTCCTGAATTTTAAGAATACTGCATAACATTTAAATAAGAAGTCTTAAAACAATACATGCATAAGATTTAAATTAGCTTCTTCCTCAATTTTACAACTGCCCTATACACAAACCCTATATCTTTTAAAGGAGGAAGAGTTAAAGCAATAATCTGCTATATATGCACCCACGACAATACAATTAGTGGCACTGAGAGGGACAATCAAGTGAACAACCATCCTCATTATAAAGGAGGAAGAGTTATTGGGTTGAGTTGGAAGCCATATGAGCATTTTCAATTAACCATTAAGTCATGTCAAACATTTTCATTAGGCAAAATCTGCGAGTTACTTCCATAATGCAAACTAATTTCTTTTTTTTTTTTTGGTTTCCCACAGGTATTCTCCTATTGAAGGCAATCCTGTTAAAGCTAGCTGAGGTCCCATAACGAAGGTAGTGTTCTCCCAGCAGAGGTTTCATACACAAGTCTCGAACCCGGGACCTTGCTTAAGGGGTTTTTACATAACGCAGATTAGTTTCTGGTTTACTAAAAGACCAAACTGAGCTTTGATTCCCTCTCCTCACAAAAGACGTTTGGGTTCTTTAGGACTTGGGAGGGCTACAATATTAAGTGACTGTCAAGCGTTGTCACCACATTTAAATTTTGACAGGTGTTCACTAGGATCATTTTGCACACACAAAATTCACACTTTTGCACACCTAATAAATTGATTTGCATTATTATATTATGGATGGATGACTGGTGCATACATAGCACAATCCCATAAGCTTGATTACTTGTTTATGGGCAAAATAATTAATTATCAAAGATCTAAATACAATGATATAGGTTAAAGAAACAAATATTGGTGGTAATACCAACCTGTGCGCACCTAAAGGATTCATTTTCATTACAACTTTCTCTTAGAGATTGGTCCATTAAATCCACCACCTTATTCTCTGCCCACAGCTTTCCATGCCTGCATGTTCATGATTCAGATGAGAAAGTGATCACCAAAATATCCAACAGCATTATTGCAGTAGTGACTAAATTTGGTTTATTTCATTAAATTTTAGGGTGAGTATTTGGAGTCTTGAGATTTGTGCCATTTTAAATTTTAAAAAGAAAAAGTATTTGACAATCCAACTACTAACAAAGTAACAAACTAACAAATATAGTGAGCTTGAGCCCCTCTATAGCATTACCCTAAATTTTAATTTACATTCCAATACATTAACAGGTCAAGCAAAAATGCATGCAGAGAAGAATGAGAAATAATCGAGTGCGCAAGCCATATTATTATCAATATTATATCTCAATTTCAGCCATCTCAATTCTTCTCTGTAACTAACTTTTCTATATCCTAATTCCTAAATCCCATTTCTCTTCATTCATTTCGCAAAAAATCAATTCCAGTGAGTGAATTAATTTTCTCCCATAAATTTCCACGTATTTTCTTCGCGCACTCTTAAAAAAAAAAAAACCATTTTTTATGCACCAAAAAACAAAATTAAAGCAAAATCGATAGCAACTTCAACACAATTCAGAGATTTGTACATTTGAAAGAAAATCATGTGAAACAAGTTCAGTACCTTCCGAAGCAAAGACACGAAATCTTGAAACCCTTGCGTTGAAAGTCGAAGTCGAAACCCTATCCGTTGCCGGACTGCTGCGACGCCGGCGAAACCGTTGAAGGTGTAGAGTTAACGGAAGAGAGACAAAGAGAGCGATGAAGCTTTTCGAGACTGAGGCAGGCAGAAGAGAAAGCGAGCGGACTGAGGAGAAGTGAACAATCCCTATCTATTTTGAATTTGATCCCAATTTTTCTTTAAAAAAACATTTTTTTTTAAATAAAACCGGCAGACTTAAATTTTGCTGCGGAATATTTTTTTAACAAATCCGTAGATAAATGAAATTTATTTTAGTATAAATTTTGATACGAGCATATTTCATAGCAAATCTTTAGTTAAATTGAGATTTCTTTTAGTATAACTTTCATTATGGAAAAAATTGGTAGCTAAATTATGATTTTTTTTTATTAGGTAAGTTTTGTTATGAAAATATTCCGTAACTAATCAATTTAGCTACGGATAATTTTGTAGCTAATTCATAGTCAATTTGGAGCTAAATTTTCCCCTATTTGGCGCCACTTTTTTTTGTGCATTTAGCTAAAGAATTTTGTTCCTCTAGTTAATCCGTAACAATTTAGCTATGAATTAGCTAGAAAAATATTTCGTAACTAAATCTTACTTTTCTTGTAGTGTCTCTTTGTGTGAAGGAAGCGATGGCATAGATGGACAATGATGATCCTTTTCCTCCAAGCTTGCTTCTATGGTAACCTCATTGCATGGTGTCTTTTTAGTTTCCTTGGCCTCCTTATCTCCTTGGAATTTAAATCGAATAGTTTTCTTTTTACGTTGAGGATGAGGTGAAACAAATGGAAATTTAACACCCTTATCTTCCATATTTTCAATGGAAGTTTCAACACCTGTAGGATATGTCACGACCCCGGTTCGGGAAGTACGTGACCTGCACAAATTGAAGGTGTGACCCCCAATCTGTAAGCCTACTAACCTGATTCAATTCATAAGCATAAAAATGACTTAAACTGGCATGTGTCTAATGTAATAATTATCTTTCTACAATCAAATATTTAAACTCTTATACAAATAAAAAATATCATATTCTTATACAGATGCATCATGCCTCTAGACTATGGAGCTGACGTCTAAAAAACTTAGGGCACGTTCTTTAGTCAGAAAGGAAAATGAAAAGGGAATGTGTTTGCTGTGTTTGGTATAAAATTTTTGGGAATGAAAATAGAAAGGGAAAAAAATAATGTGGTCAATTGACCATTATGCCCCAAAAGAAAAATAATTTTTTTCACATTTCCCTTTCCCAATTCAGTAGCCGGTAGAAGCAGCGGGCAGAAGTGAAGACGATAGAAGCAGAAGCAGCAGGCAGAAGTTTGGAGGTCTTTGTCCAGACCCAGCAACGTTTCTTTTCTTGTTCCCCTTATGTGGTCGCGATCTGATCCTCCATCGGCAGCGGTTGTAACTAACAGGAGTGGAGTTGTGCGTGGTATTTTAGGTGTGGTACCGGAGTTGTGCTAACCCTAACCCCTCCAACTACGATTCTCACTTGCAAGTAAGCTTTTCAGTTCTTACTTGTGATACATTTCGTATGGCTGCTGAGGAAATAAGCTTGATCTAGTTTATTAAGGGAAAACAATACCAAGGTTACATTTTGCTTCTATTGTGGTTTTCTCCCTTTCTTTCCCGTTTTGACATTTTGGGACCATTGCTACTGGCAGGTATGCATGCATTTCAAACTAGTGATGTTCAGTTGCTTTGAGTATTGAGAAGATAATGGCATTTTAATTTTTGTGCGGGATCATGTAAAAGCTACTACTGGAAGAGGGTAACTGTAAGTTAGATATGTATTTTCTATACATGATATCTTTGTGTTGTGTTATTGAGTTGTGGGCTTAGCTTGATTCGAAGTTACAAATTTTGATTTTACTCTCTTCCATATCTCTCTTTTTTTATTTTATGAGGTTTAATTATTATTTTTTTAATTACAGAGTCTTGTAATGTTTTTACTTGTTCTTTGTTATTTTTATCAATTCTTTTGAAAAATGATTCTGAGTTTGTTTTAAGCTTTTATATTTCGTCTTTGTTGCCTTGAGTTACTATGGTATGATGCTTTTCAGTATATAAAACCTCTGAGGAGAATGGGCGACATTGAAAAGCTGAGAAAAGCAAGGAGTGAACTGTTTCCATTGAGCCCTGCAATGTGGCAGGAATGCAATTTTGGTGTATTAAGTCCTTAGGTCCCACCGAGATGGTTTTTTATTGCACTTACTTAATGACATTCAAAAAGTACAGCATACAGAGCAACAAAACTTTGGTGTAAATTGATGTCCTGTTAGTTTGTGTGCTGTGAAGGATACACTAGACATGTGAACGCAAAGGAGAGCAACACGTCCAAGGAGCAAGAACGTTCTAATCTTGTCCACCGGCGACCAAGCCTTGTATTTCACTGTCAACGGCGTGTGAGAAACTTGGTATAGATCTTCTATTTCAGTTATATTCAATTTCTGGGTTTAGGGTTTGTGTTTCTCGATTTGGGTTCGTTGATTTGGGTTATTTGATTTCATATTTTTAAGTATTGTTTATTGTCGATGGGGATTTCATCATTATGTTTGTTCTAGTGTTTGCATCTTTGTCAGTGGCATCTTCAAGCATTGGGGAAAGCAGAGGAATCCCCGTTGTTGGTATCCAAAACACATATTGTGAGTGCGGTATAAGAGTGCGTATCATGATATCTGAGTTGGAGAGAAACCCAAACCGTTTGTATGCAACATGTGTTAAATATCCCAAGTGCAACTATTATGTTTGGCTTACACCCCGAAGAGTTGGAGATCGTGAACCGGGTAACCAAGAGACCAACAACTCGAAGCAAGCCCCAATTGACAATGTTGATTTTGCTATGTTTGAGGCGAGTGTTGCTAAAATTGAGTCCATGTTGGGATGGATTAAGATGTGTGTTGCATTTGTGATGTTCATAGTCTTTATTTTGCTATTTGAGATGTAGTTGTGTATTGCTTTTGTGGTAGAGTGTATTGCAAGTAGTTGATGTAAACACTGCTATATAGTTGATGAAGAACAATTTGAAGTTAGTATGAAATCTATTTGTGTAACCTTTGCAATTGTGCTTATGAGCAGTCTTATGTTGTTATTGTTAGATGTATTATTTCATAATGCTTTAAGGCGACTACCACCAAAATGACCATACATGACAACCAAAAATAAATTGAAAGAAATCCAAATTCCAAACTAAATTTTAAAGTTTCCATTTGCATATAAAAGGAACAGAGGTAATGCCAAAAAGTTAATCCAAGTGAAAGGAACAAAAGTAACTTGAAAACTTGTAATACAACTAAAAGCAATAAAGGTCAGTACAAAATGTTAATGCTAGAGTTCTTGTTGTAGAGCATTTGAGCATCTACAGCTAATATCAGAAAATATTGATAAAATAATCAAGGCAGATTCCCAAAGCGGCGCTGAATGTCCATAAGCAGTTGAAATTGTCCTGTGGAGGCACCTTCCATAACTTTAAGCCTGATGTCAAACCCATCCATGGTAGTGTCTATTGCTTCCATACGGTTGTTTATACCTTGCACAGTGGTATCAATTCCAGCCAAGTGAGATGAGAATCCATCTATCTGTGCATTTAGGGCAGCAAAACCAGTATCCATTCTTGTATTGACAACTGCAAAGCCACTTTCTGTGGTGACTTGCAATGCTTGAATTGCCCTTAATAGTTCAGAATGGTTCTAAATAGGAGGCTCAGAGGAGGATCCACCTTCTCCACCATCCAACTCTGTCTCTTCTTCTCCGGCTTTTTAAGCACCTGCAACCTTTTCTTTTTGAGTATGTGCCTTCTTTTGAGCCTTTATCATCTGTTTTGCATACCAATGGCCTTGATAAGGTTCAAATCTCATATTGTATAGAGTCGTTTCATCAATTACATCAGGGTTTTCATCAATTTCATCTCCTAGTAGAGGATCAACTCCTTGTTTCTCTAGAATTAGTGAGATGAGGGAAGCGTAACATAGAGCTAGTCCGGTATTTCTAGCAATTCTTTGCATTTTCTCTAGAATGAAGTGGGAAAGGTTAAAGAGATCTTCAGTGTTGATGCAGTACATGATAAATTTCTCAGACGCACTAGCATATGAGTGATTTCCTTGTTTGTTTGTGATGCAGCCTTGAACAATGTAATGCAATACTCTATTTGAGAAACCAAAGTTGGACGCAGCAAAATTTGTTGTGTTTGGAATATGTTCCTGAGGTTCAGGCAATAGAAAATTGCAAACAGTGTAGCTATTGCAGTGAACCAGCTTATTCAGAGAATGTATTAAATCATCAAACTTATAGCCCATTGTATCTACTCCTAATAATTTAGCTACTTCAGCTTCTGAGACAACAATGGGTTTTCCACTTCAGACATGACACATTTACTATCCTTGTCCCACTTCAAGTTGGAGTAAAATAGTCGAATGACCTTAGGATTGTATTTCCTATTCAACTTCAGAAGCTTGTATAATCCAAAGGATTTGAGCAATTGAATAAAGTCAAATTGAGGGTTGTTTTAATTTGTTGTTGTTCCTCAAAGAAGGTTATATTTACGTACCTACTTTGAGCCACATATCGTTGAGCAAAATTAGTGAGGTAGTTGTTCTTTTGATCCATGTTGGAGAACAACCCATCAATTACCTCTGAAGAACTAGAGGAACCCATCTTGTTCTTGCGTTTCTCAGCAGTAGTTCTCGGCCTCCTCAACCCAGACATTGGAGAATTTCGAAGGTTCGATTTGAGAGTGAAAAGAGATGGATTTGAGGAAGAAATTAGTAGGTTTTGCTCGAAAATCACTTTGGAACACGTTAATCGGTTTAGATTTGATGTTTTAGAGAATGAATTTTAAAGAGAATGAGAGAGTTTGAGAGAATAGGGTTTAGGTTTTTGAAAAATGACAGAGAGGGAACGATTTTCCCCCCTTTCATTTTCACATTAGAAACGTAGCAGTCGACTGGCTTCCTGTAGCAGTCGACTGTCGTGTCAAAATTCAGTTCACTAATTTCGTCTGAGACAAAATAGTTAATTGTAAATGCATATCAATTGACTGGTATGTTCTTCAGGAGCCCATAATTGGGGAAGAACAAATCAGTCGACTGATTTCTCACTGGAAAAAATGGGAAGACTTCCAAGGGCAGATCAGTCGACTAGAATATTTTTTCCAGTCGACTGCTTTGCCTCTGGAAGTCTTTTGATTTTTTCAGAGGGAAAGCACTGCTTTCCAGAGGCAAAGCAGTCGAATGGAATATTTTCTCAGTCGATTGCTTTGCCTCTGGAAATATTTTACATTTCCAGGAACCACGATAGTCGACTGCTAAGTGTGTAGCAGTCGACTTATTTCCCTCTAGAAAAATCAAAAGACTTCCAGAGGCAAAGCAGTCGACTGGAATATTTTCCCAGTCGACTTCTTTGCCTCTGGAAGAAGTTTCCCCCATTTCACCTAATACTTACACACAATTGATAGGGAAATCATTTTACTATTGTCAATATCTTGAGTCTTCACAAATTTTTAGTACGATTACCCATGGGCAAGTGTTTGAGTCATACATGAAAGGGCAATATACGTACATAGCGCTATGATACATGAAATGAAAGTGTCCTATAAATTCATTAATTTAGTTCATTACAACATAATTAAAAAAACTACATAGCAGCAATATCACAATGCTTCAAGCTCTGAATCTTCCCGCACTGGAACCATCAACGTTTTGAAATCTGCAAGCAACTAATGACAATGCTTCAAGCTCTAAACCAAAATGCATGAAACATATAAATAGAGAGGTTGGGTTGTGACCTTCATCCAAGATGGCACAAGCATGGAAGTCACAGCCACATATCTTGGGCATGTCTATCTCCAGAAGATCCTGAGAAAAGAAAACATATCAAGATATGTAAATATAATCACAGATTGTGAGGCACATAAACACAAAAATGGAAAAAATAAACCTTCAGAGGGCTATCATTTGATCAGCTGTAGATACTGGCCTAATCCATCGCAACACACAAGTCATGCCCAAAACACAAAATATATATAGGGTACACATATATAGGTCCCAACAAAAAGTTCCAAAATATGTTCCCCTTTTAGGGGTATTTACCCAATGATCTGTTGAAGCCAGCGCAGCTTAAGGCGCTCCTCAAGCCCAAAGAAGCACACCATCAATGCTGGATCACTTGCAAGCCTCAGATGTGCATGGATCAACTCATCATTCGTGAGCCCATCCACCTGAGAAAGCGCTTCACATAGAGCCTCCATTTTTACATAGAGGGCTTTCTCACGAGCAATCATATTCATCCCGTCAGCTATTTTATCAAGGCAGTGCAAAAAGGGTTCAGTTATCTCCTTGAAACCATCCATGACATCATTACTAGGGATAGTTCGCTTCCTCTTACGGGAAGTTGAGGCTGCTTCACACTTGGTCAGTACAGTCTGTGTCATTTCATCCAACGTAGGCTGATCTCCATCTGTAGGAGGAGTCTGATTTTGTCCTTCTAAACCAATGACATCTTCATTAGGTTGTTCATTGATCTCCTCGGCATCCCGGGAATCACCCCCGGTTACTCTGTCTTTCCCCCATACTTTCGTTAGATCGATTAAGTGAGGAAATGGCTTGTACCTAAACTGAGAAGCATCAGAATGGAACTGTTCCAAAGAAATAAAGTATGAACACATTGGTGGGACAAACTCTCACTCTCAGCCCTTACTAATGACATAATAAAGGACTTCATTGACATCGTAAAGAAAGATTTCTCACCTTTATGTACGCATCCCAAACATCTCTCTCTGCCACCACCTTCTGTCGGTCCTCGTCCCAACCGAAGCCACTGGTATTTGTGTCGTACACCATTAGGGGTGTTCAAAATCGAACAAAACCGATACTCCAAAACCAAACCAAACCGAACCAATCTAAAATCGACAAAAATAAAAAAATTTGCGATTTTGTTCGGTCTGAAAATTTCGGTTTTTTGCGGTTAGGTTCGGTTTTCGATTTTAAGATCTGTGTGACCGAACCGAACCGCATAGGGAACTTTTTTTAAATATATATTAATTATATTATATAAAAAGTAATAAACGTTGCATTTTTCCTGCTGCTCTCAAGTCTCATCTGCCACTTTTCTTCAACCCTAAATCAAATTCAATCCAATCTCACACTCTCTCAAGTCTCATCCGCCACTCTAATAAACGTTGCATTTTTCCTGCTGCTCTCAAGTCTCATCCGCCACTTTTCTTCAACCCTAAACCAAATTCAATCCAATCGCACAGTCTCTCAAGTCTCATCCGCCATTCTCGTCTCGTCTCGCCTCTTTGCCTCTCTCAATCTCGATCTCCGCTCTCCACTCTCCAGCCTCTTCTCTACTCGGCACTCGTTTGTTGGATCGCTACTCATTCACCAGCGACATTGCTGCTCACTTCATCGCGTCACTGCTCGCTTCACCGCATCACTGCTCTCTAGATACAATGGCAACACAGGTAAAATTTTATTTTGATTGACTTATTTAGGTTAAATCTAGTGTTTTTGTTTAGAGTAGGATGATTTTAGCTTTCTAATTTCATTCTTGTGTGCATTCTTTATGAAGTTTAATGTTGGTGAGGAAATGCTAAAGGAATCCTTTTCTATTGTGATTCAAAATATTGGTTCCAACTTCTGCAGCAACTCGCTTGAGTCTCTTTTAAATTGTTAAGTCACGAAGTGGATTACCCCACTGGTTTTATTCATTGACATTTTGCTTTTGTACAAAGATGATGATGCTGTAAATAAGTATTGAACTGATAAGGTTCTATGAGCATACCTTCTTTTTCTATAACTCCACCAAATTGGCTATTTGGAAATCTTTACCAGGTAGCTATGAACAACAAAAAGATAGAGAAAAAGTATATTGGCTATTTGGAAATTTTTTTAGGAATATCTTATTAATTAATTAAATAATCTGTATGTGTGTTTTTTTAATTGGAGTTACTAGCATTTTTTTAAAAAAATTAATGGGGTAGTTATTTGTGAAAGTGGAGTAATGGCTGAAAAAATGGAGTTTTTTTTTTTAAAAAAAAAAGGATATTAAGTAGTGGGTGAAATTGGGACTTTTTTTTAAAAAAAATGGATAGTTATTTGAAATACAAAAGTTGTAGTACTGACTTAATTTCTTTTGTATATAGTATTGATTGATTTTTAGATTCTGCATTAGATTATTCTATTAAAATATAGTTCACACATAGGTGCAATCAACTTGTAGATGTTGCTTTATTGGACCAATTGTTTAACTTCTAATCTTCTTGTATTTGTTTTTTAAACCGATCCACAATCTGATGTAACTACAATACCTGAGAATGAGAAAAATAAAAGTCAGAATGAGGAAAATAACAGTGGATCTAGTTCATCGGCTCGTTCAGAAGGAAAAAATGGTGAAGCACAAAAAAGAGCAAAAGGGATCAACCTTTCAAAGTCAAAGAAAAGAAAGCGTAAAGAGAAAGAGCCGATTCAAAGAAACGAGGAGCCTAATCGGAGAACTGTTCGACCATCTTCATGGGTATGGAAATTTTTTACTGAAGTGGAAGGTTGTGATCCTAGATTTCCTAGAGCTGCGTATAATTGGTGTGGATATACTTATGCATGTCATAGGAAGAATAATGGAACAAGTAGTATGGCTACCCATTTACAAAACCTATGCAAGAAATTTTCTAGGAATTTACGTGACCCATCCCAAAAGCAATTATCTTTTCAGCCTAAAAAAGAGAGGAAGGGGAGAAGGTACCGGTGGAACTTTAAGTGCTATTTCCTTTGATGTAACTGCATGTAGGGAGACTTTAGCTAGAATGATAATTGTGGATGAATTACCTTTCAAGCATGTAGAGGGAGAGGGATTTAGATAGTTTATGAGCATTGTTCAACCCATGTTTCCAATTCCATCTCGTATTACAATTGCTAGAGATTGTTTGTCTTTGTATGTAAAAGAGAAGGCAAGATTGAAGGAGACATTGTTGAAGGGATATCAAAGTGTTTCTTTAACTACAGATTGTTGGACTTCAGTCCAAAACATGAATTATCTTGTCCTCACTACACATTTCATTGATATTGATTGGAAATTACATAAAAGGATTTTAAATTTTTATCCAATTGAAAATCATAGAGGTGAAACAATTGGGAAGGCAATTGAGTCATGTCTGATTGAATGAGGCATAGAGAAAGTATTTACAATAACTGTTGATAATGCTAGTTCAAATGATGTTGTTGTATCCTATCTGAGGGGGAAAATAAATGGTTGGAATGGGAGTGTTTTGCGAGGAGATTATTTACATGTTAGATGTGTTGCTCATATCTTGAACCTTGTTGTTAATGATGGATTGAAGTGCATGCATAAGTCGATCACCAAAATACGAAATGCATTGAGGTATGTTCGTGCATCTCCTGCTGGTATGAAAAAATTTAAGGAGTGTGTAGAGAAAGAGAAAATTCAATCCACATCTATGGTTCAGTTAGATGTCCCTACTAGGTGGAACTCTACTTATCTAATGCTTGATAGTGCCTTGAAGTTTGAGAAGGCGTTTTCAAGGTATGAAAGTCAAGATGCACACTATGTGCTTGAGCATTTAGGAGAAGGAAAGAGGAGAGGCATTCCAGCTAGAGAAGATTGGGAAAATGCAAGAATAATTGTGACGTTTTTGAAAGTTTTTTATGATGTGACTACTGAAACGACTTCATCCAACTATTTTCATGATTTTTGTCTTGTTGTGAAAACATTAAAAGGATGGTGTGAAAGTGAGGATGAGAATTTGAGAAGGATGGCGGAAAGGATGAAAGAAAAAGATGATAGGTATTGGGGAAATATTGCAAATATCAACATATTACTTTTTGTTGCTATTTTGCTTGATCCTCATTACAAATTTAAGTTTGTGGAATGAAGCTTTGGAAAAATTTTTGATGTTGAGGTGGCGGACTCCATGTCTTGGAAAGTAAAGAATGGGCTTTATAAGATGTATGATTATTATAAGTTGTGTTTTAGTTCAAATGTGCGTCCTGTTCCTACTCAGTCAAATCAATCTAGGAATAAGCCTAAACTAATCAAGAAGATGATAGGAACTTGTTTGCAATGGAGTTTGATAGGGACATGAATGAAGAGGATAACCCAGAGAACAAATCAGAAATTGATCAATACTTGTTAGAGCCTCGAGAAAAAATGTCTTCACAGTTTGATATTCTTAATTGGTGGAAAGTGAATTCAACCAAGTTCCCAATTTTAGCTTTGATTGCACGAGATGTGTTAGCGATGCCAATTTCAACTGTTGCTTCTGAGTCAGCTTTTAGTACTTGAGGTAGAGTAATTGATACATACAGAAGTTCATTAGCTCCAAAAACGATTGAAGCTCTCATTTGCGCTCAAAATTGGTTCCGGTCTAAGCCATTGAGCATGAAAATAGAAGAATGTGCTGATGATATTGAGAAGCTTGAGCTAGGTATGTCAATAAATTTTGTTCTAATATAATAATTTTAAAATTGTTGTCCTACTTTTTCTTTTGTTTATAAGTTGTTTCTAACCTTTTTTTTTTCATTTGTTCACGAATTGAGGTGGTGACAATGGCACAACTAGTGGAAGTGGAAAGCAAGTTTTAGAGGTTTGACACTTGACACCAACTTCTGCATGTTTAATTTTCTTAAGGTGACACACATTTGCATATTTAATATTTTAAATTTTAAAATAAATTGTATAAAATATTAATTCAATATTCTAATTGTCTTTTTCCACTTGTACTAGGTTGATTTTTCCAAGGAGCAAGTTCAAGATTTGCATTTAGAAGCCTTGGTTTATTAGTTGTTCTATGTTTCTATTTGAAGTTTAACTTTAGAACTAGTTTGATTATCTTTGGACTAAGCTTGAAGATTGCGATGTTGTTTGATTACCACTTAGTTATGGTTATCTATGATTTTATCTTATTAATGAATAGAATGTTTTGTCATTTTCTTGTTATTTGATGATAATGTTATCTATAATTGGATGTTAAAGTCTTTGGTTTGGTTTGTAATGTTAAATTCTATTTGTTAAAGTGTTTGGTTTGGTTTGTAACATAAAATTGTAATGTTAAAGTGTTTGGTTTGATTATAAGTTATAGGATTTTTTGTGTCATTTTGTCATCTTGTTCTATGTTTATAATTCATTTGTTATTTGTCAAATTAAACCTTTAAAACCGTCAAAACCACCAAACCAAACCGCTCGAAACCGATTATTTATGGTTTGGTTTGGTTTGGTTTGGCACTATAAAATGAAACCGACCAAACCAAACCGCTCAAATAAAAAGTGTTTGGTTTGGTTTGAAAATCCTCTCAAACCGCCCAACCGAACCGACGAACACCCCTATACACCATATCGTGAATGGTTGTCCAGTTGCTCTTCAGCGTCTTGATCCTTGACTAGATGTGGGGGTTTGCCTTCAACCCACAACCTGGCATCTTGTTCTGTATCATTTTCTCAAGCTCATCGAGATAACCACTAGTGACACTACAAAAAAACAGGGTTTTAACCACGGTCATCTAACCACGGTTGTGTCTAACCGTGGTTAGATACAATTGGGGCTTTCATTTAGCCACGGTTGTATGTTAACTGTGGCCACAAGAAAAAAATGGGCGGTAGAGTTCCTTTTATTAGGCGCCTTTTTTTTTCTTCCAAAGAAAAAATTAGTCTTCCTTTCATTCTTTCCACACGCACACACGCACGACCTACTCTCACATTCGTGTAATCAGAGCAATTCCCGAACTCAAAAAGCTTCATCACTTACCCCACTTCGCAATCAAAGTATCTCCCATCCATCTTTTCTCTTCTCACTACTACAAATACATGTTCCCTTTCACCACCCTCACTCTTTGCAATCCAACCCTTGCTGCTTCGAACCCTAATCCTTTCCGCATTATTCCATTTCTGTTGCCAAATTTCGACGAGGCGTTGCTAAATCGGTCGTGGTTTTGGTTTTGGTGGTGGTGGTGGTGCTGACGGAGGCATGGCGGCCAATACGAGTGGCACCAAGGGCGTGTATGGCGTCCCGCGGCCGCCGTCCCGGAGGATGACGCGGATGCCGACGAGGACTGTGGAGTTGTAGAATGAGGAGAATAATGTTGACAGTGAGATTGTGCCCTCCTCTCTTGCTGTTATTATGCCGATTCTCCGAGCTGCTAATGAAATTCGAAGTAATGAGTTCACATCTCTTTTATTAATTTTTTTTTTTCATTTCATGCTTTATATCAGTTTTTGTTTTCTGCTATGTTTATTATGTTGGTCAATATAGCAACAAATATGTAATAAGTTTTGCAGAAAGTCTTCATTGGATCTTGCTCAACTAATCTTTGATCTTCATCAGGTGACTCTCTTGCATATTGTTTCATCTCATTTTATTTGAATGAGATCCAATGTTCTAAGGTAAGTTATTGATGGCTTTCTGGTTGAACAGGTGAACCCTAAGGCTAAGGTCTCAGTAAAACTAGTGGCTGAAGCTGGAATTGGCACTGTTGAATCTGGGGTTGCGAAGGGTAATGCTGACGTTATACAGGTGTCTACTTTTCTCTGTCATGCATTTTTTTTAGTTCAAGTTGTACTGTAGGCTGGCATGCGAAATGTTGTAATCTTGCTAACTGATTTTTGATGCTCTGGACTGAAGTAGTTCCTCCACCTTTATGTATTTAATTATTTTCGCTTTAATGATTCTTTCTCTATCAAAAAGATAAAGAGAATCTTAGAGAAGATTATTTTTAATATTTCTGAATGTTAATGCCCTTTGAAATACAATAATTATATCTTATGTCCAGTCGGTGTTGCCAGTCAGGTATTTAGAAGTCTTCTTTCATGCTGTATTGTGATATATAATTTTCCTTAAAAACATAGCATCTAGATCTGAGTTATATTCTCTCTGTACGTATTGGATAATTACTTCGGCTTTTGTTATTTTAAAATGCTCTTTCTTTTGGGTGGTGGCGGTGGTTTGGGGAGCAGGGTTTCTTTGCCTGCCTGAGTTGAATAAATATGTGTAATTCTCTTACTTGTTTGTGATGAACCTTTCAATTTCAGAGTGTTGGGTTACCAAAATGGACCAGTACAGCAATTCGGAATCAGGAGACCCATACCAATGGCCTGGTTTTGGATGATGCTTTGCTAGCTGACCCAGAGGTAACTTATTAAACAAAGTATAGGTGAAAGTAGCCCAATTTTATTATTTTCAGGCCTCTTGCAATTGAATATCATTAGACCACATAATTTGTTAATCATATTCATTGCCCAAATACTACCGCCAACCATCCCTAAACCTCCAATATAGCAAATAGAGTGGCTATTCTCTAATCTCTACCCATGTGTTATTGTCTCACATTACCGTGAAATTGATGTCAAGGCTTTACTCCCTACTTCTAATCCTTTCCCCACTCTCCTGGTAACCCAAAATAAATTAAGAAAAAAACAGAAGTGGCTATTGTCACCATTTTATTGAAGTCAATTGCTGCTTTTAATGAAAGTATGAAATGAAATGGAGAAAAAATATTGTAAGGAAGTAATATAAATTCTTTGTTGTCCAGATTGCAGATGCCATTGAGAATGAGAAAGTTGTCAATAAGACTGTTAAAATGGTGACATCCACTAATTAATTGGGCATGTAGTTGGTAACATGGTTCTTTCACTTTTTTTTTTGGCTGCCATACATACATACATACATACATACATCTATATATCTATATATATATATATATATATATATATATATATATATATATATATATGGCTTCAAAGTTTTTGGTGTCACACAAGCAAAGTGTGACACCAAAAAAATAACTTCTCCCTCAACCTCTCAATAAATAACCAAGTATAATAGGTAGTTACTAAAAAAAATGGAAAAGTGCATAATTTTTCAATTTTTTTTAATTTTTTTATTTTAAATTATGATAAAAATTTTTAAAAAATTTAATTTTTAATGATTTTAAAATATAATAACTATTTTATATTATATTTTAAAAAAAATTAAGAATAAATTACATATATGCACGTAGGTGCATGCGAAGCCTCTAGTACATGTTTTATTTACCTTGGATGTTTTTGCATCATTTGGCAATAGACCTATTTTAAGAATTTTAGTGTTTTCCTTTTCTTTCACTTATTTTTTAGCTTATTCTTTTCTTGATACTTCTTTGGAAAGACTCTTTGGTGAATCAAGAACAGGTTCATTGGCTCCAACTTGGAGATTGAGGGTGAAGAATTGCTACTCTAGTTTTGGATCAATCTTAGACAAATGAAGAAGAAAGCAAGTGTACTTTATTAGGCAATTTTTTTTTTTTTTTGATGTATTGAGTTGGCTTGCAATGTTCTATTGACTATGAATTTGAGTATCCTTCAAATGCTCATGTATCATACTTCCACAATAATATAAGTTATATGTTGATATTATGGTTGTTAAATTTATAGAAGTCCATTATGATTTCATATGAATTATTGGTTTCATTTGAGTTAAAAACTAAAAAAGAAACTAGCTAGACAAGAAACAAAATTCTATATAAAAAAAAAAAGGAACTAGCAAGACAAAAATAGAAATTAAAAAAAAAAAAAAGAACTAGCGGCGGTTGTGACCGTCGCCAAAAGAGTTGAAAAATGTTAACACATGGCGACGGTCAAAACCGCCGTTAGAGTCAGCCCTTAGATGCATCTCACTTAGCGACGGTTCTAACCGTCGCTGATAATGCATAAATTAGGAGTTGTGGGATGGCATTCTAGCGTCGCTGATAACCGTCGCTAGGTCAAAATTGCTCCTCACGACGGTTATTCCAACGGTTGCGCTAACCGTCGCTAGAGTTGCTCCCGACGCATCCTTCGGCGACGGTTAGGCAACTGCCGTTAGATTTCTAGCCACGGTCAAAACCGCCGTTAGATACTTGTTTTGACCGTGGCTAGATGCCTGTTTTGTTGTAGTGTAAATTTTGAACCCTGCATGTGATTTTGGTCATCTTTCATCGAAACAAGGCAAACCACCAGTGTGGCGTCTTCTTCGGCGCTCCACTTGTGTTTTGTGGACCTATTGTCAACGTTATCAGCTTCTGGATCCAATCCTCACTTTGCCCTGCAAATTGACAAGATTCAGTTACCCAATAAGTCAAGAAATGTACAAATTAAAAGTTTCACTCAACAAAGTGCATGAAGGGCAAAAAGTAATTAATTCGCAAATGATTCTAAACACAAGAAGTCAAGAAATGTACAAGTAGAAACATTCAAGTTTTACATATCATTTCATATAAAATGTTCCAATTCAATACAGTAAAATTAAACAAATGAAGTTTTCATCTTGCACGCCTAAATCATTAAACATTTGCGCGGCTAGATTTTCTCTAAAAGAGAGTCCATGATTCACTAGTTTCAACTGTGCTTATTGGACCGTCAACTTCTGCGGGTTCTTCCATCGGTTCTTCCGCAGGTTCAGGGACCAAATTTTCAACCTCATCGTCCAGGGGATCGCCGGCATTGTCACGACGTATCAAGTTGTGCAACAAGCAACAAGCGATAACAATCATGTTGTGGGTTTTCATGGGGTAACATGAGGGGCTCCTCAAAATAGCCCACCGGTTCTTCAACATTCTGAAACATCTCTCAATCACATTCCGAGCAGCCAAGTGCCTCATGTTGAAGTACTCTCTCGGGGTTGTTGGATGACGACCTTCTCTGCACTCATTTAAGTGGTATCTTTGACCTCTGTACAGTGCAAGAAACCCTTCTCCATTATTGTAGCCTGCGTCAACTAAGTAATATCGATTTGCAACATCAAAGGATGTTCAATGTTAGACCCATAAATTTGAAAAGTATAAATGAAATTTAAATTAGATTCTCACCTGCAGGGACTTTAAAAAAAAGAAGCTTTTGTTGGTGTTTTTTTTTTAAGCATGGTCAGTTCAATAGTAGTCACCTTACTTGATAACCAACTCCACTATGCCTTGTTCTTTCAAACTCTCTCTCACTATTCTTTCTATGTGTGTACCTAATGCTCCCACTTCAGTCACCTTACATGGGAGGGCTCGTCCGCACGAAATCACAGTCATTTGAGTTGGTCGCTCGACTCGCGAAGTAGGTTCCTTCGTATCGTTCCGTGGAAGAGGAGACGTTTTGGAGAGGACACGCGTCTTGTTTCGAATGGCTGGCAGCTTGACTTCTTCAACAAGTTTTTGAGCCATCTCTGTAGAAAGTACGCTACTTACCGAAGAGGAGTCATCATTGCTCAGAGGGGCATTCCCGAAATACCCTTTTGCGGGTAGGTGGGAGAAATCCAAAGGTCTGGGACTGTTTGGTCATTCCCTCAAATTCCAGAGTCGTTCTGTTTTCACGCCTCTTTGTTTGGGCTGCGAAGCGTCTGTTAGGCCTCCTTCTTATTACTGAGAGAGGAAGATTCCCCATTGCTTCGTGAGTCTTTCGCGCCTTTAGTCTTTGCGATTTCCTGCTCTTCATCACTCGCAAAATGGCTTCATCCAGCGCTGTAGTTTCTGTGTGCTCCACCGTGGATCCGAATTTTGAACAGTCCCTTTTGCTGGTGGCCACGGAGGGAGTCAGGGAGAGAGTATATGCCCTCACCAAGCTGCAGGACTCTGCGGACCTTCGGGAGGTTCTATTTGGAGAGGATGGGACACTGGCGGTACCTCCTCCAACTGCTTCTAAGGATTGGTATTCTGTTGAGCCAGAACCCGGTTCGACGGTCAACATATTAGCAGAGGATGCCGGCGTGGCCTCGTGGGTACTGCTGAGAGTCAGCATCGAGAAGGTGTGGGAGGAACGCTTCGCTCCTTCGCTCCCGAAGGGCTACGAGATAAAACCAATGGAAGAGGGGGAGACGATTCTTTGGAGTGATGGCGTTGGCTTCGTTCTCCCTCCCTGCGTCCCTTATAATGCTGCCTTCATTCCTCCGTTTTCTGGTTTCGTGGAGGCCATGCTCAACCTGTTGAACGTTTGCCCTGCACAGCTGACTCAGAATGCGTGGTCGATACTCAATGTCTTTGACAGGTACTGTTGGTCACACAAGTTGGAGGTCCTCCCGAGTGTGTTTCTCTCTCTACTCTGTCCACGAGGTACACGGATGGGTGTGTTTTCAGTCACGTGCGAAAGGTTTTGCCATCACCGATCTATTGGGTAACAACCATGCCTGGCGGTCGTCTTTCTTCAAGGTGGTGCCCAAGAAGGGTTTTTGCCCGCCTTGGATCCGGCCGCTCGACTGGTGTCCGCGCTTTCCTCTCAAGTGGTCCAATCCTATTTTTCGGGCACAGCTTTAGGTAAGCCTTCCTTGACGAGTTTACGTCCTCTCTTTCTTTGTTTGTTCACCAAGTTTCTGATGCCTCTTTTTCGCAAGGTTGACTCTAGGCGGTATTCAAGGGAGTTTGAATCCCCCGCCGAGTTCCCGGAGCCAGAAACGCGAGCGGTTGGAGTTGGTGAGTGCTGTTGTTTCGCCCTTGGGGGTAGACGAAGATGCCGAGGTGGGCGGAGATCCTGCGGGAAAAGGTGCCGAGGTCCCGAATCAGGTGGGTGAAACCAGCTTGAATCACCTCAATCGTAGGAGGGTTCCTTATACCTCCATACCCCTCGAAGAGATGCCCGTCCGACTTCTGGGTGAGAGTATCTCTTTTAGAGGGAAGTTGATCTCATTTGAGGCAGAGCGGGTCATATTGGCTCGTCAGCATTATCCTCTTGATTATGGGGACGATTATGCTTTAGAGCGTATGACCAAGGAGACTATGTTGTTGCTAAGCCGTCTGGCGGGCTTTTCGTATCAGCAGGAAGTTGAGGGGGTAGGATGTCTTTCCCTTAGCTTCAATGTTCTCTGTGTGTGGTGACTGATCCCTTCGCTATTGTGCAGGAAGTGATGGAGGAATTGCTGGAAGATAATGCTCGACTGGCCGCGCGAGTGCAGGAATTGGATGGCATAACTTAGTTGGAGGACTTGATGGGTATCTTCGTTCCTCCAGAGGTCAGGGCTAAGATGCATCCTTCCTGGTAGAACATTGCGGGGAGTTCTGTGTTCGAGCTCGAGGGGATTCTCCATTGAGGCTCGAAGATTATGAGGTGTCCCCGAATCCTCGAAGGGATCTGTCTTGGTCGGACGGACTACCACATTTATCAGAGGGGGATGCCTCTTGACTTGTATGCCATAGCGTCTGTGATTTTTTTGTAACTTTGGGGCGATAGTCCCCGTATGTGAATAATATAAGGAAATTTTTGAACACGAGAGTTGATCAATCGTATAGTATGTCATATTCCTTTAAATATATAGCGTAACTGTCTTGGAACTAAGACGAGTTAGTAGTACATTTGTCTAGGGACTAAGACAAGGTAAGAGGCATTCATCTTAGGACTAAGACGTAGTGAAGTGCCCCCGATTTTGGCCATTGGACTAAGGCGTAAAGAAACATTATTGACTAAGATATAGTAAAATATTTCTTGAGGCTGTTGGCGTTCCAGGTGTTTGGGGCATGTTCTCCCGTTAGGTGTGCTAACTTGTATGCGTTGTGCGAAGTGATGCCAATAACCCTGTACGGGCCTTCCCCAATTAGGGGCGAGCTTGTCGTGTAGGCGGTCGCGCCTATTGTTTATCGTTGTGCGCATGACCAAGTCACCTCTTTCGAACTTGCGAGGTCGGACGCCTCGGTTGTATTTTTGTTCCAGTAGCTGTTTGTAGGCGATATTTCTGAGTGCCGCCGATTCCCTTCATTCCTCGACCGCATCCAGGCTGACCAATAGGCTTTCTGGGTTTGATTCAGAGTAATTTAGCACCCGGTCCGAGGGGACGCCGATGTCGGCGGGGACGATTGCTTCTTGCCCGTATGTCAAAGCAAAAGGGGTTTCTCCTGTGGCCGTATGTACTGTTGTTCTATAAGACCACAAGACCGATGAGAGTTCATCCACCCATCCTTCTTTTACATCCGACAATCGCTTCTGCAGCCCTTCGAGGATGATACGGTTTGCTCTTTTCGTCTGCCCATTGGTCGTCTGGTATTCGACTGAAGTGGTTCTGTGGTCGATATTCCATTCTCTGCACAAATCTTTGAACTTCTCACTGATGAATTGCCGTTCGTTGTCGGTGATCAGCGTGTGTGGGGGACTGAAACGAGTGATGATGTTCCGCCAGAGAAAGTTTTGGACGTTTTGGGATCTGATAGTGGCTAGTGGTTCGGCCTCGATCCATTTGGTGAAGTAATCGACGACCACTATGAGGAATTTTCGTTGGAGCGTGCCCTGAGGGAGAGGGCCCAAGATGTCTATACCCTGAGTGTCGAAGGGCCATGGAGATTCGATGGGCTTCAGTTCGCCAGGTGGTTGGTGTATGAACATGGCGTGACGTTGACATTGGTCGCAATGGGCGACTAAGGCCTCTGAGTCGACTCTCATTGTTGGCCAGTAGAATCCGGAGTGCAGGGCTCGCTTTCGGAGGGCTCCTGCGGACTGGTGTGTGCCGCATACGCCTTCGTGGATTTCTTATAACACGTAGCTTGCTTTTTCGGTTGAAATACACCGGAGATGCGGGGATGAAAACCCCTTTTTGTATAAGTCGTTCCCCCAAACAAAGTATCGAGCTGCTTGCCTCCTGATTTTTCGAGCGAGTTCTTTGTCCGTAGGCAGGGTACCTGTCGTTATGTATGCCCTAATGGGGGCCATCCAGGAATTGTCGACCGTAATTGGCAATACGTTTGGGTTTATGTTGGGAGTGCGAAGCGTGGTTCGTAAGACAGTTTTAAGTCTCAATTGGCTTGGTGTGGTGGCTAATTTGGAGAGGGCATCAGCTTGTGTGTTTTGGTTCTGGGGGATCCGTGTGATCAAGACGGATTCGAACCTGTTGATTTCCTGTTTGGCACGCACCACATATTTGATGATAGTGGCGTCCTTTGCCTAAATCTCCATTTTGTTGTCCGACCACTAGTTGTGAATCGTTGAATGGCTTGACCTTTGAGGCGCCCAGGTCGTGAGCTAGCGCTAGTCCGGCTATGAGTGCTTCATATTCAGCTTGATTGTTGGAGGCTGGGAACGTGAAGCGCAGGGCTTGTTCCACTTTGATTCCGTCGGGGCTTTCGGCAATAATGCCGGCGCCCGCGGATTTCTCGATCGAGGAGCCGTCTACGTAGACTAGCCATGGGGATTTTTCTGGCTGTTGCTCAGTGGTTTCGTCGTGTTTTGAAGCTAGGGTGTCCCCCTGAAGGCGTTCTGACGGAGTTATTTCGGCGATGAAGTCTGCCAAGGCTTGGGCTTTGATTGCCCGTCGTGGCTCGTATTCGATGTCGAATTCTGATAGCTCGACCGCATAGTTTGTTATTCGCCCTGCTAAGTCTGGCTTTTGTAGTATCTACCGTAGGGGTTGGTCAGTTTGGACCATGATTGTGTGGTGTTGGAAGTAGGGTCAAAGTCTTCTGTCCGAGTGGATGAGAGCGAGTACGAGCTTCTCCACCCGTTGGTACCGGAGTTGGGCTCCCTGCAAGGCGTGGCTTGTGTAATAGACTGGGAATTGTTTGACCCCTTCTTCCCTTATCAGTGCTGAGCTTACAGCGTGATCGGTGGTAGCTAGGTAAAGTATGAGGGTTTCTCCCTTGACCGCTTTGGCTAACACCGGGGGTTTGGCTAGGTAAGCCTTAGGGTCCTGAAAGGACTTTTCGCATTGCTCGATCCATTGGAACGCTGGTGCTGTCTTCAGAATTTTGTAGAAGGGAAGGCATTGGTCGACCATCCTTGATAAGAATCGGTTGAGGGTCGCTAACCCCCCGTTTAACCTCTACACCTCTTTCACCGTTCGTGACAGTTCCATGTTGAGAATGGCTGCACATTTCTCGAGGTTGGCCTCGATTCCTCGTTGTGTGATCATGAATCCTAGGAACTTTCCTGCTGACACGGCGAAGGCGCATTTGGTTGGATTCAGCTTCATTTGGTGCGTTCGTAAAACCAAGAAGAGTTCCTCTAGATGTGCCAGATGTTGTTCGAGCTCCATGGACTTGACTACCATGTCGTCGACGTAGACCTTGAGGTTTCGGCCTATCTATTCTTTGAAAATGATGTCCATCATCCTTTGATAGGTCGCACCTGCGTTTTTTTAGCCCGAAGGGCATGACTTTGTAGCAGTAGACTCCTTTTTCCGTGATAAAGGAGGTCTTCTCTTGGTCCTTTGGGTTCATCTGGATCTGATTGTATCCAGAGAAGGCATCCAAGAAACACAGCATACGGTGTCTGACCGTCCTGTGGACTAGCTTGTCTATGTTCGGGAGCAGGTAGGCATCCTTTGGGCAGGCTTTGTTCAGATTGGTGAAGTCTACGCACATTCGCCACTTCCCATTTGCCTTTTTATCCATTACTACGTTCGACAGCCAGTCAGGGTACTGCGATTCGCGTATGAAGCTGGCGTCAAGGAGCTTTTGCACCTCTTCATTGGTTGCTTGCTGCCTTTCTTCGCCGAAATGCCGTTTTTCCTAGATTACGCCGGGTCCGTCTCTGATATTGAGGGAATGGCATATGAGTGCAGGGTCTATCCCTCGCATGTCCGCAACGCTCCAGGCGAATACGTCCCTGTACTGGGTGAGAAGTTCTTGGAACTTCCTTCGGGCTGTCTGGCTGAGAAGAGCTCCCACGCGGATTTCCTGGTTATTTTCCTGATCTATGAAGATATTCACGAGGTCCTCCGTAGGTTATGGCCTAGCTCCGGGGATTTTGTCTCGCAGGTGCACTATCTCAAGGGGGTTTCGACATCACTCCCGACCTTATTTGTAGCGGGGCAGTCAGTCGCATAACATGTACGGGTTCCTTGGTTCGCTCGTATTTCTGCGATGCCGAATGGCGTAGGAAATTTCATCACCATGTGAGCTGTGGATATGATGACTCGAAACTTGCCCAGGCTCGGTCGACCCAAGACTGCATTGTATACCGATGGGGCTGTTGATATGGCGAATCTCACTCTGGTGCGGGCGACCCTCGGTTGTGCGCCCAGGGCGAGCCATGTCGTGATGGTTCCTCGCGTTTCAACGACCTGTCCAGAGAAGTCGCAAGAGTTTCTTCGTCCGATGTCGGCCGATCCTCACAATGGACCATTTCTTCCAAAGTTTTTGCGAAGAGTATGTCAGTGACAGCCCCGGGATCTACCAATACGCGTCTGACGTCGAATCCTGAGATATTGGCCGTAATAACCAGTGGTTCATTTGTCTCGGTCGTGTCGCCTACGCCATTAAAGATCACGAACTGTACTTTATATCGCTTGCTTCGGTCGCTTCGAACGTCATCCGGTCGGTCCTGTATACAAGACGAAAAATACGGGTTTCTGAGTGTTAGGTACTCCTACTCCCCCAAAAATAAATGTCGTTCAGCGGCATAGTGCACAAGGCATTGTGGTCTGAATTAGACCACGGTGGGCGCCACTGTAACTGTCGTTTTTGGCTCAGACAATTGTAATTTGTAATTAGGACCGCAGGGGGTCTAACCATGGGGGACTTGTCCTTAGGTGATGCACCTAGGTGCCTACGTACCCTTCGTAAGGGATCAAAGTTCACGTAGTTCGTCATGATGACGTCTATAGGAGCCGTTAGGCGAGGCGATTACCTATATTGGGCCGTGTGCGGCTAAGACGTGTCTAAGGTACTCCGGGCGGGCGAGCCGCTCTTAGGAGGTTGCCTTAGTGTGAGAGAGCTCGAGTCTCTGAGGGCTGCTGGAAGCCCCTCAAATGGTAGACTCCGGGATGGAGATGAGCTTGCTGGAGGATGGCCTAAACGGAGCCTATGGCGGAGCTCGTGGTGCGTAGAAGATTCGTATGAGGTATCTGAGGGTGCTCAGGTTACTGAAAGTGTGTGAGGGATCTTAGACTAGGTGTCGTAATCCTTCAGGTTGCGTATCCACAGTCCCTTGGGTGAGGGTCTATTTATACTCGAGTTTGGGGAGGTCGTGCTCGACCCACGACTTTGTGGGACGTGGGTCGTCCCACGAAGCTTAAGGAGTTCCCACGTCTGGTTAAGGGGACGTTCCGTGAAGTGACGTGGGCAGGGGCCATGTAACTAGCAGATGAGTGGTGCCACGTGTCTCTAGCGGGTGCTGAGGCTGGGCTTCTAGAAAGTCAGTGCCACGTGTCCCAAGGTGGAATATTCCGTAGTTACAGCATTATAAGGTTTTTGTGAGTTTCCCCATCCCCTAATTTTGAACTATTGTGAGTTGCGACAGACAATTTTAAAAATAAATATATTTTTTTTAAAATGTAAAATTTAAAAGTATATCTTCTTTTTTTTGATAAAAAAGTATATCTTCTTAAAAACATGGGATTATCATAATCACACCCCTGAAGTGGGATTAAAAATAGGAAGAAATATGATTTAAGAATAATCCCGAAAATATAAGATTCCCGTGATTAATTTTTTAAATCTTGTACCAAATAGAAGATTACAAGATGCTGAAAAAATAATCTCAGAATTATTTTTTAAAAGTTTCCCCAACCCCTAATTTTTTTTGATAAGAATTAGAGCCAAAATAGGCTACCCCTCAGGGCTACAACTCAGACACAAGTCCTGTTGATACAAACCTTTACAATCCAGAGGGACTCTATCATACATCACAGTACCATTATACAATCTATTTCCCATCTTAGCAAGCCCATCAGCTACCATATTGCAATCGCGTTTGACATGATTAAAAACAATAAGCCACTTCCTATTTCTGAGCTCTCTAATCCTGTTCACAAGGTACTCCTGCGGATGGTCCCTCTCGCAGCCATTCTTGACTAAGTTGATTGCATCCATAGAGTCCGATTCTAAGATAACCTACTTAAAGTTTTTTTCCCAAGCTATTTCCAAGGCTGTGAGGATTCCCCCAAGCTCGGCCATTAAGACATTCCCTTTCCCCAAATGTTTAGTAAATCCGAAACTCCATTCACCAGAAGCATCTCTCGCAACCCCGCCACAACTGATTTTGTTGGGCAACGGCCAGTGTGAGCCATCTACATTCATCTTAGTCCAACCATGAGGGGGAGGCATCCAAACATAGTGGTCAAGCTGATTAGCAAGGCTTATATGCTTAGTTATCCCAGAGACAAGACGAAGCTCTCTTAGCTGTATGTTTATTGAAGGCCACAAATCCTCAGCTCTAGCCCTTTTATTGTTAAAAACGTAGTCATTCCTTTGTTTCCATATTCTCCAGCAAGCCACCCCGAATTGTATGGACCAATCATGAAACTTATTTCTTCCCCACTTCATAGAGAGATTTTTCCTTATCCAGGTTTTCAGGCCCAAGCCAAAGAAGACATTCCAGTCTTTAGGATGTATCAGCTTCTTCCAAAGGGAATTAACCTCAGAGCAATCTCTGAGAGCATGGAGGGCTGACTCCTCATAAGCTCCACATCTATGGCATAAGCTCTCATTCGTGATTCCTCTTCTCATTCTATGTTGATTTGTCATGATATGCTCATGGAATAGGAGCCAAAGAAAAACTTTATTTCTTTCAGATATACCACACTGCCAGATCTTTTTCCAAACAGGATCCATCCCGTTTCTACCGTGATCAGCACAGATTACATACGCGGTTTTGATTGAGAAAATACCATTAGAGGCGGGGTACCAAGCAAAGCCATCCTTTCCAGAGTTAAGAGCAGGGATCTCCATTTGATCAATAATGTCAAGAATGACAGGTGGAAGGAATTGGCTAAAACTATGCCAATCCCACCCACCATTATTATTCACATAATCACTCACTTGCTTTGATAGTTCGTTCTGCAGAATGAAGACAGAGCTGAAGGAGGCAAGCGCAGGATACCCGGGGATCCAATGGTCCATCCAGAAGGAAGTGATTCTTCCATCTTTGATAATTTTCATCGTGTTCTCCTTCACAAGGTGCCAAACGAGATTAACCCCAGACCAGAGATTAGAGCACTGCTTCGGCTTCCGAATTTGATTAGTAGAGCTGCCAACTTTATACTTCTCCTTTAGAATTTGAACCCAAAGAGCATCCTTATCAGTTAGGACACCCCCAAGCTATCTTCATAAGAAAAGCCTTATTGAAGTCTTTAAGCCTTTTATCTCCCAAGCCACCTTCTTGTTTCGGCAAGGTCACTGTATCCCAGTTGACAAGGTGAATCCTTTTTTCACCATTTTTGGAACCCCAAATGAAGTTCCTCTTAATTCTTTCAATTTCATCAAGGAGGCTTTTTGGGACAAGGGACGTTTGCATTGAATAAGTGGGTATTGCAGAGATAACAACTTTGGAGAGGGTAATTCTTCCTGCAGTTGATAAGTTTGATTACTTCCAGGACGAGAGCTTGGTTTTGACTTTATCCAGGATATGAGAATAGGTAGACCTACTAACTCTCTTATGCAAGAGTGGCATACCCAAGTATTTACCAAGATCTGCACACATGGAAAAGCCAAGAACCGCACAAATTTGGTTAGATCTTGTATGGTTAATCTTAGGAGAGAAACAAACCTTAGTTTTTTCATGGTTCACTTTTTGCCCCGATTTGTTGCAAAAAATTCTAAACAGTCTCTAATTAGTTCAGCTTGCTCAAGGCTAGCTTCTGCAAAAAGAAAGAGGTCGTCAGCAAAAAACAAGTGAGAAATTGGAGTTCCATTTCTCGTGAGTGTAATGAGCCTCCAATGTCCGAGATTGATTGCTTCATTAATAAGATGATTCAATCTTTCAATACATAGGACAAAAAGGTAGGGGGAAAGAGGATCCCCTTGCCTCAACCCTCTTGACGGTTTGAAGGGATTTAATTTTTCCCCATTCCACAAAACCTGCATAGAGCTAGTTGAAACACATTTCATAATAACATTAATAATATTTTGTGGGAGGTTAGCAAGCTGCAAAGTATGTTCAAGGAAGTTCCAATCAACCCTATCATATGCCTTTTCAAGATCGACCTTAATAGCCATAATTCCTTTTTTCCCTTTTCTACTTCTCATAGAATGGATGATTTCTTGTGCTATAATAATGTTATCCGAGCTTGTGCGACCTGGTATAAAACTACACTGAGATTGGGATATGAGATTTCCTACAATTGGTTTTAGTCTATTGGCAATAATTTTAGTTACTGCCTTGTAAACTACATTACATAAACTTATAGGCCTAAATTGTTTAATGTGGACAGGGTCATCAACCTTTGCAATTAAAACTAACAAAGTCTGGTTTATTTGCTCAATTTTGCTAGGGTCATTGAATAGATCTTTAATAAACTTTATGACCGACATCCCTATGTGTTCCCAATAATTCTTAAAAAAATAGGCATGGAGACCATCATCCCCGGGGGCCTTGTGGGGTTTCATTTGGAAGAAAGCATCCTTAATCTCAGTGTCCGCAACAGAGGAGCACAAGCTATTATAATTCAAATTGCCAATGCTAGGGAAATTATGGTTAAGGTACATACCAGAATCGGAATTACCTTCCTTTGTGTATAGGTTGTTGTAGAAATTTGTGGCGAGATCCTTTAAAGCTTCTTCATTCATAACCCAGGTACTTGAATCATCTTGAAGCGCTTCGATTCTGTTTTTGATCTTCTTACCAGAGTTGACGAGTGAAAAAAATTCGTGTTCCGGTCCACAAAGGTAACTCATTTGCTCCTAGACTTTTGGTACCAAATTAGTTCTTCATGGAGGAGGGTTTCTTCATAGTCTTTCCAAAAAGACCCTTAAGATTTTGAAGCCGCTCACTGACATTGTAGCTCAAAGCTTTATCGATTCCAGCCAACCTTCTAAGTAACCTTTCTTTTCTTTTAAATACATTCCCGAAAACATCCTTGTTCCATGTAGTAGCTTTTGAAGTAAAAACAGAAACAACATGCTGCCAATCAGTACCATTATTCCAAGCATCTTTAATGATCTCACTAAAGTTCTCATCTATGTTCCATGCAAGTTGGAGACGAAACGGTTTGACGCCTCTATCTTTTTGATTTTCTGGCTTACATTTGACCAACAAAGGATTATGATCACTTTTCATTGTTGCTAGGACCAAAACTGAGGTATTGGGATACAACTCTTGCCAATTGGAGTTAGAGAGGGCTCTGTCAAGCCTTTCCATTAATTCTTTCCTGCTCCAAGTAAATTTTGGGCCTTTAAACCCCAAATCCAGAAGAGAGCAATTTTCAATGAAACAGTTGAATTTGTTCATGCATCTGAGGTTAGGAGCACTGCCTCCCTTTTTCTCATGAGTGAAACGATAACTATTAAAGTCTCCAAGAATGAGCCAAGGATCCCGAATCTGCACAGAGAGACTTTCGATTTGATTCCAACATTGGTCCCTAAGGTGTTCATTTGGGCTTGCATACATGAAGGTAATTGCACAGTTTACTAGATTGCTTTTCCTAATTTGACAATGCATGAATTGAAAGCTAGTTTCCACAATTTCCACCTGGTACGAGTCATCCTTCCAAAGAAGCTAGATGCCACCCGAGAAGCCGTGAGCTTCAATTCTAGCAAAATGGGGAATGCCACTCTTGGCAATCACTTGGCCAGCTCTGTCTCCACTTACTCTAGTCTCAAGTAGAGCAAGAAAATTCAAATTATGAATGCGGAATAAATCACGTATGAGGCTTGGGAAGGTTTTGGAGCCTGCTCCTCTACAATTCCAGCTCATAATATTCATCGCGAAACTTATAAAAGATTAGAATAGACCTGAGCGGCCCCCAAATCTGTCAACATGGCATCTATGCCGTACTGCTTCTCATATATTTTCATTAATCTTAGTTGCTCCTCTTGGTCCGGTGGTCTTCCTGTCTCAGACTTGGTACTGTCAGTAGAGTTCCTGACTCCACTTTTAGTACCTACCTCCTGATTTTTAACTGGAGATCTAATGACAGGCGAATCGTTAGGTTTTTAGTTCCCATTTGTTGGGATGTGACCAGAGTATGATCTGAGCTCGTCTGCTGTCTTCTGCTTTTCCTGATGGCAATAGGCTGATTCACAGTTGTGATATTCTGTTTATGGTTTGGAGCTACCTGAACTTCAGGCTTTTTTCCTTTTGTCTTGCTCGATCGTTGGGCTTGGTCCTTCTGGTACTGAGCTTGAGATTTATGGGGCGTGGAATCTCCTTTGGGTTCATTTGAGGAGATAACTAACTCAGGCGCTTTTTGATCTTCGGCAATTTGCTCATTTTCCTCCTCTTCCACATTAATTGGGGTGAACCTTGATCCTTGAATATTGGCCTTCCTAGCGTTTTCCAGAGGCTGATTTTGAGGAGCTTGTCCAATCTTAATATTTTTCTGACCTTGATTTCTTCTTTGCCTTCTTGGAGGCATCATCCAGGGCCCAAAGGCTTCTTCCCCTACATGAACTTGTTTAGTATTATCCAGAACCATGTGATTTATCTTTGGGGCTTCTCCTGTATCCTTCTGACCTTGGTCCTTTGTTTTGCAATCATCTTTTCCATGGCCAAATCTTCCACACGAGAAACATACGAGTCGTAGTCCCTCATATTCAACCCTGTGGACCTTACCCAGCAAACGGAACTTTGAAATCAGCTTTTCTCTAAGGTCAACCTCCACACATATGCGTGCAAAGTTTGCCCTTTCCACCTCCGTAAAACCATCTTTATCCTGTAATGTGTGTGTGTCAATTCTGAGAGTCTTGCCGAATAAATTGCCCAATCTCCACAAAATATGTTTCTGATAATATTCTATAGGCAAGGTGGGGACTCTTATCCAGACAGGGACTTTTGTATATTCCACATTAAAGGGGTCAAAATTCGGCCTCCATCTCTGCACTAGGAGCTGGTGTTCTGCTATAATCCATGGCCCTTCATGCAAGGCAAAGAGATAGTCTGCAGAATCATTAAAGACCACGGTTAGAAATCCATTACCAATGTCTATTACCTTTATGGCTCCATTTCTTTGCCACATTCTTTCCAGGCGCCCCTTCAAAAATCTAAACAACATTGATCTACCCAGCACTTTGACAATGAGGGACATCCTCCAGTCTTTACATAGGTCTTTCCTCTCATCGAGAGAAACTCTGAGAATCGGACATAGATCATTATCTTCCATTTCTTGGTCTTCCACAAGATTTTCCTCCCATTCTGTATCTGAGAGCCCCAAATCGTCCGTATTCGGCCTTCCTCTTTGATTCATGACTTTATCCCTGTAGGACTCATTCACCAACGGTTTCGGGGTATTATCCTCATGATTAGCCAAATCTAAGTTAACGACGTTCTCCTGTTCATCCATATTGATTTCCTGTGAAACTCCTTCTTCATTTCCAGGTGTCTTCAATCGTTCTTCCGGTACTCCACTTATAGGGATGCCAGAGTCTTCTACCTCCATTGCTGAAGCTTGAGACAAGCTTCCATCCTCATTCCTCTTAATCTTCTTCGTGCTTCTGTCAAGTTGATCTTTTTCTTCCTTGGAAAGGGTTGAAGGCGATTCTTGGGACATTCTTGGAGCTGTATCTCAAATCTCCATCCGTTTCATATTTTTTATCTCTTTAATTATAGACTTTATTCCCCCAACCCCTAATTTCAACTATTGTGAGTTGCGAGAGACAATTTCAAAATTAAATATATTTTTTACATTAAGATTTTAAAATTTAAAAGTATATCTTTTGTTTAAAAGAAATTAAAATAAAAAGATAAATTTTATTTTGAAAACAATTGGGAATTGGGAATATGAATAATATTGGGCCCTTGAAGCAATTCATCCAATCCTTTTTGAAGTGAAGGCACAAATTCCAAAACCCTAAAGTATCTACAAATAGCTCCTTCTCGCCTTCGCGTCAAACCTAAAAAATTCTTTTCCTTCTCTCGTCTCTTTCTGTGTCTCTCGTAGCTATTTCTCTGCGTAAGGAAGAAGCATCAAGAAGAAGAAGAAGAACATGCAGATCTTCGTCAAGACTTTGACTGGAAAGACCATCACTCTCGAGGTTGAGAGTAGTGACACCATTGATAATGTCAAGGCCAAGATTCAGGTATTTTTCTTCGCTTTCCATCTTCGCCTTTTTTGTGCTTATGGATTTTGATTTCTTCAAATTGATAATCTTTTCATGCTTAATTTTCATTTGGATTATTGTTCGAACTTGTAACCAATTTTATTGTTGTGGTGTGTGCGCGAGTTTTTTGAGCTTGCGGTTTCGAGGTGTCTCCTTAGGGTTCTTGAATCTTGATATATTGGATTCTTGAGTTGTTTCTAGATGAGTCTGTCTGATCAATATACGTGTCTTATAACGGATTTGGTGCTCGGGTTTGGATTTAGACCTATCGAGTTTAATTCCTAAAATTTAACGAGTTAATTTAATAAATTCGTTGCCATTTAGTCCTTCTGGCGTTCTTGCACGGATGGACATTCGGCACAAGTGCTGAATTGCGTTCATTCGATTTCTTTCTGTAGTGGTAGTTTATACGTATATCTATTTATTATAGAAGAATTTAAGATGTTCCTTGAATTTCAACAGTTATGACAATTTACAACTAGATTAATTTGTATGGTTCTTAAAGTATGCGTGCTTATTGCTTTTCTCCTGGGGTAAGGTTGAAATGAATCTTGCTTTATTGGACTGGTAACTAGAATTTGACAGAATTCTTATGCTATATATATATATATATAACTATATATTTGTGCTTTTTTATTTGATATCTTGTGGTGCTACAAACTCAAGGGGTTGATTTTTTTTAATCATAATGTTGTCTTGATCCTTGAATAAACAAGGTGCTGCATTAATTTCTAGCTAATAATTCAACATACCACATTATTGTCACTTGATCTATTTAGGTGACTCTAGCTAGTGAGAAAATACTTTGTTTGTAGTTGTTTATGGTGTAACACACATTTGCAGGACAAGGAAGGTATCCCTCCTGATCAGCAGAGGTTGATTTTCGCTGGTAAGCAGCTGGAAGATGGTCGTACTCTTGCTGATTATAACATCCAAAAGGAATCAACGCTTCACTTGGTTTTAAGGCTTAGGGGAGGAACCATGATTAAAGTGAAGACTCTAACTGGAAAAGAGATTGAAATTGATATTGAGCCAACTGATACCATTGATCGGATCAAGGAACGAGTTGAAGAGAAAGAAGGAATTCCTCCTGTGCAACAGAGGTTTGAGTTATTTTACCTGATGATATAGTATTTACTTAAGCAATTGATCAAAAACTCTCTGGCCGTAGGCGGAGGTCATAACTATTGGATGAAAATATGTTTGTTGCTTCTGAAAAGAAACCATTTATTTGTCTATGACCATATGGTGTTTTTTCTTTGTATAGAAAGATAAACATGCACGACATTCAGAGATTTTATTGGTTTTTCTTTCATGCCTCACTTTTACAGTTTACCTTGTGTGGTCTAGTAATTTAGATGAAGTTGTAATCTTGTCTGTGCCAAAACTTGAGAAAGTGAAAAAATCAGTGGCCTTCTCATTTTTCCCTCTTTCCCGTAATTTCTTTTTTACACAACACTTTGTATTTGTAATTCATTTGTTCTACTTCAATTACCAGATAAAGGTTGTTAAGTCTTACAACTTCTGATATGTTTGGAATGCTTATTTATCTTCATGCTTTTAATTTTACAATGGTGATAATACCATCCTTTGCTTCTTGTTGTTGATATGTTGATATAATTCACTTCAATTTGTGTTATATTTTTAAATTGTAAATGAATCTTTTGAACAATGCATATGTTTTCAACTATAGTTGTCTCTAAGCTTCTTCATTTTCATGAAATATTGTGTAATTTAATTAATTTGATTTTCGTGTGTAAACATTCAACATTGCAGAAATGAGAATGTTGCCTTGGATGAGTAAGGATAGGATTAAAAATCATTGCAGTAGAGAGAAAGTCAAGGTAGCACCCATCATAGAAAAATTAGTTAAAACACGTCTTAATTGGTTTGGTCATGTAGTCCATGAGTAATCACCATTTTTAATGCTCGAGTATAGTACTTGGATATGTGAATCTCCACTTTCTTCAAGAATCACCATGGTGACAAAATACAAGAGTTCAAACCTCTTGCTTTGATACCATGTACCAAATAGAGAATAAACGTTTTTGTATTATTCGATAATGAATTCAGATACATGAGGTTCTCTTATATAAGAGTATACACGTGACTTGCACAAGCTAAAATTAAATATAGAAGGCCGTTAGAGGCTTTTGTCCATAGAGTTGACCAGATAGAAGATAGGCTAAAGTACCAAAGAAATCAAGAGGAGAAACTATTTTGATGGATTTGAATCTTAATAACCTAACTATAGCCTTTGGGTTTTTGCAGGCTCATATATGCTGGTAAGCAACTTGCAGACGACAAAACAGCTAAAGAGTACAATATTGAGGGAGGTTCTGTGCTTCACTTGGTGCTTGCACTGAGGGGTGGTAGTCACTAAATAAACTCCCCTTGTGTCAGTTCAAACTCTGCTTATTTCTGTACTATCTCTTGTTGAATGTGTGGGTCACATAAAAGCAAAATTATAAACTCAGTTTCAGTAATCCCCACGGTGGTCTTTATGATGAGCTCTTGAACTGTAAATTCATAGTTAATATTTAGGAACTTAATTTACTCGAATGTAGCAGTCATTTTGTCAGGGAAGTGCATGATGTTTATGTCCAGGGATAAAAACCTGTTTGATATGGTGATTGCTGAGTAATTTGACTTGTTCATTGCTAAAAAATTCTGTGTTCTGGTTTGTTTTTTGTTTCTATTTATTTATTTCTATTTCTATTCTTTATTGTTTTGAGCGCGCGCACATAGCTGTTTTATTGTGCACAAGTTCTTAATATTTTAGATGCAGAATGTCACTACATGCCTGAAAGCAACTATTACATGGGTTAAGTTTGGTAACTTCACACTACAGAATATGTAATGTAATTTTATACTTTTCAATAAACTTAATATCATATTTTTACATATTAAACATATATTAAACACGCTACTCATCATATTTTTTATATTTTCAACATACTTTTCTCTACAATATTTTGTTTTACGGTACTTTATTCTAGAGTTCTTTACATTCATTTTTATTCGTATATTTCTACCAAATATAGATAGCCATGGTGTAAATTGTATTGGATCTTTTATGCATAACCCGAACCAACTCGTCTTATTGGGTTGTGTTGGTTTGGGTCAACCCCATTGTATTATTGGACCGGATAATACTTACTTAGTATGAACTAACCCATTTTTCTAAAAAAATAAATTTTTGTTGTGTTTAATGGAGTTTAAGGTAATTTTTGTTGTGTTTAATGGAGTTTAAGGTAATTTTTGTTATGTTTAATGGAGTTTAAGGTAATTTTTAATGTATTTATAAATTATATATATTATAATGTATTAATGAAACTAATTATCTCATGCCAAAAAAATTTATCTCATTAATTTGTATTATGTATAAAATTTTGTTAAAAAGTTAATTTTTTTACTAATTCAAGTAGTTAGATTCAACAAGAAAAAAAAAAAAGCATGTTAAAAAATGTAAAAGAAAAAAGGTCGGGTTGAATTCAACCCACTAGCAAGTTGGGTTGATTCTAGTAAGATACTCTAATTCTTCCCAATTTGAATGAATTCTTCTTCTTCTTTTATCATAGAGGAATTATATTTGATAAAATGAAGGATGATAGTAATAAATGGGTGATCAACATGAATGTCCAAATTTTTTATAAGATTCAAAGCAAGAAAAGAATCTGTTTCAACCCAGATAAAATTACAGTTTAAGTTTCTAGCGAGCTTAAGTCCAGTAAAGATAGCCCAAAGCTGAGCTGGACCAAAACCAATAACAGAAAAACTTTGGACACAAGTACACAACATACTTGAGCATTTCCTATGGCAAGCTCCATCAGTATTGACCTTAATCCATCCTTCTATAGGAGGGGGTCCAACTAACATGCATATCAATATATTGGGTTCTATTCAGGCCATTAAATTCTATAGGAGAGTTCCTGTACTTCTATTACCAATGAGATGCCAAAATTCAGCAGCATTTGCAAGGCCTTTTCTAGAGATTGTTTGCGGGTTTCTATTGAGGCCATTAAAGATAAGGTTGTTTTTAGGTAACCAGATTTGCCATAAAACATAAATAAAAATGGTGCCGTGAGGAGTATTTAAAGAGGACAGATCATCATGGGAAGCATTGTCTTTGAGACATTCACATCTCACTTTTTTTCCCGCTAAGCTAGCACTAAATTCAAGATGGAAACCTGCACTCCTTCCGTATAGTGGGACTGCACCATTCCGTCCTCTTTTCTTTAGTCCATTCCAACTAATGAACATAGCCTAAGACTCTGTAAGAAACCCAATTCTAACGTTGGACCAGAGAAAGTTCTTTTGTCTTGGGTGATACATTTATTTCCACACTCACTTCATATTTAAAGAAATGTTAGTTCAGCTCATCCTCATTTTGTTGATTTTTCACTCATCTTTCAAACTTAATTCAATCAATACACACCCCTAATTACTAAGCATGTGTAGGACATTCACAGATGAATTGTTGCTCTAGGTGAGATTTATTTGGAGAAAAGGTTTAAGTGGTGCTAGGTGAGTTTAGATTCAACTATGTTTAATAAAAAAAAAGGTAATATTTTATGGGTACTCAATTTTTTCAAAATGCACTTTTTTAGCTTTAAGTAGACATTAAAAATTAGAGCTTCTTTTTCTAGTTAGTAGCAGAAGCTGAAATTTAAACATTTTAGGACAAAAGTACTCTTAATAAAATTTTATATCTTATTGTAACTACGGAATATTCCCCCGATGGGACACATGGCACCACCCATTCGCCTTGTACATGGCCAGTACCCATGTCTTCCCTCTTAAGATCTCGCACTTGAGACATGGGAAGCCCTTAACCGTCGTGGGTCGACCCACGACGAGCAAGAACGAGGGTCGACCACGTTCCTCTTTCACGCTTAGTATAAAAGGCCCTCACTCGGGGGCCTCAGCAAATATACTCCAATCACATAAAAGTAAGACTCAACACTCCAAATACGATACATCATCTTCTTAATCTTTGAGCTTGGTCCGCCACCTCACACGCTCAACCATTAACACACATATCTCCGCCCTGGGAATCTCCATCAGCAAAGCTCCCAGCAGCTTAGAGAGACCCTTGCTCTCTCCTGGTCTAAGGAAACCTCCAACGAGTGGCACGCCCGCCCGGAGTACCTTACACACGTCCTAGCCGCATACGGCCCCCTACAAGTAACTATCCTACCTAACGGCTCTTACGAACGTTAACACAGCGAACTACGTGGACTTTGATCCCTTCATAAGGGTACGTAGGCACCTAAGTCGTCACCTAAGGACAAGTCCCCCAAGGTTATGACCCCTTGTGGTCCTTATCTCTGACTTAGAATTGTACGAATAAAAAATGAAAGTTACATTGGCGCCCACCGCAATCCTTCTCAGACCACAATGCCTTGAGCACTCTGCCGCTAAACGACATTTCTTTTTCGGGGAGTAGGAGTATCTACTTAACACTAAGAACATACAGTTTAAATTCTCTACATGAAAAATCTAAAAATGAACGACTCAAATGCTCCTATGGCCACGACTGATGCAAGTGCTCCAAGACGTAGCACAAGGAATAGGCAGGGAGCGACTGACGTCACCACAGCGGAAATATGAGTCTCAAATGCGACCCAACCGCAGAACGCCTCGACAACACAAGTAACTACCACGGAGAACGTTGTCCAAGCGCCAGCAATCAGGGAGGAAGAATGCCCCCAGCATCCTTACGGCATGCCACACAACCTATGCCCTCCAGCTTGCAATCAAGAATTAGCGGAACCAGCAAGGACCTCGCGTGAAATGGAGTTAGCTCGACTCGAGGCAGAGATAGCAGCCATACATCAACAACAATGGGAAGAGGATAGAAACTGCCCTCAAGCAAATACGGGCATCGAAATACCGGTAGCACCACACAACGCAACCGCGGGTCCATCCAGCGGCCCTATCGGCCTACCCGGAATACAATTCGGAACCCTGCCGATGGAATTCGCTCGGCTATCAAGCATTACGCTCGCCCACGGACTAGCCACGACCACCTATCCCGAACTACCTGCCAAGATTTTATTTGCATATGCCTTGGGCAGGAGCCTACAACATGTACGCTCCCTACGGCATGTCCACTTACTCAAGACAATACCATTGCCCCGGCTTTGACTTCCAAGGAAAAGGGTTTCAAAATGCCCTTCCATATAGAACCTTATGGGGGAGAGACTTATCCACGAGACCACATCAACACTTTCAACTCAGCCATGTCAATACTCGGCATGACAGATAGCCAACAATGCATAGTTTTCTCCTCAACCCTCAAGGAAGCAGCTTTAAGATGGTTTTCACTACTGCCCACGAACTCGATTCACAGCTTTGAACAGTTGGCATAAAAGTTCCTCACCCAATTCGCCAGCAGTAAAGAATACTAGAAGAACGAATATTCCTTCATCGGCTTCCACCAGGAAGAAGGAGAAACGTTGCAAGCTTTGTTAGCTGATTCACTAAGCTCTCACTCCAAGTCAGGGGCCTCCAAGAAGCCGTTGCAATCTTTGTCATCAAGCAAGGCCTCCAATGCTCGCAGTTCTATGGGGAGCTCAATAGATGCCCTGTTTCTACCCTGTAGGAGCTAATGGACAGAGCAGAATGGTTCATGCAGAAGGAGAACGCCCAGATTGCCAAGGATAAGATGAGGAAATTCCTAATAAGCAGGACTGACTTGGAACGATCCGAGAAAAAGAAGGAGAAGAAGGTGATCGACAACCAAAGTCCCAAAGAGAAAAATAACAATAAGCACTCTCCACCACGACCTCGAACACCTCCCAGAGGATGGTTTACCAACTACACTCCCCTCAACAAATCACGCGTCGGGGTCCTGGAGGAAATTTATCATTTAGACATGCTCAATTTCCCCCCATAGATGAAGAGGCGGAAGACTGGGAAACCAGTGGATAAATTCAAGTATTGCCAATTCCACAAGGACTACGAGCACGAGATTAACGACTGTATTCACTTAAAAGATTAGATTAATGATCTGATCCGCAAAGGACAGTTGGGCATGTACGTTAAGGAGAAAGGCAGAGCCTATACAGAACGCCCAAGGATCCTCAGCGGATGTCCTCTATCTCGATACTTTCAAGAAGCTCAGGTTAAACGAGGCTAGCATGAAGCCCTTCCCCAGCACGCTCAAAGGGTTCTCCAGAGCCCAAGTTCCTACAGAAGGAATCATATCAGCCCGCACAACTATGGGCACCATACCAAAGGTAGCGAGTCTTGACCTGGATTTCATCACCGTCTCAGCACTTTCAACGTACAAGGCCATCCTCGGGTGACCGTCCCTGAACAAGCTCAAAGCTTTAGTGTCCACATAACAACTCACTATGAAATTCCCGACACCACATGAGGTCGGAGAAATCATGGCGGACCAAAAACTAGCGCGAGCCTGCTATGCGGCAAGCCTAACAAAGACCATCAAGATCGCTCGCCCTGATCCCAAAGAATCACGTGAGAAACCCTCCAAGGGCAAAGAGTCAGGAGCAAGTCCCCAAGAGTCCGCCCGCTCGGACTAGGCCTCCGCCTAAACTCGAATGTAATCGTTTTGTTTATCATTAATCGAAACTTTCCTTTTCCTTGATAAAGACATGGCCTATACCGAAAATACTCGTAAGAAGTCCTACCAAGGATGGGTGTAGGGTCGACCGCCCAAAGAAAAATGCTTAAGAGCCACCAAGGCCAAGCTAAGACTCCCCCGGTGAATGGCTAATATCTAAAAAGCTTCTCGAGTGCGAATGCTCCAAAAAAGCGGAGCCACAAAACAAAAGTTCATATAAAAAACGCTAGCAAAAACATGCGACCGTCTTGATCACATGGTACTCATGCAGAAATCTTTTTACCCAGAAGTGAAAAGACAAGCAATTTAAAAGACTGTACTTACGCAAAACCTTTTTGCACAGAAGTAAAAAGAGAGTCAGTTCAAGAAATTGCAATTTAACATTAATTCTCATTAATATGAGAAAAGGGGAAGGATTTCACCTATTACAAGGAATAAAACATAAAACCCTACAGAAAGCTACTCTTGGCCACTCCCAAGATCTACATTAGCTGTGGCCTACACAGGCTTGGCGTTGCCAGCATGTCCCGACAGCCTCCTCTAAACAACTTTGGCCAACCGCTGAGAAGTAGCTCCAATCTCTGGAGCACGCCCACCAACAATGGAGAGAACTCGATGGTCCAGCGGGCGATCAACCAAATTGCGAAGGTAGTCTAAGTTCAAGGGAGGATCGGTCTCTAGCCAGCCTCTTAGTTCACCATCAAGAAGCTCCAGGGAAGGATGCAGGGAAGCCACCCACTTAGCAGGGAATCTCTCCCATTGAAGACGCTCAAGCTGCTCGACTGTTAGCAGCATCCCATACATCCTCTGAGCCAGCTTCTCTCTTTGATGGTCAACAACATCGACGACCCTCCTCTCAACCTCCAGCCAGCCTGCAAGATTCTCACTGGCGTGAGCCTCGACATTCTTCAAAGCATAGCGAAGAGAATGCAACTCATGCCGGCGCTTCTCTGCGTCCTTCTGACGGATGGTCAGCTCCTTATGAGTCTTCTCCAACTTTGATTGCAGAGGCCTAACCTCAGATGGCTGAGCACTCTCAGCTTTAAGGCGAGCCACCTCATGAGTCAATGACCTCAACTCACGGCTCTGGTCCTCACACTCCATCTCCTTCACAGACAGTTGTCTGCTCACATCCTCCAAGCTCTTCTGAGCAGCCTCTAGAGCTAAACCTCTAGAAGCCAGAAACCCAAGAAGTTGGTCTCGATGAAAACAGACGTCGTTCTACACGAAACAGGAAAATGTAAGCAATATGAAAACCTTAAGTCAAGAAAAAATAAAAGAGAGAGAACGCTTACCACTTGCTTCCCCCACACAGTTCCATCTTGATGGAAGTTGGCCAACGCCTTGGCAGCATTGCCAAAGGCACGAATAACAATAGTCAGAGGATTGGTATCCAACCCCCTAGGAGCCCTCTCAACCATATCAACCGGAAAATACCTGCCTAAAGCTAGCAGGTCGAAAGGAGGTTGCCCCTCCGGCAGCTTGACAGGCTCCAGCGGGTCAACATCTGACCCCGAAGAAACATACTCTATGGTGGTCGCTTGACTCACCACTACATTCCCTCAAACAGCGAGGGCTCCGGCTTTCTCAGCCACTGCTTCACCAGCTCCGGGTCCCCCAGTTAGAGCCTCAGCTATTGTCTCATCTGCAATAGCCCTCTCCCTAGCAGAAGAATCACTCGCGGGTCACTCGACCGCCCGCTCAATCCAAGCTCTCTTGCTCACTGGTCCCTCAACACCTCCAGCAGAATCCGGAGTCGCAGAGCGAGATGACGAAACCATATTCATAGGTGATTGACGAACAGGTACAAAAGGAGGAAAAGTACCTTCCACCAAAGTAATCGCTCGAGCATCCGCCGTATCTGATTTCCGCTGAGAAACCTGAGACGAAGGCCTCAAATCTGCACTAGATGGCTTCTTGAACCCCTTTTCTTTAATCTTGGGGTTCCCAACACTTACAGCCTCCCTTTTCTCTCTCCCCTTAGAGTTTCCGCCATCTCTCTTTGACTCTCCTCTCCCATCTTTCCTCCTCATTCCCACTTTGGGATCCTCTTGTCGACGCACCTTGTCAGGAGAAGACGAAGTATGCCTCCGGACAAATTTTCCACCACCACTGATTGCTCCAGCAGAGGCTCCGGTGATCTTTTCTCGATTAGGGGAAATGTCCTGCCTAGATTTCTTCCCCTTACTCTGACTGCTATCGTGAGTGCAACTAAGAGGAGGTGGAGGAAGGGATAGATCCCCCAAATCAATAAAGTCGAAAGGAAATAGACTGTCGTCATCACTAGCCATGATGAAATTTTACAGAGGAGGATGAGAAGCTTTACAGAGGATGAGGGTATGAGAATCAGAGAGAAGGGCTCTCAGAAACAGAGGAAGAGTTAAAGATAAAGAAGGTAAAACAAAAACTTTCAAGTGCAGGATATTTGTAAGAAGCCCAAAGGCGCGACGATTCGAAAAGTCCCTGCCTCCCTCGAATCCCGCAACGGAAAAATCATTATCCAGTGCACTCACCATAGGATGCAGTCGCCTGTTTTAACTAGACACGTGGAAAGAAGGAGTGGTCCAGATCTATCAGCCAAGAACTAAAGGAATAAAGACCAAGAAGCCCCCGGAAACCTAAAAGTATCTCAAACAGCCTAAAGGGCCTTTATGGAAAACCCATAACCAAGGCTAATGATGACAATCCTTGGAAGTGCATCAGCATTAAATGAAGGAAAAACGGCCGCGAGTCACTCGAAGCTATAAAAACCAGTCAGACTCAGGAGAAACGGCAGCCCACTTCTTTAAAAGGAAGCTCCTCACTAAGTCCCCTTTAGCCATAGCCAACGGGCGACCTCATTCAGGGAACAACAAAGAAGCTTCACCTCCAAAAACTCAGGAGAAACTTTCAGAATATCTAAAATACCCCTGACCTTTGGGATTCCTCGGCATATCCCCAGAGGTCATCCTCAGAAATTCCTCTCTACGCAATGATGATGCCTCCTCGGAAAGACGCGTACCTTCCTGTAGAGACGACTCAAGAAACTTGCTTGGGAAGCCATGCAGTCAGCCGTCCAAATCAGGACACGTGGCACTCTTAACATCCTATTCCTTCGAAAGAAATCAGAAAGGGGCACGCAAAACTCCTTCAACCGAACGACCGACCAAGACAACCAGACTAACTCGCGTTCGGGCTTGTTTGGCCAAAGACATCTAGCGAGAAGTTTTCCTTAAGTAGCTTGCTAAAGAAAACTTAAGTCCACAGGTGCCTGACGCCCATAGACTTGGGGGAATTATGTAACTACGGAATATTCCCTCGGTGGGACACGTGGCACTAGCCTTCTAGAAGGACAACAGGAACACGTACAAGTGACATGTGGCACCACCCATTCGCCTTGTACGTGGCCAGTACCCACACCTTCCCTCTTAATATCTCGCACCTGAGGCATGGGAAGCCCTGAACTGTCGTGGGTCGACCCACGACGAGCAGGAACAAGGGTCGACCACGTTTCTCTTCACGCTTAATATAAAAGGCCCTCACCCGGGGGACTCAGCAGATATACTCTAAACACATAAAATTAAGACTCAACACTCCAAATACGATACATCATCTTCTTAATCTTTGAGCTTGGTCCGCCACCTCACACGTTCAACCATTAACACACATATCTCAGCCCTGGGGATTTTCATCAGTAAAGCTCCTAGCAGCTTAGAGAAACCCTTGCTCTCTCCTGGTCTAAGGAAACCTCCAACGAGTGGCACGCTCGGCCGGAGTACCTTACACACGTCCTAGCCGCATACGGCCCCCTACAGGTAACTATCCTGCCTAACGACTTTTACGGACGTTAACACAGTGAACTACGTGGACTTTGATCCCTTCATAAGGGTACGTAGACACCTAGGTTGTTACCTAAGGACAAGTCCCCCAAGGTTATGACACTTTGCGATCCTTATCTCTGACTTAGAGTTGTCTAAAAAAATTGACAGTTACAGTTATTATTTTAAACCCTAGTTTTGACATGTATGTTGCATATTGACCCAAATTCAATGTTAACTACTCTTCCTTTATGGTCTCTTCACCTTGTAACAACAAATATTTATAATTATTTTTTATTTAAATAACATTAATATATATTAATTAATAAAAAAATCATCATAGATAGCAAGAAGACATTAATTAGTTGAAATTAATAACAAATTAAATAATGATATCTATTTCTCTATTTAATATAACATTAATAACATCATAATTTATACATGCCATTCTGGGTAATTGTACTGTTAAAATTAATTTTATATACAATTTTACCAAACACAAATGGTTTTTCAACTACTGATAAAAGTACTTTTCAACTCAATTTTCCAAACAATATCTGCTTCTCTTTCACATCACTTTTAAAGAAACTCCATTTAAAAAGAAGTCATTTGAAAATCAGCAGTTTTCATAAGCATGCACAAACGGGCCCTTATATTAAAAGTGCAAGTGAGAATGAGAATTTGAATAAGAATGGGAATGTGAATAATATGACTACGTTTGGTATGATATAAAATTGAAGGTAGAAAAAGAATGGAAGTGTTGTAAGATTTCAATTTTATTCTTTATTAAAAAATTAAATTTTTTTGTTTTGAACAATAATAATCAAATTAAAAAATATCAAAATTTACTTTTCTGTTTTTGCATGAGATCCTAACTCTAGATGGGTTCTCTCCCTCTTTCTCATACAACAAATTACAAAAATAAAAATTTTCCTCTCTTCACGAAAAATAGAATTTTTCTTAGCATTTTCTCCCTTTTCTCTTGTCGACATTATTGGGTTATGGAGTCACATGGTCTAGGACAAATTCCATCCATCTTCATCATTTCATCATTCCATTCAATGTATCATGTGTTGTGTTCTCTGCTGAAGTCAAGAGAAAGAGAAGGGAGCAAGTATGGTGAGACTATGAGAGCAGAAAAGATGAAGATGAGTAGTGAAGCAAAGAACTCACACAAATAACCCTAATGGGATACTGATGCTTACTCTTATCTAAACTTTTCAGTATTCAAAAAAAAAAAAAGAACTCACACATAGATGTGAGGTACTCGTAGATGGCGTCAACGAGAGTGCAACGCTTGGAAGCAGGTGGAGAAGTGGCAGCACAGTCGATTCTTCCTCGCCTTCATCCTCTGCATCCAACGATGGCTTGAACTCCGATCACCGGTGAAGTCCTCGTCGACGGTAGGCTAGCAAGGTTGGAGAAAAGTGATTTAGTGTAGCTGAGCTTTTGCGAGAAAATCGAATGAGGGATTGCTGAGTGGGGTTAATGTAGCAGTATAGGGGTAGAGATAGGAAAAAATATGTCTTTTTAATCCTTGACCTCTTTGAGGATTTTTGGAAGGATTTACATATCACCTGTTGGATATATTGGGGTCTTCGGGACTAAATATCCGCCCATGTTGGAGTCTGACGGGTCAAGTGAGGATCTGTTGGAAAACTCGCAGAGAGACGAAGAGAACGAAACGAAAATGACTCTCATCGGAGGTTACACGAGCCCGTACTCGTGGCCCAAAGTGGGCTAGGTGATCATGATGGAAGCATGATATTTTGTTCATATTCTAAGTCCCACATTGCTTGCGTCAATGATGGGAGCTTTCTCATCCTCCTATAAATAGGAGTGACTCCACCCCTTTCTAGTTTCTCATTCCATGTGTTGGAAATGGGGGTCCCGTTTGGGAAACCCCACTCAGTATAATATTTCTCTCTTTCTCTTGAGTCCTCTTCTGCGTATCAATCGTAGACATGTGGCTTTACCTCTAGTAGGTAGAGTCCTCCGTTTGGTGCGGCCCTTTTCGGAGATCATCGATTGGAGGTCAGCCCTGGTGGAGCAGAGGCACTGGCAAGATCCAAGGTCTTAGCATTGGCGTCCAGGTTAGTAGCTTCCGCAATATTTATATTTTTGCCTGGATTTATTTTCGGTTTTCTTTTAGGTCCCTGGGTCGGGCCGGGTCATGTGGATCTGGGCCTTTCCCTACATCACCTACCAATAAGATTCTCACATCGATCATAAAGTTCGAACCTTTGACCTTGTAGGGTAAGAATCCGAACCTTAACCAACTATATCACTCCTTATTGATTGAGTCCTATTACTTTCATTAGGTGGGAGTTGGATGTCCATTGGAATGAGAATTCCCCTTTAACTTGGGAAGAGGGTGTACCTACACATTCCCACTTCATCAACTCAAATTTGTTAAGATGTGTTTGGTTGGTTATTTTAAGTGTAAATCTCAATCCCACAAAATGAGGGAAATGAATTCATGAGTTAGAGGACAGGATTTTGGGATTGCCATTAGAATTTTTGGATAAAAGATTGAATTGTCCTCACTTTTTGTCACACCTCACCTATACCAATCACTTTTTATCACACATCACCATTAGCCCCACCAGCCACCATCAAATTTATTTATAAGAATAAATTGGTCATTATATCTATCCATATTTCTATTTTCAACCCCAATCAAATATACTCTTTTTTCTTATGTTATATCAAATGTAGTCATATCATTCTCATTCCTTTTGCCTTTTCCATTTCGACTCTCTCAAATTAAATCCACCAACTAAACGAGCCCTTAACTCTTACCATATGCACATTTGTTGGAAATGCAAAACTGTGGCACATATGGAGCCAAATTATTATCACATGAGCTTTTTAGCATGGGCATAAGTCTTAGGCTTGAATTCGAGCTATGGTAGTCCTTTTCCTACATGTTTCAATATTTCCTTGTAAACTTGTGGAGGCCTTAATTTGATACAATAGTTAAAAAATAATCTTAGGATTATGAGTTTTGACATTTTATAATCCCACATTTGATAAAAGAGTTAAAAAATTAAGACCGAAATCTTGCGATCTCGAAAATCTTGTATTCCCATGCTTCTTGTCACAACCCCAGAAAACAAAAGAAGGGTGACCGGCAGCAGAATCAAGGGATAACCTACGATTGGGTAAACCAAATCAACAAATCATATGCATACAGTTCCTAATATTTTCACATTAAGACATAAGAGACTTCTAATGAAAATTTGACAGAGTCTCTCCTAAAATCAAAACATTTCCCAACAATTCAACCGTCTAATAACCAATATAATATTTCTATTAGAGAGTTTTGCTCTCGATCAATCCAAAACAATACACAATCATTCAAAATACAACAAAGGAATACTAAGGACCTTGCCTTTTATCAATGGAGCTATATCTAGAGACAACATATTAACAGAAAATTAATCAAAATACATTATGGCCCATGAACAAAAGTAGGCTCACCAAAAACACAGATGCCTAAACCACACTGAGGGAGATATATCAAAGTTACACCTGTAGCTGAAAAATGAAATGGGAGGGGTGAGTTTTGCAACTCAGTAAGCAAATAATACCTACCATAACAGGAGAGAAACAAATTACTTGTAGGTAAGAGTTTTTCCCAAACTTTCATGGATATGGTTTCTAGTAGAAATATCATAATAATTGAACTATATAATTCAAAATTGATTTACTGATATTGTTCAAATAAAATTTTCCTTTCTCACAAATTTTATAAATTTCATATCATAACTATAGTTAGGAAAACTAGATCCACATAACCAATCAAAACAAAACAGAAACAAAATGAGCATATAACTCATAGTCACAGAATGAGCATAAAGCTCATAATAATTGGAATAAGATGGAGCATTTAGCTCATTATTCAAATATATCCAATCCACGTATGTTGGTTGGCACACGGGGCTAGCAACACCCCTGCTAGCTGGGGTTCCAAGGTGCACCAAGAATTAACGATACTGCGTTAGCTATGCAATTCTATGTCAGATAACTTCCCAAAAAAATACTTTAAATAAATATTATATTTAAACTTTCTATAGTGCTTCACATTTTAAATCAAAAGATGAAAATATTTAAGTAATCACAACCCTTGAACTGACACAGAAATGGATAAGGCTAGCGTCCATATAATAAATCATACTTCCAGAATTAAACAAATATCCTGAGCAACCAATCTTTCAAAGAAGTTCACATCATTTGAATCATTTCAAATTTAATGGAAGGTGAGAACAAATTAACTAACACAAATAGATAACCAAAAATTCAGAAGAGATTGTATAGAATAATAATTATATGAATACTTCAAGTATGAGTTAATTTATAGTAAGTCCATCACTTGTGCATAATATAATAAAGGGTAAAGTACCCTTGCTGTCCCCAAACTTTACTGCAATGTTCATTCCTGCCCTCAAACTTTTTTTGGTTCAAGCCTACCCCCAAACTTTCAGTTTTGTTCATGCCTACCCTCAAACTTTCAGTTTTGTTCATGCCTTCCCTTTTTGCTAACACCGTTAACTTGCTTGACGGAATTTACTAACGTGGATGATGAATGTGTATTTTTTTTTTGCCACGTCATTGTCCACCTCACCTTTAACTTTCTATTTTTATTAAAAAAATTAACCTAATCTAACTAAAAAAAATATTTTAGGATAAAAGTTTGATTTTTTTTAAATTTGGATTAGGTTAATTTTTTTTAAAATAAATGTAAACAGTTAAATATGAGATGTAAAATAAGGTGGATAATGAGGTGGCAAAAGAGATACACATTCATAGTCCACGTCAGCAAACTCCGTCAAGCAAGTTAACGGTGTTAGCAAAAAGGGCAGGCATGAACAAAATTGAAAGTTTTGGGGTAGACATGAACCAAAAAAAAGTTTGGGAGCAGGAATGAACATTGCAGCAAAGTTTGAGGGCGGGAAGGGTACTTCACCCTATAATAAAAGAGCGAAGAAAACAATGATCAAAGAATCAATTAAGTGTATATAATTCATCTATTGGAGATTTAAGGAGAGAAATAAAACTTTCAAAAATTGGTTTATTCCCCATACTAGTCTAATGGGTTAAAACTTATCAAATTGCACAAGGAAGGTAAAAAGGAGTTATAATAGGCATCGCCCACTCACAGATTTTTCGAGCAGAGAAAATATGTTCCACCATTCTTCAATCGGACTTCGTACTAAGTGTACCCATGGAGGTTCCTAAAATCATTAACGTCATGAAACATCACTCACGCATTCAAATAAATTACCAACATCTCTCATTTAGTCTAAGACTCTTGGAAACTATTGTTGGATATATTGGGGTCTTCGGGACTAAATATCCGCCCATGTGGGAGTTTGATCGGGTCGAGTGAAGATTCGTTGGAAAGCTCTCTAAGAGACGAACGAAACGACACCAAGATGACACTCATCGGAGGTCACACGAGCCCGCACTCGTGGCCCAAAGTGGTCTAGGTGATCATGTTGGAAGCATGATATTTTGTTCATATTCCAAGTCCCACATTGCTTGCGTCAATGATGGGAGCTCTCTCATCCTCCTATAAAAAGGAGTGACTCCACACCTTTCTAGTTGCTCATTCCATGTGTTGGAAAGGGGTTCCCGTTTGGGAAACCCCACATAGTATAAAATTTCTCTTTCTGTTTTGAGTCATTCTTCCGCACATCAGTCGTGGACACGTGGCTCTACCTCTCGTAGGTAGAGTCCTCCGTTTGGCGCAACCCTTTTCGAAGTTCGTCGTTCGGAGGTCAGCCCTGGTGGAGTAGAGACACTGGCAAGATCCGAAGTTTTAGCGATGGCGTCCAGGTTAGTAGTTTCAGCAATATTTATTTTTGCTTGGATTTATTTTCGGTTTTTCTTTTAGGTCCCTGGGTCGGGTCGGATCATGTTGATCCGGGCCTTTCCCTACAATCATGATATAATATCCTTATTCAAAATTTTAATTTTCTTCTCTAAGTTCAAACTCTAAACACAAATTTTCTGAAGTTCCAAGTTTTATCTTACCTTACTCCTATAATTTCTATTTGATCCTTAAGATCAATTCTACAACTTATTGTCTCATATTCTTGCTTAAAATTTTCAAAATCACTATATAATTTACCAAGTAAATGTTTGAGTTGGAAATTACCTTTAGAAGCTAGAATTAACAATCAAGAGAGTGTAGAAGCTTCCTCAGCAGCTCAAATTGAGCTTAGAGTTCGCCATCCAAAAAAATTCCTCATTTGAAACCCTCATCCAATTACAACCAAGCAACAATGGGAAAAAGAATGAGAACATATTAACTTAGCAAAGTAGAACTTAGAGGAAGAAAGAAACTTCACTTACACTAAAAATAAAGCTAAACTCCCCATCACCATTTTTTTTGATTCCACCATTGACAGAAAAGAAAACGAAAGGAAGAAACTTTGAGGAGAGAGAGCGTTGGAGGCTGGAAGTGATGACTAGTGCTGGTCCCCGGCGATGGTGTGGCCGGCAGTGGAGGGCTGATGATGGAGGTTGGAGACTAAGTGACAAATGAGAAGAAAGAAAGGAAGAAAAAAGGAAAGGAAAAAGAAACAAAGTAGAACAAAATCGGGGAGATTGAGAAAAAATCTGGTGTATTTCTTACTAAATTAAAAATTTTGAATTTTTGCCTATTTTTTTTATAATAATTTTCGCCTATTCTTAAATTGAGTGTTGTTACATTTCTTTACATTTTTAATGGTATTATGATAATCTTATGGGATGGGGTTATTTTTACCTACATAAATTTACTAAACTATCCTTAACCTAATTAACATTATTCATAAATATCTACCTTATCTCTCTCACACCCTCTCATATTAATATAGATAATAATTATTATATTTTAAAATAATAACAAATTATGTATTTGATATTTTTTAAGTTTTAATTAAAATAATAATAATTATTTTTATTATATTTAAAGTAATAACTAAATAATAAAAAGTTATTTACTTTCGAACTTTTTTTTTGTTTCCCACAGGTATCAGGAGGTAATTCTGCTCAAACTAACTGAGGTTCGATAATGGGGGTATAGCTCTCTCAGCAGAGGTTTTAGTTCCGAACCTTTTTAATAATTACTCATTATATTTACTTTATTTATCCCACATCCTCTCATTAGAGATTTTTTTTTTTGTATTTTTAAATTATTAAATAGCTATTTTGGGCATGAAATTTATTGCTTTAAATAACTAGAAGACCCAACAACTATATTAATATGTGTGTGTGTGTTATATATATTTCAATAATAAAGTTTAGCATGATAGCTTCAGATGAATCAAATTTAAGGAAAATCAAGGGACAAAAATATGAATTTTGTAAGTTAAAATATTTTATTAAATTAGAAGTATAAGTATGATATATAAGAATATAGTTTTTAATGTTAACTAATATAAGTTAAAATAGATTTTCAAATTATTTTATTGAATGAGTTACTATTTAGAAAATCAATTAAGGGCATATTTGAAAAAGAGTAAAACATCTTTGGTCCTTTTTAGATAGCACATTTCTCAATTTGGTCGTTCTTAGATGGCCTTTTTCAATTTAGTCCATTTTAGATTAATTCATTATCAATTTGGTCCTTACCGTTAAAATTACTAACGGAGTTAGCTGAGTTGGATAATTTGGAGTAAATTTATAATTTTTAAATAATAGTAGGGCTTTTTAGTGTAATTATTTTGGGACAATTTTGTAATTTTCACAAACTGAAAAAGAAACATGGTACCATTTTCAATTTGTGAAAATTATAAAATTTCCCAAAATAATTACATTAAAAAACCCTCTTAATATTTAAAAATTATAAAGTTTCCCCAAATTATCCACCTCAGCTAACTCTGTTAGTAGTTTTAACGGTAAGGACCAAATTGATAACTAATTAATTTAAAAATGACTAAATTGAGAAAGGCCATCTAAGAAGGACCAAATTGAGAAAGGTGCTATCTAAAAAGGACCAAAATAATATTTTACTCATTTGAAAAATTATCAAACATTCTCAAGAATATAAAAGTTGAACCAAATACATGATTGGAACATTTATGAGAATCTTGTAAAATATTTTTTGGAAATGTCAAAATATAACCAAATAGCTTTTCTGATATTCTCGACAATCTTAGTCTTGGGAATCACATTCTCAGGTAGCGCTGTCAAAACGGACCGGCCCGGCCCGTAATATTAATTAGGATATCTTTCATTAATGGAATTAAATAATTATAACATGATAATTAGGACATCTTTCAATAGTTCAAAAATATTAATTAGGATATTTTTCAAAATTCACATATCTTTCAAAATCAAAACTTTATAAGTTTGTTTATTGATTATATACACATAACACATAGCCAATTAGTCGCGTACTCAAGTATTTTTGTTTTTTTTTATATAAAATGATATATTTTTTTTGGTTAGTAAGCAGAGAATACATAATACATTATGCATTACAAGTTTAAGATATACATACTTGAGGAAGCAGGAGAAGGAAACACCTGCATACACCAAGGTTTCAAACTTAAAAATATTCTACTCTTTCCTCTAAATAGTTTATAAATATCTTCTCCTAAGACATGTAACCTACTTAATTATTAGGAGAAGATATTCATAAAATATAATTACATGATCATTCATAATTCATCTATTTAGTAATTAATAATTAGTAGTTACTACTTACTAGTTCTAGTTAGCACTTACTAGTTACTACTTACAGACAGTACAAGATATTCATAAAATGTACAATCTATTTTCATTGCCCACAACCACAAAAACCAAGGTTTGTGAAGGCATCATTCATCACTTCATGTACAGCTCCAAAAGTCAACTATATACTTCCATTAGTCTTCAAAAAACTACTGTCAAATGCTAATACTTCAAAAAGATTAGGCCCCAATACATAAAAGTAGCATACTTGTTGACAACAAAGTATATATAATATAATTAATAATCAATATAAATAAACTCAGTGGCCAAGCCAAAATAAACAGGAGAGAATCAATGTACCTATACCCAATCAAAATTAAAAAACTATCTCCATAAGCTTAGAAACAATTTACAACATTTGAACATCATCTTTATCATCTTCTATAGTAATGTTTGATTCTGCTATACTAGGAGAATCCACTTCATTTGGAGTTGATGAAAAACTTGCAATAACTTTTGCATTATATTCTTTAGCAAAAAAAATTGAATACTTTAATAAAGTAAATAAAACATGAAAAATAAAAAACTATATATATATACACACATATTACCTTCAACATTAAAATCGATTAACCAATTGCGGGTGCAAATTAAAGCCTGCACCTTTTCAGGAAGAAGACAACTACGGTACTTGTTTAGAACCCGTGAACCGATACTGAATGCTGATTCTGAAGCCACAGTCATGATTGGAATGCTCAAGATATCAAATGCTATAAGAGATAAATCTAGAAATCTACCTCTATTATCCTTCCAATACTGTTAGACATTCAAATCTTTATAAAATTTAAACTCAAGCTTTGCTTCTTCCAAGTATAGCTCCAATTGAGATTTCCCCAACTGAGTCACAATTTCGCTGTCAATGTCCATTAGGGCCTTTCCAATATTAGATCACAAATGAACGAAAAAAAAAGTTAGTTTTAAACTTACATAAAAAAAAGTCAAATAAATAAAATATCACAAACTTACCGTAAAAGTAGAAAACCCCATTCATGTTTCACTATTTGTTGGAATATTTGGTGGTTGAATATGGACATTGACTTGAACTTGAAGATGAAGAGGAATTGTTGGCATAAGCATTAAAAGGCTCAAATAATTTTTTTCTCACCACATCTAACTTTGATTGACAAGTAGTAGGATCAACTTTATTGAAACAACGTTCCAACAATGGAAACTTCAACTGTGGGTCAAGAATTGCTCCGAGTGCAAGAACAACACTGTATTCACTCTAATACTTATCAAATTTTTCCTTCATTCTGACAGCCATATCCTTTATAATTTGATCTTCATTATTTGCATTGTCAATCAAAAGGCATTCAATATTCCAAACTTGTGTAAAATATATGTTTGAAGTTGGGTAAGTAGAACCGGAGATCATATTAGTAATATGATAAAATGGTCTCAAAAACTCGCACATCTTTTCTCCTCTCTCCCATTCATAACTAGATGGACAATACCTATAATGTTGATCCTCCATTTGAAAGCTAGCAAATGCATGTCTATACTTTAATGCACTTTCAAGCATTATGAAGCTAGAATTCCATCTAGTTTGTAATTTCAAGCGCAAGAAAACACTATGTTCAATACCAACATTTTTTACGCATGCTTCAAATTTTCTCATTCTTCCCTCCGAACCATTTACATATTTAGCACTTTCCCTAATCTTATACAATGCATCATGAGCCACTTTTAATCCTTCTTGAACAATTAAGTTGAGAATGTGGGCAGAACAATGCACATGAAAAAGTTCTCCATTGCATAACAAATGATTTTGAATGCAAAGTTGTTCTTTCAACATTTCAACCATACTATTATTACTAGATGCATTGTCAAGTGTGATTGAAAATATTTTTCTCTCTATCCCCCATTCCTTTAAAATGTCCATTACTTTTTTGGACAATTCATATCCTGAGTGAGGTGGAGACATATCACAAAAGGCAAGGATTTTGTTACATAAAGTAAAATTCGAATCAACATAATGGGTAGTCAAACAAATATAACCTTTAGTGGTGCAAGCTGTCCATACATCCGATGTAAGACAAATTATACTAGGAATCTTATCTAACTCTTGTTTTAAACTTTCCTTTTTTGACTTATAAACTTTTCAAACATTAGCAACAACTGTGTTTCTAATGATAAATTTAACATCTGGATTGCAATACTTGAATATCTCTCTAAAGCCTTCATATTAAACAAAAGAAAAAGGAAGATCATGCCTAATAATAGTCATAGCAGTTAAGGAACGAAGGACATTTTGAGAGTTTTCTAGACCTAAGTTTTTCAGCATGATCAATAAGCATATTTCCAACATTATGATAACTATTCAACTTAGGAGACTTGGGAATATGACGTGTTAAGCTTGAAGTACCATTACTACTTCCACCAGCTATATATACTTCATCACACCCGGCCCTTTACATTTAGCCCTAGGTTTCCTGTCTTCACCCACACCCAAACTAACAAAATAATTCCACACATCAGAAGTAGCTGACCTCTTCTTAGGCAAATTAGAAACTGTAGGAGCATTTTGAACAGTAGTTGCACATTTTCAGTACCTTGTCTTGGAGGAACAGAACTGGCCATATCCATGTAAACTACAAAATACACAATGGAAAACAATCAAAACATGTCACCAGTAGCATCATAAGCATATATAACAAAAATAAATTAAGATAGTAGCACAATAAGCACATATAACAAAAATAAATTAAGATAGTAGCACAATAACCATATATAACAAAAATAAATTAAGATACTGGTACTCTATCAAAGATATATCATATTAATTTTTCCAACAAAAGACATACAAATAGAGAATCCAAAAGAGTGAATGAGTGATACACACAACTTAATTTGAATTCGAAACCTTACCAAAAGACATAATGGGACTCAGACTATTTCTACTTCTATATTAATTTTTCTAACTTATTGGTTGGACCAAAATATATAAGATAATAAAGAAATCTATAAATTTTTAGAAATTACCCCCTGAATCACGATACCTGTTTGCCTTCATTCTTGTTTTTTTCTAGTAATAATGTGCATTAAAGTGGGTCTTCCTCTTTATTCTTTTTTTATGGTCAAACAGTAACTCCATAAAAGCATAAAACTGAGAAAATGGCACTAATGGCCATGAGCTGAACAAGGCAATAACATAATTTATAAAACCACACACCTGCGCCCCCAAAAGAAAAGAAAAGAAAATCAAAGCAACACACTTTATTCGAAACAAGCTGCTTGAGTGCTTGGTGAGGGATAAAGTCATAAAACTTAAGAGGGATTTTTTTTTCTTTTAGAAAACAAAAATTTTGGGGACCCAGAAAACTTTTCAAGAGTGAGGCATATACACACACTAGCACCACCATAAATATGTATGAGTATGAGGGAGGGATTGGAAAAGCAGTAAAGCACCACCAAATCGTACCTCACGAATCGCGATGCCAGTGAAGAGCCGAAGATGCGTTTGCGTAGTGTGAAGGAGATCAAAGAAATGGAAGGAGATTAACGGTGTGATAGATTGAGAATCTGTTGGAGGAAGAAGATCGATAGATTGAGACTTGAGACTTGAGAGGGAAGACGAGAACTAGAAGAAATGGATGGAGTTGGTGGCGTGAGTGACTGCCTAAGTGTAAAAGTGATGTGTGAATGAGTGTTAGGTTAGGTTTAGGGCAAGTGGGCAACCCAATTTGAAATGAAAAAAATGTATGTAATTAATTAAAAACAATTAAGTGGGCTGGCCTGTGACCGCCCGTACCCAATTCGTTTAGCTCGCGGGCTAAATAGGTTGGCCCGTTTAGGCTCGTTTTTTAACGGGCCTATTTTGGCTGACCCAAGCCCGCCCATTTAACGGGCGAACTGGGCCAGCCCCTTGAGCTACTGCCCGTTTTGGCACTGCTATTCTCAGGACTAGAATTCTTGGGAATAAATATCAACCAGTGTATCAAATGCACCTTGCATGTTAAGCTGGTGTAAAATATTACATCTAATATCTGGATAACCATATGAATGCCAACTTGGAGCATATAATCACTTTATTTTAGAAAATTGAGTATAGTACATTAATTTCAATGTTTTAAAAATCGAATTGGATATTGAATCAAAAAACAAGTCAAGTAACAAGCTGACCAGTTCAACCGAGAAAGTCAGGTCCCAAATTTGGAATCACCTGGCTCGGCACCTTAGGAGCATCCCAAACTAGGCTTGTAATAGAAGCGCGAGTTATGACACCCCTAGAACTGCCTTCGATAGCCGAAGGAGGAGCGGCACGTTGAAGTGCAAAAGCATGCACGAGCCTACCCCACTTGGTAAATGCAACCTGCACAAAGAAACAGGCCAAGAGGTCAAAAAAAAGGAAGACAAAGGAGGCAAGGAGTGTAATTACAAAAAAAAAACCATAACAAAAGAAAACCCAAGAGGAAGATCCTTCACATCCTCTAGCCACTGACATGCGAACCACAAATAGCCACTCACTCGATGTGAGTGATTCTTTTACAACAAGGGGAAGGCCTTTCCCTGGACTCCAAACTAAGGGAAATAGGGTACGATTCCCCTCATCCAACCAAAGGGGGTAAATCCCCTTCAAAGGGACTATGTGAACAAACGAATCTTGCCAAGCCCGCACCTAATTAGAAGACAGATCCCAAAGGATAGCAGGGGGCTCGCCTTGTTTCTAGAAATGGCAAGGGTGCCGCTTGCTACTTAATTGACATTTGTATAAATAAGAAAATATTCTCAAAGTAGGAACTTGCAAACGATAACACTGAAGCTAGAAATTGCACAACACTGTCCAAGTGTTAGCAGTGAGCTTAATCAGACAAACATTCAAGCAGTTTAAGACCATCATCTCGAAGGGAGTTGACGGAGGCTTCACACTAAGTGACTCAGTGGCGTATGTGTACATTATAAAACCAGTCCCATCAAAAGACATTAACCGCAGATGGTGCTCATCATTGCCCACAATCCCATAACTATCTGACCCGGGTGACCAATTAAAACCCCATCCCAAATTTGCGAAGCACCGCCAAGCCATGCAACTTACTTTCGACCAGATGCAAAGACACGGCACCTCAAGCCAGGAAATCTAAAGGAACTCTGAGAAGATGCAAAAGTCTCCCAACTTGGCTCGTCATCCTCCTCGTGAACATAAAAAGGAGAAACTCATCGGAAGCGAGACAAGTCAATGGGGTCACAAGCAGTAACCCCAACTTGGCTCAACCTCTCCCATTCTTGAACTAGTTCAGAAAGATCGAATTTGGGAATAGCAATAAAACAAACCTCTCTTTCCTTACAGGGCGTCGCTTTTGAAATTCCAATCCTAGAACTATAGATCAAAGGTGTACCTTATGAGGTGGCCTCTAGCAGAGATGAACCCTCATCGTCGAGCACAAAGCGATGCCTCAAACTGCACTGGGGAATAGGGTGAAGATCCTTGGAAGCCTAAAAAACATCGGAGCCCTCAATTCTCATTTAGGATCCTCCCACGGGTACCAAATAATGCACCATACTTCAAGAATAAATTTCATATGTAAAAAGTAAGAAAAACAAAATACACCTTTAGTCATTGTTGATGAAAGGCTAAAAGCAAATAGAAACCCTAGGAAAAACGAAGGTGGTGAAAGAACCCTACAACAACGAAGTGGGAAGAATGAACCTAAGAAATCTACAATCGATGAAAAGGATGGCAAAAGCAGAACCATTTTTTGAAAAAGCGTCAGGCAAGTGATAACTCTATGGAAATAGAGTTAAAGAGGGTGAATTATATGCCTTTTTGAGAGTATATTGATCATTGGGTGTGAATTTGGTGTGATTTTAGTGATTTACGCATTCTGATATACTAGTGAAGCATGTATCAAGACTTAATGGAAATGTGCGTGATTGTGATTGATTTTTGTATCTATTTGGCATATTCAATTAGTGACCAAGGTCTTGATTTAGTTTCTTGAATTTTCAAGTGCTAAATTAGTAATTCAAAAAGCTGAGTTCATGGTTTTGAAGGAGCTGGAGTTAAGTTGGAGTCAACCGGAGCTAATTTGCAACCTTTGGATTGAAGAAAAGCTCACTCTTCAAGCTTGGAACAGTGTGACGGTGCTATAGCGCCGTATTAGGGAAAGAACCAAAAATGTACAGAGACACAGCGCTATAGCGCCGCAAAACAGAGACACGGCGCTATAGCGCCGTAAAACAGCGCTATAGCGCCGTGTCGCAGGGGCACTTCAGGGAATTCGTATTTTTTCTGATAAAAGAGGGTTTTGGCTGCGCGTTTTTGAGGAGGCAGAGCTAGAGAAGAAGCTTGGAGCTGGAGTTGTGCTAGGGCTAGAGTTTTGTAAGTTCTTGGAGTGATTTTCATGGTCCGGAGGCAAGCAAGGAGTTGATTTAGGCCTTGGAAACGGAGTTTTCTTCTTCTTCTTCTTTACTCTTGTGATTTTTCTGATGTATCACTCTAGGGTTGTGTTTATATTGTTGACAATGATAGGCTAGGCTCTTCTTGTCTTAGGATTGTGGTTCCCTAGCATGTAAACTAATGGATTTGTTATTTTGATTGCTTGATTTAATGGATTTTGGTGTTTATTCAACTTTGTGCTTGATGAACCCTATTTGTTTGGCCATCACTTAGGGAAATTAGAGGATTTAGGGTTTCCTTGGGAAAGGACCCATAAATTTAGTCTTTGAGTTTAATACCTCTTGATTGATGTTGATTATTCTTGATTAACTTGATTTGCCCAAGGGATAGGTATATACCCAAGGGCCTTGAGGAGTTGGATTTAGCTTGAACTTAATGCATCTCTTGGCTTCCATAGGCATATGTGGAGTTTAATTAGAGAGGTAGAAATTATATAGGATTGGAAGATTCATATAACGAAAATAGGGCTAAGACTAACACCAAACCAATGAATTGAGTAGTGAAAAAATGGCATAATTCCATTAGTGAAGTAATCCTAAGAGCTCTTAATCTCATTTACTCTCTTGACTTATTTTCGCATTGAATTTGCTACATTGCGTTGTTCGTTCGATTTGAATTAAAACATTCGATTTTGGTTGCTTGACTTAGGTGAAATTTGAACGCATTGGTAATTAATTCGGTTTAGCTTAGTTCCCTGTGGACGATACTCTACTTATCATTATATTACTTGTTGGCGGTGTATACTTGCACCGGTTAATTTGGCAACCAACAAGTTTTTGGCGTTGTTGCCGGGGAACTTAGTTGAAATTTAATTAATATTAGTGCTAAATATGCGCCTTAGATAAGCATTTTATTTTTTTTTCTCTGATTTTAGTAATTGTTAGTTGAAATTCAGTTGTTTATGTATCCTTTCAGGTATTCTTTCTAGTGTATGCCTCGTGGTAAGAAGAAGAAGAGAGTTGTTGAAACTTCACCACCTCCTGTGCGCGGAAGGAAAAGGAGAGGGCGTGTTATCTCTCATCTTCACCAGAGAGCACTCATTCTGAAGAAATTGAAATGGCTGAGCAAAATAACCGCAATGTTTCTGACTATGCATCCCCGAAACTTGATGGGTTGCAACATAGTATTCGAAGGCCGTCTATTCAAGCAAATAATTTTGAAATCAAGCCGGCTACTATCCAACTTTTGCAAGCTAATGGGCAGTTTGGGGGTTCACCTATTGAAGACCCCAACAACCACATTCTTAATTTTCTGGAGATCTGTGATACATTCAAGCACAATGGTGTTTCTGATGATGCCATTCGTCTGAGGCTCTTTCCCTTCTCATTAAGGGATAAGGCAAAAGTTTGGCTACAATCTTTACTAGAGGGGTCGATCACTACATGGGAAGAGTTGGCCCAACAATTTCTTACTAAGTATTTTCCACCAGGGAAAACTGCCAAGATGAGAAATGACATAACTTCTTTTGTGCTTTTGGACAATGAAAGTCTCTATGAAGCTTGGGAAAGATTCAAGGAATTATTGAAAAAATGTCCACATCATGGGCTACCAAAATGGCTTCAAGTGCAGACATTTTATAATGGGTTATCTTCTGAGATCAGAACGTCTATTGATGCTGCAGCTGGTGGGGCTCTAATGTCCAAACCAGTAGATGCTGCTTACACTTTGTTAGAGACAATGTCATCTAACAATCATCAATGGCACTCGGACAGACATGTGCATGCACGAGTTACTGGAGTACAAGAATCTGATATGTTTGCATCCCTATCCTCTCAAATTGTTGTTTTGACTAAAGAGGTTAAATCTTTGGGTATTCAAGGAGCAGTTAAAGCTATGAGCCCTTTTGTACAAGCTTGTGAGAATTGTGGAGAAATGCACACTTCAGAGCAATGCCCTATTGTCTTGGAGAGTGTTCAGTATCTGGCGAACAAGAATGCCAATAATCCTTACTCCAACACTTATAATCCGGGGTGGAGAAATCACCCCAATTTCTCTTGGAGTCAGAATCAAGGTGCGGGACCGTCTTCATTTGCACGTCCCAACAATCCACCTGGATTTAATATTGGGGGTTTCAATCAACAAGCCAGAGCACTACCTCTACCTACTGAGAAGAAACCATCCTTGGAGGAGATGATGATGTCTTACATGTCTAAGAATGACGCCCTCATACAAAGTCAAAATGCAGTTATTCAAAATCAAACTGCATTAATCCAAAGCCAAGCATCATCTTTGAGAAGTCTTGAAACTCAAGTGGGTCAGTTGGCAACTGCTCTAAACAATAGACAGCAAGGTACCCTTCCTAGTGACACTGAGCCTAATCCTAGGAAAGAAGGCAAGGAGCATTGCAATGCAATATTTTTGAGAAGTGGGAAAGAAATAGAAGGGAATCCTGAGACAACGAAATATGAAGCAAGTAAGGAGGCAAAACCAGTGGTGATTGAGAAACCTGTTGAAGAGGCACATGGGGATATGCCTAAGAAGGTGCCTACAAATTATAGACCTCCACCACCGTTCCCTCAAAGACTCCAAAAGCATAATTCAGATCAACAGTTCAAGAAATTCTTAGATGTGTTTAAAAAGCTGCATATCAACATACCTTTTGCTGAAGCCTTGGAGCATATGCCTTCGTATGTGAAATTCATGAAGGATATTTTGTCAAAGAAGACGAGATTGGTTGATTTTGAGACCGTAGCTCTCACTGAAGAATGCAGTGTCGTTTTACAAAATAAGCTTCCACCAAAGCTTAAGGATCCAGACAGTTTTAACATTCCATGCACTATAGGCAATCAGTTTTGTGGCAAAGCTTTATGTGATTTAGGGGCAAGTGTTAACCTAATGCCTCTTTCTATATTCAAGAAGCTGGGTTTAGGGGAAGCTAGCCCCACCACTATTATGTTGCAGATGGTTGATCGGTCAATAGCTTATCCGCGAGGCATTATTGAAAATGTGTTAGTGAAGGTTGATAAGCTTATTCTCCCAGCTGATTTCATTGTTCTTGACTACGAGGAAGACAAAAATGTACCAATCATTTTGGGCAGACCATTTCTAGCTACAGGAAGAACTATTATTGATGTGCAGAAAGGTGAGCTGACAATGCGAGTCCAAGATCAAGAGGTAAAATTTAACGTGTTCAAAGCAATGAAGTTGCCAAGAGAAACTGAAGAATGTTTTCATGTTAATGTGGTGAATTATGTGGTAGATTGTTCAGTTCAGGATGATGAATTCCAATTGATCCTAGTGAAGTTTTCAAGTATCCTTATGCTGAGGCTTGTGATGTTGACTTTGTTGGGTGTGCAAAGATACTAGAAGCCCCACCTTGGAAAATCAGAGCACCGCCTTGGTGCCATAAACCTTCACCATCATATTCAAGGGAACAAGATTGGACTTTCATGCAAGGGTTGCAAGACAAGATAGTCCATGAAAGTGCTATCACATGGAATTTCTGCAATGCCACGCCAACTCCCTTTACTCCAATTGATCCAGGATAAGAAAGAAAATATGAAAGTGTGGCTGAAGACTTTAAACTTAGCGCTACTTGGGAGGCAACCCAAGACGTCTTGAGTCCCCTTGCTTTTAATTTTAAAGTGTGATTTTGTCTAATTTTGATTGTGTTAGTTAGGTTCCTAGCTAGTTTTTTATTAATTTTTCTTGTTTCAATTACAGGGCAAATGTGATTGCCAAGCAAGGACCAAATGCACAAAGGGTGAAACTACCAGGATTCAACGAAACACAATGGAGCATAAAAGGAGAATTAGGATGGCATATCTCGAGGAGCAAACTCAGCACCTCACAGCTTGTAATGGTGTTATTCACCAAAACTTCCGAGAATTTGTGAAGTGCACAAACAGCGACAAGATGGACCCTCACTACCAAGATCTTCCGCCTCCTCCAGAGCACTGATTCAGGATGCCCCTGCTACCCTTATCCCTGTTTTTGTTTTTGTTTTTGTTTTTGTCATTGTTTTTTCTTTAGTTGTGCTTATGTGTTACTTTCTTGTGTTTTCTGAGAACTCGTGATAATTATACTGGTACCCATCAGTATATTGAGATTACTGTAATATTCATTTGCTTATGCTTGGTGGGTCTAGTGATTTGAATTATCCCTGTAATCATTTAATTGTGTTGGATTCTGTTCTTTTGTTCTGTTTTGTTTTGTTTGTTTGTTTATGGCACCAAATGTTATATACTTTCTACTTGACCCAGGTACCCATTCCCTTTGCCCAATTTATATGTTTTGAACTTTGGGGCAATGTTCATTTTAAGTTTAGGGGTGGGGAAGATTTTCTTATGAACTCTCCTAAATTTGTGCTTTTGTTAAATCCAGGGCAATTTTTAATCTAGTTTGAGCTTATATGTTTGCATTTTTCTTTTCCTTTGGGTTCATTTTGATTTAGCTCCAATGAGGAAATTAGTTGCATTCTTTTCTTTTGCAATTAATGGGAAACCTTGTTCTTGTTCATCATTACTTAGTTCCTTAATTAGTGATTTGTTTTGCACATATTTCTAGAAAATTTTCACGCACAGGATAACTAGTGGGATCAAATGCATGTTTAGAGGAAAGGAATAGCAGGACTTAGGTTGCATAATTAATTTAACTTTGGGACTCTAGAACTTATCCCATACTCTTTCGAGGCGAAATCCTAGGCAATGCATGAACTAGGGATATGATTTAGGCAATTCTTTCTGCGTTTGAGCCTTTCAAGACTACCCTTATTCATTTACTCCCTAGCACCCTACTGTTGAGCCTAATGTGAAAAATCATGAATTTATTTCTTTGGTAGCCGCATGAGCCACTCCTCTAACCCGAAAAACAAAGAACACACCCTTCAAGAGGTTAGTTGAAGCACATGCCTAGATAGGAGAATGAAGGAAAAGAAAGACATACTTAGTAACTATGTAACAAGGGAAAGGTGAATGAAAGAAAGAAAAGTTGCCGTGTATAGGTAACGAAAAAATAGAAAATGTAAAGTAAAGAAAAATATCTATGCTTGTGGAAATGGGAAGTTCCCATGTGGCGATTTGTGCTTTGAAGTAAATTTTTGCTAACTCTTGAATTTGTTTGAATCCTAATTCTTTTCTTGTTAGCCCAAACCCTTGGCCACGTTACAAGCCTAATAAGTCCTAAGGATCTTAAGTTCATGTGTTGTCTACATTAGTGGAGAAAGAGTAGAAAGTTAAGCATATGAAGTTTCAATCTTGAGTTGTTAAGCAATCAAGGTAATGCTAAACTAAACCAATAAATCATGTAGGAGAGATCGTTAGTTATCAGCACACACACACTCCAGAAGTAGGCAAGAAACTTGTCCCTAATTTTGAATCTTTTTATTAATGAGCTTGGATAAGTTTATGTTAATAGCAGTGAAGGATGTAGCAGTTGAGGATCCAAGTAAGTCATGTATGAAGTTTTTATGGGAATTGGTGCATGCATTTATCCTTTTTGCATGATTCTGATTTGCCCGAGGACGAGCAAAGGTTTAAGTTTGGGGGTGTGATAACTCTATGGAAATAGAGTTAAAGAGGGTGAATTATATGCCTTTTTGAGAGTATATTGATCATTGGGTGTGAATTTGGTGTGATTTTAGTGATTTACGCATTCTGATATACTAGTGAAGCATGTATCAAGACTTAAGGGAAATATGCGTGATTGTGATTGATTTTTGTATCTATTTGGCATATTGAGTTAGTGACCAAGGTCTTGATTTAGTTTCTTGAATTTTCAGGTGCCAAATTAGTAATTCAAAAAGCTGAGTTCATGGTTTTGAAGGAGCTGGAGTTAAGTTGGAGTCAACCAGAGCTAATTTGGAACCTTTGGATTGAAGAAAAGCTCAATCTTCAAGCTTGGAAAAGTGTGACGGCGCTATAGCGCCGTATTAGGGAAAGAACCAAAAATGTACAGAGACACAGCGCTATAGCGCCGCAAAACAGCGCTATAGCGCCGGCCTCAGCGCTATAGCGCCATAATCAGCGTTATAGTGCCGTGTCGCAGGGGCACTTCTGGGAATTCGTATTTTTGCTGACAAAAGAGGGTTTTGGCTGCATTTTTTTGGGGAGGCAAAGCTAGAGAAGAAGCTTGGAGCTGGAACTGTGCTAGCGCTAGAGTTTTGCAAGTTCTTGGAGTGATTTTCATGGTCCGGAGGCAAGCATGGAGTTGATTTAGGCCTTGGAAACGGAGTTTTCTTCTTCTTCTTCTTTACTCTTGTGATTTTTCTGATGTATCACTCTAGGGCTGTGTTTATATTGATGACAATGATAGGCTAGGCTCTTCTTGTCTTAGGATTGTGGTTCCCTAGCATGTAAACTAATGGATTTGTTATTTTGATTGCTTGATTTAATGGATTTTGGTGTTTATTCAACTTTGTGCTTGATGAACCCTATTTGTTTGGCCATCACTTAGGGAAATTAGACGATTTGGGGTTTCCTTGGGAAAGGACCCATAAATTTAGTCTTTGAGTTTAATACCTCTTGATTGATGTTGATTATTCTTTATTAACTTGATTTGCCCAAGGGATAGGTATATACCCAAGGGCCTTGAGGAGTTGGATTTAGCTTGAACTTAATGCATCTCTTGAACTTAGCTTCCATAGGCATATGTGGAGTTTAATTAGAGAGGTAGAAATTATATAGGATTGGAAGATTCATATAACGAAAATAGGGCTAAGACTAACACCAAACCAATGAATTGAGTAGTGAAAAAATGGCGTAATTCCATTAGTGAAGTGCTAGGTGAAACTATAATCCTAAGAGCTCTTAATCTCATTTACTCTCTTGACTTATTTTCGCATTGAATTTGCTAAATTGCATTGTTCGTTCGATTTGAATTAAAACATTCGATTCTGGTTGCTTGACTTAGGTGAAATTTGAACGCATTGGTAATTAATTCGTTTTAGCTTAGTTCCCTGTGGACGATACTCTACTTATCATTATATTACTTGTTGGCGGTGTATACTTGCACCGGTTAATTTGACAACCAACAGCAAGAGGAGCAAATAAACGGCAACACAGCAAGTAAGAATGAAGGAAATGTTCGCTAGAGATCACCAAAAGAAATAACAAAGAATTTCAAACAGAGCAAAGCAATGAAAATTTGAAAAGACAGATAGTAGAGAAAAACGACTGAGGCGCCAAAACATAGAGCCCTAAAAATGAAGCAAGAGAAAAAGACTAGTTCACCCCATGCTAGCGAAGCGCTACTCCCATATGTAAATGACACGTGGCCAGAAACGTGGTACCCTCCACCTATTTTAAAGAGTGAATAATTAGCGCCCACGTCCCGAGAAACACGCTCGTGTAAAACAACCACTCAGAGACTGGGGGGACTTGGAAAACCTTCCTTCCCCATTCACTCTTAAATGCCCGAGGCCTTGGGGACTTTTGGTATTATAGGGTTGGCGCCCGGCGCATGCCCGCATCATTGGGCCTCCTGGCCATTCGAACCAATTAACATAATTGCTTTTCCCGCCTATCAGCTAGGGCCTCTCCTTCATCTTAGCCTATATAAAGAGCCCCTTGTAGCCTCTCATGATCATCATCTCTCATAAGCCCCTACAGCACACGTTGCCTAGCGTCCTTACTTTCGGCTTCTCCAAAACCTGGAAGCACCTTACTCTCATAAACTACAAGGACTCTAATCTCATATTGAGTACATAAGCTCTCAGGTTCAGAACCTAGGTCGAGTCCACTTCTTTCTAGTCTCCATCCGCTCCCGGTCTTGGCCCTTCTCAAGTCACAGGAATATCAGCCATTATCGCAACCCCAATATAATTATATTCCTTTTTATATTATATCAAACGTAGCCTCTCATTTTTATTTTTATTCGCATTCCTTCAAAATCAATTTACCAACTAAAAGGGCCTTAAATACAATTCGTTGAATAAGAGGTTTGTACTTTATGTTCTTTGAGTAGCCCAAGGAGAATTATTTTGTTTTTCTCTAGTATAATTTTTTGGTTCAGCAATATATTTTAAAGGGCTAAAGTATTATTTTGGTTCTCAATGTTTGCATGAAGTTTAATGTTGGTCCTCAATATTTTTTTTTGTCGATTTTTGTCCTCGAGCGTAACACCGTTAACTTTTTGCCGTTAAATGATGATGTGGCATGCTTATGTGGCACACCCTCTCTCCTACGTGTCATATTTTAATGGCGTGGCACAACACATCACTGCCACCTCACCCCACATTACCACTTCATCATCATCATTTGGGGTGACGTGGCAATGATGTGTCATGACACGTCATTAAAATATGACACGTAGGAGAGATGGTGTACCACATAAGCATGCCACATCATCATTTAGCGGCAAAAAGTTAACGGTGTTACGCTCGAGGACCAAAATCGACCAAAAAAAAAATGAGGACCAACATTAAACTTTTGAAATATTGAGGACTAACATTAAACTTCATGCAAACATTGAGGACCAAAATAGTACTTTAGCTTATTTTAAAGATTAATTGTGCTCATTAAACAATACTTGGACTTCAGAAAAAAGTATTTGATTAATAAAGGAATTTGGGCTAAACTGAATTGGGCTTTAGAGAAATTTTTAGGAGTTGGAATTTTTAATTATAAAATGGCCAAAATGTTAATTATACAAAAATTATTTTTCATTAACAAAAATTAATATTCTATAAATTCAAAATATTCCTTTACGTTTACTCCTTGTCTCAATTTGATCCTTTACATTTGTCCTATCTCAATTTAGTCCTTTACGTTTGTAATTTGAGTCAATTTAATCCTTCCGTTATCTAGGTGTTAAATAATTAACGGATTGCTGACGTGGACAGTTAAATATATACACTTATACATGCTGACTTGAAATTACTCCATCTCCATATTTATTAATATTATTTTTTAAATAAAAATCAATTAAAATCTAAGCCATAATTAAAAAATCAATTAAAATATAAACCACCTAATTAACATTACCATATATTGTAACCTCCATCTTCATCTTGCCTCTAAGATTTTAGCAACTCTCATGTTCTCTCTATGAAAACAAATGCATCAAGATTGAGTGATCATTCTCAATTGATAGGGAAGTAATCAGACGCAATATTCACATATTTAATTATATAAGGTTTGTTTGAGAATTAAGAGGAGAAGGGAAGGGGAGTAATTAGAGGAGAAGCGAGGGGAGGGGAACGGAAGGTTAACCTTTAATATGTCTTCTCTTTGTTTGGGTGTTGATACCTCCTCCAAAATACTCCATATTGAAGTATCTTGAATTTGTGAAGGGAAAGGATAATGGAGGATTAATAATTGATCTTCCATTATCTTCCCCTCCAATTTTCCTCTTCCCAAACAAAGGGAAGATATCTTCATTATCTCATCTTCCCTTCCCTTCTCCCCCTTAATCCCTAATCCAAACATACCCATAGTGTCTTCGGTGGTGGGCGTAGAAGAGAATCTTTTTTAATCAATGATTTGACCATGATGGATTCATTTAAGTTTAAAATTCAGTGCTATGTACTGCTGAACTTCAGTGCATCCCTCCAATCATATAATGCCATTTGTTAATATTAATAAAAATTCAGATTAATTAGGATCCACCTTGAATGAATTAGGGACCAATTGATTGGAGAGATGTACTGAAATTCAGTACTACTGTACTACTAAACATCTACTCAAGGTTGAGATGCTGAAGACCTTAGAGAGAAGATGAGACTTGTTGAAGATTAAGATGGAGGCTACAGTATGTAATGACAATCTTAATTAGGGTTTATGTTTTAATTGATTTTTTAATTGAGGTTTAGATTTTAATTGATTTGTTATTTAAAAAATAATTTTAATAAATATGGAGATTGAGTATTTTCAACTCAGCATGCCTAAATGTACATATTTAATTGTCCAGTCAGCAATCCATTAATTATTTAACACTATGATAACCGAAGGATCAAATTGATTCAAATTATAAACGTAAATGACTAAATTGAGACAGGACAAATGTAAAGGACCAAATTGAAAAAGAGAAGAAATGTAAATAACTAAAATAGTATTTTTCTACTTAAAAATATTCCAATATAATCATCTTTCAAAAAAGAAAGGGACATTTTTGGGTGCCTGTCTGTTTCTCTATTTATATATATATATATATATAAAAGATGACTTAAATTTGAAATCTATGTCTTCACTTTATCCTCTTGTTCATGGCTTTTTTTCTTCCCTGCGTTTGTTCATGCATGCATTAGCTAAATTAAATAAGTTAAATATCTAATTAAATGCTTGATTAGATATTTTAGTCAATAAATTAGGCTTCGCATGCAATGCAGCTTGAACTTAACTTCAAGCATAACTGTATAACTGGAAGATGAACAAATGAAGTGCAAAATGTGTAAAGTATATGAAGTGCATCATCTATACCGTTAAATAAAAATTGAGATTCATGTCAGTACCGTAACTATTTCATCCAACAGTTCATATTGTGCACTTTACTGGATCTGTACTTTAACAGATTCGGATTTATGTATAACCATTACCAAAATCACATTGTCACATCAAGCACAAGTTTCAAAGTTTAGTTAATAGTGTGGTTATACTTTTTAAGGCAAAAATACATGTCTTTCAATTTTATATTAATTCTTAAAAATTTGAATTATAGTTTTTTTTTTTCAAAAGCTTAATGTTGTTAACATTTTTAAGGATAGTAATGTAATATTACATATATAATATTATTATTAATTTATCATTCATAATTTTTAACTATAACTAAGACACAGAATCTTTTTTATTCTAGCTGTCTCTCTCTCTCCTTGTTTTTAAAATTTTTCAAGTTCTTCATTTTCACTCATTCAGCTGCTAAATGAGCTTCAGAGATGAGTATATATATATATATATATATATATATTAAAAGAAAAAAAAAGAAACTATGTTTTTTTTTGTTTTAAGAATAAATTGATTTGTAATTTAAAAATTTTGGGATACAATTGAAAATTATGAGTGATGAGTCACATCAACATTTGTCATTAGTAGTTTTGGATGACATTAAATATTATGATAAAATCAATTGCAATTCAAATTTTTAAAAACAAAATTGATCCAAAAAATTGTTTAAAGATAAAATTTAAAATTGATTGGAGGCAGGGTTGTTAAGTTTTAGATTTGAGACTTTTAATTCTTGTTAAATTTTAGTATAAAATTGTGTTGGTGCAAAATCACAATTGAATAGGTAAAATCGGCTAAAATTTTATGAAATCTTGATTTTATTACCAATTTCTTGATTTCACCATAGTCCAAAAAAGTCCATTTGGAGTTTTTTTTTTAAAAACAAATCGGTCTATTTGTGTAGATATTCAAAACCCGTCCCAACCTAAAGAAAAACCCACCCATTTATTAAAAATCTAATGTTCAGACTCAAACTCCCATGTCCCAAATCGCTCATTCCCTTCTTATTCTTTCTAGATTTTAATGTTGATGATGTCCGAGTTGGTAGTACTTCAAATGATATGTATTTGGTTTATATAACATTAGGAATGAAGTACCAAGTGATAATGATGATAGTGGTGGTAGAAATGAATCAAATGAATTTGATTAACTTAATTAGTAAAAAATATAGTTTAATTTCTTTTAATTTGTTTAATTGAGTGTCTATGAATTATTAAATTATTAATTATGTATTGAAGATATTGGATGATGCTTTATTTTTTTTTATGTAATTAAGTATAAAATACAATAGGAAAACTCTTACGATTTTACGATACGAGTTTACTCCTCTTCCATAAGTTTACTTAAAATTTAGATTTTAACAACTTTGATTAGAGGTATAAAATATATTTTTTTGGTCACATTTTTAATATATTGTAACACACCAATTCGAGACCAAACTCTCCATTTTCTCTAACTCAATGAGAAAAATGAATAATTTAGCCAAACATGTGATGTGATTGTGAAACGTAAACCCTTGCCAATGCAAGAAAGCATAATTATAATCTGCTCAAAAATAGGCATTTCTACCGACGGGTGCTTTGTTGAAGTGGTAGTGAGGTTCATTCTCCTTAAGTAAGGTCTCGAGTTCGAGTCTTGTGTATGAAGAAATTTCTGTTGAAATAACTTTATCCTCATTATAGAATCTCAACTGGCTCAAATAAAATTATCTCCAATAGAAGAATACCTTGGCATTTCTTTAATTTTGATTTTGTGTGAATTGGAAGTGACAATGAATTGTGTGTGTATAGTGTAATGACTAATGACAACTGAAACTAACGAAAGAGATATATCTTGAGAAGCTTGAACTCTCACCAACAAAATCCAACCATTCGTGTATCAAGACTTTTGGGAGCTTGTGTTCACACTTACCAAACCACACCATGCATCACAAATAAGTGAGAATTTTTAGTTGTATAAGGTGCATTGTGTTATTTATATATTGAATTAAATAATAATATTTACATAATATTTATGTAATTTTAATTTTATTTAATATTAAAAATATCTTTTACTTTTAAAAAAATATATTTTACTTTTTCAAATTATAAAAAAAAGTTTATACCATAAATAAAATAAAAATAAGAGTTTATTTAACAAGTATTATAGTTATAGCATGTTAAGTTTTTTTTTTTAATTAGTGTGCATGGAAAATTTATTATTTTAAAGTCGTTGGTCAATAGTCAATTTGAATAATTTTCAAGTTTTTTCTTTTCTTGAAAGAAATCTTTAACTATTGCTTTAACTAATTAACAAAGCTCACCATAGCCCTGCACTGTTCGTTGTCTATGCATAAGGTAATGCTTTAGATTAGAGCTATGATGAGTTTTGGCTCACCACTTTTTAGTCATTGGATATGTCTCGAGATCTATGTTATCTTAAATTATAAAAGAAAGATCTTTTTAGTATAGATCTTGAAACAGATCCAATGACTGAGAGGTAGTAAATCAAAGCTCCCCGTAGCTCCATACAAATTACCTATACATAAATCATTTGGTACCATATATTAGTGTTGTCAGACCCGGACCAGACTATCCGACCAATTGGACCAAGAAACAGTTAAGTGTCCAATTCGGGTCTGACCAAAGACCCGAATTTGTTGTTGGACCAGTCAAAACAAACGATTCAAAAAAAATTCTGGAATTGGCTGGTTCTGGTTGACTCGGACAAAATTTTTTTTCTTCTTTTTTTCTTTTAAAGATTGAGCCTAACATTTTGAGTTATATTTTACTATATGCATTATGTATTTTATAATTTCGAATCTCATGATTATGAAGTAACTACTAACTAATATGATGTGTAAATGATATAAATTCTTTAATTATTATCATTTGAGCTTTAATATATGTATATTTAAATCATATAAATTACTTATAATATTTAAAATTTATGAATGAAAAATATACTTTTTATTATATAAAATATATTATTGATATTAATACATTAGTAAATTATTATTCTTATATTTCTGACATTATCAAGTTCGACCACCAAATCAACCGATTGAATCGATCAGCCCATAGCACATATACCCCTTAAGTTTCAAAACCTTACAGACAAACCCCCTGAACTTTCAATTTATGGCACCCAACACTCTTCTGTCCATATTCAGATGTTATTTACCACACAAGCACATTTTGTAGCAGTGCCAAAAAACAACACTTTAACAACGCTTATTTTTACCTTTAATGGCGCTTAAAGCGCCACTAAATTGTTTTCCTAATGCTTTACAAAGCACCAGTAAATGATGTGTCGTGACGTCATATCTCGATGCTTTACGACAAGCGTTGGAACAGGCGTCGATATATAAATGTTATTAACGACGCTTTGAAAGTTTCAGGAAGTGATAAAATTTTTGACACTTTAAACATGCTGGAATAGTCACGACGCTTTTAAATCACCCTAAAGGTAAACATTTTCTGACGCTATGTAGGTGTCACAGATTTTTCGCGCTTTCAAAGCGCCTCAAAGTTAATACTTTTATGACACTTTCAAAACACCGTTGTAATTTTAATGACATTTATGAAGTGTCGAGAAAGTTTTATAGAAAATCCATTTGAAACTCTCAGACTACGTTTGGTAGAAATGCATAGATAGGAGGGAAAGGAATGTAAAGTAAAGAAAGTATTGTAGAGAAAATTGAGGAAAGAAATAGAGAAAAAGTATGATGACAAGTGTGTTTGGCATGTAAAAAATATAATGTAAATACAGAGAAAGTACTGTTTGGTTTTTGTACCAAATGTACCCTCACTTTGTGGCGATTTGTAAGTGCCATATAATTAATATTGGGGATCCTTGGGAAGCGCCGTAAAATGACATATTTAATTTTTAAAAAAAATATAATATTTTTTAGTTATATATAAAAAACATTATAAAGTTACCAAAATAATTTCTTATATAGTTTTTAATAACCAAACATATTTAATTACTAAAATTCTCCAAAGCTTTCCAATTAACACCAAATTTCATACATTTTGAACTAAGAACAAAAGCTAAAAAGTAAAATAAATCAATAGTCACCAAACTTCATACATTTCAAAAAGTAAATTAAGAACAAAAAGCTAAGTCCTTTGAAGCAAAATCAACCAACCAACTACAATCAAGTCATACCTCCAATAATGAAGGTAAAATCTTGTCAGAATATTTTCATATGATAGAGTAATAATTTTTATAAACAATTGTTAAAAAGTATATATACATGAATCTTGTACATTTACATATAGGTACCAAAATATGTCACCTATATATTGGAATGAGATCTTAGCCCTTTAAAGTTTGGCGTTGTGACACTCCCTAAAGTGCCAACAAGTGACTCTGTTTGTGACGCTTTATTAGAAGCGCCAGAAAAGACTTGTTTTTTTGGTAATGCAGGGATATTAGTTATTTTATATTTTAGTGACTCTAAATTAATTGACTAAAATGACTAAAATAGTATTATAATGATTAAAATACACTCACACAAAATATGCTACATGGCACATATTGGCTGAATGTAGACGAACGTCTAACAAAAGGATACTAGGACACGCTTGGTATAAATGCACAGATGTAAAGTACTGTAGAGTAAAATACTATAGAATAAAGGAAATTACTGTAGAAAAAAATGAGGAGAGAGATAGAGAGAAAAATTAGGAGAGAGAAAAAGTATGATAAAAAATGTGTTTGAAATGTATAAAATATGATGTAAAGTTTTTTTGAGAATCGTGAGATTACATGTAATGTACTGTTTACTAATCTTACCAAACATGTCCTAAGTATTCTAAATAAAAAGTTCAGAAAATCTGTCTGTAAGATTTTAAAAGTTAAAAGATGTATTTACCTATAGCCCAAAACTCATAGAATTTCACTGTATTTTAACAAATTTTAAAATATTGTCATAATTTTGTAAAATTCTACTTAAATAAGATCCGACTATGCCTCCCCGAAGTCCACGTGGAACAATGACCTGCTTACATATACATAACATTTACGTCACACTTATGCAATATATTTTGTCTTTTTTTAATTATAAATCACTCTTTCTTTCTTTCTTTCTTTCTTATGGAATTCATTTTTCTTGAATTTTCTACTCCTCCATGTTTACACACATTATCTGTCTCTTTCTCTCTGCTTGGACTGATTTAGTTTGGTAGTCACATAAAGTCATTAATGGTAAGTGAAAGCTTACTAACCCCAAGAAAACATGTCAAAGATTAGGTACACAAAATTACAAAAAATGGCTTCTAAATGTTAGATTCCCTAACAAGGACTTGAATCAATTGCATCATCTTAGTTAAGACTTATAATATTGTTTTAATTAATTCAATAATAAAATTTGGGTGTCATTTTCATGTTGGGTAGTCTTAATAATATATATTCAATTATTTTATGTAGGTGGGATTGCATTGCATGGTGTCTTTTTATAATGCAATTACTATGGTCCAACTCTATATATATACAGCCAATAAAAACTTGTCACTTGGTACTATGTAATTTATAAAGATTTATATTTGTGCCCAAAAAATTTATAATAATTATACTTTTAATATTTGAATTTTTTTTTTATATTTTTATCAATCTCCGAAGATTATAATAATTATAGGTTTAACTTTTAACAATTAACAATGTATGTTTTCCCCCCGAATTTATGGTGATTATATTTTTAGTGTTCTTATTTTTATTAAAAAATTATTTATTTATTTATATATTAAAACAATTTTAATTAAAAAAAAACCTTAAAATGAATAAAAGTTCAATACATCCCTTCATTTATTTAGTGTTATTTTTTAATATTAATAAAAACTTAATTACTAATAAGGAGAGACATTGAATAGATTATGGTCCAGATGATTAGAGGCTATGTACTAAAATTTAATACTACTATGAATATCTTTGAAGATGGTAAAGAAGAGGCAAAGTTGCAAGAAATTTTTAAATAAAATATAAAATTTAATAAAAAAAATAACTTTTTTTAAATGATATAATTAATTAATTATTATAAATTTTGGGAATAAAAATATAAAAACTTCACACTTATACTAAAACTATAATTATTGTAAATTCAAAGGATACAAATATAAAAAATATAAATCTTTATAAATTAAAATTGCATATATAGTCTCTAGTGACAAGTCCTTATAGGACATTTTATTATAGAAAAGACCCTTGCATGGGGGCATAATTAGTTTGGCATTATTTTAATCAATATTGAATGTATTTGGTATTTGGCTAATGAATTTTCAACCTTATGTTATTGTATACATTTTTAAAAAGCACTAATTTGGGATGGTTACCTAAATCATAAGACTTATGGGTTTGTCACCAATTAATGTCTAAGTTTTGACATGCAAACACACATTATCCAATTAATAATATCCATCAGTCTTAATTATTACCACATTATTCTTCCACTAGTACTTGCTATAATAGTTGTGTGTATATATATATATAGAATACAATTTAGTTGGTAAGAATATTTTGATGGGAGAATAATTAAGGAGAAGTCATATCATCTCTCTCTCATTTTGTCCTATTGCTAAACTTATCCATGCATGTTGATCACATTTGAAAATTTTCTGTGAGATCATTTTTGCTTTAAAGTAATTTACTTATTACACTATCTTTCCGTCACGCATGCGTCATATTTTAATTATTCATTTTTTCATACAAATTTGAAATTGGTAATATGATCATTTGTGTTTATATATATATATATATATCATTTGAGCTATTTCCAGTGCTGAGATTAATTAAGAATTCTTAAAATAAAATTTCACTCAATTACCAGCAAGATTAACATTATATTTTTAAGATTTTAGTTAGTCTCAAATTTAATTAATATATTTTAATTTTATAAAATAACTATTGTAATTCTCGTTTTTACCATGGCCAATTTCATTATAAAATTTAAGACCGCAAAGGGTTTTTGCCTTAGGGATCCTTAGGTAAAGACCTAGGTGCCTACATACCCTTGTAGAGGAATCAAAGTCTACGTAGTTCGATATTGGTAGGACATCCATGGAATCCGTTATGCTAAGGATTTACCTGTGGTCGTCGTATGCGGCTAGGACGTGTAACAGTTCCGGGTGGGCAAGTCGCCTGTTAGAGGTTATGTGATGAGTAAAGATTAATAGTAATGAGCTTTGGAGAATAATGAAGGTTCTGGTTGCACTATGATAATCTGTCTGTGGTTCACCCTTTTTAAGACCCCCCACGTTCTTTTGATTAGTGCATGTCTTATGTTGCGATACTCGCCCACGTCTCTTGTGCAGGAGAGCTTGGAGGAGACGTGGGAGTGTAGCACGTTTGAGACTAGCGGATGATGACACGTGTTGCTTATCCGGGTCCTATCAAATATCTAGAAGCTTAGGGCCACGTGTAGAGATGAGAAAACATTATGTAACTACATCTATAATTCAATAATTTTTTTATATTTTGAAACTTTGAAAACAAAATTTCCTCTTTTTTGTCACTCTTCTGTTTATTATTTTTATTTTTAATTTTTAGAATAGTCACTATCGTGTTTAAGTAGAGACAAATATGGAAGAGAAAAGAAGTGTAATTTGAATTTTATATTTTAGTTTCCTTAATTTCTATTATTATCCAACTTATCTTATCTTATAGCTTATAAAATAAAAGGGTAAATCGGAATAGATTAGGTGGCAGCAGTTAATGAGTCCCCGAATTATTATAAAATATAAAGCAACTTCCTTTTAAAAAGAAAGAAAAAAAATAGAAGAGAACTACCGACGAGGATTAAGTACTCTAGTAAAAGGAATTAGTCTCTCACATATGATGAACACAAGTTTATATCCTTGTTAAGAAAGAAGTGTGCTCACATTCAATGCTCGACAATACCTTAAATATAATTGTCTCTTATAAGAAAATATCTATAAAAAACAAAAAAAAAATTAAGAGAAATAAAATCTGAATATCAATTCAAATCTTCAACTTTATAGGCGGAGTCAAAAGCTTTAGCTAGCTAGCTAGGGTTACATCAATAGTGAAAACAAATATAGGTACATAGAAAGCATTTTTCACCTGCATCTTCATATTCAACTAGAATTTATACACAAAATATATATATATATATATATATATATATATATATATATATATATATATATATATAATAGTGGCTTGTATACATATTATTTATTTATTATTTTTTGAAATATAATATAAAATTAGAATAATAATAATAATTAAAAATAGTAAATGATATTCCGCTGACCGGTAAGGTGACCAGAATTTAGGAAAACGGAGGAGATTGGGAGGAGACAAACTCAAGCCAAGAGGAAATCCGCGCGCTTACCTGCCCTTAGTCAGGATCAGAGTTCACGTAATTCTATTGTTTGGAAAGGCTCCTAGAGCGGAGGTTGTGAGAACAATTGGGAATGGGAGAGAATCTCAGAGAGATTGAGCACTTAGTTGCTGATGGATTCTTGGAAAACGTAATGTAGTGCTTGAGTAGGGGACCTCACGCGCATATATAGGACCCATGAGGCAGTTTAAGCGGTTATGCTTGTCGGTTGCACGGTTATGCCGAGTTTTGGGGAGAAATGTTGGGCTCCTTAGATACCATAAGTCCCCCAAGTATGAGAGTTTTGATGAAGTTCTCGGGCTTCGTTGCCGGTTATGGGGCTCGGCATTTCGAGCTCGGTGGCTGATGATGATTTAAACTTAATCCCTACACTTTTTGCTTGAAACGCTGTCATTAATTTTGATTAAAACATTGGTTCTGCTTCTCTTATAACTCCTTATTCATTTTCACATCTGCATTATGAGTTTACTATGCTCTTCATCTTTTTTCTTTCCTCTTCGTATCGTAGCGTTTCACCTTTCGTTTCCTTCTTTAACTCTTGTAATATCTCACACTCCCCGTCGTCGCGTCTTGTCTCGCAGCGGTGACTCTCATCGTGGTGGCCTTCTGGTTGGTTTCTCCGGTGAGTCTTCTACCCCTATCTCTATTTCATCTGATTCTGGGGCCTTTCTTACCGATAACTCCATGGCTCTAGGTAGGGATTCCAATAGTGAGGAATCCCTTAAGGGTTTCATTGACGGTCATTCCGCCTTTGATCTCTAGAGGGTTACACATGAGTCCCCCATTTATCATCTTGAAGAGGAGGATAACCTTTTCGTCATGAGGATGGCATCGAAAAGCTTCTAGATAGGGTTAAGACTGTTAGGAGTAAGGTTTTTGATGTTTCTCGTATGGTCGTTGTCTTGCCTTTGTTTTTTAGAAATCCCATTTTTTTCCTACCGTGTCAATGGTTATCCCCTCGCGCTGTCCTTGTGTTCTTGAGACGAGGTAGGTTTTTTATTTTTCACTTATTTGGCTAATGTAATGGGGGGTTATCCCTCCTTCTTCTGCCTTTAGTATATCCTTTCTCAATTGTGTCAATGTTTACCCGGTTCAATTGGTATCCAAGAAGCCCCTATGGCTCCTCATCTTCTGACGGGCTTCTCTCGAAATGTTCGAAACTGGGATGATGAATTCATTTACATCTCTCTGGTGCGTGGGTCTCACCCTTTTTACCTTCGCGAATCAGATCGCCAGTCGCTCTTTCCTATAGTGTGGTCCTCATATCGGATGGCGCTTGTTATTGGGGAGTCCGATTTGAGCGACATTGATCGAGATGTCGTTGCTCGGCTTATTAGCGTCCTCGTACTTATGCTGAGTACATAGCTTCGACGCGAAGCGCTGTGAGGGCCTTTATGGATTCTATTAGTTCTAGTGAGCCCTTGGGGACGTGACCTCCTAGCTCAGGGGTTCTCCTTTGCTTGGTTGTCCTGCAACCGAGGTTAGAGTAACCGGGTCCCCCCCCCCCCCCCCCCCCGTCTTTGAGGGAGGATCAAGTTATTGCTGCTATTGCTAAGAATACTAGTGATAGAACAGAGAGTGTTTTTCCATCTTGCAGCCTTGGGAAGGAGCGTATGGATGAGTAATCTTCCAAAAAGGCCAGGAAGGATACCTCTTTGTTGGAGATTGACGAATTAATTTTTCTGCCATGATTGGTGTAGTTTTGTCGACAGGGCAATAAGATCAAGATTAGGAGGCTGCTTTGCGTGATGGGCTCCCTCTTGTTGTCAAGCTGGCGGCGAAGTTACTTTTTGAGGCGTTGGTAGGCCTTTATGGGGGGCTGCAACTACCTATTCTTTTGAGGTGCATATTTCCTCTTGCTTTCTTATTTAACTTTTCTTTGCTGTAATCAAGGTTGTCAAAATCTAGATTTTAGGTAAAATCGTAGAAGGGAGGGTAAAATCGTATCGTGAAAACGTATCGTAAAATCGTAAGAGTTTACCTATGACAAAATCGTATGAATTTACTAATATATATACACACACCTAACTATTATATCTTAGTTACATAAAAAAAATTAAACATATATAATTCAATATCCACAATTACTACATTTTCAACTAAGCTCGTCAAATTCATTTGATTAATTTTCACCACTACAATTATTACCACCATCACCACCACTTGATACTTCATTCCTAATGCTATGTAAACTCAAACACATACATGATTTGAAGTACTACTAACTCAGACATCATCAACATTAAAACCTAGAAAGAATGGGAAGGGAATGAGTTATGCAGGGCAAGAGAGTTCGGGTCTGCACATTAGGTTTTAAGAAAATAGGTGGATTTATTTTAGTTGGGACAAGTTATGGATATCTACACAAACATACCGATTTTTTTTCAAAAAAATAAATCCATATGAACCTTTAATTGGGCTGCGGTGAAATCGTAGAATCGCTAGTAAAATCGAGATTTCATGGGATTTTACCTGATTTCGCCGATTTTACTGCGATTTTGCACCAACACGATTTTGTGCAAGATTTAACAAGATTTGAGAATGTAAAATTGTAAAATCGTAAGATTTTAAGATTTAAATCTAGATTTTAACAACCATGGCTGTAATTACATGTTTTTAAATCTTATGTCGTTTTTTTCAGAGGCAACGTGTTTTACTTCGCATCAAGTCAATTCGGCTTCAGGGAGATTTGACGATCGCTCAGCAGAACATAGAGGAGCTCCCTGCTGCACTATTTATGAAGAAAGCTTTCTTGTCCTTCGTGATTTGAGCAGGATTTGGCCACAGGGACTTTGTCGGGCCGACTAATGTGAAGGAAGAACCAAATTCTCCATTGTGTTCGCCTCTTGGGTTTAGCTCCCCTACTAATAAGGGTGGCACTACAAGAAAAAACAGGATTAGCTAGGGAAAAATCTGTAGCTAATCCGATTAGCTACGGATTTTTCCCTAGCTAATATTTGGATGCTAATTGCTATGGATTTTTTTCGTAGCTAATCCCTAGCTAAGCCGTAGCTATTCCCTAGCTAAATTCCCTAGCTAATCCATAGCAATTCCCTAGCTAAATCACCCCCTTCGAAAATTGCCGCCGGCGACCTCCCCCACCGGCCTCCGGCGACCCCTTCCGACGATGGCTGCCGGCGACCTCGTCCACCTCCGACGACCTCCTCCGGTGATCCCCTCCGACAACGGCCTTCGGCAACCTCCTCCACCGGCCTCCAGCGACCACTTTATATTTCTGAAAATTGGTCCTAGGAGGACTCGAAGACGGAACATCATGGATGGTAACATTTACACCAACCACTAAGCCATTTATCACATTTTGATTTATTAATGTAAAACATTATATATATATATACATATAATAAATTAGCTATGAATTTTTTCCCTAGCTAATTAGCTAGGGATTAGCTAGGGAAATCCGTAGCAAATCCATAGCTAATTAGCTAGGGATTTTTTTCCTAGCTAATTAGCTAGGGAAATCCGTAACAAATCCATAGCTAAATTCTCCGCCTTTTCGCGCCAAACGTTTTTACCAAATTAGCTATGGATTTTATCCCTAGCTAATTAGCTAGGGAAATTTTTCCTAGCTAATTTCCGTAGCTAAATCAGTTTTTTCTTGTAGTGTGGGAAAGATAGAGACAATGATAAAAATGGGGATGTTTCCCCAAAATTGTAAATGTTTTGTAAAGCTATTTTTGGCCTTTTGAGGCCTAGATATTGCAATCCCCCTTATTTCTCGGGGCATATTTTTTATGACATCTTCAGTTTTGTTGATTTTCTTTTGCTTTTGCATTCTTCTCTACATTTTCTATTTGTTGGTTCTTTGACTTATGTGTTGCCGTGTGCGAATTGTGCTTTTCTAGTAATTTTTAGACTCTTCGCAGGTGTCCCTTGCTTTCAGGTATTGTCAAGGGTTAATTTTCTTACTTTTTGTTGTGGCAATTTTTTCGCCTTTTCAGAAGCGAAGATTAGGTCGGCATTCAATCACCCACCTTGTTAGGACAAGGATTTTTCATCTCGTTAAAATGAGGATTTGGTCTTCAAGGGATCATCATTCAATTGCCCATCTTGTTAGGATAAATTTTTTTTTTTATCTTGTTAGAATGAGGATTAGGTCTTAAGGGGTTGTCATCTGATTACTCACCTTGTTAGGACAAGGATTTTTCATCTCGTTAGAACAAGGATTAGGTCTTCAAAGGATCATCATCTGATTACCCACCTTGTATGGACAAGGACTTTTCATCTTGTTAGAACGAGGATTTTTTTTATCTTGCTTCTCACAAGTACTCCTTGAGGCTGGCTATATTCAATGAGCTCGGGAGGGCTCTGCCTTCTAAAATGGCAAGTCTATATGCTTCATATGCCAGTGCCTTGTTGACTCTGTATGATCCTTCCCAATTCAAGGCCGAATTTCCTTACGTGGGGTCATTCTTGTTGTTTATTGCTTTACGAAGGACGACATCTCTTTCAAAGCTTCTTGGTTTTAATTTCATGTTGTGGCGCCGGGTTATTCTTTGTCTATACGCTACCGATCTGATATGTGCTTGTTCCCTTTTTTCTTCCATGGTATCTTGTTTGGCATTTGTCCTTCTTAATTTTCTTGAATTTGATAATTCGAGACCCTTAATGTTGGTATCTCGGGCATGTATCATAGCCTCATGGCCATATGTTAGCGCGTATGGCATTTCTCCTGTTGCCATATGTGGAGTAGTCCTATAGGACCATAAGATTGAGGGTACTTCTTCTGCCATTTACCTTTTGCCGTGTTTAGGCACTTCTTGAGTCATGTTAGTATGATCCTGTTGGCCACTTATGTTTACCCATTGGTGGTCGGGTGCTCCACTGAAGTTCTATGAAGCTTGATGTGCTAATCTCCGCAATAGCCTTTGAAGTTTTCGCTAATGAACTGCCTTCTGTTATCGGATATTAATATGTGCGAGGGCCCAAATCTAGTTATGATGTTTTGCCGGAGGAACTTTTGGCATTGGAAGGATTTGATGGCTACTATAGGTTCTGCCTCTATCCAGTTTGTGAAGTAGTCTATGGAGACAATAATGTATTTCATTTGTTTGATTGTCGGGGGAAAAGGTCCCAGTATGTCAATTCCCCAGATGTCAAATGGCCAAGGTGATGAGATTATTTATTGCTCGTTGGATGGGATATGTGTGTTATTGTTGTGCCTTTGGTAGGAGTTGCATTGTTTCACTAGTCGCTCGGCGTCTGCTGTGATCGTGGGCCAATAATATTATGCATTTAACGTTTTTCTTCGGATTGACATTTATACTTGTTGACTTATGCACCATCCCTTGTGTATGTCCAACAAGACGGCTTCTCCTTTCTAAGGGTTACGCATTTCAGGTGCGGCCTAGATAGGCCTTTTCGGTATAAGTCATTTCCCCAAATGAAGTACCTCAATGCTCGGAATTGGATTTTTCAAGCTTCTTGTTTATCTTGCGGGAGCTCTCCTTTTTTGAGGTATGTGGTGATAGGGCTCATCTAATTGTCTTCCGCTTCTATTGGTAGCACTTGTTATTTTATGCTAAGTTTTTCCAATTGCCTTCGAATAACTGATTTGAAGCCCCCTGTCATTCTTTTGTTTACTAGCTTTGAGAGTGTGTCAGCTCTCTCGTTCTTTTCCCGAGGGATAGGCCGATCTTTACATCCTGAAAGGTTTTAATCATTATTTGAATTAATTGTGCGTACCTCTTTATGGTTGCTTCCTTGATGTCATAGTTTCTGTTTACTTGGTTTACCACCAGTTGTGAGTCGCTATACACTTTAATTTGATCGGCTTCAAGTTCTTGTGCTAATTCGAGGCCTGTTAGTACTGCCTTATACTCTACCTGGTTATTTGACGTTTTGAAGGCGAACCAAACGGCTTATTCCACATTGACGCCGAATGGGCTTTCCACATGATACCTACACCAGAAGTGGTTCCTGCCGACCCATCCACATATACAATCCAATACGGGCCTTCTAGGGTATCTACTTGTGTTTGGGTAGGAAATGTCATTTTTGCTAGAAATTCTACTAGTGCCTGGCCCTTAATGGCTCAGATTTGCATATAGTTAATTATATGCCACCATTGCTTCATGTGTCAAATATACAAATATAAAGGAAGCAAGTTGCAGGTGTTAATTTTTGAAATATCAGCGTCAGTTATTCAGTTTTAGTTGTTGATTAGTTGGCAATTATTGATTACCTTTTTCTCAGAGAGCTTTTAAATGTCTTGATGGGGTTAGACAAGAATTAATGGCAAAAGTACCTTTCCTGCGCCCAACGTTTCGGGGTCCTGTCAGTTTCGCCCCTAACGTTTTTTCGCTGTCAATTGTACCCTAACGTTTTACGTTTCTGCCAATGTCACCCTTTTCACTAACACCGTCAAATATTTAACAGTTTTTGCTGACGTGGCATCCTATGTGGCAAAAATATCTAACTGAGCATTTTTTTTCCTCATAAGATTTCTAACATTTTTTGTTCTGTCACGCTTTACATTTCTGCCAATGTGACCCTTTTCACTAGCACCATCAAATATTTAATAGTTTTTGCTTACGTGGCATCCTATGTGGCAAAAATATCTGACTTGGCATATTTTTTTCCACATCAGATTTTTTACTTATCTTTTTCCCATTAAAATCGTGTCATTTTGGCCTCACCCTATTCCTTTTAAAATATAACTCAAACTCACGTGCCATTTTGCAGATAAAAACAATATAGGCGTTACCCATTCTCTATTCCGGGAAGACGTTGTCGAAGAGAAGTCAAAATCGGTGCTTGGAAACTTTCACGATTTCTCAGTAATCGAAGGTTCAATATGTCTTCCTAAAATAGAGAATGAATAACGTCTCCGATGTTTTAATGAACAAAATAGCGCGTGCGTTTGAGTTATATTTTAGAAGAAATAGGCTTAAGTCAAAACGACACAATTTTGATGGGGAAAAGATGAGTAGAAAATCTGATGTGGAAAAAAGATATACCAAGTCAGATATTTTTGCCACATAGGATGCCACATAAGCAAAAAACTATTAATATTTGATGGTGCTAGTGAAAAGGGTGACATTGGCATAAATGTAAAACGTTAGGGGTATAATTGACAGAAAAAAAAAACATTAGAAATCTGATGTGGAAAAAAAATATGCCCAGTCAGATATTTTTGCCATATAGGATGCCACGTCAGCAAAAACTGTTAAATATTTGACGGTGTTAGTGAAAAGGGTGACATTGGCAGAAACGTAAAACGTTAGGGGTACAATTGACAGCGAAAAAACATTAGGGGCGAAATTGACAGGACCCCAAACGTTGGGGGCAGGAAAAGTACTTTTGCCAAAATTAATTAAGTAATCATGCACACTAAAATTATTTTATGGTAAAGTAAGAAAGAAGAAAACAATGTAGAGTCACTGACACGCAAAAGTAGAACAAAGATAGCAATATCTCAAAAAATATATATATATAAATATAGGGAAAATATTATTTTAAAAAAATGATAGTTAAAAGTAAAACTAAAAAAAACAAAAAAAAAAGTTGGCGGGTTGGCCCATTTACCCGTCAACCTGCTTTAAAACGAGCCGGATTGATATTTCTTGAACCCGTTTAGAATTTGACCCGTATGGATTTGACCTATTTTCCACTTAACCCGCGACAGGCTAACCCGTACGGGCTGGGTTGGCCCGTTTGATAGCTCTACCCACAGACTAATTTACTACTTACCCATGGATTAGCCATGGATATTACCCACGAATTGTAAATCCGTGGCTAATTGACAAATTATCCACGGAATCCAATTCATGGCTAATTTTGAAGAAAAAAATTTATTTTACTTTTTTCCATTTTCCCATGGATTACCGTGGGTAAATCCAAGTCTTTTTGCAGTGCATGGAGTCAAGTGATACTCAAAGTACCGGTGTGTAGGGTGTGCCATACGAGGAAAGCGGATCCTCTCTTGACACATATACTACCATGCAGGGAAAGCAGTAAACAAATGCATGTGAGGGTCTAAAGGAATAACATGTATCCCTCATTGAATTAGGGTTGACCAAGATATAAGGAGGAAATGGGTTCCACTCTTGACTTGGCCATTTTGCAGGCAACTAGGGTTTACTTGTACCAATGGTGATGAAAGGAGGCAACAAGTGTCTCCCGTTTAGGCTTTAGCGGCGTGGATCTAAGGAGGAAACAGGGCCCCTTGTAAGATTCCACAATAAAATATGTGCCTTACAAGATAATAACATATAGTAAATTCCACTAACCTCCCGTCATAGCTATCTCAATGAATTAGTAAGCAGATTTTTCGACTGATGAATTACCACACGTGATGGAAGCCGATCACGGTAATCTCTGGTCAAGAACCCACTCACAAGGAAAAATGCACACCTTCCCATCAAAGAGAGTACCCCTTTTATAGAGTCCAAATTGTAACCATCCATTAACTTTTGAAACCTCCACATTAAAACCAATTATAGAGAATTATGTTGCATGAATGGTCATGAAGGACCATTATTTGTTTTAATTAAAAACCGTTACACTTACATTCTCCCACTTGGTCCAAATGACATGTTCTAAAAACACAACAAATAACCAAAATACATTACAAGGATCATAGCAGTAAGTCCTCTTATAGTTGAGTATTACTTTCCATGTATCACTATGCAACATACTTTGAACTCAATAATGGTACACACTTTATGAATAAACCTTACATTTTTATTCTGGTTCAAACACAAATATTTATTTTCTTTCATCATAATGTATATACACAAATTCAAGAAAATAAACAAAATAAAAATTTGAATTTCACCAATATAACTTAGCTCAACTAGTCTAATAAAGACAACTGAGGCCTAAGTCCCATATGCGGCACATGATCCCTAAATGCTTTCGGATGCATCCCTTTAGTTAGAGGTCAGCCAACATATCCTTAGTGCTTATGTGTTCTATGATTACATGACCAGCTTTTACACGTTCTTTCAAGGCTAAAAACTTTATGTCAATGTGTTTACTTCGACTACCACTTTTATTATTTTTAGCTAGAAATACAGCAGCTGTATTATTACAATACACCTTAATAGGCCTAGAAATTGAATCAACAATTTCAAGCCCAGCAATGAAATTCTTTAACCACAAACCCTGCGAACTTGCCTCAAAACAAGATATGAACTCAGCTTCCATGGTTGATGTAGCAGTCAAAGACTGTTTTACACTTTTCCATGAAATTGCTCCTTCAGCAAATAAGAAAATGTAACCAGATGTTGACTTTTTTTTGTGTCAACACATCCTGCCATGTCTGAATTAGAGTAACCAACCACTTCCAAAGTGTTAGATCTCCTATAAGTCAACATAAAATCTTTAGTACCTTGTAAGTACCTTAAGACTTTCTTTACTGCTTTCCAATGATCCAAACCAGGATTACTTTGATATCTTCCCAACATTCCCACACAAATGCTATGTGTGGTCTTGTACAGACTTGGACATACATCAAACTTCCAACTACAGAAGCATAAGGAATGTTCTCCATCTCTTTTCTTTCAAGATTATTCTGAGGACATTGAGATAAGCTAAATTTGTCTCCTTTAACAATGGGTGCCACACTAGGCGAACAATCTTTCATTCTAAACCTTTCAAGAACTTTGTTAATATAGGTTTTTTGTGATGGTCCCAAAATGCCTTGAGACCTATCTCTATGGATCTTTATGCCTATGACATAAGACGCCTCACCCATATCCTTCATATCAAGATTCTTGAAAAGAAATTGTTTCACCTCATGTAACAATCCCAAGTCACTAGATGCAAGCAAAATATCATCTACATATAAGAATAAGAAGATGATTTTACTCCCACTGACCTTGTGGTATATGCATTGATCCATAATGTTTTCAACAAAACCAAAAGATGTGATTACATTATGAAATTTTAAATACCACTGTCGTGAAGCTTGTTTAAGCCCATATATAGACTTCTTTAGCTTGCAAACAAGTTTATCACCAGCACTAGATATAAACCCCTCAGGTTGTTTCATGTATACATCTTCCTCGAGATCACCATTAGGAAAGCTATTTTCACATCCATTTGATGCAATTCCATATCAAAATGGGCCACTAATGCCATGATAATTATGAAAGAATCATTTTAGACACAGGAGAAAAAGTTTCTCTATAGTCTATTCCTTCTTTTTGAGTAAAACCTTTAGCAACTAGTCTGGCCTTGTAGCGTTCTATATTGCCTAATGAATCTCTTTTGGTTTTAAAAACCCATTTACAACCAATTGGCTTAGCCCCATTAGGCAATTCTAGAAGATCCCAGACAGCATTATGTGCCATAGATTTCATCTCATCATTCATAGCATCATACCACAATTTGGAATTACTACAATTCATAGCCTGTGAAAACGTAACAGGGTCATCTTCTATATTAACATCATAATCAGATTCTAATAAGTAAACCATGTAGTCATTAGAAATAGCAGGCTTCTTGGCCCTTTGTGATCTTCTTAATTCAACCTCTTGTGGAGGTTGATGTTGTTCTATATGGAATTCTTCTTGAGGTTCCTCTTGAGCATTATGAGGGGCCTCTTCTAAAATATCAGAATTTCTTTCCACATGATCACTTCGGATAGGTGAAACAACATTATGTTCTCTAATGACTTCAATTGGATGAGAGTCAATAAGAACTATAGTTTCACCTTGACCACTAGTAGTGGGAACTACCTCATGATCATTCTCATTAACTAAGTCATAAAATTGATCACTCCCACTAAATGTGTCATTCTCAAGAAACTTTGCATTTCTAGATTCTACAAACTTTAAAGTATGAGTGGGACAATAAAACTTATACCCTTTAGACCTTTCAGCATAACCAACAAAATACGCAGAAATAGTCCTAGGGTCTAGCTTCTTTTCATGTGGATTGTACACTTTAACCTCAGCAAGACAACCCCAAACACGTATATGATTCAAACTAGGTTTCCAACCTTTCCAAATTTCAAAAGGTGTTTTCAAAATAGCTTTTGTTGGAACCCTATTTTGAATATATACAGCTGTCTTTAAGACTTCTCTCCACAAGAATATAGGAAGTTTAGAGTTACTTATCATACTTGTCACCATGTCCAACAGTGTCCTTTTCCTTCTTTCAGCTACACCATTCATGTCAGGTGAGCCATGCATGGTATATTGTGGTACTATACCTTGCTCTTGAAGGAATTTAGCAAATGGACCAGGTTTTTGTCCACTCTCAGTGTACCTTCCAAAATATTCACCTCCTCTATCAGACCTCACAATCTTAATGCGTTTACCACATTGATTCTCCACCTCTGCTTTATAGATTTTGAATACATCAAGTGCTTCACTTTTATTATAAAGCAGATACACATACATATAACGTGAGTAGTCATCAATAAAAGAAATAAAATATTTTGGATCATTAGAACTTATATCTGGACTACAAATGTCAGTGTGTATTATCTCTAATAAATCAGAACTCCTCTTTGCACCCTTGTGTGACACATTGGTCTGCTTACCCTTAATGCAGTCCACACATGAATCTAGGTTAGAAAAATCTAAGGATTGAAGAATCCCATCTTTCTCTAGCCTTTTGATTCTTTCAATAGATATGTGTCATAACCTTTTGTGCCACAACATAGAGGATTTCTCATTCGTGATAATTCGTTTAATACCAAAATTACCATGCACAGTTATTAAGCTACTAGTAATATTAGGATTTGTATGAATTTTATACAGACCATTATCCAAGGAAAATTTTCCAACAGAAATACCATTTTTTAATAAGTAAAAAGAAAAGCCATTAGTATTTAAAGAAAACCCCAAATGAATAAGTCTGGAAACTGAAATTAAGTTTCTGGAAAAACTTGGAACATAAAAAGTTATGTTTACTTTAATGATGAAACTAGAAAACATTCATGTTCCTTAATACCTGTAGGCTACTTAAGAAACATAAATCAATTTCCATTTTACCCTAACTAAATATGTAGAAATGATTTTCTCCATGTGGGTAAAGATAAATCATAACTTTATATTTAATTATATTTGATGTCTTTAAACTCATATGTGATTTTAAATTTTGTAAAACAAACATATATGCATATTTTACTAAAAGGATGTCGTGGCTACTCCTTGAAACAAATATGCCTATCACAAAACATCATCAAATATGTGCATTTTTCATACATAAATATGCACTAAATAATTTTAGGCAACACAAAATTGAGACATTTAATTTTTTAATAATTCAAATAATTTCTCAATATTGTATACTACAGTTAATAAAAATTCTAATCCAATATAATATAAAATAAAATATATTATTCATATTTAGTTATTTACAATAAGAATTCTTATTCAATATAGCATAGCATAAAATATAACAACAAATATTAAACATTCTACGCTTTAATTTTTAGTCAATTTCGATTAAATATACTTAAAAATAAGTATATCATATACTCTCACTTAAAAATTAATAATAAAAATATTTCAGAAAATATAAAAACCCAACATTATATTTCTTGCAACCCAAAACGCTGCCATAATATTTTTTATGCAAAAGAAAGGAATTTTTTAATCAAAATGACAATCTAGCTTAATGGTTAAAGACTAATTTACAAGGTAAAGGGGTGTGGGTTCTATTCTGATCAGGACCAATATTTTACTTTTAAAGGTCTTTACTCATAAATTGACCAAACACACTATGTCATTTTAAGCCCAGTAAGCAAAATGAGGCCTAATAAAATTTAGTCAACATAAACAATAGAAACAGAAATGGCCTAAAAGTAAAAAAATCAAATAGATGGCCCACCAAATAAAATACCTTCATATAAACCAAATATATATATATATATACATACACACACATATAATCATATTTATGACTCCAAAATGATGCAGCATATGTTGTCTTCAACCTCTAACGGGTTTTAGAGACCCAACCAAAATCTAGAAACATAAAATTAAAATTTTCAAGCAAAAGTATATATGTCATTTAGAAAAAGTAGGCAGACGCAAAACCCTGCTCTGATACCACATGTAAGATTCCACAATAAAATATGTGCCTTACAAGATAATAACATATAGTAAATTCCACTAACCTCCCGCCATAACTATCTCAAGAAATTAGTAAGCAGATTTTTCGACCGATGAATTACCACACGTGATGGAAGCCGGACACGGTAATCTCTGGTCAAGAACCCACTCACAAAGAACTCACAAGGAAAAATGCACACCTTCCCATCAAAGAGACACTACAAGAAAAAACATGATTAAATCCCTAGCTAATCCGTAGCTAATCCCTAGCTAATCGGATTAGCTACAGATTAGCTACGAATCTTTCCCTAGCTAATATTTGGACGCTAATTGCTAGGGATTTTTTTCGTAGCCAATCCCTAGCTAAATTTCCTAGCTAATCCCTAGCTAAGTCGTAGCTAATCCCTAGCTAAATTCCTTAGTTAATCCCTAGCAATTCCCTAGCTAAATCACCCCCTCCGATAATTGCCGCAGGCGACCTCCTCCACCGGCCCCCTTCGGCGACGGCAGCCGACGAGCTCCTCCACCTCCGGCGACCACTTTATATTTCTAAAAAATGGCCCTATGAGGACTCGAAGACGGAACATCATGAATGGTAACATTTACACCAATCACTAGGCCATTTATCACTTTTTGATTTTTTAATGTAAAACATTTTTTATATATACATATAATAAATTAGCTAGGGAAATCCATAGCAAATCCGTAGCTAATTAGCTAGGGATTGGCTAGGAATTTTTTCCCTAGCTAATTAGCTAGGGAAATCCGTAGCTAAATTTTCCCGCCTTTTCGCACCAAACTTTTTTTGCCAAATTAGCTAGGGAAATTTTCCGTAGCTAATTTCCGTAGCTAAATCAGTTTTTTCTTGTAGTGAGAGTGCCCCTTTTATAGAGTCCAAATTGTAACCATCCATTAACTTTTGAAACCTCCACATTAAAACCAATTATGGAGAATTATGTTGCATGAATGGTCATGAAGGACCATTATTTGTTTTAATTAAAAACCGTTACACTTACACCCCTCTAATGATTCACTTTGGACAAGTGGTCCAAGTGGTGGAAGGGCATTCAAAACAATCAAGAAACTGAAAAAGTGAGATTCTGGTATCCGTCGCAACTTCCATGCTTAAAGGTTGCAACGTTGCTGCCAGCATACCTAGATCCTCCTGCAACAAATGAGTGTCGCGACATACGACAATCACTTTGCTTTTTCGTCAAAATATCGGCCTATTTTGATATCTATGATCTAGTTGGTTTGAATCAGAGGCATTTTCATAAGCCTTTTGATTTGTTAGCAAGAAAAACAGAGAAAATCTAGCCTTTAGGGTTAATTACAAACAAGATTTACCCTAGATGATTCTACATGAAAATTATATGCTTATGAAGATGTGAGATAAACTTGTGATGATAATAAATCAAGAATTGTGGAGTAATTTGAGATGGTTGGGATCTAGGGTTTTGAAGACATACCTGGAGGCAGCAGAGACATAGAAAGTCAAAGAGGAGGCTCTTTATACTCAAAGAGGTAGTGGGAAGAGTGTTTTAGAGAGTTAGAACTCAAGAAACCGAAGTTGGAGAGCTTAAAACTCGTCTCTTTGTCCCTTCGCTAGTGAGAGCGAGGGGGTATTTATAAGTGGAGAAAAAGAATCAAAATCCCTAAAATATCGAGGTTCGTCACGATGTAAGGCAGGGACGTCGCGACATGCGTAACGATTTTAGTGTAAAAACCACATAGCACAAAAGGCAAGAGGATTTTGAATATTCCTCAAGATACATCGTGACATTGGTGTACACATGACCTTCTAGAAGGTCACGCTTTTAGGGTTATGTTGCAATGGTAGAAGCCTACGTTGCGACGTTTGGCTAAAAGTTGTGTTTTTTTAATTTTTTTTATTCCAGGAACGGACTCAGAAAAAATGGGATGTCTATAGTTTCTCCTCTTTGTTTTATCTCTCGTATGACAAAATTTTTTGCCGATTAGAGTGAAAAATAAATAAAGGACGCCCTTTTGGATGGGCCAAGCAGGGGGGCCATAGGGATGATGTGGGATCCTAATTGGCAGGGGTGGTAGGGGCAGGAGGAAGCATAAACTTATCGTATATAATTCTGGCTTGGCAAGGACAGATAATTCGTAACGGGTAGTGATGACTTGGTGCTTGTCCACCATTATGATGGAGGCAGGACAAGTGAAAGTGTAGACCGAGCGTGTGCCATTCCGATTTGGCAGTGACAAGTCAGTTATGTGTAATCTAAAAGTGTAATGAGATATCATGTAGACCATCGGGCGATCAGAATAGAGCAGAGAATATTCATGGATGGAGGTTTGGGAAGCAAGGGAGGACTCGACCTAGTCGCAGAGCCCATGGCCTATGTACTCGAAGAAATTAGATTAGAGTCCGCGTACATAATTCGCTTGAGGCCAGTGTTCCTTAGTTGTGGAGGTCCCGAGATTGAGAGACGCATGTAACCGTGCGTGCTAGTTGGCGGATGATGGGAAGGCTGAGAGCCTTCCTTATATAATATAGAGGGTGACACCCTCCGTACAAGAAAGGCAACAAGGTTGGTTAATGGAATGATCTTCTAGTGGTCGTGGCACTCTTGTGCATGGGCTATAGACACTACAAAGCTAGAAAAATCCTACCCGTTGAGTGCTCCCTACCTTTACAACACCCCGCTGCCTCTAAACCTCCAACAGTTTTATCTCTGGTGACTTGTTCATCATCATCAACATTCTAGCCACACATGGTAGTATGGTACACCTCTTCAAGTAATCCTCTCACTTAACGGCCACCATGGACGTCCATTCATCTTTAACTACGTGGATTTTGATTCTCATCATTAAGATATGTTGGCACATAGATCCTAACCCAAGGCAAGTCCTCCCTTGTCCTTTGAATCTATTTGACCAAAAATAAAATTATCGAAAGTAAATATAGAAAGTTATTTTTACCGTTAAAACTTGATATTGTTGTAGCATTCTAATAACTATTCGTTATATCTATTTGCTCTCTCATATATCTTCTTGATATATATTTTATTTTGTATTTTTTAATTATAAAATAACTATTTTGTGACATCAATTATCATAAAAACAAAATCACATTAATATAAATAGATATATAAAGAAGATTGTATATCATATTAATTTTAAGACTGAAATTTACGGTTGTTTTTAAAAAAGAAAAAAAAAGAAATTTACAGTTAATTTTTTAGAATTAAAAATATACTTTATTTTAATTTAGTATATTAATTAAAATATGAACATTATTTTGTTTCAGTTTTTTTTCCCCAAAGAACATTTGGTATTTAACATTTTCTTGCCATCGATCAACCATGCATTCAGTAAAAATAAATTATGTTAGCTTAATTAATGTATGTCCATTGACACAAAGCTTAAAAAATAAATCACGTTTATATTCAAATTAAAAAATTTTCAAAATAAAAATTTCAATTTCACTTGTCGTCCATGAGTTGTTGATTTTCAATCCAAAAATACCCCAAATGCGGATTAATTTAGTTTATCTTCCATTACTGTCATAACAATAATTAATTAACTGTGCTTTCCTTTGAAAACAGAGCTAAATTACAACTAAAGAGGCAAAATTTTCTACTACTGATATATTTGTTTTTAGAGTTAATTATTATTTTATTTTATGAGATATATAATTTGTCTTAATTTAGTCTTAGAAAATAAAGATATCAAATTTATCATTAAAATAAGTAATTTATTTCAATTTAATCCCTCAGAAATTGAAATGTCAAACGTAATGCCTTCAAGATGCAATATCTTTAGGAATCTCTTTTAATATAACTAACAAAAAAATTGTAGAAATTAAATTTAGATAAAATTAAATTTTTAAGGACTAAATTGATATTTTAAAGATTAATTTGATATTTATATATTTTAAGAATTAAACCAAAATAATAATTTAATGTTATTTGTTTGTATGGACTTAGTGATTAGTGCGATTAAGAAACATAGTCCACAAAAACATTAGAGTCAAAAGTAGCCATACCCTTATAGCTAGTTTACCAACATATGTACTTTTTGAGAAAATACTTGTGTTTCCAATTATTTTTAACCTGCATATTAAATTAGTTTTATTTTACATTTAAAAAATATAAATTAAACTGAATAACTATTTAGCTAATTAAAAATAAATAAAAATATGACGTAAGAAGATAATGGAAGAGAAAAAATAAAAATAGTCGTAGGGTTAGTGCTTTTTTTTTTTTTAAGATATGGTAGTGTGTGTATATATATATAACAATACATTGAATTTTATTTTATTTATGACAAAATTGATCTATTAATTTAATTTTTACAACTCCTATAGTCCAAAATGCCCAAACTTTAGACACCATAAAAATAATAGTTACTTTAAAGGTATTAAAATGTCAATTAGTTGTCAAATTTTTTTAAATATTTATAAATAGATTATAATAGCTTTATATTTTAAAAAAAAGTAATGAAAAGTCAAATAACTCATAACTATCTATCTCAAAAAATAAATTAAATCTTTCACCAACAAATAAAAAAGAGAGAGGAATTGATGACAAGTAAATCAAAAGATCACATTAATTATTTTGGCAGCTGTCTAGCTAGAGACTAAATTCCAATTTTATTGTTAATAGTTGGGTGAATTTCCACATTGAATAGTCAAAATGTGGCTAAATAATTAAAGGTACCAATTAATAATTCTAGTTTTAGTTAGCACTAGCACTACCTTTTTCTACTAAGTTGGTTTTGGTAGTAGTTTACATAAACTTAGTCATCTTTGGTTGAAAATGCTAATACTAATATATATTATATCATCCATGACATCACTTGGATAAATCAATTAATATATATTATATCATCCAAACATATCCTAATATTAGGCTATGTTTGGTTACTGAAATGTTTAAGGGAATGGGAATGAGAATGAGAATGAGAATGAGAATGTGAATGAAAAATGGAATATTAGAGGGAATGAGAATATCATGTTAATGTGAAGTGAATGGAATAAAAGTAAGTAAAATGATTATTTTATCTTTATATTAAAAGTGAAAATGAAATAAAAGTGAGTAAAAAGTAAGGATAAAAACATAATTTTATTATATTGTAAAAAGTAAGATATGTTTGATAAAAAATGTTAAAAAAATATTAATTATATCATAGATTACGAACTTATTTTTTCCAGTAACCAAACCCCTTAGTGCCATGGTGCTTCCATGATAATTGATATATAAAAATTTTGCACTTTGTAGTGTGGGCATTATAATAAATTATTGTACTCAAATTGAGGTTATTTGGTGTTTTACCTTTTAACTTCTATTTCTATATTTTTTTTTAAAAAAATACACTTTCCTCTTTTGAGAAATTCTAAAAAGAAACTCCTCCCGCCTCTCCTTCATTTTCAAAATATACACTCTCCTCTCTCCACATAAAAAAATCTTCTACATCTTAATCTAATTCACAATTATCCTTTAAATTACTCTTAGAAGTAATAACTTTTTTGTAATTTTATAACTTAATATTTTATGGGACTAAAATACCCCACTTTATGGTAACAAAAATTGTGAATTGCTTTACTGTGAGTTTGGCATTGTTGTTTTTTTGAATGAAAAATCTTATTATTATGATTATTATTTTTAATCTTTAAATTCTTATTATAATTATAAGATAAAAAATATTAGAAATTCTGTGATCAATATTTTTTAATGAAATTATATTTTTTTATTAAAAAGTTGTAACCTTTAATTTTTTAGAAAAATTATTTACAGTAATTAGTAATTTTTTATTAAAATTTAGGGGATTAATTGGCTTGCTCGAAAAATTAATAATTACTTGTAAATAAATTTTGTAAAAAATTACAATTTAAAATTCTTTTAATAAACAAAAATACAATTTTATTAAAAAAAATACTAATCACAGAATTTCTAACATTTTTTAATCTTATAATTTTAATAATTGAAAGATTAATAATAATAATAATAACAAATTAATAAAAATATAACATTTTTCATTACACGTATTTTGCTACCATAAAGTGTGGGCATTACTCGTCATCCAGAATTTTGGGGCTGAGCATACGAAAGGTGTCCCCAACGATTTTGTGATGGGAGATGTGGGCGGGGTGGCTCGTCCTAATTTTCAGCAGTTGAGTCATGAACCTCCGGATCCTGGTGAAGGTGAAGACTCGATGGAGGAGAGTGAAGGGGAGGATATGGATGATGACTGTATGGAGGGAAGTGAGGCTGAGGAGGACTGCCAGGGTACAGTTGTGCCGTGTACTCTTCAAAGGGAGGAAGACCTTAGACAAATTAACGAAGTTGTGGAGCTAATGGAACTGGGCAACAGGGCCCAAGAGGGTAATGCTTACTTTTAAGCCTTTTCCATGAAGTGCTTTGTTTGGAATTGTCGAGGTGCGGGGAATAAGAGATTCTCTAACGCCTTTAATTCGTACACTACCAAAAAAACCGGTGTTTGTGACGGACAAATCCATCACATATTAAGGCATTCCCGTCACAAATTTATTTTTTGTGACGGATTTGTGACAATCAATGGTCTGTCACCATTTTGTTTGTCGCAAAAGATTCTGTGACAGACTTTTTGTCCCGTCACACATCAACGTCGGATTTGTGACTGTGGAACTCTGTCACAAATTTTGTGACAGTGTATTACTGTCACCAAACTGTGACGAATTTGTGATGGGTTTATTTTGTCATAAGTTTGTGACGGCATGTCTGTCACACATTGTGTCAAACGTTTGTGACGGTGTGTCTGTCACACATTGGTGACAGACTTCTGTGATCGTTTATCCGGCATCACCAATTAGTGACAATTGGCTGTCACAAAGTTGTGACGGTCGATGAATTCTGTCACATTCATGTGAGAGCATCTTTAGCGACGGCCAGCATTCCGTCACAAAAACACTAGAAGAAAAAATAGGATTAGCTACGGAAAAATTCATATCTAAGCCGTAGCTATTCGGTAGCTAAATTGCCCCCTCCGACGACGGCCGGCGGCGACCTCCTCCACCGGCATCCGGCAGCCCCTTCGACGATCGCCGCCGGCGACCTCCTCCACCGGCGGACCCTTCGATGACCGTAGCTAAATCGCCCCCTCCGACGATAGCCGCCGGCAGCCCCTCCGACGACGGCCGCCGGCGACCTCCTCCACTAGCCTCCAGCAGCCCCTCCGATGACCGTCGCCGGCGACCTCCTCCACCGACCTCTGGCAGCCCCTTCGACGACATCCTCCGGCAACCACTTTATATTTTTGAAAAATGGTCATAGGAGGACTCGAAGACAGAACATCAAGCATGATAACATTTACACCAACCACTAGGCCATTTATCACTTTTTGATTTATTAATGTAAATCTTTTTATATATATATACATAAAATAAATTAGCTAGGGATTAGATATGGATTTTTTTCCCTAGCTAATTAGCTATAGAGAGTTGGCTAGGAAAATTCGCAATTAAATTTTAGAAACTTTTGCTACAGAAAAAATATGTAGCTATTCCATAGCAAAATTTTTTCGATTATGGTTCGACTATTGATTCAACCGATTGAACTAGTAAGCTTGTGAAGGTTTTATCGTTTTAATTACCGGTCCAATTTTTAAAACATTGATAGAAACACACCTATATAAGTTTTTGTGACGCATTTGTGACACAATAAAGATTTGTCACATCTTTGTGACAGATTCATGACGAGTTAGCATCTTGTCTAAAATTGGTGACGGATACGTTTTGTGACGGATGATTATCCGTCACATATTTTGTACGGATTAGTGTTAAGAAAAAATCAGTCAAAAAAAGTGACGGATTTACGACGGGTTAGCAATCGGTGACGGACATGTTTGTGACGCATGATTATCCATCTCCGTTTTGTGACGGATTTGGGTAAAAAAAAATCTGTAAAAAAAATGTGATGGATTTACGACGGGTTATCATCTTATCACAAATCGTGACGTACTTGTTTGCGACGGATTAGTGTTGGAATAAACTCTGTCGTAAATCTGTGACGAATTTGAGACGGATGACATGTCCGTCTCAAGATTGTGACAGAATTCTTGTGATGAACACGTACACTGTCACAAAAGCCCATCACAAATGCATATGTCGATTCCCGCCTTTTCTTTTGTCCTCTTGCGACGGTCTTGGGACAGATTAGTGACGATCTTGTGACAGGAAAATGGTCGTCACAAAAATTCCGTCACAAATAGCATGTTTTCTTGTAGTGGTATGTGCGGGCAAATAGGCCCAATATCATTGCTTTATTGGAGACAAAATGCAACAGTAATAAGGCCCAAAGCATTTTTCATGCGGTGGGTATCAGGAATTTCTTTTGCGAAGAGGGTAGAGGGTTTGCTGGAGGAATTTGGGTGGGTTGGACGGATGATGTGGGGGAGGTCGAAGTCATGGGGAGCAACATGCAGTATATCCATCTCAAGCTCAAAGGTAATCTTCCTCCTTGGGTTCTGACCGTGGTGTACGCGAGCCCGCACAGTGAGAATCGCCAGCGCCTTTGGTACGAGTTGAAAAGCTTCAGCGCGAGTTTGCAAGAGGAGTGGGCCTTAATTGGCGATTTCAACGACATTCTTTGTGCCTCGGAGAAAAAAGGAGGAGCCCCCTTCAATCCCAGAAAAGCCCAGCTATTTGCGGAGCGTATAGATGATTGTAATCTTATGGAGCTTCCCACCAATGGATCCAGGTTTACGTGAAGAGGCCCTCTCGTGGAGAACAGAGGCAGAATTTTTTAGCGTTTGGATCGCATGCTCTGTAACGGTGGGTGGAGGATTTGTTTTCCGGAAGCGTCCATAAAGAACCTGACCAAAATGTACTCGGATCATCGTTCGCTTCTGGTGAATCTCTATGGAACTATTTCGAGGGGGCGGAACCGGCCCTTTCGTTTTGAAGCGGCTTGGATGCTTCACAGGGACTTTGTGGATTTCGTGAAGGAAAGCTGGACTGGTGATGAGCATTAGAATGCTAACATAACTAATTTCACTACTGAGGTTCGCAAGTGGAATGTGGAAGTGTTTGGGCATATTGGCAAGCGTAAGCGAGAATTGATGGCGAGGATTGATGGAATTCAAAAACATATTAGTCATAGATTTAATATCCTTTCCTGGAGCGTCTCGAGGTTGAATTACAGAAGCAGCTGACTGAAGTCCTGAAGCAAGAAAAGATTCTCTGGTACCAAAAGTCGCGCGGTCAATGGTTGCGGGAGGGAGATCGCAATACGCGATATTACCATATTAAAACCATAGCGCGCAGAAAACGGAACAGAATCACTATGCTTCGGAATGAAGGAGAATGGGTTCAAGAGGAAGAGCAGCTCAGTAACATGGCCACTCAATACTTCCGCACCCTTTACACTGAGGAAGTGGAGGCTAGAGAGCACTTGATAACCCAAATCGGGTATCCTCTTATCAAAGAGGAAGATGTCAAACTCTTTGAAAGAGGTGTCTCGGAGGAAGAAGTCCGTAGGGCCCTCTTTTCCATGAAGGGATGTAAAGCTCCCGGCATCGATGGTTTGCCAGCAATTTTCTTCCAAAAAAACTGGGAAGTCGTCAAGGATAGTTTGGTGAATATGATCAGAGAGATGGAGAGTGGGATGACTAATGTTGGTAGCATTAATCAAAGTCTTATCATACTCATACCTAAAATTGACAAACCGGAATTCATTACTGAATTCCGTCCTATTTCTTTGTGCAATGTCAGCTATAAATGCCTTTCAAAAGTCATTGTAAATAGGTTGAAAGAGCATATGCCATTCTGGGTGTCCCCTCATCAAGCGAGCTTTGTCCCGGGAAGATGCATACAGGATAACATAATTATCGCCCAGGAGATGTTCCATTCTATGAGGCGTATGAGAGGATCCAAAGCCTTCATGGCGGTCAAAATAGACCTGAAAAAGGCTTATGACAGGCTTAGCTGGCCTTTCATCCAGGAGGTGATGGAGGAATTACAAATTTCGAACAATCTTATTACTCTTATAATGAATTGTGTTATGACTTCTGAGTTTAGATTGCTCTGGAACGGGAATCAAACAGAGAGCTTTTGGCCTACTCGGGGTATTCTCCAGGGGGATCCGCTTTCCCCGTATGTGTTCGTTCTTTGTATGGAAAAGCCTAGCAATCTTATTCAGGACTATGTTGATAAAAGAAGCTGGAAGCCTATGAGAGCGGGCAGAACAGGGCTTGTGATCTCCCACTTGATGTTTGCAGATGATATCATTGTCTTTGGAGAAGCTTCTGTTGAGCAGGCTCATCTGATAATGCCTCAATAGGTTTGGGGAGGCCTCGGGACAGAAAGTGAATCATCAAAAGACAAGCATCTACTTCTCGAAGAATACTAGTAATGAAGTTAAAAGCAAAGTGTTAAATGCCACTCAGTTCTCTGCTACTAATGATATTGGCAAGTATTTGGGGATGGCCATTCTGCATGGTAGAGCTACCCGACAAACGTTTAACTATTTGGTGAACAAGGTTAGGAACCGCCTCGCTGGTTGGAAGAGAAGTTGTCTGTCGCTTGCTGGCAGGGTCACTCTGGCCAAGTCTGTGATTTCTGCCGTCCCTTACCATGCGATGCAGTCCACGCGGATTCCTAAAGCTACTTGTGGTGAGATTGAAAGGCTTCAGCGTAATTTTATTTGGGGCCACCCAGATAATGAGAGGAAGCCTCACCATGTTGGATGGAAAACTGTTTGTTTGCATAAGAAGCTAGGGGGATTGGGTATTAAGCGCCTAAATGTTATGAACAGCGCTTTCCTTATGAAGATGGGGTGGAAAATGATCTCCGAGGAGAGCAACCTGTGTGTGAAGGTGTCGAGGGGAAATTATGGTCGTGGTGCCAGTGGGTGTGAGATCTTTGATGCTAGAAGCCAAGATTCAATACTCTGGAAGAGTCTCTCGCGGTTGGGGCCTGCCATAATCTCGCAGCAGAGGTGGTGTGTGGGAAATGGTTCCAAAGTGGCATTCTGGAAAGATGTGTGGGGTAATCATAGAGTCCCTTTAGGTCAACTTGCTCTGTTGGCTCTTGATGAAGATGTCTTGAATATGAGTGTGCAGGAATACAGATCCGAAAGTGGGCATTGGCGAATTTCTGAGTTAGAGCTGCACTTAAATCAAGATGTTATTAACAGAATTCTCGCGGAAGTCCCTCCCAACCCGTCTCGTGGAGAAGACAAAATCTGCTGGGGTATTGGAGGAGATGGTAAGTTTTCGGTGCGTAAGGCGTATCTGAGCCTAACTCAAGATACTGCCTCGGATAGGGACTGGATGTGGATCTGGAGAATTTTGGTGCCAGAAAGAATCAAGTGCTTCTTATGGCAGATGTTACATCAAAGATTGACGACTAATTTGCGGTGCAGTAAATGGAGCAATAGGACGGCTAATTGTTTGTGGTGCAGTCATATTGAAGATACTCTGCATGTCATGCGCGACTATCACCATGCGACTAAAGTTTGGAAGGAGTTGGTGCATCCCTCTAAGCTTGCTCTGTTTTTCAGCTCTAACCTGCTTGCGTGGGTCGAGAACAATCGTAGAATTAATTTTAGCAAAGCTGAAGGAATGAATTGGATTCAAACTTGGAGTATTTGTATGTGGATGCTTTGGCATTGGAGGAATAAGGAGTTATTTGAAGATGGGTTTGTGAGGCCTTCTAATGCTTACTCTCGCGTCGTGGATTATTGCAAGGATTACAATAGTGCGAAGGAAGTCTTCGGTCTGAGCCAGAATCCGTGTGACCAACGTGAATATCTTATTGCCTGGGATAAGCCTTGCGTTGGATGGGTCAAAGTCAACTCTGACGGAGCTTGTAAGGCGGGTGGTAAAGCTGGATGTGGGGCTCTCATTCGTGATCACAATGGGCAGTGGCTAGGGGGCATCATTCGGAGACTCGATGGGTGTTCTGTTATTCAGACGAAAGCTTGGGGTGCTTTCGAAGGTCTCAAGCTGGCTCACGACCTGGGGTATAAGAAAGTCGAAATTGAGTCTGAATCCAAATGCCTGGTTAATTACCTTCTTGCGGGGAATTCTAATCTGGTGGAGGTGGATAGCTTAATTCAGGAAATTCTTTCGCTGGGTAGTCTTTGTCAGGAATTTAGAGTCAAGCACAGGTGGCGTGAGTCTAATGCGTGTGCTGACTTTCTTGCGAATTTAGGTGCCTCGGCTTCCTCTGTCAGACAGGTGCTCTGTACTCCTCCGGCGGAGATGGATAATTTGTTGTTGGCTGATTGTATGGGCTTTCAAGTGCCCCGTAGATCTTCTGTGTAGCCTTTCTGTTTGCTGTTTGGGCGTTTGCCCCTTTTCCCAACCAAAAAAATAAAATAAAGTGTGGGCATTTAGTCCCATAAAAGATTAAATTGTGCAATTACAAAAAAGTCATTACTTTTAAAAATGATTTAAGGGAGAATTGTGAATTGGGTTAAGATGTAGAGAATTTTTGTATGTGGAGGGAGGGGAGTGTACATTTTGAAAATAGAGGGGAAGGCCCGAGGAAAGTGTCTTTTTAGGATCTATTAAGGAAGGTGAGTGTATTTTACTCTAAAAAAAATACATCTTTACACGCCCGATTAGGTGAATTAAAATTTCATGTGAGTCAAACAATATTAATCGATTTATCTAATCCATCTAATTTTTTTCTTCAGATTTTTGAATTATTCATTTCAAATTGTATTTTTTTTATTTTGTTAATTAATGATCGCACATATATTACATTGCTATTACATTAGAAGTAAATAAACAAAGCATTATGAAAAAAAAATTAAAACCAATGATCTAAATAATCAAATAATAATAATAATAGTCCCAAATTAAATAAAATAATAAGTGGAGTTACATTTGTGCTAAATTTAGAGGTATTAATATTTAGAATCACATTTAAACAACGGCTAGGAATTTTTAAAATAATTACATGATAGAAAGATTTAAAAAAAACAGGAAATTAAACGAATCAACCTATCACAGGTTAGTTCACTTAATCCACGAGTTAGATTAGTCAAATTACTTTTGGATCATTTATAAATGAGTTTAAAATTCTTAATTCGACTCTCCTAATAAGTTAGTTAAATGGACAAATCCATTAAGTTAGACATGTTTTGAAGTCCTACTTTTTTTTTAACAATTTAAATTTGAATATAAAAAATATTAAGGTGGGTTAGATTTGGTTATTTTTTATTCTTATTTTCATTTGAAATAAGAAAGTTTAATTTAATCCATTGGATCCTATAGTCTACTTCAATATTCAATTAAGTCCTTATATTTCCATTTTTGTAAATGAGTCTATATACTTTTCCATCATTTTTTATAACTATATACTTATCCATCATTTGTAATATAATTAATCATTATGAAAAAATCTCCTTTCAATTAATCGTTTGTTTTATGCTTAAATGAATCCATTCCAATATCACTTATATAATCAACTCATCCCACTCAGGTTCTTGGATGAGTAAATTTCAATGATTCATTAGAGAAGATAAAAATATTGCAAAATTAGGACTTTATTGTTTTTTTTCCTTTTTGTTGAAACAATATTTGAAAAAAAATCAACATTCATGTGTCATGTATGTGGTGTGATAAAGATGCTAGCAATGGAGCCTAATTATCAATCTTCAACCATATAAACATGAATTAAACGACAGTTAATTCCAAATTATAATAGCAGTCACTTAATTACAAATGAAAGGTAAGTATTTATCGGGACTAAATTATAAAAAATAAAATTATAGGGACCTGATTAAAAATTAGAGTAAATTATAGGTACCAATAAATTAATTTAATTAAATTAAACATATGATTGAAAAAAAATACATGGCATAGTTTTGAAAAAAGATAACTTTTGGAAACAATTTAAAAAATAGATTGAAAATAGAAAACATCACTTTCATTATTTTCACAAAATGAGTCGTGGTACTTTTTTTTTAATTTATTTTCTTAAAAACCCTTTTCTAGAAAGACATAAGATATTCAGTTAAGTAACCGATTAAGAAAAAAAAAAGAATATATATATATATATATATATATATATATATATATATATATATTAGAAACAATTTATTTGTGCATACTTTTGAAAATTATTAATTTTCAAATAATTTCTTTAAATGAAATTTGTTTAAAAATGTTGTGAAAAAAATTAATTTGTGTTTAGTAAATTTATAAAAAAAAATACTATTGACTGTGAAACTATCAAGAAAGTTATATATATTAGGATGTTATTAATATTATTAAATAGATAAATGAGTATAAATATAATTTAATTTTTTTATTTATGATTATTATTTTTATTAATTAAATATCTATTACTGTTATTTAAATAAAAACACAGATGATTTATTTATTTTTATTAATAAATAATTTTTTGATTGAAAAATAAAAACAACATCATGATATAATCACATAAATAATGTATTCATATATTTCATAATTAATTAAACAACTTATTATTTTAAAACTAGTGAAATTTATTAATTTATGATAATTATGTTTATTAATAAAATATTATTATTATTAGTTAAATATAGGGGAACAAAGAGTTTTGGTAAAATAATTAAGGATATAAGTGGAAATATAAAGTTTTACAAACGGTATTTTTGTTCTAAAATATTAAAATTTTAACTTCTTGTTACTAACTAAAAACAGAAAATCCAATTTCTAATTTTCTACTTAAAGTTTAAAAATTATCTCTTACAATTCAAAATCACTTCTCAACCATTCAAAAGTTTGCATAAACAACACAATTTTTTAAAATAAGTTATTCTGAAAAAAAAAACTTTTACTATAAAAATAAACATGCACAAATAAACTTTTAATTCTTATAAAAAAAATTGACTCTCAATTAGTATTTCTCACAAGTCACGGCATAATAAGTGCTTAATCATAATCTTGCCTTTTATTTAATTAATTTTTAATGTAAGTGATCGATATAAAATTATTATTTTATATTAGAAGGTAGTTTTTGGTATGATAAATATTATATTTTCTTTAAACGAATTCTCTCGAGCTTAAATTAATCTTTTATATAAATAAACATTTCTTAAAAAAATTAATTATTTTTTTGAGATCTCTGTTAGTTTGAGTATCCATAATTTAATATCAATAAATTTTATATAAATTATCACAACTGATCTTATGGCAAAGTTGAGTCACTCTATTCTTGAGAGCTTGCAATCTTTTGATGCCCCACATGCTGAGTTAGGGTCGATTTTATCTTTTGACTTGAGTGGTCTGCTGTTATCTCGCCTGTGCGTCTGCTAGTCTTTTTGGACTGTCCAGTTTACCAAAAAAAAAAAGGTAGAGGCATATCTTTTCTTAGCGAATAGGCCAGGTAGAAGCATATTAAAAGTAACTTTTATGATTTTTTTTATTTAGGCAAACAACTTGTATAAAAGTTTAATGGTACCGTATCATTGAAGTTCATTATATTCCTCCAATTATGTAGATCCATTTGTTAATATTAATATAAATTCACATTAATAAAGATCCACCTTGAATGGTTTAGGAATCAACTGATTGGAGGGATGTACTTAAGTTCAGTAATACCGTACCACTGAACATCTACTCCAATTTGTGATGTATTTTTTTTAATGCAACAATTGTGATGTATTTGACCGTATGTAGAAGTAAATTAGTGCTGTGTATAATAAACTGATTTGAAATATCATTTTATTTTAATATTAAAAATTATTAATAAATTAGGATAGAAAATATACATATTAGTACATCATTCATAAGTGACAAAAATATCTAAGGAAGAGGTAGTAAATAATTTTAGATTTTGTTACAAGAGAATGGATCTCTTGAGCATTATTTTTTTCACATAAATTTATATATATAAGGTTAATGTATAAAATAAACACATTTATGATTTTTTTCTCTCTTGCTCTAAATATATATAGAACTATGAAGATATATATTTACAATTACATGTTTTTCTTACCAAGAGTGATAGATAGAAGAGTAAACTTATTTTTTTGGTTAATAAAATATTACCAATCTTACAATTTAATACTTAAAAAATTATAATAAACTTATTGGTTCCAATGGCTTGTTTGGTGTAAAGTTACTGAAGAGGGTACGGAAGCAAGGTTTCCTCTCGTGAGGGGAGCACGCTTCCCTCTCGATGGGCAAGGAAGTGTGAGTGGGGAGAGAGAAGTAAGTTTTTGCGGACCAAATAAAATACTCTTAAAAAATTTGTATTCACATTATAATTAAAAAGTAAGGGCCACGTGGGACATGTAAAAAGTATGAACAAATATGACATTTTACACTTTTATCTTCTATTTTCTTATCTTCTTCCCACCATACGTCCATACCAAACAATATTTACTTTGTAATCTAACTCTATTTCTATGCATACTAAACACATTTTTTTTTATATCTTATTCCATTTAATTTCTCTATCACTCACTTTCTTTTCTACTTCCACTTCTAGCTAGCAAACTTAGTCCCCTCCTAACAAATATCACTTGAAAGATCAAGACAGACAATTCATTAGTCCTTGAGCCGCTATTTGTGAACGGAACAAGTGATGTGGTTCGTTAAATAATGACATAGTAGTGATAAATTCTTTGTTAAATGCTGAAAAATTCATCTCCGCGCTATGCCATCTCATAAACCAGGCCATCTCTATGTCACAATTCACATTAAGGGTATGTTTGGATTAAGGATTAAGGAGTGGAAGGAAAAAGGGTAGGACATCTTCCCCTTGTTTGGAAAGCTAGAAATTCAAGAGGGAAATGATGGAGGATTAATTTTTAATCCTCCATTATCTCTATCCTTGACAATAATTTCAAATATCCAAACAAGGGGAAGACGAAGAAGAGATTGACCTCCCCTCCCCTTCCCCTACTTTCCCTTCCAATCCCTCCCCTTCCTAAATACCAAACGCAACTGATGTTGGGCATTCTCAGTAAATTTAAGGATCGAGTCGCATCGCAAGCTCAAGACACTGTCCTTAAGAGATATTTCGTGATCTTCGATAAATTGGAAAGCTTCACTCTCACAGAATTAAACGAATACTTCTTTACTGTCGCACAACAAAGAAAAAGAAAACAACAAAGGCTAATAGAGAAACTTAGCGGAGAAGAGAGTAGGAGATTTTTTTGGATATGTTTTGTGATACAGTAGAAGCGCTTATATGGACACGAAAAAACGCGGCCATTGAAGGAGGTGTCTCTTTATAATACTCGAACGTCGCTGTCCAACGGTTATATAGACGTCGATCAACATTAACCAGCATGGGCAAAGATCGGCATCGACCCACATGGGGCCAGTGCTTATGTCCAAACAAGGACCACAACAACATTAAGACGTGTCTCATTGCTGACGTATCAACGATAAGACGTGTCTCGTTGTTAGAGCCGTCAAAATGAGTTCCACTTGGTGAGTTGTCCCGTTTAAGGAGACTTAGGCTCATTTATAAATGAGCTAAGAGTAACCCGGCTCACTTAACTCTCAAGTTAGGTAAGCCAACTTGTGGGTAATTAGATGAGCTGGACCGTTTAACTTTTTATTTATTTATTTTTAAATCACTTAATTATTGTAATAAAGACTTAAACTTTTTTTAATCATGGTTTTAAATATTGACATTTATAAATTTAGTACACATACAACCTCCACTTAAATTTGAAGAAATGCAATTTTACTTGTTTTTTTTTTAATTTGAGACATGTATTATTGTTATTAATATTATTATTACTATTATTATTATTTAATTTGATTGTTTAGATTGTTGATTTTGTTTTTTTATGCATTGTGTATGCACTTCTAATATAATATTAATGTAAAGAATCATGTGGAAACATTAATTATCAAAATTTTAAAAAGTATACTTTAAAATAAATAATTAAAAATTTTGAAAATGAAAAAAAAAGGTGCGTTAAGTGAGCCATGGTGAGTCCGGTTGGTGGTGAGTTGGATTGGCATTTTCTGACTTACCAAAAATTTCAACTCGCGTGAACCACAATCTCTTTAACCTACGACCCGTGGTGAGCCAATCCACGTGAGCTGGATTGACTTACTTTAACACCTCTACTCGTTGTCGGTCGTAGCAATGATATGACGCATCTCATTATTTAAGTTCAGAAGCGTTTCAATTTTGATTGCTTGTACTATAACGTTTTACCGATAACATTTTAAAGATAGTTAACTTAGATAAAATAATTTACCGGTAATATGTTAGAATAAATGACAAAATTATTATCACAAAAAGGCCCATCTCATGTCTATCTCGTGTGCAGGATAAAATTGCCAGTTTTCAATTGTGTTTCCTTTCTTGTGGCCAGTTGTTGTGTGCGCGAGGCCCACCTTCCACTTGGTCTATTTATTTTCCCTATATCACAACTTATTATATATACACTTAGTTCTCCTTTGCTCTAAGCAATGTGGAACTTTATTAGACACTCGATACAAAAAACCTGGCAATTAGGAAGGGGAGGGAGGGAGGGAAGAGATTGAAGGGACGGAAAGGGGAGGAGAGGGGAGATTAAATTATGAGTTATCCTCTCATTGTTTGGATTTTCAATATCTTTTAATTTGTAGTAATTCAAATTAACAAAGGGAATGTTAATATAAAATTCTCCAATATATTTCCCTCCAAATTTTGAAAAGCCAAAAAAGGGGAGGGTCACTAAATATTCTTCTTTTCCCTCCCATTCATCTCCTAATATCCAATCCAAGCATATTCTAAGCATTTTATTGGACGCTAAATATGAGACGGATTTATGAGTTAGCTCGCTGAGTTGACATACTTTTTTTAACATAAGAAAGCTTATTTGGTTCTAATAAAGCACCTAACAATGCCACATCATCATTTAACGAGCTATGTTGCTTGTTCCATTAATAGCTAATGGCTTAGGGACTAATAAATTGACTTTCATAATTTTTCAAAAACAAAAGATTATTTTATAATCTTTTAAGGACTAAATTTTGCTTATTTTTCAAGGATAAATAAGTAGATGGCAAAAGTAACTTTCCTACCCCCAACATTTGGGGGTCCTGGCAGTTTCGCCCCTAACGTTTTTTCGCTGTCAATTGTACCCCTAACGTTTTACGTTTCTTCCAATGTCACCCTTTTCACTAACAACGTCAAATATTTAACAGTTTTTGCTGACGTGGCATCCTATGTGGCAAAACGTTTTTTTTTCTATCAATTGTATCCCTAACGTTTTACATTTCTGCCAATGTCACCCTTTTCACTAGCACCATCAAATATTTAATAGTTTTTGCTTATGTGGCATCCTATGTGGCAAAAATATCTGACTTGGTATATTTTTTTCCCACATCAGATTTCCTACTCATCTTTTTCCCATCAAAGTTGTGTCGTTTTGACCTCGGCCTAGTCCTTCTAAAATATAACTCAAACGCACGCGCTATTTTGCTCATAAAAACATCGGAGACGTTATGCATTCTCTATTTTAGGGTAACGTCTCCGAAAAAATAGAGAATGTGTAACGTCTCCGATGTTTTTGTCTGCAAAATGGCACGTGCGTTTGAGTTATATTTTAAAAGGAATATAGTGAGGCTAAAACGACAAGATTTTGATGGGAAAAAGATGAGTAAAAAATCTGGTGTAGAAAAAAATATGTCAAGTTAAATATTTTTGCCACATAGGATGCAACGTAAGCAAAAACTATTAAATATTTGATGGTGCTAGTGAAAAGGGTGACATTGGTAGAAATGTAAAACGTTAGGGGAACAATTGACAGAAAAAAACGTTTTGCCACATAGGATGCCACGTCAGCAAAAAACTGTTAAATATTTGACGGTGTTAGTGAAAAGGGTGACATTGGCAGAAACGTAAAACGTTAGGGGTACAATTGACAGCGAAAATACGTTAGGGGCGAAACTGACAGGATCCCCAAACGTTCGGGGTAGGAAAGGTACTTTTGCCCAAGTAGATTTACTCTAGATATAAAAATTGCAACATAATGAGAGAAAAACAAATAGGCATTGAAGACCTAAAGGAAAATAATGAATAGGCCAAAAAACGGAAAATAAGCATGGATCAAAATTTTTTTTTTAAAAAAAAAAATCTACAATATAATATCAGGCGTAGCATTTACTAGAAATAAATTATATTATTACTTTTGAAGTCAATTTATAAGGAGAGGGAAAAGAAATTTAAATAGAATATATATAAGCTGACCCAATAAAGTTAACATCATAAAGAAGAAATCATGGATGATGTCAATTATTATAATATATATATGGTTGGTTTTGATCTCAAACCCCACCTTGACTTTGGTAGTCTGACCTGTATGGTAGTAAACCTAAAAAATTAAAAAAAAATATATAATTGGAGATGAATGCTTTAAAAACAACATCAGTTAGGGAGATTTCAGTAGAGAAAGTAAAAAGGAAGTGATCCTAATTCATAAATGAAAAATATAAATCACATTAAATAAATGGTATATTAATTAATATATATAATATGAATAATCTTGTCTGGATCCCTTCTATTTATTGCACCATAAAGTACCATCCTGATTTGTGGGTTCACTCATATTTATCCTTTCCTTTTCCCTCTTCTCTCATCTCCAATAATCTCACTTTGCATATATATATACAAAGAGAGAAAGATGAGATTATGGTAATACATATAATATAATATATATATATATATATACACACACACACAAGTGAAGGAATCTAATAGAGTTTATGAGAGAAAGAGATTGGAAAAAAAAATGGGAAAAGGAAGAGCACCATGCTGTGATAAGAGCAAAGTGAAGAGAGGGCCATGGAGCCAAGAAGAAGACCTTAAGCTCATAGCTTTTATACACAAAAATGGCCATGAAAATTGGAGGGCTCTTCCTAAACTAGCAGGTTTGTCTATATATATATATAAATTTGATCTTTCTCTCTAAATCATGATTTGATTTCTATAGAAATCCTCATTGGTTTTTTAGATGAATGAAAATAAAATTTGCAGTTTTTCTTTATCCTTCTTCTCTTCTTCTAGTTGCATTTCCTCAATTGTTTTGCTTCTCTGCTTTTTTTTTTTTTTTTTTTTGTCTTCAGTTATTTTTTTACAATTTTTCTTTTCTAATTACTGTTTGTTCATGGTGAATTTGTGGTTTTAAATGGATTCATTCACTATTCAAGAGGGGGAAAAATACAGTTTGGCAGAAGAGATGGATAGACTTGGGATGGGAATTTTTAATTAATTAATTAATTATTTATTTATTTACTTATTTTTTACTTTAAATCATATGGGAAATGAATGTGTGTCTCTGTTTTTCTGTTGGGTCAAATTGTGGGCCCTTGATCTACCAAAATTTGGACTCTTGGACCCCAGAAAATCAAATACATTTGCTGATCATGTATATTCACCTACCTAACCTATTTCAATCTCATTCCCTAACATGGAAAATTACCATAAAATTATATGTATACATGTTAGTATAAGGGGGGGTGTCATAATTATTTCTGGCCACTATAAATGTCAATAATAAAAAATAATATAATTTAAAGAAAAAAAAACATTTCTGGTCTTATTGTATTTTTCCCCTTAGATATTTGGTCTTATCAATTATCTTATTATTTTTAACAAAAGCATTGTTTGGTCAGTGGAATATCGGAGGGAATAGAAATGTCATGTCAATGTGATGTGAATGGAATAAAAGCGAGTAAAATGACTTTTTTACCCTTATATTAAAAGTGAGAATGGAATAAAGTGGATAAAAAAGTAAGGGTAAAAATATAATTTCATCACATTGCAGAATGTAAAGTATGTTTGGTTGGAAGAATGTAAAAGAATTACGTCTACGATTACATCGCATTCTCAAGTAACCAAACGCCCCTAAAGGATGCTTCCAAGTTAATGCCTTTCACCCTTTTTTTTTCTTTTTGGCATTATGGTTTTGAGTAATCTTATATTTCGTTAGATTGGCTAAACCTATCAATTTAATTTCTCTCATTTCAATTTGCATAATCTACCTGTTTCAGGGCTTTTGCGATGCGGAAAAAGTTGTCGTCTGAGATGGATCAATTACTTGAGACCCGATGTGAAACGAGGCAATTTTACCCCAGAGGAAGAGGAAACCATTATAAAACTACATGAAGCCTTAGGAAACAAGTAATGTTTCTTCTCCCTCATTTCATAGACATCTTTCTTCTTCCTTAAGAAATAGTTAAGTTATGGTATAGAAAGAGGGAAAATCTTGGTAAAGAAGTAAGGGAGTTGTCATGTAACCTAAACATCTCAAGTTTAAATCTTGAAAATAACCTCTTTGCTTGCAGATATAAGACTCCGTACATTTGACCTTTCTCAGACTACTGGTGGGAGCCTTTGGGTTGCTTTTTATTTTTATTTTCTAAGCATTAAAATTGTACGTATTGAGTGATTCTCACGAGAATTAAATACTTATTAATTGTCAATTCATCATGGGGATCTTTCACATTACCGGCCCTCCGGCCGTTGAACTCGGTACCTCAGGTTGAGCTTTCTAAAACTTACCAGGAAGACCGAAGACACCGCTAAATACTTATTAATTGGAGGAGTTTCACAATTAATTAAGGTTCGATTACTTACCCAACATAGGCGAGGGTTCGAACCCTATAACCAATGTAAGGGTAAACTATATATAAATCTCTCGTAAATCCTGAAAGAGGTAGTGAGGTCTTCCTTGACCCTAGTAGGGTACCGCTGCTTATTACCTCTACCTAAACTTTTTTTTTTCTTACAAAAAAATTACTTATTAATTATATCATTCCAAAAAATTGTTTTCAGGTGGTCAAAAATTGCATCCTATTTGCCAGGAAGAACAGACAATGAGATCAAGAATGTGTGGAACACCCATTTGAAGAAAAGACTAAAGCCAAAGTCATCATCATCATTATCATCATCATCATCATCTATTGCTGATGAATCATCCATAAGTACTACTACTGCTCCTACTCTCTCCTCTGATTCATCATCTTCCTCAGAGAAACAAGTGTCCATTATTATTAATGAACCAATTGATCATGAAATGATCACCAAAGAGGATCAAAAGGAGTCCCCAATTGCTTCATCTTCTTCTACTGATCATGATCACTCATCAAAGCCAGAACAAGAACAAATCATGGACCATTCTGCATTATTTGCCGACTATTTGGGACAAGATGACATTTGGAACATCCTAGACAACCCAGAAAGCTTCCAGTCAAATGATGTCAAAACCTCAAATGTTGGAGAAGAAGATGAAGAACAAAAGAAGAATTGGCTCCATGATTTGGAGAATGAGCTTGGATTAGGAGGAACAGAGGAGTTGAACCAGAATAATACTATTGAAGATCCAAACATGGTTGAATTGTTTGAATCATCATCATGGCCTTTTTGGTCTGAAATTTCTGGTCTTTGATTAAGAAAGTGAAGTGTAATACAAAGTCATATAAAGTAGTAGTTAATTTAATTTCTTAATTAGTGAGATATGATCATCATCATCATCAAGTCCAAGTGATTTTTCAATACAAATCACTTTGTGATTTTACTAATTAGTCAATATTTCTGGTTTCTGATTGAGAGTAGGCCTTTCTGATGTATGATGGTTAAATTAGAACACAATCTATACATTTGAACTATACAATATACATACATGTATACATAAATATGTATTTCTATATCCATCATTTGAAGTTATATATTTTGTTTTTGGTCTTGATCAGTGTATTCCATCAGAATAAGTCTGATGACTAATTTCTCAGATAATACTGTTGTCGGGCCCATTGTTGGGGACGACAGATGACGTTTCATTCTCATCCCTCAAGGGATCGAATTCAGGAGGCGATTATTAAGAATAATCTGTGTCATATATGATTATGATTATGAATATTGAATATTTTTTGGTAAACAACAACTATCAAACACTTTGGAAGTGGGTGAGTAGGTATGTAGGTGATATTGTTCTGCACTTAATTACAGCCATTAGTGTGACATATTTTCTATCGTTTTCCTACCAAATTTGAAGAATGAAAACAACCTTGATAGTACAGTTTTACTTGAGTCCTACCATGTATTGATTTGAACAAGCCAATTAGTGATTCTTTCTGATTTGACTATTTTATATATGCATTAATTTATTACCTAATAAAGTCAAGTGAAACATACAAATTTCTTTTGGGGGGGGGGGGGGGGGGATTTTTTGAGGTGATTGTTGGGGAAACATTGTAGTCTGAATTTGGTGAAGCCCATATAATTAATTAATTATTGTCAAATGTCTTTTATTTGAGTTTCAAATTAGTCTTTAATGTTTCAAAAGTTTTAAATTGGTTCTTTATGTTTTCCAGAAGTTCTAAATTGGTCCTTCCGTCCATTTCTTCCGTTAAGTGCTAACGTAGCGTGCTGAGGTGGACATATTATCTCTTCTACGTGTCCATTTAAGCTGACGTGTCATGCCACGTAATCTTCTATTCATCTTGTGTGATTAGTGTCGATGATGTGGCAATGACGTGGCATGACACGTCAGCTTAAATGAACATGTCAACACGCCACATCAGCAATTAACTTTAGAAATTGACGGAAGTGGACAGAAGGACCAATTTAAAACTTTTGAAACATAAAGAACTAATTTGAAACTTGGGTGAAACATAAAGGACCAAAATGAATCTTTGACCTTTATTATTTTATACGTTAGTTTATTTATGCATTAATTTGTAAAATTATAATTTTTTATATATTAATTCACATATGGACTAATATATAAAGTAATAAACTGTATATACTCTATTAAATTTGAATTACAGAGAATTTGTATGCGTCATGAGATTTAAAAAAAAAAATCATAAAATGTAAATATTTCTCAGGAAGTACATTTTATCCATTTAATTTGGGCTGAGGTTTAATTACAAAATTAATACATGGATTTTAAAACATAACAAGAGTCAAAAGAGTGCAACCAACAATATTTATTAATTACTTGAATTAACAAAATACATATGATACTAATTAGGGATTAAAAGATGAATTTAACATGAAAGATGTTTGATATATACTACGAGAGTATTGAATTCTCGATACTTCCTTCATCAGTTATATATTATTTATCAATATTAATAATAATTTGGGCCCTAATTCATTCAAGATGTGTTCATATTAGTATAAATCTCTATTAATATTGACAAATGACATTGAATGAATATGAGATGTACTAAAAATTCCGTACTCCTATAATACTAGACTTTTAACCATACGATATAAACTTAACTAGTAAATGATTACCAATAAGTTGTTGATATAGTTGGAAGCGAAAAACGCACTTGTTGAAAAAAATTTACTATAATGCTCTATGTCCGATAAAAATGAATTAGTTAAGTATACGGTCTAGTTCTATATAAAAACTCAGATTTATGATCGAACTGGTTTGAACCAGTTAAAACCAAACGACCCGGGAAAGATCGGGAACCTGAGTGGTTTTGGTAGACCTGATTTTTTTTTTTTTGTTTTTTTATGGTTGGTTCTTATATTTTAGGCTACATTTGACTATATGCAAGATATATCTTATAATTTTGAATCTTATATGATTATGAAACCACTAATATGGAATGTAAATAATATAAATGTTTAGGTCTTTTTAAAATTAATTAAGTGTTTTAAAAAATAAAATTAAAGGAAACTTAAACGGGCCAACGCACATAACGTGCATGTTAGGTGAGCTGTGTTGTTTGTAGCTCATTGATAAACGACCCTAAATTCTCTCAACTTGACTCACCTAACAGGTGGGTTATATAAACAAATCAATTCATCGGGTTTGATTTATTTTAGAGTAAATTACACTGCCCTCCATTGAGAGATGCTAAAATTACACTGTCCTCCCTTCTCATTTGAAAAATGACACTCCCCTCCCCTCACACATGATAATGGCCTACAATTCAGTCCAAAGTGCACTTTTGGTTGACTTTTCAATCCAAATTTATTGATTTATGTGTAGATCATAAATTCAACTTATTTTTTTTTACCATTTTGCCCTCACTTTGTGATTAAAATATTATGCTTGCCCAAATGCCCCTTAGTGAATTCTCCAACATAGTTTTGCTTCCTATTTGTGATTAAATATGATTCATTTGTCAATGTTATTATTTTTTATTGTATTTTACAATAATTATTATTATTATTTTATTTCATTAAATTTTATGATAATTATATATTAACTAACTAATTAGTTAGTCATTTTTTATAATATTGTCTATTATTATTATTTTATTTAATATATTTTCTAGTTTTTTACAAAAATAGTTAAAAGGTAATTTTTGTAATTAGTCAATAATTTTTCATAATTTTATAACGTGTAATTATTTTTACAAATTTGATAATGTAATTAATAATTTTTTTATAAATTATTCTTATAACTAATATACTTTAAAAAATTATTAACATGTAATTTATGTAATTAATAAATATTTTTAAAAAAACTGTAAATGTATTTACAAATTTTTTATAACAAGAACTTTACGTAATTAAAATTTTTATAAATTTAAAATGAAAATAACAATAAAAAGGAATAAATATTTTTGTAAATTTATAAATTTATAAAAATTTTAATTACGTAAATTTCTTTTTATAAAAAAGTCCTAAATACAAGTTATAGTATTTTTTTAAAATATTTATTAATTACATAAATTACATATTAATAATTTTGTAAAGTATACTAGTTATAAGAAAATAATTTATAGAAAAATTACTAATTACATAAATTACTCATTATCAAATTTGTAAAAATAATAACATGTTATAAAATTATAAAAAATTATTGACTAATTACAAATTACCTTTTAACCGTTTTTTAAAAAATTAGAAAATATATTTAATAAAATAATAATAATAGACATTATTATAAAAAATGACTAACTAATTAGTTAATTAATATAGAATTATTATAAAATTTAATGAAATAAAATAATAATAATAATAGTTATTGTAAATTACAATAAAAAAAATAATAACATTGGCAAATGAATTATATTTAATCACAAATAGGAAGCAAAATTATGTTAGAAAGTTCACTAGGGGCATTTGGATAAGCATAATATTTCAATCACAAAGTGAGGGAAAAATGGTAAAAAAAAAAGAAGTTGAATTGATGATCTACACATAAATCAATAAATTTAGATGAAAAAGTTAATCAAAAGTACACTTTGGACTGAATTGTATGCCATTATCATGTGTGAGGGGAGGGGAGTGCCATTTTTCAAATGAGAGGGGAGGACAGTGTAATTTTAGCATCTCTCAGGGGAGGGCAGTGTAATTTACTCTTTATTTTAACAGCTCTATTTAAATTTCAGAGCTCCCTCTATTCATTACTTTTCATTTGTCAATATTAATAAAGACTCATGCAAATAAATTTGGACTCATCTTGAATGGATTAGGGTTTTTTATATAAAATTGACAAATGAAAAGATTACTAAATTGGTCAAATATTCATTTTGGTCCTCTATGTTTCACTCAAGTTTCAAATTAGTCCTTTATGTTTCGAAAGTTTTAAATTAGTCATTTTTCTTTTTTAGAAGTTCTAAATTGGTCCTTTCGTCCAAGTCCGTCAATTTCTTAAACTAACTGCTAAAGTGGCGTGTCGAGGTGGACACATAATCTCTCCTACATGTATCAGATAGCTGACGTGGCCTTAGACACACCAAAAACACCCAAACAATGTCATTTAAGCAAAAAATAAAACCATGCTGAGAGAACCAATATGAAACTCTAATGAAACATAAAAGACTAATATAAAACTTTAATGAAATATAAATGACCAATATAGAACTTCAATGAAACATAAAGGACCAATATAAAACCTTAATGAAACATAAATGACTAATATAGAACTTCAATGAAACATAAAAGACAAATATAAAACCTTAATGAAACATAAATGACCAATATAGAACTTTAATGAAACCTGAAAGACAAATATAAAACTTTTGGAAAACATAAAGGACCAATATAAAACTTTCGAAACATAAAAGACCAATTTAAAACTTGGGTGAAATATAGAGGACCAAAATGAGTATATGACCAAATAAATTTTATTGTTCCATTATAAGATCCAAACTACCTTGAGTTAAATTAGTCATAATCTAATAAAATTTTAGATATTCGTAATTTAAAAAAATGGTAATCTAATAAAATGTTCTATAACAGGAACTCTAATTAACTCTTTTTGGGTGTATTATATTTCTATTAAAAAAATTGAAAATAAACAAGCAAGAAAAATGTACATCTATATTATTTTGTCCGCAAAAAAGGCAACCAAGAGAATGAAAAAGTCAAAAAATGAGGAGAAAAAAGAGGGAAGAAAATGGGTGGTGATGAAGCAATTCACAAGGTTGTAAATGTAATGATTGGGAATCTGAATTTCTTACCAAACTAGAGGGAGGAATCAAGTTGTAAATATAATGATTACATTTGAGTGAGAGAAAAAGAAGTGTACGATTGATTTAGATACAATAAAGTGTAAGTGTATAAAATATAATATTCAAATTGTTAAATAAAAATTGAGATTTATGTTCGTATTGTAATAGTCTCATTTGACGGTTGAAACAATACAATTTATGCACTTCACCGTATCTATATTTTAGCCGAGCAGGGATGGATGTGCAAATAAATTAAATTATGGTGAAATAGTGTCCCTATTACCAGAGGGTGAGCAGTGAACTTCACTAACCAAATCTTAGAAGTAAAGTGTTGAGTGTCGGTTATTTGTTTTACCTTACTTGGGATTCACCGCCAACGGTAATTTATCATGCAAGATTACTTTATAGTATATATATATATATATATACTATATATATATATATATATATATATATATATATTGTCGATCTGATTTTTAAAGCATTGCTCAGATTAATCTAAACTTGATTCACATGACACACTTGATTATGGTAGAAAATTTTTTTAATGGAGATAATTGCATTCACAATATTTTGAACCCAAGACCTTACTTAAAAAGGGATAAAAGTTCAGTACTACCGTACCACTGAACTTCAGTGCATCCCTCCAATCATGTTGTGCCATTTGTTAATATTAATAAAAACTCACATTAATTAGGGCCCACCTTGAATGGATTAGGGACAAACTGGTTGAAGGGATGTACTGAAGTTAAGTACTACTGTACCATTGAACATCTACTCCTTAAAGAGATAGCTAATAGTTACACTTATACGGGACAAATAGGTGTTGTTTGTAAAAACTATTTAATTCCAAAGAAAATATTTTGTGTACATATATATGTATGAGAACATTAAATTATATATATATATATATATATATATATATATATATATATAATTTATAAATGACTTAATTAAAATGTAATAATTAAATATTATAGAAATATAAAAGTATAAGGAGAGAATAAGCACGCAGTAGATTTATCTTGGTTCAGCCGAACAATGGCCTACGTCTAGTGCCTTTGCTTAGCAACAGATTTTTATACTGACAAACTTGTTTTACAAGACCGCTCACAAGCAACGGCCAACGGATTGGTTTTCACTCGTTCACCAACAACGACAATGTTTTTCCGCTCACCTAAAACGGGTTAGTTTTCACTCGCTAACCAACAACAAACCTAAGTAGAGAATATTTGGATAACTCTTTTATGGATTTCGGGCATACTTGGATGTCGGATTCAAGTAGCCACGCCCGATCCGGTCACAATGACAGACTCGGATCATGATACACAACAAATGCACTCTTGTGGGGAGGAGAAGAGAAGAAAGACAAGAGGAAGTTCTGGTTGTGGTTTTCTCAATGTAAAAAGAGAATGAAATGAGTTTTGCATATGCTCATCCTTTTTGATATATACGCTAATCATTGTTCCCACCTTTTAATTTTAAATAAATGCAAATTTTACACTCTATAAACCCACTAGCTTATGGTATTTGCACTAGAACACCAAAATTCAAATGGGCTTGGGTCTAATCCACCAAGGGTGGACCGACCCATTTTCCTACATCTCCCACTCACACTTGGTGGATTTGATGTCATGGGTCCAATCTCTTTGTCTCCCCCATTTTCATACTTAATGCTTTGCTGTGACTGCGTGAGCATGACGTCTTCATTTAGTTGCTTGCACTAGAAATCCCTTTTATAGGACCAACACAAGTTACCTTCTCCTTCATGTAGTTGGAACATTAGGATTATGCCTCAGATGTCCTAGATTTAACTATATACACTTTCACATGGCAAATCTAATCCCTCTCGAGTCAATGTTTTGACTCAGATTGCCTTTCTCGTATATTTAGTATCCACACTTATGACTACTCAATGTCATAAGGGAGATGTCACAGACAATAACATAGATGTGTATATTGCAGTTAATCTTCCTTTCGCCCATATATCATTTAGAAATGTATCGGTCGCTTTCCTAGCATAATACCTTATATCGTATAAGTCATGATCATAGAAAAAAATGCTAAAGTAGCAGACATTGAAGCATATCCTCGTAATATTGTCAAAGTCATAAGGACATCAATGGGAAGTTGATTCTTCTTGGGGACTCGCACAGCAATGAACCAGGGATCTTTCACTTGCTTCCCCATTTATGCGGTTCTTTCAGTACATGTGGTATGAAACACATGCTACAGTGTTACTCTTTCTTTGAAGAGCGTACATCGTTTTAAATTGTTGTTATTAACACCGTACAGACTTAAGTATTAGATACTCCCAGTATCTAAACCCAAATTCTTCAACTCTGCTTACATGACGTCGGCGTTGAAGAGTTTGTTATCTGGCTACAAGTACTTGTGGAAGTGACATTCCATGTTCGATCCAAGTTTATTTATGTGGATCTCATCTTGACTAGCTACACGTCAGTCAAGGTGACATATTATTTTGTGTTTCTTCTCCACCATATCAGCGTTCTTGGCTGGTTACTGATGAACACAAATGTCTCATCTTTGCACACTCCACCTGAGTGTCAAAGGCGGTTGCTTGTGTGAGAGAGCCAACCTTTCTACCTGTACGAAATACTAGACATTGTATACTACTAAATAGACACATAAAGTGATGACAGAGAATTATAAAACACATTTTATAATATCTGTATATTACACTTTATTCATGCCAATGGCTTACATATGTTCTTTAACAAATTTTCACCTATTGGTTTTATGAGGGGGTCTGTTGTTATACATTTGTTGAAATGTATTGTACAGCAAAAACCTTTTGTGCTATATAATCTCTATCACTATATTTTATGCTAATATGCTTGGTCTTATTGTGATACTTAGGATCTTTGGTATATGCTATGGCTATAATAATGTCACAGTATAATAACACCATATTGGTACTCTCATTTCCAATTCCAGGTGTTCTATAAATCTCTCTAGCCTAAAAGCTAGTATTGTCAAAACGGGCCGGGCACGGGTCGGCCCGTTTATTAGGCAGGCTTGGGAATTGATGCTCAAGCCCGCCCACATTGGCCCGCGGGTCACTTTTTTAATTTTTTAAATATATTATTTTAAAAAATAATTATAAAATTATATTTTTACTTAAAAATAAGTATTAGTTTATTTTAAATTAATATTTTATTATTATCTAAATTATTTATGCACATTATTAAAATAAAATTATATTTTGAACAAATATATATTATTTTTTGTTTTTTTTTTAAATTTTTCGCGGGCCGGCCCACGTGCTTAAACGGGCCAACCCATTTAGGCCCGTTTTTAAACGGGCCTAATTTACAATGTCCAAGCCTGCCCATTTAGCGGGCGGGCCGGGCTAGCCCGCGGGCCAAAGCCCATTTTGATAGTACTACATAAAGCCTCTTTTATCACTTTAGAGCATGCTACAAACTCAATTCTATTGCATTCAAGGCAATGCACATGTTCCTAATGCTCCTCCAGCATATATACCATTGTTGAGCAAGAAGGTATGACCTCCTTCTTTCTTCATCTCCGCCTACGTCAATATCGGAGTACCTAACAAGACGCGGGTCACTTCCTTCGTAGCTCAGTGTATAATTGGAAGTGCCCTTTAAGATCCTCTTCACAGCTTACTTCTTTTTACCGGGGTTAGACTAGAATCTGCTTACTAATCCCACTGCATAACAAATATCTGGTCTTCTACACGTCATTGTGTATATCAGACTGCCAACTGCATTAGCATATGGAACTCTTTCCATCCTCTTTTGTCTGATTCGATTTTAGGACACATGTTTAGACTCAAGGCTACTCTAGTAGCAACAGTGGTACTCATGGGTATGCAATCTTTCACGTTAAATCGCTCAAGAATCTTGTTGATGCAATTCTCTTGTGAAAGACACAAGATTCCCTTTTGAACAATTTCTTTGGATCTTAACTCCAATTTTATAATCTACTTCACCCATGTCTTTCATTTCAGGTTTAATGATAGTTAGTCATTGACAACCATCACATAACCTAGACTATTTCCGGCCAATAGTACATCATCTACATATGAGGATAATGACAAAATTATCCTTAAACCGCTTAATGTAGATGAAGTGGTCTTCCTATTTCATTTGGAAGTCATATGAGGTTACTACTTTGAAAAACCTCAAATACCACTGTCTGGATGATTTTTTCAATCCATAAATGGATTGCAAACTTTGATCTTATTTACTTTGTCAATGAGACTTAATGGTTATACCATTTCTTTATCCAGATCCGTATTCAAGAATGCGGTTCTTACATCGATCTGATGGAATTCTATATCTAAATTATTTACTATTGCCAGAATAAGTCTATGTGTATCTCTTTGCCATTAATCAATCCTTATATTTTTCAGTTGATCCATCCATTTTTATATTAATTTTGAGAATCCACTTATTCTCAATTGGCTTTACGCCCTTTTCGAAGATCAACCGACACCCAAATTTGGTTATTTTTTTATTGAGTCCATTTCTTCTTCCATTGCTTTCTCCCATTCCTCCTTGGCAGGGCTTGACAAGGATTCTTGTACAGAATGGGGCTCATCATCCCCATATGGAACAACTAAGAAAGATTTTCCTTATATTTGAAAGCGTCTTTTGGGAACACTTTCCCTATTACTCCTTCTGACTGAAAGTAATTTGCTTATCTTTCTTTCTTTGTTCAAGGTTTAGATGTTAACTTTTCTTTTCTCCCACTCAAATTGACATATCTAGACGATTCTAGTTTGTCAATTTGTTCTGCACTATCTTGCTCTTTTGTCTCAAAGAAACAATGCGGTCAACATCTCCTCTATTATGAAATGCAGTCTCAAAGAATGTTGCACCTCTTGATTACATTTCAGTTTTCATTCCATCTTTGTTTTCACCTATGAAAACGTGTCCCTTGATTGATCTAAGTATCTCATAAAGATACATTTCTTTAATCTAGGACCAAGTTTCCCATACTTACAGGAACTGTCATGGATATACGCCACTGACTCCCCTAGGATCTTAAGATGCTTAGATCTTGTTTGCTTTTCATCCATAACTCATAAAGGGTGTGGAAGTAACTGATTTTGTGGGTACGTAGTTAAGTATGAAGGTTTCTGTTAATAAAGCGCATCACCCCAATATGAAATTGGCAGATTTGCTCGAGTTATCATAAACCTAACCATGTCTAGAAGAGTTATATTTCTTCTTTTAGCGCCTCCATTAATTGTGGAGTGCAAGAGATAGTCAGTTGCCTAATTATCCCTTTTTCTTCATAGAGCAGTATAAATCGCTTAGACAAATATTCACGACCTCGATCAATTTATAATGTTTGTTCGTTTGATTTTCTACCTCGTTTAGGTATCATCTGAGACACTCAAGAGCTTCAGACTTATGTAAAATCAAATAGGCATAATCATATCTTGAATAATCAACTATAAAGGTAATAAAAATACCACACTTTGTGTCTCTCCCTCACACTCATCAGACCGCATATATCGGAATATAATAATTACAATGGTTTTCCAACTCTAGTTCTCATATAGAAAGGCTTTCTCGTTGCCCTACCAGCTAGACAATTTTCTCATAGTGATATTTCCATATTTGGAATGGCACCTAACGACCATTCTTTGTCTAATTTAATCATTATATTTTAATTAATGTGTCATAATCTAACATGCTAGGAGTTTATGTCAACATTTCTTGAAGAAATAGCAGAGCATTCACCAATAATTATCAAAAACAAAGAACCGTTTTAAACAAGAAAGCGAAACCATAAAGGACTAAGTTGCTAAAAATGTCTGCAACTTCACCAAGAAGGTTCACATCAAACCTAAATTTTAAAAGGCATATGACAGAAAACAAGTTTCGTCAAATGTCAAGGGCATAAAGCACATAATGGAGTATAAAGTTATTTCCACCACGTAGAGTAAATTTATAGGTGCTTAAAACCTTAACCTCGATTATTGTGTTGTATCCAACGTAAAGCCACATGCTTTGATTCAACAATCGGCATTACTCAATTAAAGATCCTTGATCCTAAGTTACGTGGTCTTTGGATTCCAAGCCAATAATCCAAGAAGAAGAAACAGGGTCTGCCAGAGAGAAAAAATGAGAAAACTTGTGAATTCACATAATTCACTAATACCATTTCACCCTCAGTTTGTTTTGAATAGTCATATGTGAAATGACCTATTTTTTGGCAGACGAAGCAAATGACCTCCATCAGGTTTAGCTTCTTCTTTCAGCCTTTGTTTCTCTTCCTTTTGAATTGTTTATTTCCCTAGTTGGGTTGAGGATTGCCCTACTTCCCTTTCATATGAAACTTTATTCCCTTCTTGAAATAAGGCATTGAATGGAAAGTGCTAGCATCCTCAGTGTAATGAGCTTTTCCAAAAGCCTTGTAAACTTCTAAGCTTTCACCTCCAAATTTATGTGCTTGAGTATGTGCTTAGCATCCTCAATGTTTTCATTATGGGTTAGATTTAACATTACATGCTCTCAGCTTCTAGGGAGCAATCTGATGACAGTCTACACTTGTTGTTCATCAAACAAAATATGTCTAGCTTCCTTTAGTTCCTTAACCATATTGGTCATCTCTCTTGGATGTTACTTCATAAGAATGTCTGGCTTAAGCTTATAGAAGTCGAACTTAATCTTCAATCTTCTAAGTTTAGTGGTACAAATACCATAAAACTTAACCTATAAAGCTATCCACATAGCTCGTGGAGTTTTGTACATCTCATACTCGCACATTTTTATTAGCCAGGGCATTCAGAAAAATTGTCCATGCTATGCTATTTTTTCTTGTTCCAAGTTTGGTAAGCCTCGTGATCTCTCCTATGTTGGCCCAAGTTCCCATTTTCATGTTCGACCAAAACATATGTGAGAGGCCTAATAGCATCTTGTTCCTTCAAGATGTACTTGTATTTTACGATGCCAGATATCGCAGTTGTCCCTCATTAAGTTATTCCCCCTTATTTAGTTTACTAATGATGTTCTTGGTTCACTTTTCAGTTCTGTGACAAACTGATCCCACATTTTCAGCGTTCTCTCTACAGAGATATGTACAATAGAACATTTATATTATATATAGCACAAATAAGTATACAATGTCATGCGCTTATATTATTCTCGATCAGAAAATAATGACATTGCAAGACCCATGATCAGGAGCATACGTTTGTATCTCCCATCACACAGAGACAAGCAATACTCATGATACTCTATCGAGAATTCTATATAAGTGCTTTTATTAAACTACGACTCTTAGAAGTCTCATCTTCTAAAAGCTCCCACTTATTAAAAGTATACATAAATTATTCACAAATAACCATGTATTGGTAATTCAAATAAACTTATTTGAATTAAGCTCTTTATTTTGTTCATAAAATAAAGAATTAACACATCAAACAAGGAATAAGAAAATGCAAATATCATATCACTCTATATGAGCGCATAAATAATCTAGCATTGCTTTCGTCTTTTTCCTATGTTTGTGTGATTTGGTCACATAGGGGGTATTGATTCCAGTCGTATTTCTTTAGGGGTCTGCTTTCGAATTTGTCTTTAATTCTTGTTGCTCTTTTATTTATATATATATATATATATATATATATATATATATATATATATATATATATATATATATATATATATATATATATTCCAATAGGATTCTAAGATAGAATTTTGTGTTATTCTTATCAGTCATGTGTTTGGATGTATTTGGCGAGCACACCAAAGATGTCTTTTATATCTTTTAGTTTTGCTGCATCTCTCTCAGCAATATTCATAACTAATGCAGGGTTAGAGGTTAATTCACTTCTTCACCTACCTTTATCACGATTTCATTGAGAAAATTCAGTGAATCTTCAATGATTAAGAGAGGTTCTAGGCGAAGAGGTTTGAAATAATTCCGACGCAAGTCTGGAATCCATTAACTCCTATGAGTCTTATTGAGGATCCTCTTCAGGCTCTTCATCAGGGCCCTCCTTAGGACCTTTTTTAAGGTTGGGTACAAATTCTGGAATTTTCTCATCTAAATATGAGTATTCCAATGTACTATAGTCGGTATTTTCAATGCTACTAGAAGCCTCTTACCTTAATTTAACTTAAAACAAAATAATAAAATTATTTTGAATTTTCTGGAATAATTCAATTTTTTTATGTAAAAAATTCCAGGAAAAGCACTAAAATACTTATAAATTGATCCTGAACGACTTCAAAAATAGGCTAATTATATATCAAAATAAATATCTTAATTTTTTTTTTTTGGATTTTTAGAGACAAACGACCCCCGGATCGGAGGCCGGACGCATCCTTACGTGCCCTGAGAAGAAAAAAATTTTCAAATTTTATTTTTTTAAGTAACGCGTATAATCCACGCGCCACTATGGAGGCCATTGCCGGTGACACGCGCCGCCCCGCCGGCTTCCTCTAGCCGATAGAAGTTGGGAAGTATGCCCCACGCGCCGATCAGAGGTGCCAGGTCGCCACACGCGCCACGTGGCACTTCTAAACTTATTCCCCCTTTTTTTATTAATTTATAATTTGGGCCTAGCCAAAAAAAAATTTTCTTCTCTTCTGTTAATACAATTTGGGTCCAACCCAAATTGTTTTTTTAAAATTAAGTATTAACAAATTTAGGCATTAACCCCGTTTTTTATTTTATTTTTTTTAACAGTTTTTTGGCGGCGATTTTGAAACTACCGCTAGAAACCGCTGCAAACATTGTTATTATATTTTTGAATTTTAGGCGGCGGTACTTAAACTGCCGCGCTAGAAAGGCAACGGTTATTTAACCGCTGCTTTCATCTTCAACCTCCACTTTTCCAGAATCCAGCGACCGGGAACGGTGGAGTTCGCCGGAAAACTTCTGTCTTCAATATCTCAGCCGTTTGAACTCCGCTTTTCGCAAAATTTATGTTGTTTTCACTCTATTTTTTGTGCTCCACACATTGGGATAAATTTTGAAGCCTGAAAACTTCATTTTATTGAACGCAATTTTCAAACCCGAAAATTCGATTCTCCATAACTTTGTGGTTCGGAGTCCGTTTTATGTAAAATTCATGTCATTCTCTTAGTGCTTTTATCCTCTATCTAATGATAGAATTTCGAAGCATGCAAAACACAATTCTACAATTGCTTATTTTGGAATAATTTCATGTTTGGCCACTAATTTTGCATGTTATCATGTTCATAATTATCAGTCTTTGAATCAAAGATTAAGTTCATGTGTTTCCATATACATTTAACATATTTCTTATGATTTAAAAAGAAAATTACAATGAGAATAAACTCATATATATATATATATATATATATATATATGCATTCAACAAGTATTTATAGTATATCAACATGCTGATTTTATCATATGCATTCATCAAACACAGCGAAAGTTGTAAAGAACCAGGCTCTGATGCCACTGATGGATTTCGGGCGTACCTGGATGTCATATTCAAGTAGCCACGCCCGATTCGGTCACAATGACGGACTCGGATCATGATACACAGCAAATGCACTCTTGTGGGGAGGAGAAGAGAAGAGAGACAAGAGGAAGTTCTGGTTGTGGTTTTCTCAACGTAAAAAGAGAATGAAATCAGTTTTGCATATACTCATCCTTTTTTATATGGAAAAAACTTAGGTTCATTTCTTTATGTCTATTACATCCAATTCCACCAATCATATATGGTATTTACACTCTCTCTCTTCTATTATTGGTTATATAAAATGTGATCTTCTATATTCTCTCTCTACTATGATTGGTCATTTAAACACTTTTTGCCACGTGTCATATTTATATTGGAGAATTGGATGTAATGGATATAAGGAAATGAACCTAAGTTTTTTCCTTTTTATATATACACTAATCATTGTTCCCACCTTTTAATTTTAAATAAATACAAATTTTACACTCCATAAACCCATTAGTTTATGGTATTTCCAATAAAACCCCAAAATTCAAATGGGCTTGGGTCTAATCCACCAAGGGTGGGCCGACCCATTTTCCTACACTCTTTTATCAATAAGGGAATACAAGAGAAACTCAAACTTTTTACACTCTCTAAATGTAGATAATACCCTGACACTAAGCTCCACAAGAGAATTCTCAAATGGAAAAAATATAACACTTTAGCCTATTACTCTTATTTTGAGACTTGATATAAATAAGAGTATAATACATGAAAAATAGCCGTTGGAGCATTAACTCACAAAAGAGCCGTTGGAGAAAATTGTACACCCTTGGAGATCAATTAGAAAGCTTGAATTGATGAATCAAAATTGCAAACCGTAAGCTGCACAAATTTCTTCACTAAAGAAATAAAAATCATTTATACCAATTTGCTTGATTCAATCTCATTTGAAAAGTCAACATAATATATAATAATAAATTAATACAATACGAATCAATTAATTTATGATGCACGATCAATATCTTTATATTTATAGTTCTTGATTTTTATAAGATAAAATAATTATATTTTATGTAATTGTAACTTATTTTTCGTTCAGACAATTCATAGTGTCAAATGAGGATCGCAAGGGGTTGTTGCGTTGGGGGACTTGTCTTTAGGTTAAGACCTAGATGCATACGTACCCTTATGTAGGGATCAAAGTCCACGTAGTTTGAAGGGGGTTCATGGTGGCCGTTAGGCAAGAGTGTTACCTGTAGTGCCGTGTGCGGCTAAGACGTGAATGTGTTCCCCGGGCGGGCAAGCCACCTGTTGGAGGTTTCCTTAGAGGAATGAGAGAGCTTAGGTCTCTATGATGAGCTGCTCAGAGCATGATGATAGATGTATCCCGCGAGGGCAGAAGAACATTGATAGTTTAACCTTGTAAGGTGATTGATTAGGCTTATTGTGTTGTGAGATGTTCGGTGTGTATTTTGTCTTGCTTCTGGAATGTCCTCCTTCAGTCCCCTTGGTGAAGGATATTTATACTCGAAGTAGAAGAGAACGTGGTCGACCCACGTTCTTGAACCTTGAGCTCGACCCACGATCTGGAGAGTTAACCCACGTCTCCAATGCAGGAGATTATGAGGGTGATTGTGGAGAGAAGCCACGTTTGGGTTCATCGAGCGGTGCCACATGTCACTGATCTGAGGTCTGGTAAACCTTCTAGAAGGCCAGTGCCACGTGTCCAAAGGAGGGAATTATTATAGAATTACAATAATTATACACATGATTTTCTTATCATTCAAAACTATATCTTATGATGCATGAAACTTTGGGACTAACAATACCAAACTGCTTACCACTTGGACCAACTCCTTATTGGCTTATGTGTGTATATATATATAATATATAACAAAAAAAAATACTTTTTTAAGAGAAATAAGACTGTTTAATTAAATCATGTAATTATTTTATTTCAATTAAAATAACATTAAAGAAAATGTTCTCAAAACTCAAATCCATCTAAATTTACACAATACTTTTTTTTTTAATCATTTTGCACGACTAAACTCTTAACATATCACAAATTCATGTAAGATTTGAATGGACTTAAATTTATAAGAACACCACTAAAAAAAGAAATTTCATTATTTTTAGAAGGTTAAATTATATATTTAGTCCTAATTTTGTTAACTCTATTGTATATTTAATAATGTAATAGCCACTAATTAATTGGTTATGTCTTGGAAATATTAGTCAAAATTCAATCTATAAAACATTTATCGTAGGGTTTTTGTCCACTTATAGCACTTTCCAATATCTTATTATTATCATTATCACTTTTTAAATCTTATTTTTCAATATATACCAAACGCATTGTTCACGTCCCAATTCGCCGTTGGCAACGGCGAATTGGAAGTAAACGGAAAAACCTCCCAATTCACCGTTGACTGGTCAGCCTTGCTTACGTGGCTGATGCGTAGCTACCACGTGCCCAATTCGCCGTTGGGGACGGCGAATTGGGCACGGACTTTTGAAATTCGAATTTATTGCCCCCAATTCGTCGTTGGCAACGGCAAATTGGAGACAGTATTTGCATCCCGCTTCCCAATTCGCCTTGGTATCCGTCCTCTCTCCCACTTCGACTTCTCCCTCTCCTTCCTGCCTTCCTCCTTCCTCCTCTCTCACTCTCAATCTCTGACTCTCTCACTCTCATCCTACTAAACCTCGCTGTGTCCCTTTTTTTATTAGGTCAAAGGTTCATTTTGGTTCTTTATGTTTCATTCAAGTTTTAAATTAGTCCTTTATGTTTCAAAAGTTTTAAATTAGTTCTTTATCTTTCCCAGAAGTTCTAAATTGGTCATTCCGTCCAAAATCCGTCAATTTATTAAATTAACTGCTGACGTGGCGTGCAAAGGTGGATACATAATCTCTCCTACATGTATCAGATAGCTAACGTGCCCTTAGACACGCCAAAAACACTCAAACGACGTCGTTTAAGCCAAAAATAAAATCGTACTTTGAAGACCAATATGAAATATAAAAGACTAATATAAGATTTTAATGAAATATAAATGACCAATATAGAACTTTAATGAAACATAAAGGACCAATATAGAAAAACTTGAAGGACAAATATAAAACTTTTGGAAAAGATAAAGGACCAATATATAACTTTTGAAAAATAAACGACCAATTTAAAATTTGGGTGAAACATAAAAGATCAAAATGGGAATTTGACCTTTTTATTATGTTGTTTTTGCAGTATTTTGACTTCATGGAGACCATTATATATATATATATATATATATATATATATATATATATATGTGCTTTGAACTTAGAGTACTCCTTTGGAATTATAGTGAATTTTGACTCACGACTTCTCAGTCATTGGATCTATTTTGATATCTTTGTCGTCTTAAATTTTTTTTTAAAAAAAAAAAACTGTTTTCATACAAATTTCAAAATAGATCTAAAGATTGAAAGATAATAAGTCAAAACTCGCCATGTCTCCATATCGATACACTTTAACTTAATTGGCAAAATCTGAGAAAAGAATGAGAGCAAATGTTAAAAAAAATCATAAAGAGTATATTTTAAAACAAGCCAAGTTTGTTTGAGAAATACGGTATTCTGTATGAAGAGTCACAAATCTATATGGCACTTAAATCTTAACCAAATTCAACTTTAAAATAAACATTATCTTTGTGAACTAAGGGAATTTTTTTTTTATGCAGAAAAGAAAATGAGAATAAATTTAATGTATTTGCCAGTAAAAATTTGGAATGAAAATGAAATGAGAATGTATTAAAATTATCACTTTATTCCTTATATTAAAATAATAAAAAAAATTAAAATTATATCAAATCAAAGGGTATAATAGACATTTTATATATATATATATATATATATATATTTTAACGGACGGCCCTTAAAATAAAGCTTCCTCCGTTGCAATTTACTCAACTTCACCCTATTAGTCATCAATTTCTGCTGGTGTTAATACCCTGCAACATAAGCATATGCTAATTAGTGTGTAAACATCTTACAACTTAAAAAGACTTTTTTTTTTTCATTTCATAGGCTTTTAAAAATTTACTCCTACATCAATCATAACTTTCTCTTGCTAAGAGTGGGTGGGGCACTTAAAAATTTAAAACATCTTCCAGGAAGAAAACGGGCACTTAAAAATTTACTCCTACATCAAACTCTTGCTAAGAGAAAATACCATCTCTTTCTACTATTAAAGGAAATTTTGTACACATGGAAGATTAGACCCAACCCAGATACACTTGACGCCAAAAAAATGGGAAGAATAAGTAAAATGTTTCAAGTATGCTAATGTAGCTTGGTGTAACACAAATTAGTAATGTAAAATTTTTTAAATGATCTAAAAATTCATAGAAGTTATGATCTTTATATGATATATAAGTTAAAATTAGTATAAGAAATCAAACTTCTTTTCTTAAAAAAGATGGTCAAATGTTCATTTTGGTCCTATATATTTCATTCAAGTTTCAAATTAATCCTTCATGTTTTAAAAGTTTTAAATTATGTTTTCCAAAAGTTCTAAATTAGTTGTTCCGTCCAAATCTGTCAATTTCTTAAATTAACTGCTGACGTGGCGTGCCAAGGTAGATACATAATCTCTCATATGTGTATCAAATGGCAGACGTGGCTTTAGACATACCAAAAACACCCAAACGACATCGTTTAAGCCAAAAATAAAACCATGCTGAGAAGACCAATATGAAACTCTAATGAAATATAAAAGACTAATATAAAATTTCAATGAAACATAAATGACTAATATAGAACTTCAATGAAACATAAATGACCAATATAGAACTTGAATAAATATAAAGGAACAATATAGAACTTTAATGAAACCTGAAGGACAAATATAAAACTTTTGGGAAACACAAATGACCAATATAAAACTTTTGAAAGATAAAAGACCAATTTAGAACTTGGGTAAAACATAGAGGACCAAAATAGACATTTGACCTAAAAAAATACTTCGGCCACATTTTTATTAGAAGTACCCATCCATACCGCAACAATGATGGACAAAGAAAACAAGAGGGGAAAAAAATCAAACAGGGTAACAACTAATAAGCACAAAGTTAGAAAGTACAAAATCATAGAAACCATTATATCTTGTAAGAAAGCACCAATTATGCCGATTTCAATATTTTTTCCTGAGATTTGTCCTTCAAATCTACATGACAGAAACAATCGATAAATTGTATGATAGAAAAGGCTAAAAAAAATTTAAAAACAAAATAGTGAGTAATTCTCCCAAATCCCTAAAACAAAGAGGGAAAATCAATTGCTTTTGAAAATTTGAATGGCTATTGAAACTTCCCTATGGGAATAAGATATTGTTTTCTTATAATGGTATGCTCCTACCCTTCCTTCAGGGTCAATATAGCCGTGTGTACTGCATCATCTAGCTCCATATCATCTGTGTACCTACATAATAGAAACAATCAACTCTCCAAGGTTGAAATTATCAAAAGAAAAATTGAAAGAAAAAGATATGCTCATTATAATTATCATTACAAAAGACAAATAAACCAGAATGCAGTAAATTAGAAACAGAACAAGGACTATGCTCAATATTAGTATTTGTTTGACGCGATGAGTATATTTGCACAATCTTACCCCACAAGGCGGGGGTTCGAATCCTATAACTGATGTGAGGGTCTTATTGGTGGGTGATATGTAAATCCTCTTGTGGGGTCGGCTATATAGATCAAGCAACGCCAACATGTTCTGTCTTTACTCATTTCTGTTATGATATGTATATATTAGGTGTAAATAGAGTTGACTAAGATGATATTATAGAGTGATCTTAGGGATTCAGATTTGATTAGTTTTTATTGTAGTTTCCTATTTTAGGTTTTTCTACTTGTATATATACATGTAACTTGTATAATGCAATACACACTTAAATTCCCTCATTTTCTTATTCACATGGTATCAGAGCGATAACTTGTGAGGAATGCTTCTTGTGTTTCTGGGTTCAAGGGGTGTATTCAGGAAGTCAGTAGTCAGTACTAACTATTAACACTCATGAGCGCTTGGAGGTTCACCGTGGAAGGTGGCTGTGCACTACACCGCCGGCAAGGGAAGGGACAGACGGCGTTTTCCGGCATTTCCCTGGTGGTCCGACGTCCAGCGGACCTGCGCGTGAAGCACACGCGCCGATAGCCCTTGCTGCTCTGCGTGGCGCGTGAAGGCCATGCGCGTCTTCTGGTGGCCGCACTCCGTACGTCGTTGTTGTTCCGTGTTCGCCGGCGACTGTCTAAGCCATTGGTGGTGTCTCACGACAGTTTTGACCCCGTTTTAGGTGCGGGCTAGCTTGGTGGTAACTCTGTTTTGCTGTTACGTTAGCTACTGCTTCTCCGTTTTGCTGTTACATTAGGTTCAGAAGTTGTTCTTATTTTTCTTGGTGATTTGTTGAGGTTTGAGGTGGTGGTTCACGGAGTTTCAGTATTTGGTCATTGGAGATCTAGTCTTTTTACCTTATTTTTTGTGATTTCGGCATTGTGACCACGACCTTGTGAGATTTGTTAGAGAAGGAAACGTAATGACCCTTGTCACATAATTGACTAATACTTAATAGATTGTGCTTGAGTCCTTTTACCAAGTAAACTTCTTGAATTTATAAACAGTCATTTACCTTTACTTTACCGATTCCTTTTATCTTTCCTTGGCTGTTGTCTCCAAATGTTACAGTACCTAGGTCTTTGGATGTAAAGGAGATGAAATTTCTAGGGTTTCCTGTCATGTGCCTGGAACATCCTGAGTCAATGAACCAGGGTTCTCCAGACTCCTTCAACACAAAGAGTTTCTTTTAGGTCCCCAAGTACTTTTGGGTCCTGATTTGGTTAGTACAGTCCCTTTTGGAACCCACACTTGTCTAATAATTTTCCTGTTATTTCTGCAAGTATAAGAAATGTGACCTTTTTGTCTACATATGTAGCATATTCTATTTTCTACTTGATTGGTTCGATTATGCAGAGAACTCCTATAGCTTTGCCTTCTGTAATTGAAGGTCTTGACCTTGGCTTGCCTCTTAGGAGTATGATTCTTTAAGGTTTCTTTAACTGGTTTAGTACTCTTTTGAAATCCTAATCCAGTTTTATCGTTTGGACTCCTCTGACTTCCTAAAATCAAATTTAATTTTTCTTCTCCTTTTACAAATTGTTCTAGATCATGGTTTAGCTTATCAATAGTAGCCTTAAGTTTCCTATTTTCAGTGATGAGAGCTGACATGGAGTATTCCTTTTCCATTGATTTTATTTTTTCTTCCAAGGCTTCCTTTTCTAACTTGATTGACCCGAAGGCTTTTAAATCTTTTGAATGCGAGACTTTCAGTTCGCCATATTTTTCAAGAATCTTTAATGAATCTTCTAATAAATTGTTATAAGTCTCAAGCAATTCATCAAAGGAAGGGTTAGTTTCAGTTACCTCAGATTCTTTTTCTGTTTCACCGTCTCTTGGCATTAGACAGAGGTTTGCCGTTTCTTTTTGGGGTGATTCTTTTGATTCCTCATCATCCTCGGGGAAATCATCATCACTCCGGGTCGACAGCAGTCCCTTCCTTTTGTCTCTTCCACTTTTCAATTGTGGACATTCGGCTTTGATATGACCTGGTTTATTGCATTCGTAACATGTGATTTTTGATGAGCCAGCTCCCTTCTTCCACGAGCTGTTTTTGTACTTCTTGTAAATATTGTACAGCTTTCGTGTTATGAGTGCCATCTCCCTATCCTCATCCGGGTCAGTGTTGCCCTTTTCTTCTTCATCATTATGAGTTCGTACTTTTAGTGCGATTGACTCCTCCTTCTTTAACTCCTGTTGATCATCCTTCAGAAACGTACTTTCGTAGGCCATGAGGTTTCCTCTTAGTTGGTCGTAGATAGTGTCCCTCAGTCTACCGCTTTCTTGAATAGCTACAACTTTTGGCCTCCATTCATACGTGAGACTCCTGATGATTTTGCGACACAGTTCTTCATTGGTGAATTTCTTCCCCAGTGCATCTAAGCCATTCACAATTCTTCCGAACCTGGAGTACATTTCCTCTATAGATTCTCCTTATTTCATTTTGAAGTTGTCAAATTCATTGATGAACATGTCCATCCGATTGAGTCTGACGTCTTCTGTTCCCTCGTAGGTAACTTCCAATTTTTCCCAGATTTCTTTTGCTGTAGTACATTTGGATATCTTTGAGTATTCTTCTGCATTCACAGCACAATATAGAATATTAATAGCCTTTTTGTTTAAACTGGAGTTTTTCTTATCTTCCTCAGTCCATTTCCTCCGTGGCTTTGGTTGGTTGACTCCATCAACTTCCTTGGTGATCTCCCTTGGCCCTTCTTCAATGATATTCCATATATCTTCATCCAGTGCTTGAATAAAGATGGTCATTCTGTTTTTCCAGTACGCAAAATTCTTTCCGTCGAACAGGGTTGGACGTTGGAATGACTGTCCTTCACCGAGGATGACTTGGTTTTCCATTTCCTGGCAGGTATCTTTTCTCCTTGGTTGTTAAACCTGTATACACAAACAGCAGAGACCTCCTCTGATACCAAATGTTAGTCAGGAATTAACCAAGAGGGGGGTGAATTGGTTTATTGAATTTAAAATATTTCTTTTCTTCTTTCTCCCTTAATCAGGAATCTGTTAATATATTAGGAGTCTAAGTGTAAAAGCCGAATTTACCAGAGATAGAAAAGATAGGGGCACCACCAATTTTTATGGAGAGGTTCACTATCCAAGTATGCTTGTATAGCTACGTCCTCTCCCCTTCTACCAACCAGCTAGAAGGATTCTATTTAATAAACAATTCGCACTAATACTTTGGCAACCCAAGCTTCCTTGAGAAAGCACACCTGCTTTTATGCAAATAACCAGAATGGAATAAATACAGCTCAATTGAATTTAGTATACTGAATCTCCACAGCAGTTTTGATCCTCTCAGAATCACCAACTACTTCTATCCGAGGAATCTCAGTGCACTAACTTCATGAACTACAATTCACACCTCACAACGTATTTAATGATTCTGTTACCCTTAGGAAACCTTGACACCTCAAGGACGAGCTACACGTACAACTTTTACTCCTAGCAACACTAATCCTTAAATACTATCACAATGATATTAGAATGAATTAAAACAGACTCCTACTCATTGTTCTGAACACTTAGTTTACAGAAATAGTTATGATCACACAGTGATGAGGAGATGAATATTGCTGAAGTTTTTCGGGGCACTCAGCCTTTTTCTTGATAGATTGCTGCTTGCTTATAACTTGGTTAATATAGCCACTTTCTTTACTAGCCGTTACTCCCCTTTTTTCTTTGATTTTTCAGATCGACGCTCCTCCCCCACGATTTCTGCTTTACTTATCTAAGAGGCAATGAGTTTTCAATGAAGATAGATGAACGAACTTCTGGTTAATGCTTGTGTTCATTGTTTCTTTATGGCTGGGAAGATGAGGCTGCATCACATCCTGCACTTTTCTTTACCTTACCTACTAGTAGTTATGATTACATATGTATGCAGAGGTATGGGCAAGGGGAGACAGATAAGCACGCCTATTTCCTCTTTCTTTTTACTAAAAGATAAGTCAACTCTTTTCATAATTGGGCCGAGTAGATAGGATTAACATACTGAATATTTACTTTGGGCCCATCACACATTTTGACATATCAAAACATAGGTTCTAACCCAAGGTGGGCTTTTTGGTTCAACAACTTGTATAATGCAATACACACTGAAATTCCCTCATTTTCTGATTCACAATTTCTAAAATTAGGAATGCAACAATAATACAAGGAAACTATGACACAAGTGTATGTCACCTACAACTAACAACACAAAATGGATACAAATCACATTTTCCTACAACGTTGTTATCAATGAACAGAGCAACATACCTCTTCTCAAGAAATGTCTTAGCATTAGAAACATTCTTCCTGTAAGTATTCAGGCGTACCTGTAGAATCCGACTTGATTATTGCAAGTACCTATGCATGCTCTGGTTATCTGCGTCGAACATACATCACTGGATTCACTGTACACAGCAAATGCACTCTAATGGAGCATGTCCAAAGAGACTAGAAGGAGCAAAGTTTTGGGTCTGAGACAATGTGTTTTTGCATCAGTTTTCTCTGATCAAAACTTCCCACATTTTATCACGTATATTTTATTTGCTCCCACTTCAAAAATCAACTAGGGTGAAAATCACCTTATTTAACCCACATATATTTCTTATTTGCATAAGTGCTCCAATATCATTTTTGGGCTTGGGTCCAATCCACCAAGAAAAATATGAGCCGGATGGGTCCACCTACAGCACAAACAAATTGTACCAAACAACATTATCTTATGTTCTTCTTCTTTCTACATACAAACTAGTTATTTAACTTATTTTAAACAATTCCACGTGCAAGAAGAAAAATCTCAGCATTGAAGGAAAAGAGTGGAAAAAAACTCAATTCATTCTCTGGGCTAATCATTTTATATTTACACAGTATAAGTAATTAAAAGAATAGGATTATCCTGACCTAAAAACATCAGTTGCAATAGAAAGAAATAAATGTAATGTATAATAAAATTATAAACTTCCCAAAGTTTACATTATATAGGATTATCCTAGACTCTTTATGAAAAAAAACAGCCCATATATGTCATAATGTGCTTACTGCTTTAAAATTTTCAGCCAGAACCCAGAAGGGAGAAAAAGTATTAATCAGGTCATAAATGCATTAGCAATAAAATTTTCATGGTCACATTGGGCGATACATTTTGACATACCTGAAATAATTGTGGTCCTTTATCATCAAACTGAGCAACCAGCAGGGATACTCAACACAATAAGGTGGGGTTTGGTATCTGATGGGTATTTTAATGAGAAGTGAAAGTGGAAGTAAGGTTCCGTTTAGTATGCTAGGTAGAGGGAAGCTGAGAGGGAAGATGAGTGTGAGCTTCCCTTCGTGATGGGGAGGGAAGAAGAGGGAAGGTGAGGTGAGGCGAGGCGAGGTTTAAAGACCAAAATACCCTTAAAACATTTGTGGCTTTTAAAAAATTAAGGACAAAAAAAGTTTCATACTTTTATCTTCTATTTCCTTATCTTCTTCCCACCATACCAAACAATTTTACTTCTACATTTCCCTGCATACCAAACATACTTTTTATTACTTACTTCCACTTTCATTTCCACTTCCCACTAAAACACTCACCGGATACCAAACAACACCTAAGTGATAAAAAGTATGTTTAGTATGCAGGGAAATGGAAGTGGAATGTAAAATAATATTGTTTGGTATGGTGGGAAGAAGATAGAGAAATAGAAGATAAAAGTATGAAAAACCTTTTTTGCCCTTACTTTTTTAAAAGTTACAAATTTTTTAAGGACATTTTGGTCTTTAAAACTCACCTCACCTCACCAGTTCTGCAACCATACCAAACATGTATTAAGAGTAGCTCACCTCACTTTCCTTGCTTTGCAGCCATACCAAGCGAGCTCTAACAGAAGTATAAGAATTCCAACGAAAACAAAGGGGAAAAAAGTACAAAAAAAGGGGCATTTCTACATGTACAGTAATTAGGCACATGATCCATCTTAGTTCATATCTGAATTGCAAAAGCTTATTTTTTTACAAATGCTTATTGAGGGTTCATCAATACCAAGATGGATAACGTCGTGTTCAAGTTTTAAAGTGGAAGATCTTCTGAAGCATCCAATTTCTATTGGAATCTAAATACTTATTTAAAATATATCTTCAAAAGCAAATCAAAACAATCAGAGACTCAATTTCTATTGGAGAAAACTGTTTTAGGCTGTAAAATGCAACCATCCCTCCACGTCATTGCCATGCCATCTTCTATTGAAGAAAACACGTCATCACGGACGATGAAATAGAAGATGGCATGGCAATGACGTGGAGTGATACGTCAGCTTAAATGGACACGTAGGAGAGATGATATGTCCACCTCGACACGCCACTTCACGACAGAGAAATTGTACAGTTTTGATGCAGTTTTAGCTGGCCCTTCTAAGCTATTACTATTATATGTAGGGTACGTTCTTTATGCAGAAACGAAAAGGGAAAGGAAATGCATTTATTGTGTTTGTTAGTAAAAGTTGAGAATGAAAATGGAATGAAAATGTATTAAAATTACTACTTTACCCCTTATATTAAAATAATGAAAAGAAAAGAAAGTTATGATTGTGTCAAATCAATGGATATAATAGACATTTTGTATTTTCTTTTTCCTTTTTTAATTATATACATTTTTTAAGATAGAAATAAAAAAGTGAGTAACATGTAGGGTCTACATGATATTTTTTTTTTCATTGGCTTTTTCTATTGTAAAGAACACACCTGTAGTCTCTCCCTGGGAAGATACCTTATCCTCCTAAAATATTTTTTAAAAGTAAAAAAAGACTAACAATGGACATCATACTTACCCCATCGGAGTTATGTATTACTTGTTACTCTTCCTAAACCATGTTAATGATGCACTCAAGCATGTAGTTATATGACATTAATAAATAATAAACACTGATGGGATATCTCTGACAAGACCTACCGCAACCAGAGGACCACCGCACTCTGGTCACCGCCTCACAGCTGTCAGTCTCTTCACCTGACACGCATCACCGCCTCCCACTTTTCACCCCTCTCCACACTGCACGCCACCACCTAACACTGTATGGCTCCACCTTCAGCCCATCCCGATCACCACGATGCACAGTACCGGCTCCAACCACTCCTGTACAAGCCGGGAGCCCTTATATAAACCCAAACGAATGAGTAGACATGATTGAGGAAGAAAAGAGAAAAGCGGAGTAATACCTGCCATGGGGAAGAAGCACCAATCAGAAAAAGCCCGAAGAAACAAACACCTAAGGCAAAAAGCAGGAAAATTCAAAAATAAGAAAAGGCCAAAAATAATAAAACTTAAAGAAAAAGAACATACGGAACCGGATCAACCTCAGCAACCCAGAAGGAGAGCGGCTCCAAGCAGCAAGGACGGCGAGCAACTCCAAAGCCGAGCGGCCAGGAAGCAAAGAAGCGGCGGATCGCAGCTCCCAAAGCCGAGCGGCCAACAAGCAGAGAAGCGACGGATTTGCAGATCAAGAATCAAAAACAAGACCTGCAAAACGACGGATCGGATTCCAGCTCCGAAACGGCAGAAGAGCAGCGCCGGCGGACAAAAACGGACGGCTCCAGCAGAGAAGGACTACGACGCGGCAGGAAGCACACTAGCAAACCATCGGATCGACGGCAGAAGGAAGACCCACGGGTCCGAAAAACCACAGCAACGTTGAATGTGTAGACTTAAGCGGCTGAAGCGAAGCGGAGCGGAGTCACGGCGACTCAGCGGCGGAGCAAGCAAATCCACTCCAACGGCGACGTGAAGCAGCAAAACAGCGACAGATCTACCCACAGCAACAGATCGGCGGCCGGAAAGTGGAACGACAGTAAATTCCTCCGACGGCCAACACGGCTCCGAACAAAGGCGCACGACCAGCACCCAACAAAGGCGCACGGCGAGCAGTGGCGGACAGCCCAGCAAAGGCGCACGGCCAGCGGACGGCTCTCGGACAGTTTGGACAGCAGCAAGAAGCAGAGAAAGGAAAGAGAAGCAAAAGGAAAGAGAAGCAAAGAGAGAAAATATAGAAAGAAGCAGAGAGAGAGAAAATAAATAAATAGGAAGAAGTAGGAGAAGGATGGAGGATGAAGAAAAAGGCACAAAAAGCAAGTTTATATAGCAAAAAATATATTATCATAATGATAGAAATATCAGGCATCACTTACCCAGAAACGCAGGGACTAACACCAAAATAAAAGTCACGCAACTCTGCCTTACCGGACCACGCAACTTAGGGGACTACTGATGGGATATCTCCGACAAGACCTACCGCAACCAGAGGACCACCGCACTCTGGTCACCGCCTCACAGCTATCAGTCTCATCACCTGACACGCATCACCCCCTCCCATTGTTCACCCCTCTCCACACTGCACGACATCATCTAACTCTATATGGCTCCACCTTCAGCCCATCTCGATCACCATGATGCACTGCACCAGCTCCAACCACTCCTATACATGCCGGGAGCCCCTATATAAACCCACATAGCCTCCAAATCCAGACACCCTGAATCACACTTAGGAATTCTCTGGCTAAGTCTATTAACAGGACCCATCAAACACAATTTTGTACAATAAAATTGTGCAGAAATCAGAATTAAGAGAAGGAAATTGAATAGAAAGCCAATGCTCCAGTCAAGGTCTCAATTTATGGGATGACATCCATAATTTTATCTCATACAAAATAATGGTTTACAAAAATCAGAGAGTAGCTTGCCATGACCAAATTGAATTATACTGCAACCTCAGACCTATCCATATTCATAAAGATTCGACAGAGTTTTTACGTTGGCTGTCGACTACCTAACACAACCCTCCTCCTTTATCCGGGCTTGGGACCGGCTATGCAAGCATAGGCGGAGTTACTGCAACCTCAGACCTAAATCAATAAAAGCTGTCACACAGCCACATGAATCTTTTAGCAAAGAGCTCACTTCTTTGCAATAGAAATGACTAACAACTTCATGTTTTTGATAGAATAGTCCCTAACTACAAGATCATGGAAGTTTGGAAAATTAGATATTGGCATAATGCATATTCAGAAACACTATATTTTGATTGAAATATATCTTGTTCATTCATCTAATCTTTTAAAAAATTTTAAGGTTAAAGTACCATTGCTGCCCCCAAACTATGCTGCAATGCTTATTCCTAACCACAAACTTTTTTCGGTTCATGCCTACCCCAAAACTTTCAATTTTGCTCACACCTGCCCTTTTTTCTAACACCGTTAACTTGTTTGACGAATTTTGCTGACGTGGACGATGAATAGGTATTTTTTTGCCATGTCATTGTCCACCTCACATTTAACTTTTTACTTTTATAAAAAAAAAAATAAACATAATCTCTCCTTACGAGGGTAGTAAGAAGTTTGGGTTTTTTTTTATCATGTTTATTTTTTAAATAAAAGTAAAAAATTAAATGTGAGGTGGACAATGAGGTAGATAATGACTTGGCAAAAAAATACCCATTCATCGTCCATGTCAGCAAAATTCATCTAGCATGTTAACGGTGTTAGCAAAAAGGGCAAGCATGAACAAAATTGAAAGTTTTGGATCGAAAAAAAAAATTTAGGGATAGAAATGAACATTGTAACATAGTTAGGGGGTAGCAAGGTACTTTACCCAATTTTTAATTATGTCAACACTAGTCCTTCTGTGAGTGTTTAAATACAAGTTAATTTTTTAAAATGGGTTCGTCACTTCACTTCAGCAGCAACCTTGGTTCCCACCTCACCATTTCAGTTGCTTAGGGGTCATGGAACCCTTCACCTTTATCATTCACTAATATATATAAACTTGTGACCATCAAATACCATAATATAAAATATAAGGCATTTATTGAGGTCTATGAAACCAATTATGTCTAATGAATATTTAAATAAAAAATTATAGAAAGATGTGTCACAAAATAAACGTGTAAACAACACCATTTGGTGTTAATAACTGACTTTTATGGACCTGCAACCAAATACAACAAATACCAGAATCTGTCAAATTTCCAATAAATGATGAGATAGAAATGGAATATCTAAATCGCCTTTAAGCAAGCAAATTAATAAAAACATGAAAAGATGCTCATAAAATATAGATCCTTGAACTACTGAGAAAAATGAATATTTGCCTACTCCACTATGAATAAACTCGGAGAGAAAATAAAACCAATTAGACAACATATACCATACTATCTTTTATCAAACAGGCTAGGTCAAATAATGCCTGACCCTAAAGCATATATTGATAAAAAAGATTGTAGTAAGGTACTCAATCCATTATATAGCCAATAAAAGTAAAAGAAGAATGAAACAGACACAGTAAGCATTAAATTTGGCACAACTTTAGACAGATATATGTATCAAAATACAAAAGTACATGTACATGTTTCTGTATATAGTACATGTGAAGCAGCATCTCAAGAGCAAGTAGTACAACTATTAAGTATTTGGGTAAGGAGTTCAGGGCATACTCAAATACATACTTACATATAGTCATGTTGGACTAAAATCAGCCCCAAATATGTGTTTTTATATGTCAATTAATCATACACAAACTTATTTTTATATGACCAAGACTGTGAGTTCCTTGGGCCAAAGAATATATATAAGCCCAAGAAGCAACGGTCCCATGTTTTGTAAAAGGACAAAACTTATATGCTGTTTTTTACATGCTTTTGGTAAGGTTAACCAATTAAAAAAAGACATGTGTAATTAGTTAACCTTACCAAAAGCATGTAAGCAACAGCACATAAGTTTTTTTCTTTGTAAAATATGTATCTAAAAGAATGTAGTCTGAAGGAAGCATCAGGTGGGGTAAGATGAAAAGTAGCTGTTGTCCTCTTTTCCTTGTTTTATGCATATCAAGTCTAACCTAAAAGCTAGAGTAGGTAAGAGTCTGTTTTGCAGGCTGAGAGACAAAAAGAAGCATGGAACCTACCTCACCTAGTCTAAGAAAGATAAAATCTCTCTCAGAATATCCTGCTCTCAGCTATCCAAAGCAGCAAGTCAGGATCCTTAATTAATGTTGGGAGCGTCCTGCAATAAGTGTGGAGAGAGGGAATAGAGGATTTGAATTCAAAAGTCCCAACGGTTATCTTCCTTGTGCACTACAAGAAAAAACAGGATTAGCTACGGATTTGGCCGTAGCTAATATATGGACGCTAATTGCTACGAATTTTTTTTGTAGCTAATTTTTAATAAAAAAAACGAATGAGTCTGTAGCTAACAGCTAGCGAAAATGCATAGCTATTCCCTAGCTAAATCGACCCCTCCGACGATGGCCGCCGGCGACCTCCTCCACCAGCCTCCAGCGACCTCCCCCTCTATTGACCTCCTCCACCGGTGGCCTCCGGCGGCCCCCTCCTAGGTGTAACAGGAAAAGAAAAGTTTATTATTTAAGGCAAATACTATGTCTTTCTACTATTAAAGAAAATTTTGTACACATGGGCACATGGCAGATTAGACACAACCCAGATAGACTTGGCGCCAAAAAAAAGAAGAATAAGTAAAATGTTTCAAGTATGCTAGTGTAGCTTGGTGTAACACAAATTAGTAATATAAAATTTTTTAAATGATCTAAAAATTCATACAAGTTATGATCTTTATATGATATATAAGTTATAATTAGTATAGAAATCAAATTTCTTTTTCTTAAAAGTTAAAACAAATACTACATCCACATTTTTAAGTACTCTACGGTGTAGCTTGATTTTAGAAGTGCCCATCCATACCGCAATAATGATGGACAAAAAAAAACAAGAGAAAAAATCAAACAAGGTAACAACTAATAAGCACTAAGTTAGAAAGTACAAAAGCATAGAAACCATTATATCAGTTATGCCGATTTCAATATTTTTTCCTGAGATTTGTCCTTCAAATATAGCCGTGTACTGCATCATCTAGCTCCATATCATCTGTGTACCTACATAATAGAAACAATCAACTCTCCAAGGTTGAAATTATCAAAAGAAAAATTGAAAGAAAAAAATATCCTCATTACAATTATCATTACAAAGACAAATAAACCAGAATGCAGTAAATTAGAAACAGAACAAGGACTATGCTCAATATTAGTATTTGTTTGATGCCATAAGTATATGTGCACAATCTTACCCCACAAGACGGGGGTTCGAATCTTATGACCGATGTGAGGGTCTTATTGGTGGGTGATATATAAATCCTCCTGTGGAGTCGGCTATATGGATCAAGCGACGCCAACATGTTCTGTCTTTACTCATTTCCAAAATTAGGAATGCAACAATAATACAAGGAAACTGTGACACAAGTGTATGTCACTTACAACTAACAACACAAAATGGATACAAATCACATTTTCCTACAACGTTTTTATCAATGATAAGAGCAACAAACCTTTTCTCAAGAAATGTCTTAGCATTAGAAACATTCTTCCTGTAACTATTTGGGCGTACCTGTAGAATCTGACTTGATTATTGCAAGTACCCACGCGTGCTCCGGTTATCAGCATCAAACTCAGAGCACTGCACACAGCAAATGCACTCTAATGGAGAATTTCCAAAAGACTAGAAGAGAGCAAAGTTTTGAGTCTGAGAAACAATGTGTTTTTGCGTCAGTTTTCTCTGATCAAAACTTCCCATTATCACATATATTCTAACTACTCCCACTTCAAAAATCAACTAAGGTGAAAATCACCTTATTTAACCCACATATATTTCTTATTTGCATAAGTGCCGCAATATCACTTTTGGGCTTGGATTCAATCCACCAAGGGTGAACTGGCCCATACAGTTACACTTCCTCATTGCAGAGTCTTTCCAAGAAAAATATGAGCTGGATGGGTCCACCTACAGCACGACAAATTGTACCAAACAACATTATCTTATGTTCTTCTTTCTGTACATACAAACTAGTTATTTAACTTTTTTTTTTATAGAAAAGTTATTTAACTTATTTTAAACAATTCCACGTGCAAGAAGAAAAATCTCAGCACTGAAGGGAAAGAGGGGAAAAAAACTCAATTCATTCTCTGGGCTAATCATTTTATATTTATACAGTATAAGTAATTAAAAGAATAGGATTATCCTGACCTAAAAAATCAGTTGCAGGAGAAAGAAATAAATGTAATGTATAATAAAATTGTAAACTTCCCACAGTTTACATTATAGGATTATCCTAGACTCTTTATGAAAACAGCCCATATATGTCACAATGTGCTTACTGCTTTAAAATTTTCAGCCAGAAGGGAGAAAAAGTATTAATCAGGTCATAAATGCATTAGCAATAAAAGTTTCATGGTCACATGGGGTGATACATTTTGACATACCTGAAATAATTGTGGTCCATTATCATCAAACCGAGCAACCAGCAGGGATACTCAACACAATAAAGTGGCGTTGGGTATCCGATGAGTGTTTTAGTGGAAAGTGAAAGTGAAAGTAAGTGATAAAAAGTATGTTTAGTATGCAGAGAAATGGAAGGGAAATGTAAAAGTAATTGGTGAGTTCTTTACAAAGTGGATCGTAATGTCGTCCGGAACCCTTGTCGAGTTGGGGTTTATATAGGGGTGCTGAGGATGCCAAGGTGGCGGTAGTAATGTGCTAGTGGAGTGCTGGGGTTGCCAATCGGTACAGTGTTATTGGTAGACACACAGTGTTCTCGAGCCGTGCACAGTGTAATTTATTGGTGCACAATGTCACGTGGGCGGTGCTGCAATGGTGTGTGACAAGACAGGCGGAGGTTGGATGATGGCGGTGAGAGGTCGACTGCGTAGCTATGTGATGATGCCCCATCAGTAGTCCCCTAAGTCATGCGAGTCTAGTGAAATGGGATCGCTAGGCTTTTTTATTTTGGGTCTTAGTCCCCTACTTTGGAGATACGCTAGTTTTGCATTCTTCTGGGTTGGCAGTGATTTTTTTATCACACAGTAGGTACATATAGTAGGTAACCCTTATCTATTTAAGTACCCTTCACTATTTGTTTTTCCCATCTTCTGCTAAGTACGCCACGCCTTGTCTTTTCCTCTCTTCATCACTCTGGTTTACTTTCTGCTAAGTGCTTGCTTTGCCTTGTCCTTTCCTTTCTTCATCACTTTCCTCTCTCTTTTTTCCTGCTTCTTCTTCTTCTCTTTTCTCTCTTATTCCCTGCTTCTTCTCCTTCGTCCTTCCCGTGCTCGGTCCACCGCGTTTCATAGCTCGTCACATGCCGGTGTAGCTCGCGCGCTTGGTTCGTGCGCGACACCGCAGTCGTTCCCCTGCAGCCACGTGCCGTCTTCTTCGGTTTGATTCGTGCAATCTGTTCGGGTTTCTTGGCATTTTCTTGCAGATCCGGTGTTTTGCTGCAGATCCACTTCGTCATCATTGCGTTCGTGACTCGTCTGCCGTGCTTCGCCGTTAAGCCCGCTGTTCGTTCGCGTCTCGCTCCTTGGCTGCTTGGTCCGCCGCGACTCGCGCGAGCTTCTGCTGTTCCGCGTTTCTGCTTTGTCTGTCACTCGCGGTTCGTGCTTCTTCCTTGCTCTGCTTTCGTGCGCCGTGCTGCCATCGCTTGCCGCGTCGTCCGCCGCTCTGCCACGTCGTCCCCCGTTTGCATCGATACGTACCGCTCTTTAGATCGCGTGTTGCGGTTTGTCAAGCTCTTTTTCTTGTGAAAGCCGTGTGGCTCGTTACTTTCTTTGCCGCCACTGCTCCTGCGCCGTCGTCTGCCGCCATTCTGCTGCCGCCGCCGGTTCGTTTTCTTGGCCCATTGGTTTGCTATTTGTTTGTTGTGGTGGGTTTAAATTTGTTTTGGGTTGGTTTCTATGTCGGCCATTTTTTGTGGGTGCTAACCCGTCGTTACTTTGTTTGCTGCCTGTTTTAATTTTCTGCTTTGCTTGAGTTTGTGCTTGCTTTGTGACTTGGCTGGATTTATTTTTTGACTGACTTAAAGTTGGGCTTTGATGCTGGCGTTTTTCCTTATCGCGGCTGGATTTGTTTGTGTTACTCTTAGGTTGTGGTCTCGTGCTTTTTTCGGACTTGTCCTCCTTCACTACTGCTTCTTTGCCGATGGCTGGTACTATTTGTCTGCCTTTTTCCTTCTGTTATGTCTGATTTATTTTAGTCTGGATTGGTTAGGGATGTGGGTAGTTCCTTAGACACTTCTTTGGCTGTTTCTTCAGCTCCGAAAGATTTATCTGCTATTGCTGCATCTGATGAGGATCCGGGTGTAGTTGAGCCCTGGCTGGTCCACCGTCATATCCCTGAGTCTTGTTCTCATGATCTGTCATGGTTGGATAGCTCTGTCGCTACTCATAAGAGCACTCTGTGTCGCGTGGAACGCATTCGGTCATTGTGGGAATCTTACTTTGCTTCGTATGAGAGTTTTTTAAGGGCCTCTTCTGATGATACTAGCTTGTCCTTAGGTTTATCCCTTGCCAATCCTTGTGCGGACGAGTCTATTTTTTACGAACCTGTGGGTTCTTTCAGTTTTTATCTTTTCCCCCTAGAACACGGTTTTATCATGCCTCCATTTAGTGACTTTGAAGTTGGTGTGTTGGATTACCTTGGGTGTCCTCCTTCTATGCTTTCTCCCAACTGTTGGCTACATATGGGTGGTTTTCAGGCTATCTGTGCGAGGCTTGAGGTTACTCTGACTGTAGAGTCATTTTTTATTTGTACGTAGCTGTTGGTGTGAGAGGGGGGAAACACTTCCATTTTCAGGCTCGGCCCCTTGGGAGGGATAGGTTGATTACCGGGCTACGAGACTCCCTTAGGAATTGGCGGGAAGAGTTCTTTTTTGTTGTTCCTCGAGGGGGAGAGCATCCGCCTTGGTGGTTCACCGCGGACGGGGTACCTAGGTTTCCTTGTGAATCACCTGACCTTGCTGGGAAACGCAAGGTGTGCCCTGCTGACGATGCTCCGGGTGAAAAGTTCGCAAAGAAAAGGAAGGCCAATCAGACCGATAGTGACTTTGTGAAAGAAAGACGTACTTTCTCCGACCACCCTGGGTTTGCTGAGTTTGTTGATGGCTTTTTGCCGCCTCCGTCCTTGGACGAGAGTCAGCTGTCGGGTCTTGCTGGGACCCGTTCCTACGTATCCTGAGGTAGGACTTATTCCTCGTGCTGCTACAAAAGATTCTCTGTTCAACAACCGGTACGATGCGGCTGTTCGTGGGAAATTCTCTTGTTCTCTTGTTCGCGCTTTTCACGATGTCATTACTCAAGACCTGTTGAGGGCTTTATACTGCCAATCATTTTATTGTGAGTTCTCAAACAGCTTTGATGAGTATGAGAATGCGAGGGACAGTAGAAACGCGAAGGCGGTTTAGCGTGCCAGGGAGGTTATGGTTTCTTCGAGGGAAGTGAGGGCTGACTTAGATGCTGCCACGGCCAGGGTGGCGTTGTTGAGCGAGTCCAAGAGGGTGGCTGAGATCGCTCGAGCTGGAGAGGCATCTCAGAGGGCTTTAGTGAGCAGCCTGGAGGCGCAGGTTAGCAGCTTGGAGACAGAGGTGGGCTTGCTTCGTGGCCAGGTTGCTGACAAGGAGAGAGCAATCTCTGCACAATCCTCCGAGGTTAGCGTGCTAAATACTAAGGTTGATTGCTTGAAAAAGCAAGTTATTGATTTGCAGGCGGAAGTAGATGAGGAGATCGACAAGGGCCAAGACGGTGCTCGTTGGGGGTGGGACAACTTTCGCACTCAATTGGAGTATTTAAATCCTAGGCTTGAGTACCGCGCTTCCTCCATGCGTATTGATTGGGAGGTAGTGGATGGCGTCTTCGCACCTATTCCACCTGGCAGGGGTGTCGCGGGGCCAACGAGTGATGATTCTGCTGGCTCGGCCACTGAGCGGGGTGGTGGTTCTGCCGGACCAGCTGTGTCTCCGGAATTTGACTGCGCTCCTAGTGCTGATTCTGTTTTACCCACAGGCAGTGACCCTTTGGTTCTTACAGCCCCATCTCCCCATGGTCCTCCTACTGTAATTTGTCCGGATGGTGCTCCGACGTCCCCGTCATCGGATGAGGCTGTTGCGGCTGCAATTGTTGCTGGTGTTCTAGTTTGTGGGACCGGCTGCGGCACTTCCGATGCGTCCCCCCAAGCCATACCTGCCATTCGTGACTTGGATAGGCCTTTTGATGGTGCTTACTACCAACATACAAAACAGCGGGAATCAAGCCCGGCTAAGGAGGAGCACTAAACAAGTAAGCACCATCAAAAGGCCCATCCAAGTCACAAATGGCAGGTATGGCTCGAGGGGACGCACCAAGAGTGTCGCGACCGGTCTCACGAACTAGGTCACCAGCAGCGGCAGCAGCCTCAACCAATGAAGGGGACACAGGGACACCATCCAGGCAAATTATAGTAGGTGGCCCGTGGAGAGATACAAAATATAGGGCTATAACAACCGAAGAGTCACCACTCGTGGGCAAGACAGAGTCAACAGTAGGAGCGCAGTCAGACCCAGGAGAAATAGCTGGTCCGGCAGAACCACCCCTCTCGGCGGCCGAGTCAGCAGAATCATCACTCACACCCGCCTACTCCGTGACACCCCCTTCAGAAGGAATAGCTGCAAAGACGCCATCCACCACCTCCTAGTCGATACGCATGGAGGAAGCATAGTACTTGAGCCCAGGATTCAAATACTCCAACTGGGCGCGAAAGTTCTCTAACCCCCGACGAGCATCGTCTTGGCCCTTTTCAATCTCCTCATCCACTTCCTCCTGCAATTCAATAACTCGCTTCTCTAAGCAACCAAACTTAGCCTTTAGTGCACTAACCTCGGAAGATTGCGCAGAAATAGCCACCTCCCTATCAACCACCTGGCCACGGAGCAAGCCCACCTGCGTCTCCAAGCTACTAACTTGCACCTCCAGGCTGCCCACCAAAGCCCTCTGAGATGCCTCTGCAGCTCGAGAGATCTCAGCCACCCTCCTAGGCTCGCTCAACTCCGCCTCTAAGAACGCCACCCTGGCTGTGGCAGCATCTAAATCAGCCTTCACCTCCCTGGAAGAAACCATAACCTCCCTAGCGCGTTCCACCGCCATGGCGTTCCTACTATCTCTTGCTTTCTCATACTCCTCAAAGCTTTTGGAGAACTCACAATAAAACGATTGGCAGAACAAAGCCCTCAACAGGTCTCGAGTAATGACATCACGAAAAACGCAAAGCCCATGAGAATAAACAAAATTCTCCATCGCCTCTGGGTCAGGAGAACAGGAAAACTTCCCACGAACCGCTGCAGCCGCATCATATCGGTTATTGAACAAAGAATCTTCTGTAGCCGCACGAGGAATAGGGACCATCTCAGGATACGGAGGAACTGATGTACACGAACGGTTGGCAACAAGACCAGATATCCGACTCTCATCCAACAATGAAGGAGGCAAGAACCCACCAACAAACTCAGCAAAGCCAAGGTGGTCAGAGAAAGTACACCTTTCTTTCACAAACTCACTACTGGTTTAAATAGCCTTGCGTTTTTTTTAGGACTTTTCAGCTGAAGCATCGTCAGTAGAGCACGTCTTGCGTTTCCCAGCATGGTCAGGTGACTCAGAAGCAAGAGGACCTCGCGAACGAAGAGCTACACTAGACCGAGGAGGATCACACGGCTGCTTCCCACTGGCACGAAAATCGAGACAACTAGTATCACTAGAACTCTGCCGAGAAGCGGAAGGACGGGTGGACGACGGACGCACAGGAGGCCGTGAATCAGGCCTACCAGGTTGTGAAGAACCCTACTCGCCAGAACCTCAAATGCAGGAAGTACGACCAGGAATAAACCGAAAACTACCACCAAAAGAAACAATAATCATAAAAACCCAGACATTCAAATAACGAAAGCAAAAAAAAAAAAAAAAGTGCGGTAATACCATCATGAGCTACTAAATCATAACAGTAGGATTTCCCTTCAAGAGCGTTAAGTGTCTCTACCGATGCGGACGACATCTCAGCAAGCTCGGGGCGAGGATGAACCTCACAAGGCACAACCCAACCACAAGAAAACCTAGATACCCCGTCTGCGTCAAACCACCAAGGCGGACGCTCCCCCCCTCGGGGAACAACAAAAAAGAACTCCTCCCACAAATTCCTAAGGGAGTCTCGCAGACCAATAATCAGCCTATCCCTCCCAAGGGGCCGAGCCTGAAAGTAGAAATGTTTCCCCCCTCTCACCAACAGCTACATACAAATAAAAAAACAACTCTACAGTTGGGGTCACCTCGAGTCTCGCACAGATAGCTTGAAAATCACCCATATGAAGCCAACATTTAGGAGAAAGCATAAAAGGAGGACATCCAAGATAATCCAAGACACCAACCTCAAAGTCACTAAAAGGAGGCATAATAAAACCATGCTCCAGGGGAAAAAGATAGAAACAGAAAGAACCCGCAGGTCCGTCAAAAATAGACTCGTTCGCACAAGGATTGGCAAGGGACAAACCTAAAGACAAGCTAGCAACATTAGACGTGGACCTCAAAAAATTCTCATATGGAGCAAAATAAGACTCCCACAATGAGCGAATATGCCCTACGCGACAAAGAGTGCTTTTGTGAGTGGAGACAGAGTTATCCAACCACGATAGATCACCAGAAAACGACTCGGGGGTATGGTGACAAACCAGTCAGGGCTCGACAACTACACCCGGTCCCTCATCAGACGAGGAAGATGTAGCAGTAGCAGATAAATCTTCCAGAGCTTAAGAAACAGCCAGAGAAGTGTCTAAGGAACTACCTACACCCCTAACCAATCCAGACTCAGATAAATCAGGCATAATAGAAGGCAAAAGGTGGAAGAATAGTACCTCCCATCGGCGAAGAAGCAGTAGTAAATAAGGACAAGTCCGAGGAAAGCGCAAAACTGCGAAAACGTAAGCAAGTTTGGCCGAACACTAGTATGAAAGCACAAGCATTAAATCAATCATAAACTACAGACCAAGCTTACCAAGAAAAACAACAAACCCAATCAAGTCACAAAGCGAGCACAAACCTAGACAGATTGAAGAACTAAAACGGTCAATCTGCAAAACAAACAATGACAGGTATGGATCAAGCATCCAAAAATGGTCGACCTATTCGAAACAAATTAAAAATAGACCTACCGCAACAAGCAACTCAACGACGGAGGACGATAGAAAACGGCGGCGAACCAACAAAATGAACCATCTACGACGGCCGAACGGCACTGGGTGCGGACAGAAGCAGACACTGCAGAGCGCGGAGGATGAACCACGAAGGCACCGGCAGCGAAGAAAAATCGGGTCCGAATTGGGCTCAGGTCCAAATGGGGCAAACGATTGGCAAAACCGACGGCGGACGAACCACGAGACCCGTAACGGACAGTGCGGACCAAAGCACGGCGTGGATCGAATGACCAAAATGGCAGATCTAAGAAAATGGCGGACCGAAGCACAGCGTGGATTGAGAAAGCAAAATGGCGGATCTGCGAAAACAACAAGAGATTGGCGCGGATCGAACGGCAAAACACAGCGTCGAAACAGCGAAGCAGAACGGCGAACATGCGGACGATGGGCTGAAGCGTAGCGGACAGAGCTGCGGAAGACGGCGGACGAACGGACTGAAAACGAGCTCGAAAGTACGAACGGCATACGGAGCTAAGGAAGACGACGGACAAACAGTGAACGGAGCTGAGGAAGGCAGCGGACGACGCGGACGGAGGCGACGACACATGAGCACAACGAGGAAGGAAGATGGAGATAAAGAAAAGAAAGGAAAGCAAAGCAGAGCAAGTACTGGCACTAGCAGGAGATGGGAAAAACAAATAGTGAATGGGTACCACTTAAATAAATAGACAAAACCTACTAAGCAATTATGTACCCTACCGTCAGATAAAAAAGAAAAACCTGTCAACCCAGAAAAATGCAAACTAACATATCTCCAAAGTAGGGGACTAAGACCCAAAATAAAAAAGCCTCGCGATCCCATTTCACTGGACTTGCGTGACTTAGGGGACTACTGATGGGGCATCACTGCACAGCTACCTAGTCGACCTCCTACCACCGTCTCCAACCTCCACCCGTCTAGTCACGACACCATCGCAGCACCACCCACATGACACTGTGCACCACTCAATTACATTGTGCCCTGCTCGAGAACACTATGCATCTCCCAAGGATACTGTACCGATAACCTGCAGTCCGTCCATCACCACTAGCACTGTCAAAACGGGCCAGCCCGGCCCGGCCCGCACCGACCCGTTTATTTGCGAGCTTGGGAAGTAATGCCCTAGTCCGCCCGCAATGGCCCGCGGGCCAATTTTTTATTTTTTTTAAAATTAATTATAAAATTATATATTTATTTAAAAATTAGTAATTTTTAACTTTAAATTAATATTTTATTAATTTTTATTTTTATTTAAATTATTTATATACTTTATTAGAATAAAATTATTATTTAACACATAAAATTATCTAAAATATATATATTTATACATATTTTAAACAAATATATATTATTATTTTTTAAAAGTTGTTGGCGGGCCGGCCCGCGGGGCCCGCGGGCTAGCCCGTTTAGGCCCATTTTTAAACGGACCTATTTTTGCTTGCCCAAGCCCACCCATTTAGCGGGCGGGCTTCGGCCCGTTTTGACAGTGCTAATCACCACGTCTATCACTACCACCACTTTACCCTCCTCAGGGCACCCCTATATAAACCCCCACCCAACCTGCGTTCCACACAACTTTACTACCCACTAATCATATAGGAGAAGTGAATAATAGAAGTCGAACATATAAAGTGCACAAGACACGTGAACGATTGCGAAAAGCTGTGAACGAACAGATGGGCCGGCTCGAACGGCACGGCACTAAACCCATGACCAACAGCAAAAACTGAGCAACTTAAACATGGCGAACAAGGTTCGGAATGCAGAGCACGAGGCGGAGCACGGCACGGCGAAGCGCGGCAGAGCGCACGAAACGAATAGACAAAGTGACGGATGAGTGGGGTGACGGCGACGTGAGCTGCGGCAGTGAGCTAAAATGGAGATGGAGTAGTAAGATCAAGCAATAGTAAAGCAGGATTAGGTACACCAAAAAGGTACTAAGTGATCATCAGTACCACCACTAGAAGGACCTGCAAACCCAAAAAAACCCGCAAAATGACAACTACACAGTAGGGGACTAGAACCCAAAATGAAAAAGCCACGCGATTCCATTTCACTAAACTCGCACGACTTAGGGGACTACTGATAGGGCATCACTACATAGCTAGACACTCGACGTCATCCGACCTCTCCCCTCCCATCACAGCACCGATCGTCCGCCCCTACTGTCTCATCGCAATACCACTAGTGCCGTCACAGTCCAGTGCCGTCACCCTACCAAGCACCCACGTGACACTGTACACCAATCGATTACACTGTGGGCCTCCCAAGACACTGTACACCTGCACCTGGTAGCTTACAGCACCAACACGTCCATCGCCGCCACTTCAGCTTCCTCAGGCACCCCTATATAAACCCCAACCCAGCAAGGGTTCTACAGGACTTTACTACCCCACGGAGTTCTCTGGCTCATCTACGACCTAAGACGCTCCCACTTTGTAAAGGACTCCCCAAATGGGCAGGCAGGTGTGAGTGATGATTCTGGTGATTCGGACGCCGAGAGGGGTGGTGGTTCTGCCGAACCAGCTGTTTCTCCGGGGTCTGACTGCGCTCCTACTGTTGACTCTGTCTTGCCCACGGGTGGTGGCCCTTCGGTTGTTATAGCCCCAGATTCTGTATCTCCCCACGGGCTACCTACTGTAATTTGTCCGGATGGTGTCCCTGTGTCCCCGTCATCGGATGAGGCTTTTGCCGCTGCTATCATTGCTGGTGACCTAGTTCGCGAGACCGAACGCGGTACTCCCGATGCTTCCCCCCGAGCCATACCTACCATTCGTGATTTGGATGGGCCTTTTGATGGTGCTTACTTGTTTAGTGCTCCTCCTTAGCCGTGCTTGAGTCCCGCTGTTCTATATTTTGATAGTTTTTTTTATAGGGTTGCGTACCTGTATGATGATATGGAAATTGTAACTTATAACTAAGTCTTACGTTTTGCTACTGATGTAATGTGTGACAATAAACAGGACTGTGTTGGTATTATTATGGCCAATTGATTTATATTTCATTTTATTTCGCGATGTTTTCTCATTTCTCTGACTTGTAGTATCGATTACCCAGGCTCGTCTTTCCGTCCACCTAGTTACTTATGGCGTACTTCTCAGTAGTACCCAGTTATTTCCAGCTTGTCTTTTCGTCGGGCTATTTCTGTCCGCCTAGCTAATTATACCTAGCTACTTTTGGTTAGTCTTTTCCCCGACACTGTTTTGCTTGCTGGTTGCATGTTGTGGTACTTAGTAATACTTGTCTGGTCTTTTCGTTGGCACTGTTCCGCCCGTGGTTGTACTTGGTCACTTTCATTGTCTTTTTGGATTTCCGCTGTCATTTCCTGTCTAAATGGGTTAGGTGTTTCAAGTATGTTGCCTATCATACCTTTTGGCATATATAATGAGCGTTTGGTTGAACTTCCTTGTTCGTCTTTTTTCCTGGTTTCCTTTGGACTTATCCCCTTTTGACTTTTTCCTGTCGTACTATTTTGTGATGGAGCTAACGTGCTTAATCGCACTCGCATGTGAAGGGGTTCAAACTCATGCCTTTGCTGGGAATGACGGCGTCGGTTTTTTTATCCACGGCCCTCCAGCTGGTCACATGTTGCATTTGGATTTGAATTATAGGCATGGTCAAGCTGAAGTTAGTTGTGACTATGTACTTAACTTTCAAACCATCCTGATTGGTGCGGAGCCAGTTGTTCAACCTCCTGCACCCAGGCACTCTTTACTAGTGTCGTTTGGATACCCTCGGGATCCAACGGGCTTTCAGGTGTTAGTATGGAATGTTCGTGACATCTCCCTGGGGTTCAACCGTTCGTTGGTCCGAGGTTTGATTGTTGCCCTTAATCCTACTGTTGTGATCTTGACGGAGACCCGAACTCGGGATCTGGAGAGCTTTGTCCCTTTTGTGGATTCGTTCGACTTTGGTTCCAACATTCTCCGTCGCAGCATTCCTGGGGGTTCTGCGCGTGGTGGTGTTTGGGTTTTGTATCGAGAGGGATTGGTTACAGACCTCTTTCTTTACCGCCATCGCCACCTGGAACTATCCTTCGGTAGGGCTGCCTAGTCTTTAGGGTAGCTTAGTAGCCTGGCGCCTTAGTTTGGCGTCTTGTATCCATGATAGGAAGAATCTTTGTAATAAAGTATCTAATGAAGTATATTTGCTTTTACTACCATGTCTTGCTTTTACCTTTATAGCTTTTACTTTTTCCTTTCTGCTTACTGCTATGCTTGTCTTTTCTACACTGTTTCGTATTTCTATTTCGTACTTGCCTCCCCTATTTTCTATGTTATGTCTTTTCTCTTTTTGTCCTGTTTGGGGGAAATTTGTCTATGTAAAGGGTTCTTGCTTCCTGTTGGGCACCTGTTAGTTCATCCTTAAGTATTTTGCTTCCTGTTGGGTACCTGTTAGTTCATCCTTGAGTGTTTTCTTCTTTGCGATACCTTGAGTAGTTCATCCTTGTTAGATATGTCGTCCCCTTGTCACCTTGCCGTTTTTGCCCGCAGACTGGAGGGGGTTATTCCTCCTCCGATAAGGTCTGTCCAAGCTGATGAATATATTCGAGTTTTCCGTTTCCGACATGGTGGCGGGAGATTCGATTTCTTCATTTGAGCTCCTCAGGACTGTGTGCTCAGTATGGAAGTCAATTTTGTTGTTCCACCAGGTTCATCTCGTACACCTCCTCCAGAATTCTTGCTCGTGGCTTGTTGAGGGGGAAATACGCCATAAATCGAGGCCTCCCTCGTGCGGGGTCTCTGAATGTTCGCTCTTCTTCTCTTCTCGGTGGTCGCGGTGGTTTGGCGATGTAGATCACGTCGTTCCTCTCCTTGGTTTGCTCTTCTGCCTCCGCCCTTTCTATTTTCTTCGTGGCTTTTTTCTTTTGCTCCGTCAATTTTTTTGACATGTTGACCTCTTCTATTGCCATGAACTTTGAAGCTCTATTTATCATATCTGCGTATGAGGTGGGAGGTTTCTTGGTGATAGAGATGAGGAACAGCTCGTTTCGTACGTTCTCTTCTAGGTAATGGAGCACGACTTCAAATTTTAGTCCAGGTATCTTTCTGCATTCCGCTACAAATCGGTGTAGGAAGTTCTTCAGGGATTCTCCTTTTTCTTCGTCTTGCACCACGTTTTTTAGGTAGTGGCACGTCCGTCTTATCTTCTTACATGTTGCGAAGTAGTTAGAGAACTCCTCCGCTAGGTCTTCAAAGGATGATACGCTGCATCGCTTTAATTCTCCGAACCATAGATGTGCGTCTTCTTTCAGGGTAGAAGGGAATGCTCGGCACATGATTTCGTCCGTCGCTCCTGCGTATACCATGGCTGCCCTGTACGCCTTAATAAGCACGTCTAGGTCCGTGGTTCCATCATACTTGTCCAGAGGTCCAGGCATTTTAAGTTTGGGCATTTGCACATTCATTATGTCGTCTGTGAAGGGATGCACCGACTTTTTAGGTTTCTTCTTCGAATCTCCGTCGTCCTTCTCCTCTTCTTCTTCCTGGTCCTGTTTTCTCTTCTTGTCCTTATTTTGATGATTGGTGTTGTTTTCTGGTCCGTTTCGCTGCTTTTCGCACTCGTCTCTGAGCGCCCTAAGCTCCTCCATCATCCATTTGAGCTGCTCCTCCATCTCCTTACCTGCTTCGTTCTGTTTTTCTTTCTCCTGTTCGTCCTGCTCTTGGTGGTTCTCTCCTTGGTCGTTCGCTACTTGCTTCTTCTTTCGTCCTCTGGTGGGTTTGATTGACTGCCCCGTTTTCTCCTTGCTGCTCACTGACGTCGTCATTCTGAGCGCTTCCGTTAGCTTCGTTGTGTGAGTTGATCCTGCTTGATCTCCTCACCATTCTGAAAGTTCTTCCGATCCTTCTTCTCTGCTCTTAACCTGTGTAGGATAGGGAGTACCAAAGTCGGGGGCCCACGGTAGGCGCCAATTGGTAAGTCCTTTACGAAGTGGATAGTAAAGTCGTGTGGAACCCTCGTTGGGTTGGGGTTTATATAGGGGTACTGAGGACGCTAAGGTGGCGGTAGTGATGTACGTGGTGATGGACATGCTCGGGTTGCAAGTTATCGGTACAGTGTCATTGGGAGGTGCACAGTGTTCTCGAGCAGTACACAGTGTAATCGAGTGGTGCACAGTGTCACGTGGGTGGTGCTGCGATGGTACTGACGGAACATGTGGAGATTGGACAACGGTGGTAGGAGGTTGGCTTTGTGCTACGCAGTGATGCCCCATCAAGCATTTTGGTCTTTAAACCTCACCTCACCTTCCCTCGACTTCCCTCCCCATCACCTCAACAGTTCTGCAACCATACCAAACGTGCATTAAGAGTAACTCACCTCACTTTCCCTACTTTGCAACCATACCAAGCGTGCTCTAACAGAAGTATAAGAATTCCAACGAAAACAAAGGGGAAAAAAGTACAAAAAAAGGGGCATTTCTACATGTATAGTAATTAGGCACATGATCCATCTTAGTTCATATCTGAATTGCAAAAGCTTATTCATTTTTTTTTTTTTGGACAAAGGCTTATTGAGGGTTCATCGATAAAGCTCTACCAAGATGGATAACGTCATAGTTCAAGTTTTAAAGTGGAAGATCTTCTGAAGCATCAAATTTCTATTGGAATCTAAATACTTATTTAAAATATATCATCAGAAGCAAATCAAAACAATCAGAGTCTCAATTATTCATGAAAACTAGTTCAATCTATAATAGTTAGGCTGTTTAGTTCACATCAACTGGAGAAAAGTGTTTTAGGCTGTAAAATGCAACCATCCATTCCATGCCAAGGATACTACAGGAGAATTGGCTATTCCTAGTTGCCTTGAAAAGGGAAGTGAGGCTAACAAATGATGACTGGAAATCCAGTCTTGGAGGAATTTAAAAGCTTAACAACAAATGAAAAATTTCAATGCCCAAAGACAGCTCAAAGTCAAGGATTTTCATTTAAGTTAACTGTTGACGTGTCCGTTCAAGCTGGCGTGTTACGCCACGTCATCACAGATGATGAAATAGAAGATGACATGGACTGACACGTCAGCTTAAATGGACACATAAGAGAGATGATATGTCCACCTCGACACGCCACATCAGGCAGAGAAATTGTACATCTTTGATTCATTTTTAGCTGGCCCTTCTAGGCTAATACTATTATATGCAGTCTCTGTCTGGGAAGATACCTTATCCTCCTAAAATATTTTTTAAAAGTAAAAAAAGACTAACAATGGACATCATACTTTCCCCATCTGAGTTATGTATTACTTGTTACTCTTCCTAAACCATGTTAATGATGCACTCAAGCATGTAGTTATATGACATTAATAAATAATAAACACAATTTTGTACAATAAAATTTTGCAAATGTTAAACCTAAGAGCAAATAATTGAATCCAGTTGACCAGTCATTTAGTCAAGCATGTGCAGAAAACAGAATTAAGAGAATGAAATTGAATAGAAAGCCAATGCACTAGTCAAGGTCTCAATTTATGGGATGACACCCATAATTTTATCTCATACAAAATAATGGTTTACAAAAATTAGAGAGCAGCTTGCCATGACCAAATTGAATTATACTGCAACCTCAGACCTAAATCAAAAAAAACTGTCACACAGCCACATGAATCTTTTAGCACAGAGCTCACTTCTTTGCAATAGAAATTACTAACAACTTCATGTTTTTGATAGAATAGTCCCTAACTACATGATCATGTAAGTTTTGAAAATTAGATATTGGCATAATGCATATTCAGCCAATGGAAACACTATATTTTGATTGAAATATATCCTGTTCATCCATCTAATCTTTTAAAAAATTTTAAGGGTAAAGTACCCTTGCTGCCCCCAAACTATGCTGCAATGTTTATTCCTACCCACAAACTTTTTTTCGGTTCATGTTTACCCCAAAACTTTCAATTTTGTTCATGACTGCCCTTTTTTCTAACACCGTTAACTTGCTTGACGAATTTTGCTGAGTAGACAATGAAAAGGTATTTTTTTGCCACGTCATTGTCCACCTCACATTTAACTTTTTACTTTTATAAAAAAAAAACATAATCTCTCCTTATGAGGGTAGTAAGAAGTTTGGGTTTTTTATTTGGATAATGTTTATTTTTTTTAATAAAAGTAAAAAATTAAATGTGAGGTGGACAATGAGGTGGATAATGATGTGGCAAAAAAATACCCATTCATCGTCCACGTCAGCAAAATCCGTCAAGCAAGTTAACGGTGTTAGCAAAAAGGGCATGCATGAACAAAATTGATAGTTTGGGAGTAGGCATGAACCGAAAAAAAGTTTAAGGGTAAGAATAAACATTGCAGCATAGTTTGGGGGCAACAAAGGTACTTTACCCGATTTTTAATTATGTCAACACTAGTCCTTTTGTGAGTGCTTAAATACATGTTAGTTTTTTAAAATGGGTTCGTCACTTCACTTAAGCAGCAACCTTGGCTCCCACCTCACCATTTCAGTTGCTTAGGGGTCATGCAACCCTTCACCTTTATCATTCACTAATATATATAAACTTGTGACCATCAAATACCATAATATAAAATAAGGCATTTATTGAGGTCTATGAAACCAATTATGTCTAATGAATATTTAAATAAAAAATTATAAAGATGTATCACAAAATACACCTGTAAACAACGCCAATATTTGGTGTTAATAACTGAATTTTCTGGACCTGCAACCAAATACAACAAATATCAGAATCTGTCAAATTTTCAATAAATGATGAGATAGAAATGGAATAACTAAATCGCCTTTAAGCAAGCAAATTAATAAACATGAAAAGATGCTCATAAAATATAGATCCTTGAACTACTGAAAAAAATGAATATTTGCCTACTCCACTATGAATAAACTCGGAGAGAAAATTTTTTTTTTGATAGAAAAAGAAATATTATTGAAGAAGAGAATAGAATACACAAAAGGAGGACAAGAGGTCCTCAAAAAGGAAAACTAAAGCAACAAAAAACACCAAGGAGGAAACAAAAACATTAGTTCATAAGAGCCCTCCAGTCCCGTTGGAGATCCATAACTGAAACCCCTCTAAACATTCCATGAGCCGAAACCCACAAAGAAGCCGAAAAGGTTACTCTATCCCACAAAAGATGAGGTGGGAGGAATCTGTTATTGAAGATCCTGGCATTCCGTTCCAACCAAATACACCACAGGCCTGCAAGAATTGCACAATGCCAAAGGCCTTTATGCTCTTTATTCCTCCCAAAGCCAGCAAACTTAATAGCAAGAAAGGCTCCCAATCTCTTCAAAATAGCTAAATAATTTATTCCAAATCAACCTTGCCACATCACAATGCAGGAAAAGGTGGTTGTTCGTTTCAGAACTACCAAAGCACATCACACACACGTTAGGTACTCAATCCATTATATAGCCAATAAAAACAGTGTTTGAAAACCCAGACCAGCCTGAGTGGGTTGATCCGGGCACCAAACCGGTCCAGGTAGCTTCTATGAACCATTTTACAATCGACCCGAGTTGATCTGGCGGGTTTTAGACAAACACGGTGACCCGATTCTAATTAAATTTTTAAAAAAAAAAATTGAAAAATATAGGATTGTTTGATATTATTAGTATTTTATTTTTTTAGTCAACTTAATTGGCAAGCTTTTGGTTGGAGTTGTTTGAGTTACGATTTATTTGATGTGTTAATTTTTTATTTAAATATCAATATATCATGTAGTGTGGGATCAAAATTTAAGTGTTTAAGACTTATTATGTGTTATTATATGTGTATTTAGATTATTATGTTCAGTTTCAGCTTTGAATTTGAATTATAATAACTTATTATGTGTTTTTTATATTTATTTGGCTGATGTATGTATAGATATATTTTTTTTTTCTTTTTAAAAAATTTGATCGGGCTAACCGATTTTTTAGTAACCCAGCGGTTGAACCAGTGACCCGAGTCCTTGGCCGAGTTAATGACCGGTCCGGGTTTTCAAACATTGAATAAAAGTAAAAGAAGAATGAAGCAGACATAGTAAGCATAAATTTGGCACAACTTTAGACAGATATATGTATCAAAATACAGGTGTACATGTGTATGTTTCTGTATATAGTACATGTGAAGCAGCATCTCAAGAGCAAGTAGTACAAATCTTAAGTATTTGGTTAAGGAGTTCAGGGCATACTCAAATACATGCTTACATATAGTCATAAACATGTATATCTGGTTTTTTATTATACATGAGTAATCCAAAGTTGTGGTCAAATTTAAGCTTTTAAATACAAATTCAAGCTTGTTTATATCTAAAGATTAATTCTATGTATCCTTTTCCTATTCCACAAAACCAAACCAAAATATTCCTCTCATTGAAAAGTTACCCTTTTCTTCAAACATGGAAGAATGTTGTTCCTTTTATGTTTGTATTTTGTGCATTCTACTAATATTAATAAGAGATATCTTCATTTTATTAATGAGCACAAACCATTTGATCATTCCGACACACAAATATTGAGAGAAAAGGAGGTCTTCCATTAGATTGGGTTCAACATTGTGAAAGCCCAAATATCAAGCAGAGATAGGTTGAACTACATATATAAATACCATTAGTATCTAATAAAATTGTGAAAGCCCAAATATCTGAGTTGGTTAAAAAAATTGTGGAATTGAAATTGAAATTGGTGGGATGGAATTGGAATTAATTAAATTATTTGAATTGAAAAATGTGTTTGGTATGAAAAGATGGAATTGAAAGTTTGTAAAAGATTGTGAGGTAAAAAGACTAATTTGCCCCTCAATAAATATTAAATAATTATTTTTCTTTTAATTTTATTTTTTGATATATAATTATTTCTTTATATTTATTATAAAAAATTAATTATTTCATATTAATTAAATAATTATAAAAAACATTAATAAATAATTATAAAAAATAAAAAACTGAGAGAGAAAGAGAGAGAGAGAGAGAGTAGGGGCAAAAGTGTCTTTTAAACCCAATTCCATAAAATTTATCCCAATTCTTCAAAAAATATTAATTATTTAATATCAATTAATTAAATAATTTTAAAAAACATTAATAAATAATTATAAAAAATAAAAAACTGAGAGAGAAAGAGAGAGAGAGTAGGGGCAAAAGTGTCTTTTAAACCCAATTCCATAAAATTTATCCCAATTCCTCAAAAAATACCCTACAATCCAATTCCACAAAATTTACACACCAAATTACACAAAACCGATTCCACATAATTCAATTTCAATTCCACTTTAAAAGCTTTTAACATCTTACTATTTGATAGCTAGGTCAACATAGAGAGATGCTGAATCATTTTATCAAAAGGTGGCATTGGATAGAACAGATTATAAATTTATGAAATTTTCATGCACAAACGAATCCAATCATACTCACCGATGCTTCATCAACCAATATAGATGGTAGTTTTTTTCTCTGTTGCAATAACAACACCATTAGCAGCTGCAAGAAGAATCAAAAGAGACTTGTAAACAACAAGAAACCTCACATATCCAAAATATCTCCAGAAGATGTTGGAGTTTTATCATATCAACCAAACCTTAAATTCTATGATATGATATCAAAATATAAGACTTGGCCTTTTAATGAAATTCTCAAACCAATGTTTTGGTGAAAAAGAAGCATAGATATAATTACTTTCAAAAGCCCTCACTAAATTGAGGCACTCCAATCCGTAAATGGTGATCATAATTTTCCACAACCATAGCTAAAACAAGTGGTCTGAATTCCAAAAACAACATCAATTTGCTCAAACCATACAACAAGATTACACTCAACAAAATGGCATTTAATTAACTATTTCTCCCTAGTCTCCACCTATCACAAACAAATGTTTTCTGCTATTGAAAAGAATAATATTTCTAGTTGAAAAGAACCGGAGCTTTAAGGTATGTTTGGCAATCAGGCAAGGAAAGTGAATGGGAGGTTAATCTCTTTTTTCTCTCTCCTTTGTTTGGATATCCTCCACTGTAAAGGATGGAGATAATAGAAGATTAAAACCCTAGAATTTCTAACTTTCCAAACAAGAGAAATATGTTTTACTTCACTTCCCTTCTCTTCCTTAATACCCAATACAAACATACCCTAAAATTTAAAGTCTCTAACACAGGAGGAAAATGAAACATTATAGACAGATTCAAAGCTAGCTAGATTGTTACCTTTAATCCCAGGGGATGTTTGTCCATATCCAACAGCTGTTAGGGCATGTTCAATCTGAACAAGCTTTCCAAAAGGATTGTTGAACAGCGTAGCACAAATAAGTAGATATAATGGAAATATTCACTTGCATTGTCTTATATAAGCAAGAATCTCCAAGTAAACATACCTAAAAGTGGTAAGCGAAAACGAGTATTGACTATCCCCCATGATTTAGCAAGAGAACCTGATTAAAAAAAAATAAAAAATACTATTAACAGCGATGAAGTATTCGAAGTCGCTGACAAATCGATTTGAACAGAATGACGATTCCCTCACAAAAATCTAACTCTACCCATGAAAAATGCAAACGATAAAAGAAGGTAACAAAAATCTTCTTTTCAGCTTAACCTATTGGGACTAAATCTAGAAAATCAAAGCTTTTCTTCGTTGGCCTTTACCTTGTTGAAAGTGGATTAGGGAGGGGATTAGGGAGGCTGTATGAGAATGGGAATGAATTTGTTGTGTTTGATGGTAAAAATTGAAAAATGAAATAGAATGAGAATGTATTAAAATTAGGAAAAAACTTATGTCCATTTTCTTATGTCCATTTTCTCCAATTCTACCAATCATATATTGTATTTACACTCTCTTTTTTCTATGATTGGTCATATAAAAGGTGGTCTTCTATATTCTCTCTCTACTGTGATTGGTCATTTAAACACTTTTTGCCACGTGTCATAATTATATTGGGAAATTGGAGGAAATGGACATAAGTTTTTTCCTTAAAATTAACACTTTGTCCCTTATATTAAAATAATAAAAAGAAAAAAAAAGTTATACTTGTGTCAAATCAAAAGGTATAATAGATGTTTTATATTTTTTTAAAAAAAATTGATGAAAATGAAAAAGTGAAAAAGTAAGTGAGACTCAATCGGTCTCACTCATTCCTTCCTCATTTTCATCCTCATCTATATATCTATATAAAGCTGAAGCTGAAAATTGTGGTGCTGACACGTGGACATTCTAGATGAGCTCCATTATTTTCTTTTTGATCACTTAACAACTCTATTCAATAGTCTTTTCTCATTGGCTCTTAGAGTTGGCTTCCCTTTATTTCATTGGTTGGATTTTCAAATTTATTATTATTTCTTTAATTTTCATTTACAAAATTCTCCTATTTATGAGGATATGTACATGTGTCCTTTTGTGCTTCAAAGTTATCTCAATAGTGATTTCTTTATTTTCTTTTTGATTTAAATAATTCGATTATTTTCTACATAAAGTGACATGTGTCTTCTCCTGGATCAAAGTTACATCAATAGTAATTTTTTAATATTATTTTCTATTTTAACATTTTTTATATGTGTAATATCATTACTCACCACTCTTCTCTAGGTCAGCTTTTGAAAAATACTTATCTTCTAAACTATTTTCATTTATTATTTTTATCTACTCTTTTTCATTAACACTAATTCCCAATGCAAATTTATAATTTCACACCCTCATAAAATAGAATAGACTTTTAAAATTTTCAAATACTTATCCTCTATAAATTCAAGCCTTGTCTTCCACTAAACTGAAGCACTACTCTATTTCTTGATTTTTTATTCCGCCCTTGCCCATCAATCATCATTTGATTTTACATTTTTCATGTATTAAGCTTATGGGTTCTCTCTATTCCTCTTTTTGGCAACGACACAAGTGGAAACCGGAGATCATCGAAATCTGATGAGAAAGGAGTGGCCATCTCACACGAGACGATTGACTAAGGCTAAAACTCAGAAAGCCTTTTGACTATATTTGGATTGAGTTTTTGAAATCATGATTTAGTCTCAACTAAATTTTTTAAAAGATATTTTTTCTTCAAATTTATACCATTAATTATTGTTTTCTTTTCAGTTCAAAACAAATAGTAGTTAGACAAATATTTTTCAATTAATAAACAGAAACTTAATTAAATAACCTTAACTCATGAATAAATTTTTTTTGTGGTACTTTTTCTCGAAATATCGTTATTTAATTAGTTAATTTTACTCAAGTAGTTTAAGTCATTTAAACAATTAATTTTACAAATATTATAAATATTTTTTTAAAAATGTCATCTGAATAAACTTACATGAACTGTTCTTCACAATTTTATTGATTAATAAAGGAATAAATTTTATTTATTTAAATGAAGAAACATTTTCATTGAAAGAAAAAATAAATTGGAGGACTGAATTGAAAAGGTTTTAGATTTAATTGATTACAGTGAAAGGGGAATAACTTTCTATAAACTAAAGTATTATTTATTCTAATAATGATTGGAGATGGTCCATCTAATATATGTAGTAACCAATGAGATAAAATTTTAACATGTATTTTTAGGACACATGTTAGATAAATCCTAAAATCTAATGTGATATTGGCATTGGGAATATGAAACTATTAATAAAATCTATAAAAGATATATTATTTTTATTATGTAATACATTTATTATATTTATTTCAAGTAGTTAATCTATTTAATTATATTCATTACTCACCACTCTTTTTTAGGTCAGATTTTGAAAAACACTACCACCTAAATCCTTTTCATCAATTATTCTTATCTACACTTTTTCTTCTCACTTTTCCCAAGCCATAATTAAAATTTCCCTCTTTCCTATGTCAGACTTTTTAATCTTTTTAATTAAATTTATTTCTTAATTTGAAATCTAATTTTAAAATAATCATGCATTAATATAATAAATCTATTTCCAATCACATCATATCACTTTCACATTACTTTTTTCATTCTCTCCTACATTCCAATTCCTATTACCATTATCATTTCTAAGTAAAACTCTATTTTCCATTGTAAAATCAAATGTCTTAATTAGCAATAGTATTTTTAATATAATATTGGTTCATACATTTTGGATTTTATTGACACTTGATGATATTTTAAACTTTCCAAAATTATAATAAATCTTTTATATATTTTGTACAATTAAGTATATTTTTATTAAGATATATGTTTCTTTTAAAAGATAAAGAAATATTATTTTTTTATTTTATAATTGATGCTAATATTATAAACTTCTGAGAAAACTGACACACTAAGTAAAACTCTATTTCCCGTTGAAAAATCAAATGTCTTAATTAACAAATATATTTTTAAAATAATGTTGGTTCATAGATTATGTTTTTTATTGACACTTCATCATATTTTAAACTTTCCAAAATTATAATAATTTTTTTATAAACTTTGTAGAATTAAATTTGAGTTTTTAGCCCATTCTAAAAAAGAGATTAATGTATGCTGAACATTAAATCTTAAAACTTATCTCTCAAATTATTTATCTTTCTAATATATCTACATTTATGTCAAAAAAATTTGTATTTAATAAAATTAAAAGCACAATAATAATATATGAGAATCTTCAGTTCGGCCCCTCCATTGGCAAATATGGAATTGATCATAGATTTTATAATATCACTTATGTTTTACTTGAAAGTCAACTTAAATTTCATAATATCAATTATATGTTAACTTTATGTAAAAATTAAAATGTATAGTATTAATTATTACTTTATTCAAATTAATTAATTGTTACAAATAAAAAATTGATCATAAATATAATAATTGACACGTTTAATATGTTAACTTTAATATTAAAAGTACAATGATTTTTTTAAATATTAAAATTTATTTTTAAATTAAATTTTCACATATTTCTCATATTTCAATATTGGCATTGGGAATATGAAACCATTAATAAAATCTATAAAAGAAATGGTGGATAAAAATAAATTATGAATAAAATATTATCATAGGAGGATAATAGATGATTACTAGGCATAATAATGATAAAAAAGTTGGAAGGTTGCAATTATAAGAGAAAGAGAGGGAGAAAGATCTAAAAGATGTTAAATTTTTAAAATTAGTTGTTGTATACTTTTATATTTTTTAATTTGGTAAATAATATATATATTTTGTTGACATTTTGGTAAATAACATTTTGGATTTTATTATATTTATTTCAAGTAGTTAATATATTTAATTATATTCATTACTCATCACTCTTTTCTAGGTCAGATTTTGAAAAACACTACCACCTAAATCCTTTTTATTTTATATTTGATGCTAATATTATAAACTTCTGAGAAAACTGACACACTAACTACATGTACATTGTGGGGAGTTTACAATACTAGCATCAATTAAAAAATAATAATTTTGTACTGGAGACTAAGGGCACGCCGTCAGAGGCTGAGGGATTGTTGGGGGAGGTGTCCCCCTTTGCTATAGTAGCCCTTGGCAAACATTTTCCCGTGGACTTGAACGAGAGGGTTGCTAGGGCAATAGATATGAATCCTATAAGCGTCGCTCTACGGGCTTTTGACAGCGTCGCCAACTCTTTGGCTAATTTCCACCAAGCTAGAAATATGTGGGAAGCACAAGTGGTCTTTTTTCCAGCCTTGGATTTTTTAACGTGAAACTTTATTAAATTTCAGAGTAACACTTTCTGCTTGAGTAGGGCGAGTTTCATTCACATCAGGACCAGCTTCTTAAACACCTGGACTCTCTAAGGGTAAGATTCTCGATCTTATGCAGCAATGCAGCATCAACTCGAAAGGGAGCGTGAGCGTTTGACGATAAAGGAGAAAGAGTGTGAGGATATAATTCTTGAGTTGAAGTCTTTAACTCACGAAGTTGCTCGCCTCAAAGCTGAAAGTGGCCAGCTCGCTGAGGTTAAACTCTTGCGGTCAGAGCTAGAGAAGGCTCGAGGGGAGCTGGGTAACATATTTAAAAATATAAGAAATTAATTAGCAACTCATAACTCATCAACTCATCATAATGGTTCAAAAATATGACATTAATTAACTTTAGAACTCTAACCATAATTACAACAACAAAAATATTATTAATAAAATAATCTATAAGCATTTAGTTCAAATTAAATAATTTTCTATGTACAAATAAATGATAAAATATATCTTTATTTAAATTTACAATATTTTATAAATTTTTTTGTTCATTTAATCTCATCTATACTTTATTTTAAAAAATGTTGATAAGTTTTTGGTAGAAAAAATTTTAATTTTTTATTACATTAAATAACTTCATTTTCACATTTTAATTATTATTTATGTCAAGTGTCAACACCCGATTAAATTGTAAAATATAGTAATATCTTTTAGAGAAAATAAATTATACCTATTAATTTCTTTTAAATTAAATCGCTAATTATGGCCAATTTTTTTTTCAAATATATGTTGTATGCTTTACTTGATTTATACAACTTAGAGATATATTTTTAGTAAAATAAATATGTTTATTGATTTTTTATTATAATAACTATAGGACTGTTTTCTTTATACTATTTCATATAAATTTTATATTCTAATTATTATAGTTAAATGTTACAACATTGCATTTTATATTTTATTTTGTATCGATTACATTAATAAATTCATAATTATCTATGTAATGTCTATATATATATATAACTTAAAAAAATTTTAGTGGATATATCCACGGGGTTAAATTCTGAAGAGAAAGCTAGAACATTATTGTGCAAGAGAAAATATAATTTTATTTATTGTGTTCTTTTTCTTACTAAGACTGTTTCATTTTTTATTGTTTAATATATATTTTTTATTATAGTGAAAATTTTAACTATAAAATTTAAAAATTTATCCTACATTATATTTAAATTAGTCAATTTATACTTTTTATTTAAATCATATATATATTTTTATAAAAAAATCATATATATATCGAACTTAAAAATCCCCCGTGGAAATCCACGGAGTTAATTCTAGTTTCTATCTAAAGAACATGACCTATGTGAGCAAATTTGATCTTGAATTTCAACCTTCAACTGCAATAATCCGCACTTTGGCAGGTGTTTAAGAGAAAGGAAAGAGAATGAGAATGAATTTAATGTATTTGGTAGTAAAATTTAGAATGAAAATGGAATCAGAATGTATTAAAATTACTACTTTACCCCTTATATTAAAATAATAATAAAAAAGTTAAGATTGTGTCAAATCAAATAGTATAATAGACATTTTGTATTCTTTTTTAAATCTACCTATGAAAAAGAAAAAAATAAATGTACGTGGGACTCGATGGGTCCCACTTACTTTTTTTTTATTTCTTCACCATTTCTCAATAACGAACGAGCCCTTCTTTTCATGAAGGATGCTTTCGTCAGGCACAAGAAAACCCCAGAATTGGGTTGTGGGCCGCCTTTTTGTCAATTACCGTGGACCGTTTGCACTTGTTTATTGCAAAACCCATTCGGCCCATTAGCTACGAGCTTTCTTTCAAAAGCCCAAAATAGAAAAACAAGAATTCTTATCAAATTAAATTTTAATATTTTACCCAAAAAAAATTAATACAAAAAGTTAAAACTAAATGTTTTTTTGGCCAATAGTTAAGGCTAATTGTTTATTTCTTAATTTTATACAATATTTTAATTTATCTTTTATATTAATTTAATTTTGTCTCATATTGTTTCTATTTGATACCATGTTTTTTTGTCTCTTCAAATGCCAACTGTCCTAAGTGAAGCTAGATTGAAATTGATCTAGTTAAAAATTATTTATAATGAAAGTTCATTGGATAAATTAGACTTAGTTGAATTTTCATATTTGGAATTGTTTGTTTAGGTGTTATAAACCCAAAAATTAAGAAATTCGAAAAAAAGGTATATTTAATTTGAGTCTTAGAAGATTAATCTCCAATAAATTTGTTCATTGGATTAATAAGGTCGATGAAAAGTTAATAAGAATGATATTAGTTAACTAAGTCTAATTTAACTATTAAATTGAAACATATTCAACAATTAAAAAGTGAAAGTATTTTTGGTATTTCAAAAAATTGATGTCCTTGTCAATTATATTCTTAAAGTTAATTTGTTTTCAATTGTATTTTAAATCTTTTATTTTTCTACTAATATTGTCCTTTTCATTGATATCGTTAAAATAGTTAACAATGAGTGCTTATGTGACACACGTGACAATGAAAATTGACAATGTTTAATTTATACCAAGTGTCACTATTAACTTTAGGGAGTAGCTCTTCCAAGAAGTAAACTCTACAAAAATAACAATAACAGTATAAATTGAAAACATTCGCAGTTAATTTAACAATATAAGAAAAAATTTAGAGACTAATTTGACAGTGACATAAACTTTAGAGATTAGTTTGACAAAAACTTAAGGGGTTAATTTGCCAGTAACAGTAGGCATAAATTAAACCTAGTCAAATTTTTTTGTCACGTGTGACGCTACATAAGCAGTTAAGCATCCATTGTTAACTATTTTGATAGAGAAATGAAAGTTTGTGGTGCAATTGACGGAAAACTAACTTTAAGGGCATAATTGACAGTGGCCTCAAACGTTGAAAGCAAGGTTTTAAATTAGAATTTGATAGTATATAGCAGAAGCTTTCTAGAAACTGTATGAGCTGGCAAGTTTGTTAGGCAGGTGGCAATCAGTTATGCAAGTGGTAGGTAGTTTGTTGAGCTGTCATTGAGAGCTAGCAGAGTTAGTTTCAGATTTAGTTCATTAGGATTCATTATAAATATTGGTGTATGTATGTGATTTATGAGTGTGAATAATATTCAATCTTCTTCCTCTCGAGTCTCTTCTCTTCTCTGCTCCTAATTTCTATATGGTATCAGAGGCAGCGACTTCAATGGAGTCCACTATCGTTAACAATACCTCTAATCTTCTTGCTGGATCTGCTAAGCAAGGAACTGCTGTTTCGTTTAATCATCCAATTTCTGTCAAACTTGACGACAAGAATTTTCTTCTATGGCGTCAACAAGTGTATTCTGCAATTCAAGGCCATGACCTTGAAGGTTTTGTGACTGGAGTTGATTCTGTCCCTGAGAAATATCTCACTGCTGAGGATCGAGCAAGTAAAAAGCTGAATCCAGAGCATGTTTCTTGGAAGAAGCAGGATAAGCTGCTTTTTCGTGGTTGCTTTCAACAATGTCGGACGGAATGAAAACGATGCTTGTTGGTTGTGAGCATTCGTATCAACTGTGGGAGAATTTTCAAGAGTATTTTGCTGCTCATATTGGTGCTAAGGTTCATCAGTACAAGTTAGAGCTCAGAAACATGAAGAAAGGAACTCGAACTATGCAAGAATACCTTCTTCGCATCAAAGCTTTAGTTGATGCTGTGATTTCAGTTGGAAGTGTTGTCTCTGCTCAAGAACACATTGATACTATTCTATTTGGTTTATGTGGTGAATACGATGCTTTTGTTACTAGAATTCGTTCTAGAAGAGATGTGTATTATGTTTTTGAAATTGAATCCTTGCTTCTTGCACAAGAAGCTAGGATTGAGCAAAATAGGCCTGTGGTTACTAAAGTTATGGCTGCTAATGTTTCTAATGTTAGCAACACTAATGGATCCAATGGAAATAATGGATCCAGTGCTAACAATTCAAATAATAATCGTGGAAGAGGAGGCAGACAAGGTTTTAATAATAATCGAGGTGGCAGAGGAAGAGGAGGTCGTAATAACAATTTTCAAAACTATGGACATGCAGTTAATCGTTGCTATCGCATGTTTGATCAAGCATTTAACAATGCCAATGCAAATTCTGGCTATTATCCTCCTTAACAATTTAGAAATCTGTCTGCCAATATTGCTGCCATGATGGCAATTCCTGATGCTCTTACTAATGAAGGATGGTATCCTGATTCTGGTGCATCCAATCATGTCACGGCTGACTACAACAATCTGGTGAATGGTCATGAATATAGAGGCAGTGATCAATTACATGTTGGCAATGGTACAGGTTTGTCCATTAACCATGTTGGGCAGTCTACTATTCTTTCTCCTTATGATTCTAAAATCTCTTTGAAGTTGAATAATATTTTGCATGTACCTCAAATTACTAGAAATCTTATTTCTGTTTCTAAGTTTGCACAAGACAACAAAGTCTTCTTTGAATTTCATCCTTCCTTTTGTCTTGTCAAGACACAGGATACCAAACAAGTGGTGCTCAAAGGAACTATCAAGCCTGATGGTCTCTATGCGTTTGAGCCACTACAGTTTCAGCATTATCATTCTCAGCAGAAGGCTTCGTCTCCTATTGCTCATTTTTCTGTACACACTGCACTATTAGATTCTAGTGCACCTAATAAAGTTTCTTGTATTTCAGTTTCAAATAAAACTGATCCAATATTGGCCTTGTGGCATTCTAGGTTGGGTCTTCCTCATACTTTAGTTGTATCTGCTGTACTTGATCATTGTAATATCAAAGTTTCAAGTAAAAGCTCTTTTTCTACTTGCACTGCTTGTTGTCTTGGAAAAACTCATAGGCTGCCTTCTCCTTTATCTAATAATGTGTATAATCAACCTCTTGAACTTGTGTACACAGACTTATGGGGTCCTGCTCCTATTAAGTCCTCACAAGGTTTCACATATTACATCATATTTGTTGATGCTTGTACACGTTATACCTGGATCTACTTGCTAAAACAAAAATCTGATGCATATTATGTGTTTCTCCAATTTAAAACCATGGCTGAATTGCAACTTGGTGCCAAACTTAAGTCCCTCCAATCAGATTGAGGTGGAGAGTTCAGAGCCCTTTCAAATTATCTTAATACCTGTGGCATCATACACAGAGTAACCTCTCCACATACTCATACTCAAAATGGTACTCCTGAAAGGAAACATAGGCATATTACTGACAATGGTCTTACTCTTTTAGCAGCATCTTCTATGCCTTTAAATTTATGGGACATGGCTTTTCTCACAGCTGTCCATCTTATAAATCAAATGCCTTCTCCTAATACACAAATGGTGTCACCCTTTGAGAAATTGTTTCATAAAGCTCTTGATCATAAATTCTTAAAGGTTTTTGGGTGTGCTTGCTATCCTTTGTTAAGACCTTATAGAACTCATAAGCTGTCTTTTCGAACTGATGAGTGTACCTTTGTTGGGTACAATTCTAAACATAAAGGGTATTTGTGCCTGTCCTCAAATGGTCGAACTTATGTTTTTAGAGATGTTACATTTAATGAATTCAAGTTTCCCTTTGCTTTATTATCTTCTTCTTCTCCTGTTTTTTCTCCTTTCAAGCCTTCTTATTCTTCAGCTAATATTCCTATAGTAACTGCTCCAACTGGTTCATGTGCACAATGTGGTGTTATTACTGGTACTGTTGATTTTGTTTTACCAATTGCAGGAAGTGATGATCGATCTATTGCTAGGCAGACATCTACTTCAAGAACTCAGTCTCTAATTCCTTCTTCCTCATCTAAGGAGTTGAGTTCTGAGAATTCTAAGAGTTCTTCTTCTGTTGTTGCCAATCCACAAAATCAAAATAATACTCATCCTATGGTGACTCGTGCAAAGGATGGTATTGTCAAGCCTAAAATATTTACTGTTCACAGAGAACCAAAGTCAGTTAAAGAAGCAGTCCTTAATCCTGCTTGGTTTAGTGCTATGAATGAAGAATATCAAGCTCTAATTAGAAATAAAACTTGGCAGCTTGTACCACCTCCTGCTCACAAAAATGTCATTGGCTGCAAGTGGGTGTTTCGTGTGAAGTATAAGCCTGATGGTAGTGTTCAGAAGTATAAAGCACGTTTGGTGGCAAAGGGCTTTCTTCAAGAGCATGGTTATGACTATAGTGAGACTTTTTCTCCTGTTGTTAAACCTACTACAATTCGTGTCATCTTAACTATTGCTCTTTCCAAATGGTGGCATGTTCATCAACTTGATTTTGACAATGCTTTTCTGAATGAAGAGATTACTGAGGATGTGTATATGCAACAACCTCAAGGTTTTGAGAACAATAATAAATTAGTTGTTTGCAAACTTCAAAAAGCATTGTATGGTCTAAAACAGGCTCCACGTGCCTGGTTTGAAAAGTTGTCTTCTACTCTCTTGAAGTTTGGCTTTAAAGCAAGTAGATGTGATCCTTCTTTGTTTGTCAGAAGTACTTCTCAAAACTGCACTTATGTTTTAGTATATGTAGATGATTTGATTATTACTAGCAGCTCTTCACAGTATCTTAAATTCCTTATTGCTTCTCTTCATAAAGAATTTAGACTTAAAGATCTTGGTGCCTTAAATTTCTTCTTGGGAATTCAGGTGGCAAGAAGAGAAGATGGAAGTCTGTCTTTGTCTCAGAATAAATACATCTCTGATTTGTTGCATAAAGCTAATATGCAGGAAGCGAATGGCATCAACACTCCTATGGTCACTAATGAAAAGTTGTTAAAGAATAGTTCATATTTGTTTGCACAGCCTCATCTTTATCGTTATGTTGTTGGAGCTCTACAATATGTGACTATCACAAGACCTAATGTTGCTTACTCTGTAAATAAAGTTTGCCAATTAATGAGTCACCCACTTGATTCTCATTGGAAAGCAGTTAAGAGAATCCTTCGTTATTTGCAGCAAACTAAGGATTTTGGTTTGCATCTTAACTAAGGATTTTGGTTTGCAGTTAAGTGTGATGCCGATTGGGGTAGTGATGTTGATGACAGGCGCTCAACTTCAGGATTTTGTGTTTTTCTTGGAGATAACATTGTTTCCTGGTCTTCACGGAAGCAAAATGTTGTGGCTCGGTCTAGTACTGAAGCTGAGTTTCGAAGTATGGCCAATTTGGTGGCAGAAGTTACTTGGGTTGGTTCTTTCCTTAGAGAACTTGGGATTTCTTCCACTACTAAGCCTGCTGTGTTTTGCGATAATCTCAGCACTGTGATGCTTACTCATAATCCCATTTTGCATTCTCGCACTAAGCATATGGAACTAGATCTTTTCTTTGTTCGTGAGAAAGTTTTAAGGAAGGAGATCACAGTTCAGCATGTTCCTTCTGAATCTCAAACTGCAGATGTCTTCACAAAACCACTTGCTTTCAATAGATTTTCTTTATTAAGAAGCAAACTGAGTGTTGTAATCCACCCTCAGTTTGAGGGGGAATGAAAGTATATAGCATAAGCTTTCTAGAAGCTGTATGAGCTAGCAAGTTTGTTAGGCAGGTGGCAATCAGTTATGCAAGTGGTAGGTAGTTTGTTGAGCTGTCATTGAGAGCTAGCAGAGTTAGTTTCAGATTTAGTTCATTAGGATTCATTATAAATATTGGTGTATGTATGTGATTTATGAGTGTGAATAATATTCAATCTTCTTCCTCTCGAGTCTCTTCTCTTCTCTGCTCCTATTTTCTATACAATTGCTGTCGTAGTTGCGATTGTGGTTACATCGTGGTACGTTTGGTATGAATGCACGGATGTAAAGTACCGTAAAGAAAGTACTGTAGAATAAAGGAAAGTCTTGTAGAGAAAACTGATAAGAGAGATAGAGAAAAAAATTAGGAAAGAGAAAAAGTATGATGAAAAGTGTATTTTTTTATGGGATGAAAAGTGTGTTTGATATGTATAAATATGATGTAAATTTTTTTTTTTGAAAAATGTGAGAATCCATAATTCTACTATTTGCAATTCTTACCAAATATACCCCGTGTTTAACGACTGACGACTAACGAGTACTACGAACGTAATTATTTTTTATGTACTCAAAATAATCTAAAAATTATATACATTTGTTATAACTCTTAAATACATGTAAAATTAATCTATATATTTAATATTCATAGTAATTTTAATGAATTTCCACTTTATATAATTAACCAAAAAGAATTAACTTCTCTGAACTTGTTTTTTCAATTTTTCTTTTCTTAAATTTTTCTAATTTTCTCCGTTCAGATTTATATTCCTTTTCTTTTAAAATCATAATTTTTAACATTCCCCCTCCCATATACTAAAAAAAAAAGCTTTCTTTCAAAAATTTTCAAGGATTTCCTTTTTTTTTTTTTTGCCAAATTTAACTTTTCTTAATTTTCCTCGTTAATCCCAAATTTTAATTTTCAATTTTTTCCCCTAAAAATTTGTCCCAATTTTTTTATTTAACTTTTTAAATTTCCAACTGTATCACAATAATTTTTACATATCCCAGTGTCAATCATAGTCCATATTAGTAGTGTTAAAACGAACCGGCTCGCACCGGCCAAGCCACGGCAGGCCAGCCCGTTTACTTGGCGGGCTTGGGAAGTGATGCCCAAGCCCTCCTGTATTGGCCCGCGGGCTAAACGGACTAGCCCGCGGGCCACTTTTTATATTTTTAAAAAATAATTATAAAATTATATATTTACTTAAAAAATAGTATTTTTATTATTTTAAATTAATATTTTATTAATTTTAATTATTATTTAAATTATTTATACACATTATTATAATAAAATTATTATTTAACACATAAAATTACATAAAACGTATATGTTTATATATATTTTAAACAAATAACTATTAATTTTTTAATTTTTTTTAATTTTTAACGGACCAGTCTGCGGGCTTAAACGGACGAACCCATTTAGATCAATTTAAAAACATACCTATTTTTCAATATCTAAACCTATCTATTTAACGAATAGGACAAACTAACCGCAGCCTCGAACCCATTTTACCTGAACTAGTCCATATATACATTCCCACGCATATCCCTAGTATTCCCAATCTCTGCATTCCTATTCCCCAATTTTTCTAACTTTTTATTCAACCCTTAATTTTCCTCTCTCATCATAATAACTATTACATATCCCGATTCCCAAGTCCCAACCAAATTCCATCCTATGGTTACTACGCATTTCCAGCTCTCCCTTTCTTGATATTTCCTCTTTCACCCATCAATAACTAGTAACGTCAAAATAAGCTTTAGCACGAGTTTATCTTGTCCACTTGCTAAATGGACGGTTGCTAAATGGACGGGATTGAAAAAGGAAAAATAGATTTTTTTAAAAATGGATATAAATAAGTTTGTCTATTTTGCAACTCGTCCGCGGGCTAGCCCGCAAAAAGTTTTAAAAAAAATGAAAATAAAAAATTAATATATATTTATTTAAAATATCTATAAGTTTATATGTTTTAGATAATTTTATATATTAAATAATAATTTTATTCTTATAATGTGTATAAATAATTTAAACATTAAATAAAAATTATTAAAATATTAATTTGAAGTGAAAATATTACTAATTTTAAAAATAAATACATGAATTTAAATAAACATTTTTGTTAGGGCACGTTTTTTAGGCAGAAAGGGAATAGTAATGGGTTTGAAGTGTTTGGTAGTAAAAATTTGGAATAGAAATGGAATGGGAATGTATTAAAATTACCACTTTATCGCTTATATTAAAATAATAAAAAAAAGAAGGTTAGGATTGTGTTAAATCAAATAGCATAATAGATATTTTGTATTTTATTTATTATTTATTTATTTTAAATCTATCAGAGGAAAAAAATAAAGTAACCTACTTTTTTTTTCCATTCCTTTGGTGTTTCTAATAGGGATGATCAAAATACCCATACCCAATGGGTACCCTAAAAATTTACCCTGTGGGTCTGGGTATGGGTCCGGGTACAAAATTAACAGGTCTGGGTCCGGGTCCGGGTAAGGAGGTACCCTACCCGCAATACTATTTATTTATTTTTAAATTTTTTTTTTGTTGAGAAAATATATAATTCTAAAAAAAATGTTAAAACACTTATAGATATTAAAGTAATTTAATTGTACGTTTTTATTTATGATTTAAATTTTTTATTTTTTGTGATTATAGATGAAAAAAATTGATAAAAATAAATTTTATATTAATAAAATAATAATTTTTTTCAAATTTTTATAGGTCTGGGTCCGAGTATGGGGATTTAACTACCCGTAGGGTCTGGGGATGGGATTAATTTTGATACCCGTTCAAGTCCGGGTCCGAGTCTGGAGATTATAGTACCCTACCCATACCCTACCCATGATCATCCCTAGTTTCTAAGAAACGAACGCCACCTTATAATACATTTTATTAGCTTTTATTTATTAAATTAATAAAAAATAAAAAATTATGATAATATTAATTTTAAATTTGAAATTAATTTTTTGAAAAAGATATTTAAAAAAATAAAAAAAGTGGTCAGCGGACTAATAATGAGAATGAATCCTTTAAAATAATTCTCTACATTTTTTGGTAGAGTTATGAGAGAGATACTATCTCGCTAATAACTTACAGTCTTATAACACTATTCATCTTCTACCTGTTTCTTCTTGGCCGAAAGAAGGGTAAGATTTGGCTGCAAATTGTTTTATTCTCCTCTCATTTGTTTCTTCATTGTAAATATTCTTGGAAGGCACGAGGTTTCAAAATCAGTCTTTAAATATTCACTCTTCTTCTGTACTATCCCACGTCTCAATTCCTTTTTTTTTTTTTTGGTTTTGCAACGTTTATTTTCAACCAATTAAAAAATTTTTAAATTATTATTGTTGATTTTTCATTGATTTTTAAAAAATAAATTATTTTTCAATCTATCACAAAAAATGTAACAGGTACCCATAACTATTTATCACAAAAATTATTTTTATATTGAAATTGCATAAAAAAACGGCTGTTGCGGTTGCAATACCACTATCACAACATTGTGAATTTCGTTCACAAAGCAATTGCGAAACGACGTAGTTGCAGGATTGTCCGCAGACATTGAGGCCGCATCATTTATTTAATGCTATTTTTGCTGAGGAGTATTAAAGATATTTTTGCCATTTAAAAAATAAAATATATTATATTTACAAATTAAATAATTTTAAAACACAAAATTTACATTTTTTTAGATAGTTTGATGTATTTTGTTTTATAAATTACATTTAGAGGTGTTAAAGTGGGCCAACCCAATTCACACGGGTTGGGCCACTCAGGTTGGCCAAGTTAAACGGGTTGGAATTTCCAACCCGGCCCACCAAGGTAGTGGGTCGGACCAACTCACATAACCCACCTTTTTTTAAAAAAAAAAAATTTATACATTTTTTTTCACTAAGGTGGTGAGTTAATTTCAACCAAATTGACAACAAATAGGACTAGTATGTAAATTTTTAGTTAAACATATATCATGTATTTATTGGGATTAATTATCTTATATAATAGGATTAATATCTGTTATATAAATATATTTGTTCTTAATAATTATAATCTTTTGAATTCAGTATGGGAACTGGGGTTAGGGTTTAGTTTTAGTTTTTTTTTTTTACTTTTAATTTTTATTAAAATATTGAAATTTTTTTTAATAAAAGTTACGTGGGTTACAGGTCAACCCATCTAACCCGCGAGCTAATCCACCAAATTCGCGGGTCGGGTTTTTCTGACCCGTTTAATAAACAGATTGAGATTTTGTATCCCAAATTTGATGGGTTAAACGGGCCAACCCGATGGATTGGATTCGTTTTGACAGCTTTAATTATACTATCTATTTTATTAATTAAATTAACTGAAATGTTGATTTTAAATAATTAAATTGAAATATTTTCTCATTATCCATTATTTCTAGTAAATTTCTTTTGTTTTTTTGGTAAAACCACCTGAGAGATCAGAGAAGGTATTCACTAGTCAGAGTGATGGAGCCCACTGAATCTACATTCTCAACCGTTGATTGTTTCTACATCCAACGGCTATCAGGCTATCAATACTGAGGAATACTTCGGTACACTATTTACATCACATCATCAATACGCTAACCAATTATATTCAGCCACATCCACCACATTTTCACATCAAGCTGAGTAAGAGTAAAAAAGTAATAGATGTGGCAGAATATGATTGGTCACTGCATTAATGATGTGATAGAAGTAGAGTATGTAAGAATTCGTCTCGATACTGAAACGTCAGCGTGAGGACGAAAGACCCCACCATCGTCTCAGAAAACCGCACCTCATTTCTGCCGTTTGGTTGCCAAGAAAACGGAGTAGAAAAGCAAAGAAAAGAAAGGCGAAAAGAAAAGGAACACAGAAAATGTAGGTATCAGCGGTCTGATTCCTGCACTGAATTTTGAGCTTGTTTGTTTCTGTAACGTTCTTTCTTTCTGCACAGAAAATGATCGGGTGATTGTAACTTGCAAGTGTTTTTGTGCGTATTTCCCCTGTTTCTTCGCGCTTTGCTAGATCGATTTCTCTTTTGTTTGGTAAAATTTTGAGCTAGTCTTGAGTTGAATGCTTCTTGGTTAATTTGATCGAAAGAATGTGCTGTAGATTGTACATAGTTGAGATTTTGGAAGATAATCAAGATATTATCCTTTAATGGGACAGTGTGAACTTCAGTTCGTACTTCGTAGCTCCTAGTTAGTTCCAACATTCAAATAGATGGTACCAATGTAGACAGTGACAACAATGTAGATGACAAGCCTGAGCCAACAATGTAAAAGCTTGCATCAGGAAACTTGCTTGGCTTCCTCCTGCATCTATCACCGTTCCTTTCTGCACAAGCATTCATGTGTAGGTAAGACTAGAGAGAATTGACTTCAGAAACTATAGTTAATTATTATTAAGTTATAGAATCACATTTTAGAAATTTGATGAACTTACAACTTTGGAAATCTCATCCACTTTTTGTGTTGCAGCATAGAAAAGGACTAATATCCTAGATAGATATGTTGGCAAGTAGTTTACACTATACACTATACAGCTAGCACGCTTATTTACTATTTACTAGTACTGATTAGCGGGCAAGTTTAATTGTAGTAAAAATTGCAGTTATTATATATATAATGGAGCATGGATGGATTGCCCGACCAATTGATGAATATGGTTTGCAGCTGTTTTGATGATATCAAGGCAAAATCTTTGTCTGTACTCTGTATCTTACATTTAATTAGTACACATTATATGGATTCCGGAAATTTCTTAGGTCAACTCTTGCAGCTAAGTAATGGTTTGGATCCAGTTAAGCTTAAGGTGTCAATTTTCTGTCAATTTTCGACGTAGTAATTGAGTGACTATGCCCATCATGCAAAACTGAACTACTGAGGTGGGCATTGCCTGTCACGTGAGCCACCATACTTCCCTCTTCTCTTCTTGAGGATTTGGTGCCTAATTTCAAAACAAGTTGCAAATTGTCTTTTCAGTTGTGATCTATTTTTATTTGTCTGAAAAATTGATAGAATTCTTTAAGTCAAATTCTACTTATCACTTGGAAGTTGATTACAATTTTCTCTTGTCATCTATAGTCTATACTGCTCAACATCTGTGACCCTTGTAATTTCCACCATACTTATTGCTCTTTCAAGTAGTTTTAAATTACAGAAAATATTTGGAGTTCATCAGAGGAAAAGAGATGTCTGGAAGTCATCCCGAGTATGGTGCAATCTTCATGTCAAATAGAAGTACAATGAAAGAGTGTTTTGAGAAGAGAATCTTTGGGCTACCATATTTGTTTTCTGATTTTGTCAGAGGAGTTAAGGAAGGAATGCTTTTGTTTCTTTTTGAATATGAAGAAAGAAAACTTTATGGGGTTTTTGAAGCAAGTTCAGATGGTAACCTGAACATTGTTCCTGAGGCATATACTTCATCAGGAAAGCAGTTCCCTGCACAGGTAATACTCATTATGCTTATTTTGGTTCTCTGCACTGCACTAGTAATTGTCTGTAGTAGTAGGAGAGAGATGGAAAGAAAAAAGAGTGACCCACACTGATAAAGATTCACTCCCCGAGGGCCAATTTTCTTTCTTCTTCTTATCTCTCTGTATTAGAGAGAAATGCATCATTTGTTTGCTGTAGAGGATTCCATTCCCTTATTATTATTAATTTATTTATTACTATTTTGTGTTTGTGTATGTGTTACTATTCTATCTCTGTGTTGATCAGGTTAAATTCACCACAATATGGCAATGTGAACCTCTTTCTGAAGATGAGTTTGGTGACGCTATCCGAGATAACTACTTTGCTAGCTACAAATTCAAATTTGGTCTGTCTAAGGAGCAGGTATGCTCTTTATTCTTTTCTTCGTTGTTTGACATTTATACACTATTTTCCTTCATACACATCTCACGAGTTTGTCTTTTGTATTTACATATATTATAAATTGTTGTTCCCTTCATCTATGGTTTTACAGTTCTTGTTTATTGATGTCAGATTCAGAGTCTTCTATGGTTGTTCAATTCACGAAAGGTTAAAGTTCCAAACTCTCAACTTTTCAATGAAAGGAAGGACATAGACAATGACTTATCCCCTGAAGTTGGGTGCCATCGTTCATTGTCTTCTGGAGATTTAAAGGGTGCTTCTAGAAAATCTGAAAACATCCATTTTGAGGATGACGCTTATAATCCTGAACATCCTGATTGCTTTTATTCAAGAGCTTTGGCGGTTCATCATAGTTTTGTTGCTAACCAAGAACCTGGTCAGGTTTCCATTAATTTTATGGGAAAATCTGAAAACATCAATTGTGAGGATGATGCTCATAATCCTGAACATCCTGGTGGCCATTATGCAACAGCTTTGGTGGTTCATCATAGTCCTGTTACTAACCTAGAACCTGGTCAGGTGTCCAATAATTTTGTGGGACAAGAACTTGTTACATTGCCGGAGGAGAAAGAAAACTTCCATGATTCTGTTGAAAGTCTTGAAGATTTTATACCTTTGTCTTCGCCAGATTATTTTGATCCTGAAGGAGTTGCTTTCAATGAGCTTTACGGGGAGAAACCGATTGAATTGGGTGAAATTGTTGATTACACAGAATCAGTTTTTGCTGTACCGAAGTTACCACTTGAGCCTTCCTTGAATAGGAGGGTAGTTAGTCAGATGAAGATCGAGCATCCATTTGCTTTGGCTCATGGGAGTTCATACCACATAACCGATGAATCTTCTGTTACTTCTGTTCCCTTGTTAGATGCATGTGATGGTTACCAATCCAAGGATAGAGGTAAGGGTATGTATTCTGATTGCAAAAAAAGAAGAGCTAGTGTGTTTTCTCGCTTAAGTTTTGATCTAAAGAATAAGGAACAAGGAAATCAGAAAGGTAAACCCAAAAAGCTAAAAACTGAAGGCTGTAATGCAAAGAAAAGAGCCAGTGTGTTCCTGCGCTTAGCCAGTGGTTCAGAGGCTTTGGCACAAAATGTCCATTGCATGACAAGAATACAGCAGAAAAGTGGTGGTTGGAAGAAGATAAAGAGAGAGAAAGCTATTGTTTCAGAATGCAATGCACAAGAAGATGGTTTCAAAGATGACATATCCATTCCTGAAATCATGGAAATTTTGTGTCAGAGGCATGCAAACTGGTGAAATTATGGTGGAAGAAACTAATGCCCTTGGACAAGCTAAGAAAATGATTATCAAAGAGTAGACAAGAAAAGTAGCATTTCTCATGCTTGAGTAGTAAACAACAAGAAGTTTAATGAAATGATTGCCAAATCACTTTAAACTGAATGTTTATGTATTTTGGTGCAATTTAAATTAGTTTTGATTTGTTTTGTCAAGTATGGAACAGAATTGTCCATATTAATAGGGTATATATACATCAAATGCACAGTCTTGAATATCATCCAATATATTAATAGGTATATAATGCATCTTTTGAAGTTGGGTCTGTAAAATGTGAATCTCTGAAATATATCTGTTACAGCTGATGCATGATGTATTTAGGAAATCATATTATGTGAATCTATGTGCTTTATATGACTGAGGTCCTAATATGCTCATTGGGAAAACTATTAAAGGATTGTGTTTGATGCAGAGATCCCTACTCCCTATATCTCAAAATAATTGATGCCCTTTGATAGTTTTGCATCTTTGTGTATTAAATACTATTGTTCATGATAAAGATTTGACTGATTTGAATTGTAAATACAAGATTAATATACTTGAGAGATCTATAATTCACATGAGGTGAAGTTTGTTGAAACCACAATTTTCACATTATCCCCCTATTAGGTTAACTTGTAAGCAGGAACAAAAATTAATCATCTATAATTGTTGTTTTATACAATTTATTTCTTCCATAAATCTTTTTTAAAAAATAATTTTCTTTTCACGTGAAAGATGTTTCACGATATATTGCAATGTTTTTAAAACCGGACCGGTCATTGAACCGGTCGAGGCACTGGTTCACAGTTCAATGGTTTAACCGTGGTCGAACCGGTAACAATTAAAATATTTTTTTAATTAAATATATTAAAATATCATAAAAAATTATATACTTCATATATATATATATATATATATATATATATATATATATATATATATATATATATATATGTCTCCATCTCCTCTAAACATGATAAAGTTGTAAACTATCATAATATCATATTAAACTCTTCAAATAAGTTCAAGTATCAACATATTTAAGTCTCAAGTCTTATCACAAACCAAACTATAAATACTGAAATAGAACAATTCTTACAAGTCACAACAAATTCTCAATAAATACTAAATCATAAACAACACAAATTGACAACCGACCAAACTGTCTAAACCACCCGTTTTGATCGGTTTGGACGGTTCTTTGACCGATTTTACTGGTTCTTGACTGATTTTCTACCTGACCAGTTCTTTGGTTATTCTGGATTGAACTAGCATACGATTTACCGGTTTTCTAGTTCAACCGGCCGGTCCAGTCTGATTTTGATAACACTGATATATTGTTATCTCTTGAAATGTTTGACCCTTAAATTCATGTTGTCTATCCAAATTGACCCAAAAAAAAAATTTCTTTTCACAATGTGTTCTACTGTTCTATCTTTGAGTCAAATGTGACTTAAAATTGACCATTAGTTCATTTTAAATAAATGAAGCAATAAAGGCCTTGGTGATTATTTATGTTCCTCAATATGAGAAATTTAAATATATATATATATATATATATATGCCTTTTATTTTTTTTGGGTTGAGCGTACTTAGGAAAATAAATTTTACTAAGTGCTAGCCTCAATTTAAAATAAAACTCCAAAAGGATTCTAAGGTTAAATTAATTTAGTTTGAAGAAACAAAACAAGAGCAAAAAGAAGAACTACTACTAAATGAACCTAAGGCGAATGTGAAAAGCGCCATTTCTATTCTATGCAATACATTAAAAAGAAACACAAATAAAACAACAACAACAACAACATTAAAAACACAGAACAAGATCGATCTATTCCTATTTTTTCTCCTCAGATTCTGTCTGAATTAGCTGATTAAGATCATTAAGAATTGAAGGTTTTGATCTGACATCTTGAAGATTCTTCAAAGTGGTCACAAACTCCTTTGGAACTAAGCACTTCTCCTTCAAGCACAACTTCTCTTCTACAAATGGAGATCTAAGCATGGCCTTCAATTCTTCAGTTCCACTCGATGCCTTTATGTCCTACATTTCATATAATTAATTAAATTTAGCAATAATTAAGATTGGTTTCGTAGTTATTCTTAATCTTTCTCAAGCAATTAAAATATAGAAATTCAAAGTCTATATTTTCTACATGTTAAACATGTGCTGAATATTTAAGGGAATATTCCTAATTTCTGAAGAAAACAGTTGGAGAGTTTTATGCATAGTGGTTAGTTACATTAAAAATATTACAAATTAAATTTTATTTTAAAAAATATATTAAATCCTTTTTCCCGAATTAAGTTTCGAAATAACTGATGTTGTTCACCAAGTCCTCTGTTCAAATAATAACCAAAAAATATTTTAATAAAATTACATTCAATCATAACTCTATTCCTTCTAATAATTACAAATTAATTTTCAATATTTACTAGCAAACCAAATTAACAATATTCTTGAGTAGTATAGACAACTTTGACTCATGTTTTAAAACGACAGATCAAATCAATAAGAAAAACACCAGCAAACATTTACAACTATTTAATTCATTCATTTTAATTAATTAAAAAAAACAAATTATCAAACATTTACATCAAGAAGTTTTGCTTTCACAAAAGCAGTACATGTGAGCAAACATTTAGAACTAATCATTTATTTAATTTTTTTTATCAAACAAATCATCCCAAAACTATCAAAAAAGACACCACCCAAATGTCTAATCCGAAAGATCGACCTAATTAAATTTAAAACCTTAGTAGCATGAGAAGTACACAAGGAAAGAAGAATTTAGAAGACGAAGATAATAATAATAATAATAATAATAATAATAATAATAATAATAACCTGTATTGTGTTAATGAGCTGAAGCATACCAAAAAAACAAATCATCAAACATTTACATCAAGAAGTTTTGCATTCACAAAAGCAGTACATGTTTTAAAACCAAAGATAAAATTAATTAACAAGACAAAATTGAGCAAACATTTAAAACTAATCATTTATTTAATTCTTTTATCAGTAAGAAAAGACACTCCTAAAAGTATTAAAAAAGACGCTACTGAAACGCCTAATCCAAAATATCACTGCACGGGCCTAACTAAAACCCTTACTTAGAAGCATGAAAAGTAGACAAGGAAAGAAGAATTTTCAGAAGACGAAGATAATGAGTAATAATAATAAGGCTAAAATGCACATACTTTCCCTGAGTTTTGAGGCAGGGGCACATACACCCCCTGAGTTTTAAAATGTTGCACATAGACCCCCTGAGTTTTCACTTTGGGACAGAGATACCCCTTCTGTTAGGGTTCCGTGAAAATTAGGCGTTAGCACATACACCCCCTTATTTTCACTTTGGGGCAGAGACACCCCTCACATATGCTTGCTGACGTGGCACTTAACGCCTAGTTTTTACGGAACCCTAACAGAAGGGTGTAACTGCCCCCGAAGTAAAAACTCAGGGGGTCTATGTGCAACGTTTTAAAACTGAGGAGGTCTATGTGCCCCTGACCCAAAACTCAGAGGGTGTACGTGCATTTTAGCCTAATAATAATAATACCAACCTGCATTGTGTTAATGAGTTGAAGCATAGCAACTTGAGCTTTCAAGTAAGCCAAATACTTGCCGGCAGCTTGAAGCATATCAGCAGTATTCAAATCCGCAGCAGCAGGAACCAGCTTCCCCAGCTCTCGTGTCCTCTCCGCGATCTTCCTCCGCCTCTCCCGGGCCGCCTTGCTCTGCGCCGACACCCCCGCCGGCCCCACATTACCACTACTACTACTCTCCTTCTTCCTCCCATCATCAATAATATTTGACCTTCCTTCCATCATTAAACTCTGATCATACCACTTTTGGCGTTTTGGGCACGGAAGTAGAAGAAGAAGGTCCTCATTCCCATAATTATTATTATTATGATTATGATTATAGTGATCTTCATGGGGAGGGATAATCATAATTGGGTCGTAATAGGGAAGATCAGAGTAATTAGGAGGGTAAAGAAAATTAGTACTACTACTACTATAGTTGTAATAATTAGGAGGAAGGAGAGGGTTATAATCTGGTGGGAGAAGTAGTAGTTCTTCCTCTGGTGTGGCTTCATTGAAGAGGTTGAGATTAGTTTCCCAGTTGAAGTAGGAGGTTAGAGCCATGTTTGAGTCAAATTAGTGAACCTGAGAGTAAAAATGAAAAAAGAAAGAAGAAAAATTGAATGAGTAATTAGTAGTACATGTTTATGGGAATATTTAGGGAAAAAGACAGGGAGACATATAATATACTTAGGAAGGAAATGTACAGAGGAATCTTAGGGGAAGATCTCACAGAGAGAGATTTGTGTGTAGTTTTGAGGAGAGAAGGGAGGGAGAGTTAATATTTATGGAGGTAATTAATTAATTTTAATTAATTAAATTGAAGAAAAGTAAGTAAATAAATAAATAAATAAACTGACTCGTGTTGATTTGTGGGTTGAGATAATTCAGGGGAAGTTGGAGGCGGTTAAGGAGAATGTGTGACTTGGGCAACGTTTTTAGTTACTTGCAACATAATTAAGTCTATTTTTTATTTATTTATTTAAAAGAATTAAAATTAATGTACTTCAACGTACGGCCTTATTGTTTTGCTCTTGATAATTTTTTGTGAGAGAATTATCAATTTGGTCTTTGAAAAATAAAGATTGTTCTAATTTAACTTTTGAAAAATGAAAATGCTTAATTTAATTTATAAAATAATTTTTTTTTGCAATTTGGTCCTTTTAATTTTTCGTTAGTGTATGTCAGTATGTATGGCTTTTTCTAAGGACTAAAAGAACCAAATTGAGACAAAAAAATATTTTCAGGAATTAAATTAAAATAATCTGTATTATTTAGGAATCAAATTGATAATTCTCTCCATTTTTCTTCAATGGAGTGACTTCTAGCTACTTGGTGCTATAACATGGCTGATTTAATTATATTTAGAGTACATTACCATTTGGGTTTCATTAAACATGTGGTATATTTCATTTTAGTTCATCAAAGACAAAAATGTCAATTTAGTTCTTAAAATGTTTTTTTGTTAATTATATTAATGGGGATTCTCATAGATTAAACAGAGACAAATTGCATCTTTTAAATAATAAATTTGATATTTTCATTTTCCAAATGTTAAATTGAGATAAATTGCATCTCTCATAGACTATATTTGACATTTCATCTTTTAGGGATTAAATTGAGGTAGATTGTATTTTTCATGAACAAAAATGATAATATACCCTTATATATATTCATTAAAATCAATTTAATGTTAAATTTATTTTTAAATTTTTGCTTGAATATAAAATAAAATTATTAAAATTAAATACTACATATTATTTAAATTTTAACTTTTTCCTGACTATATGATATAATATGGCTAAAGTATTATTTTGGTCCTTAATGTTTGCATGAAGTTTAATGTTGGTCCTCAGCGTTTCAAAAGTTTAATGTTGGTCCTCAAAGTCTTTTTTTGGTCGATTTTAGTCCTCGAGCATAACCGTTAAATGATGACGTGTCATGCTTATGTGGCACACCATCTCTCCTATGTGTCAAATTTTAATGACGTGGCATGACACATCACTGCCACGTCATTAAATATGATGATGATATTGATGATGATGAAGGAGAGAAGATGATGATGTGGCAATGTGGGGTGATATGGCAGTGATGTATCATGCAACGTCATTAAAATATGACACGTAGAAGAGAGTGTGCCACATAAGCATGCCACATCATCATTTAACAGCAAAAGTTAACGGTGTTACGCTTGAGGACCAAAATCGACAAATTTTTTTTATTTTGAGGACCAACATTAAACTTTTGAAACATTGAGGACCGACATTAAACTTCATGCAAACATTGAGGACCAAAATAATACTTTAACCTTTTTAATATATTTGTTTGGAGTTTTTTTTTTCATTATGTTGTTTGGAGTTTAATGACTATAAATGTTAGACTCGTTATAATATAGATTAAGTCATTTTCATTATTACAAGAAGGAAAACTGATCTTTTTATATATGCAAAAAAGAAGTTAAGAACTACCACTAACTGAACCTAAGACCAATGAGAAAAGTAAAATTAATTACATGAAAAACCAATCAAAACAATATATTCAACGACAAGAAAACAAAGAATAACAGTTGAAATTACAATTACAAATAGAACAAATGAAAGTTTAATATTAATTCTTGTGCTTTATTTCTCGATGTAATAAGGAAAGAAAGATACCCTATCTTTCTGCAATATTTATATATTAGATATTATATTATATTAGAATAAAGTTTATCTATTGTTTCATTCTAAATTATTGTGTTACCAAATGCTGACCAATATAGATAAAGAGAATGGATCTGTCTTTCTTTTTTTTCTCTCATTGTCAATAACCTCTTATAATACTTTTCAACAATTTGTTTAATTCAAAGTTTTAAGTGCTTTAAAATATATTTGTGATAAATAAGTTTAATTTGAAGTTTGGATCTTATGAGAATTTTATAAATGACAAATTTTTTTGAAGTAAAAGATAGATAAAAATAAAAATGTGGTCCATAATTTATTTATAATAGGTCCTAATTAATATAGGGTATTTGATTTTTTTTTTTGCTTATATCTTCCTAATATTATTGAGATATAATAAATTTGAGGGACCTAAAATTATAGAATATAAGAATAATTGTTAAAATACATTGTTTTTGGTCAATAACAAAAAATTATAGAGAAAACATAATTACAAAATTACAATATTTGTGCTCCAATTTGCTTTCTTTTCGGTCTGCTTATCTGGTCCTTAGACATTGTAACACTTTGTTATTTGGTCTATAACATTCTCTTAAATACTGTCCTGATTCTCAAAAATAATAATAAATTAAATAATAAAAGAAACTTCTCATGTGATAGTGAACTATCTTTATTTTCTCTCTCTCCTCTGGCGTTATATGTTTTATTTTATATTTTTATTTTTCCACATTTTTTTTATATTTTATATATGATAAATTAAAATATATGTTTTTAGAAATCAACAACTCAAAAATGAGGAAATTGAAGTGGAAATAAAGAATGGAATGTTATTGTAAAGCATAGTCTGAAAGAAAGCAGAATATATAAATTGAGAGAACATTTCTATTTTCCAACATAATTCTGAGTACAGTTGGAGGATTTTACGCATAGTGGATACACATAAACAACGGCTTTTTTTAACGGAAATATACCAAATAAAAAATATATACATAAATTTAGTCACCTTTAAAAATTATATCATGCACATTAAAAAAGTCTTCATTAAGGGTGTTTTTCGTAATTTTTGACAAGAAAAACACTCTCACTGAAGACGTTTTTAACGTTAATATTTACATGAAAAAAGTGTGATAAAATTGTAAAAAACGCTCTCACTAGGGGTTTTAACGCTAATATTTACATGAAAATAAATGTGATAAAATTATAAAAAATGTCCTCAGTGAGGGTGTTTATAGAGTTGAACCCTATAAACGCCCTCAGTCGCTTTCACTGAGGGCGTTTTTCTTGTCAAAAATTAAGAAAAATGCCCTCAGTGACGACATTTTTGCTTGTGCACAGTAAAAGTGGTATATATCTGTAGATAGTTTTTAAAGGTGTCTGAATTTGCGTATATGTTTTTTATTTGGTATATATCCGTTCAAAAGCCCATAAACAACTATCGGTGAAATATTTATTTTGGTGCTCTATGTTTCATTCAAGTTATAAATTAGTCCTTTATCTTTCAAAAATTCTATATTAATCCTTTATATTTTTCAAAAGTTTTATATTTGTCCTTTAGGTTTCATTAAAGTTCTATATTGGTCCTTTATGTTTCATTGAAGTTCTACATTGGTCCTTTATGTTTCGTTAAAGTTTTATATTAGTCCTTTATGTTTCATTAGAGTTTCATATTGGTCATCTCAACATGGTTTTATTTTTTGCTTAAAAGATGTCGTTTGGGTGTTTTTGGTATGTTTAAGGCCACATCAGCTATCTGATACATGTAGGAGAGATTATGTGTCCACCTCAGCATGCCATGTCATCAGTTAACTTAAGAAATTGACGGACTTGGACGAAATGACCAATTTATAACTTATGGGAAAGATAAAGGACTAATTTAAAACTTTTGAAACATAAAGAACTAATTTAAAACTTGAGTGAAACATAAAGGATCAAAATGAATCTTTGACCACAACTATCTTATTCCTCAAATCTCTCCCTCTCTTTCTCAACAGAATTATAATATTATGAATTTTTCTATAATGCTTTAATTATGTTGTTTTTACCGTTACCTTTCAAAAAAGCTAAAGTACTATTTTGGTCCTCAATGTTTGCATGAAGTTTAATGTTGGTCCTCAAAGTTTTTGTTTTTGGTCGATTTTGATCATCGAGCGCAACACCGTTAAATGATGACGTGACATGCTTATATGGCACACCCTCTCTCCTACATGTCATATTTTAATGACGTGGCATGACACATCACTGCCACGTCACCCCGGATGATGATGATAATGATTCTGATGAAGGAGAGAAGATGATGATGTGGCAATTTGGGGTGATGTGGCAGTGATATGTCATGTCACGTCATTAAAATATGACATGTATGAAAGAAAGTGTGTCATATAAGCATGTCACGTCATCATTTAACGACAAAAAGTTAACGGTGTTACGTTCGAGGACCAAAATCGACTAAAAATAAAAACTTTGAGGACCAACATTAAACTTTTGAAATATTGAGAACCAACATTAAACTTCATGCAAACATTGAGGGTCAAAATAGACCTTTAGCCTTCAAAAAATAGAAGAAAAAAAAAACATTCTATTAACTGCAACATACTAACGAAAGAAACTTTTTTATTTTTTTATTTAAAAAAAAGGTGAAAAAAATTAAACATTCTGCCGTAACTGTAAATTAAGTTTTAATATTTAAAATAATAAAATTAAGTTAACTTCTCAGTCTCTTAATTTTTATTTTATCTTTTCACTTTCTTCACTTTTTTTACATATTTTTTAAATTATTATTTTATTTTTAATTTGATAAAGATTATAATTTTTTTATGGAAGATTATACTTTTGTTTTATATGAGTTAATATATAATTTTACAAAATAATATTTATTAAATTTTAAATAGACTATATATATATATATATATATGATGGAAAGAAAGAATAAGTCAACATTTTGTATACAATAATTTTATATACCTTGTCAAATATAAATAACAAATTAATATTAAATAATAGATATTAGTGAACTTGATATTCAGTCTTTTTTATATTTTTGAATAAATTATAAAATAAAAGGAAAAAAAATTACATCTATTTTCTCAAATTTGTCTATCAAAACATGACATGTGTCATTTTACTTATGCGAACATTTTTTTCTTAACTCTGTTAACCTGCCGTTAAGGAAAAAATTTACACATGTCATGTTTTGATAGAAAAATGTGAAGAAATGAATATAAAGAAATGGATGTAAGATTTTTTCAAAATAAAAATCTAACTAAAGTTATTTTTATTGTATTTATAAAAATAATAAAATGATTAATTATCTATTTTTACTATATTGTAGCATGCATATATATATATATATATATATATATATTATTTTGAAAAGAAAGATACTATAAACCCCAAAATCATATAAATATATCTGGTGTGATTTTTACTTTTCAATGAAAATATTTCGATGGAAATAGAATTTCTAATATGATGCTTAATGATATTGTAGATACTTCAGTAAACTTAGTTGAAATTCATCGACTATTTGATCGTGTGGCCTAATGGATAAGGCGCTCGCCTCCGGAGTGAGAAATTGTGGGTTCGAGTCCATCATATTTATAATAAATTTAAACAACCTCGTTTTATGAAATAGTAAATAATCTTTTCCATCTTAAATATAAAAATTGTGACATGTCTCAATTTCAGCATTTCCTATTAAATATGTCTTATTTTTTATAATCTAATGAAATTATATTTTTATTTCAAAAGGTTTAAATAAGTCCTTTGGGTGCGTTTAGAACAAGAGTTATATTTTTAATCCCGAGAATATTAAAACAACTGTTCATAATCCCAATATTATTTTACAAGATTCCCAAAGTAATGGTTATTAATTAGGGTAAATAATGGTTATTAATTATAGGAGGGTAATTTAGTAAAAGTAGGTCTCATCCCATGGAATTATCATAATCCCACCCTTTTAGGTGAGATTAAAAATATGAAGAAACATGGGATAAGAATAATCCTGAGATTGTAAGATTCTCGGGATTAATTTTTTAAAACTTGTACCAAACACGGGATTACAAGATGCCGAAAAAATAATTCCAGAATTATTTTTTTAAACCTTATACCAAACACTACCTTAATGTTTTAAAAGTTTTAAATAAGTCTTTTATATTTTTACATTTGCAAATTGTTCTATATAAACCCTTTTAAATATTTTTCGTACAATAATAACGTGAAAAGTTAATATGTCTCTCATACATTCATATATTAATGTTCTTTATAACCTTTCATTAAATACCCGTTTGACTTCGACATAAATATTTATTAAATATTGTATTTCTATAAAAAAATATCCAACACTTAATTAGCTAGCTATTAGGGATGATAATCTTATTAGGATCTACGGGTACCCAGAAATTTTACCCGTTAGTTCGGGTCTTGATATTAAAAAATGTGTTTGAGTTCGGGTCTGGGAATTTTATTGGATAAAATTTTAGGTCCGGGTTCGAGGACGGGTAAGGATGTATTCACCTCGGTCCGGAGCCGGTAATATAATATATATAAAAATATTTTAAATATAAATATTTTATATAAATATATATTATATATTATATCAAATTAAAAAAAATTACACTTACCTTACCATCACGTGACACCCATTCACACAAATTCAAACTGACTCTCATCTCACTCACCCACCCACTCCCATTCACGCATTCACATTTCATGTATGTATTTGTTTATTTAAGGATGAACTTAAACTTTTTATGTTTATTTTGTTATGTGTTTGAAGTTTGTTTTTCTTAAATTTGGAAATAATTAAATTTATGAATATTTGTTCAATACTTGTGATGAAAGTAGTAAATTTTGTAGAAAAAAATAATAAATTTTTCGGGTCAGGGGATTTAAGTATTCGATGGGTTCGGAGATGGGTATCAATTTCATACCCCGCTGGGGACGGGTCCGGGGATGGGAAAAATATTGACTACCGGGGCCGAGGAATGCAATAATATCCTACCCAAATCCTACCCATTGCCATCCCTAGCTGTACAATAGTCTTTGCTTCATGGTTTAAAAAAATTCTTATCAAGGGGTTGGGTCTAGTAAAATGGATTAGCCCTTTATAGTTTACAATCTGATGAATTTGGATTCGAATCTCCACTGAAAGAAGCGTTCATATTAAGTGCCTTAAATTATCTCAAAACTAAACAAATAAAATAAAATGAAATGATAACAAAACAAACCAGAATTGATTCAAAATCCACATTAAACCACAGATAAAAAAGATACTGATTTTGGGCGAATTAACAATAAAGAGGCAACCGTAATTTACTCACTTAAACAGAATTTATGGCAAATTATATACATCAGAATTGATTCAATACCTCCTTTTATCCTTCTATATAAAGTAGTACAATATTTTACACATTTTCCATTGCAAAAAAAATAAAATAAAATTCATCCCTTTCATCAAACATGCATGCTTTTAGTACACTCTTTCTTTTTCTACTATTTTTTCTTCCAACCCCATTATTATATTCTTTTACCATCGATCTTATTCGTCGACCGTCGTGACTCACCATTATCACCATTTCACAACTCCTCCATGACCCAATCGGAGCTTCTTCGAAACGCTGCGTTTCGCTCCACGTCTCGTTCCGAACGCTTTAATAATTACCTCCAATCCGACGTCGTCCCAATCATTAGCGACGGGGAATTCATTGTGAGATTCTACATAGGAACCCCACCAATAGAGACATGGGCTATTTTAGACACGGGAAGCGACGTCGTATGGATCCAATGTTTGCCTTGTGTGAAATGTTACCCTCAGAAATATCCTCCGTTCGACCCCAAGGAATCTACTACCTACGAAACGGCGTCGTGTGACTCAGAATCGTGTGCTTTCCTCCCGAAGGGCCAATATGGTTGTGGAGTTTCGAGGCAGTGTGAGTACTTTTATTTTTACCAAGACCACGTGTCATACACGTGGGGTGAATTGGCTAGAGATTTGATTAATTTGGGTGGGCAATTTGGTAATTTGGCTCGTCACAGTGTTGTGTTTGGATGTGGGCATAACAATAGTGGAAGGTTCTCGGAGAATGAGGCCGGAATCGTTGGGCTTGGAAATGGGCCTTTGTCTCTAGTTTCTCAATTGGGCCCACAAATTGGTTATAAATTCTCGTACTGTTTGGTTCCGTACTTTTCAAACTCCTCAAGTAAACTTAAATTGGGAGAAGAAGCAACCATAGTAGGGGAAGGGAGTGTGTCCACTCCATTGATAAACACACAAGCTTCATCTCCTTTTTATATCCTCAATCTTGAAGGTAAGTTTTTTTGATAATAATCTTGAAGGTACTACTTCAATTTCATTGAACATTTCATCATAAAAAAAAAACATAAGAAAAAACTTACAATTTCATTATTATTTTTTACTAAATACCCTTAATTAATGGCATTCTTAGTTTTCTAAAATAATTATAATTCACTATAAAAAGTATAAAAAGTATTTTTAAAATTTTATTTTTAAAGAATTTTATTTTTTTTCACTATTATTTATTTTAAATTAAAAAATTCATATTCAAATGCATATTAAATTATATAAATAATAAACATAAAGGTATTTTGATAAATAAATAAATTGGTGAAATTATAAATTTTTTTATCTAAAATATATATTTCAAAAGTAAGAATGCTCAATCAAATTTTATGTATATATGCATGTATTAAAGCTGAAGGTACAAATGGTCAAAGATTCGGAGGAAAGTTCTCGTCTCAATCATGGGCGAGGGTTCGAATCCCCCTCAAGTCATCCAAAATCCTGTTTTGGTGGGCATCCCTCCTCAGGGAGATCTCTTGGCACCCAAGGGCTAGTTGAGTAGCTACGACTGGGTAAAACTGCTTGCGGTTTAGGCCTGTGCAGTAATCCTTTGGGTTGGGCCTCTGTTGGTCTCCCCAACATGCCACTGGCGCCCTGCCCGATAGTACTTGGGAGTGCCTTCACTTACTACCGTCTTTTGTACCAAAAAATAAATCTGGAAACTTTGCATGCATATACATATATATAATTTATTTTTTAAATATACAATATAAAAATTAATTATTATATTTTAAAATACTACAAAATTAAAATTCGATAGTTTTTTAATTTAAAAATATAATATAAAATAATTGTTATTTTATTTTAAAATAAAAAAAAATAAGAAGTTATTTACTTCACCCATTTTCTAATAACTATCTATTACCCATTATATCTACTTTCTCTTTTCCAAATCTTTCCATCATATATATATTTTTATATTTTTAATTATAAAATAAACTGTGATAATAATAAAAAAATTCAGAGGCATATTAATCTAGATGCACAAAAAATACATTTTTTTCTCATCTATCTTATATATGTTCTTGATCTTATTCATCAAAAAATCAAATGACTTTTTAATAGGTATAAGTGTGGGTTCCAAGACAGCAAAAATAATTGAGAGTGGTGAAAATGGCAACATAGTGATTGATTCAGGAACCACATTCACATTTCTTCCATCAAAATTCTACTACAACGTTGAAGCATTGGTGAAGGAAGTGATTAAGGTTGAAGCATCATTGAATCCTCCTAAGCCATTCAAATTGTGTTACTCAAAAGAGTCAAATGCACCAAAAATCATTAAGAATGATGATTTCCAAGAATTTGTGGTTCATTTTAAGGATGGTGCTAGCCTTTCCTTAAATGCTGAGGATAACGTATTCGTTTCTGAAGATGATGTAATTTGCTTTGCGATGGCCCCTACTCGAGGAATTCCTTTCTATGGAAACGTGGCACAAGTTAATTTTCAAGTTGGATATGATCTTAATGCGGCGCAAGTTTCATTTGCTCCCGCGGATTGTACAACACACTAATAATACGTGGTTATAGATATTTATGTGTCGCTATATTTTTATCATTAGGTTTTATAATCAGAAATTAACAAGTAGATGTTCAGCAGTATGATAGTACTGAACTTTAGTATATTCCTCCAATCAGTTGGTCCCTAATCCATTCAAGGTAGGTCCTTATTAACGTGAGTTTTTATTATTGGAGGGATGCACCGAAGTTCAGTAGTACGGTAGTACTGAACTTTTATCTAAAATTAACATATGAATTGAGATAATTTTATGGCCAAAATTAAAATCACTTTAAGAAGTCTACAGCAGATGAGGAAACCCTACGCTTACCAAAAGAGGAAATTGACATGTACTGTGTATATGGGCTAAATTATTATAATATAATTTTTTAAAAAATTATATATTAAAATAGAACAAAAAAAATTTTATTTCTCAACATATAACAAAATCAATTTTTTTTTTTAACGGGTAGTGGGCTAGGTGGCAGGGCCTTCGCTCTATTACACGCACTACAAGAAATGTGATTTTTAGCGACGGTTATTTTTGTTGTTTTGTGGCGGTTCAACTGCCACAAAATGACATTTTGTGGCGGATCTTAAACTGTCACAAATGGACATGTCGCAAAGTAATTTTCTGACAGTTCTAGCCAACTGCTGGAATAAACGTCACAAAATGTACTTTTCCGACGATTAGTGCCCGCCAAAAAATGAAAAGTAAAATCCTGGCGGTCTATAACTGTCATAAAATTCCAAATAATTTTCTAACGGTCTATAACCGTCACAAAATTAAAGGTAAATTTGTGGCCGTCATCAATTCTCAGAAAATGTTAGGTAAATTTGCGACACTTAATGCCCGCCACAAATGAACTATAAATTTCTGACGGCTTTAAACCGTCACAAATTGTCTATTTTACTTTTTTTTTTAAAATGTCACATATATTTTTAGAAAATATATATAATTGATTATATTAATGCTAAAAAAAGATAGAAATACTCATAGAGGTACTTATAATACTCAAAATAGATAAAACTAAAAGTATTTGTTTGTACTTCTCAAAAAATGTGTTTGTACAACCAAAAAATTAGTTCATTACAAAATGAGAAAAGCTTCAAAAACAACCTCTAAAAGCTCTACCTAGGCTCCTGCAATATTGAAAAAATAAAATTTATGAGTATTATTATAGTAATGTACAATAAAGATCACTAATAATTAAGTAATAAACAATATACATATTTAAATTTTATATACTTACTAAATATATTGCAAAGTAAGTCAATCTCATCTATGTATTGGGATGATCTTCACTAGCTGAGAATGAATGTCCTGCTAATGATGATTGTCCATTACTTGCTTCAGGTACCTAAGAGAATAACAAATTTATATATATTTGATTATATTGTAGAGAACAAAATTTAAAAAATATAAAGAAAAAGATTTATACCTCAGAATTTATCATATGTACAAACTCAGACGGTACATTTCCCATAATATTTTTGAGAATGTTGAAGACACCTCGCATCTCTAATTTTAACTGTGCATTTGAAGCTTCCAATCGCGCATTTGAAGCTTCCAATCGTGCATTTAAAGATAGGACAGGACATAAATAATGAACTGGACAAAAAAACAATTTAGAGCATTGAATAGCAATAGAAAGAACCATAATTTAACAACTTAGACTAAAAAGGCTAGCATTAGTTCACTACAAGTAAACAAGAAACGGCAATCATATAATTTAACAACTTTTAACTCCAGTCGAACACCTTTAGATGCCATATCATACATATTTTGCTTAGGAGTTCATTCAAAAATACATATTGACCAAAATTACCATAATATAGTACTTACCGTTATATGACTACACAGGCGCATTTAGAGAAATATCACTCAACTTGAAAACGAAACCTGCATGACACCAAGCCAAAAAGAGATCACTCTAATTTTCAAAGAAAAATAGAATTGACTAAAAAATATCAGTATAATTAAAACTATATATATAAAGTACAATATATGACTACATCAAGATAAGAACTAAGCCAATATAGAAGTAGGTGGCTTTATTGGATGGTAATGATATACGTTCAGAACTTGTATCGAAAACACAATTAGTAAAACTGAGGATTAAGGTGTATTTAATTAGTAGAATTGAGAAACCTTGATCATAGATTAGACAACCATTTGTGAATAATTGAGGACTCCTCCAGAAAAATCAAGTAGAATAGCACCAATGCTGAATCCGTCTGTGCTCTTTCACATGAAGTTCATTAATGCCTATATATATAATCAATTAGTTATATATAGTAATAAATCTAATTAAAGAAACTCCTCTAGCATAATTTATGAGTTCTGACCTGAGGAAAATACTTGATGAAGGTCATGCATACTTGAATTGAGCTGCAGAATTAAGTTAATCAGAAAGTTAACCCTTAATCACCACATAAAGAAGACGTAAGAATGATTTTAGATATATAAGAGTTGAAGTTACTTAAAGATGGAGAAGAGCCAAAGCCAAGAGTGGTTAGGTAATGCTATGAAGAAACAAACTGCGACACAAAATCACACCACACACTATTTCAATGGCATATTTAGAGAATTTCCGAGTCCCAGTAAGGAGAGCATTAATTAATTTAACATATTTAGCTTTATCTAAGAACTGTGAGAATACTTACTTCATAGCTTGCAATTTGACATAGCACAATATAGGTCAATATACAGGCATGAATGGAGAAAGCCACATCATTAGCAGCCACATGAATCATCTGAAATTAAAGGAGACAAAGATTAAAGCTGATTGAGGAAGAAGGTAAGGTAGAGTTTAAGAGTAGAAACAAACCTGTCCAATTGGTAGCATGTCATCACATTGCAAAAGTAAGGGCAAAAACATAATTTCATCACATTGCAAAAAGTGGGATTTGTTTGATAGAAAGAAAAGAGAAGGAAGAAGTGGTCTCCCTCCCTTTTTCCATCATTTTTTACATGTACCAAACAGCCTAATAAAAACTAATTGAAATTTTCAGGTGATAAGATTGAGTAACTTATTTAATGACGATTCTTTCCAATTATTTTTCAACTGGAGCAAGAGAAAATAACATATACCAAACATGGATGCAATGGAATGTGGTGGTGGGTTTAATTTGGAGGAGGATGGCTCCAGTTATATTATTGTATTTGAAAATTTACGAAAAATTAAAGCTTAATCTACAAAATAAGTAGGAAGTATGTATAAATTAACAACATTATATTAATAATGATAGAGAAAACGAAACTAGTGGGTTATAGGAGGTAAATAACCATAATCTAGACAGCACAAAATTGTCTGACGAATAATATCTTCCAGGCCATGCTTGTACCTAAATCCCAAATCCTTTAGTTTCTTTGAGGAAATCTCAGATCCAACTTTGTTATGATTTTCTTCAATAATCCTGTAGATGTATATATACGTATAAAAGATTTTTAAAAACAAAAACAAAAAAAAGAAAAATGTAATATAATTTACCTGTGCATTAAATTAGAAGAAAGATAGTGTCGAAAAAGAAGGTTAAGCAGCAAGTGGGAGAAAGAACAAGTTTGGGTGCAGCATATGTATCTGCCTTGTGCTTTAGCATTCTCCATAAGGAATATGTGGGCTCTGCATATATCTTCAATATGAACTAAGGCTATGAATCCCATTCTTGAATTTACAGCACATAATATGTTGAAGAACTCAGTTTCACCTATACATTATTTATAATGTAGTGAGGAGTGAGGAGAATATAATTAAGAAGTGGCGAATTAGAGATTAAATTAAAATGAGGACCTGTGATTGGTGAGAGTAGAAGTTGAAGGCTTGATGGTACAGAAGCAGTGAAGAAAGGGCCAGCAACTATAGAAGTAATGACAGATAGAAGATCAATCCCATTGTGTTTTGCAAATTGAAATGCTGCTTCTTCTATTAGATGCTATGTCATCATACATAAACACCACTATGTTTTCTTTTTTCAGCCCTCCTTTTATCAGCAATTGGTATGCATGTCACACATCCGCGTGCACTATTCTGAATAGCAGTTACATATATCATAATACCACCTAGAAACTTCATATAAAAATTCAATACACTCACCTGCAAGCAATAATCCAATCACAAGGTTGTCACCTTAAATTTTAAGTGCTCTTCCTCGTACTTCAAGTTTTAAACAGTCCTGCACATACTAAGGAAAACAAAGCTTAGATGATAAGGAAAACACACTAATGGTGTAGTTTGAATAATGTCTTAACATGGTATGGTGAACCCACCCCTTTTAAATTCCCATACATCTTAATAATACTAAAGTCAACATCAATTGTAGATCTAATCACAACTAATAAAGATAATGACACTATATGAATGAATAATTTAAAACAAGAGTCACAAACCTTTTTAAAAAAACTTGAAAGTGAATCCGGCCAAATTCAAGAATTACCCAAAAGTAGAGACAGAGAAATGGTATGAGAGGTTGGAATAGAGGGACAAATGTCCCCAACCACTGGGCCATTGTTCCAGTTGTTTGCAAATTGCAGAAAAATGCTATAAGGAGTATGAATAATTCATTATCCGTAAGTATAAAAGTAAAATATTTAGTTTAGAGAGGAGTATGAATAATTCACAATTTTAGAGTTCTTGTGAGGTCCCATCTTGGTAGCGCTGCTGCTAAACTTGAGGAGTGGGATTAAATGGTTGACCTGCATAATATACTGCCCTGCATAAGTGCCAGTGACAGCAGAGCTTTGTCCAGAAGCTAGAAGTGCTATGGCATAAATGGTTGAGCTGGACTTTCCCAACACATTCTACAAAAATTAATCAACACTCAATTTTATTTGTATTTATATTATGGCAAGTAAGTATTGCAGTGAAAGTAAGAGTTAATTAACCTTGAAAAGAAAAGAAGCATAATCAAGTGTGAGATCATCAAACCTTCATTCATAATTAATTTTTTGTGGTCAGACTTTGCAACATCTTTCTTGGTATAGCATCAACTACTTAATTAGTTTTTTATCACTCATGGGATAATCTCTAAACTAAGAATAAGGACAAATAGCAAATAATGTAATTTAAATTAAAAAAGTAAAGATTTATAATGTATACATGAATCTTACTACACGGTTATGAGGATATGACAGTTCACATTTTGGGAGTAGTGTGGCATTTATGAATCTAGATAGAGGAAAAGCCAACAAATCCTTCACATAGATTCTGCATATAAAGATAGAGACACGGTAAAATTTAAGTTTCCATGAAGAGTCAAGTTGTGTAACACTAAAGAATAGTTAGAAGTAGTGTTCTTACATGGCTTGACCCAGGAAGTCATCTGAAGAGAAGAGGTCTTTGTCCTTGATTGTGTTCTCACTAAACCAACAACATCCAGTATTTTTTCATTAATTGTAACCCACTAATTTTGGACTATTATCCTCTTAATATAACCATTAGAGTATTGTACTCTTATGAAAGACTTCTTGCCTCTGCTCTTCCTAGTCAAAATCACCAACACATCACCAAAATTTAGAATATTGATACCTACCTTTTCACCAAACGGCTCTAGCAAAATCACAATGTAAAAATACATGAGAGATCGATTCTTCCTCTTGTGAATGTTCACACAGAGGAGAAGCCTTCTGATTCACATTCATATGCTTTATAAGAATATCATACGAAGGCACAACATCATTTGTAATTTTCCAGATGCACTACCAATTGATGTTTTGATTACTCCAATGGCACTCTTAGGGAATTCAATGTTACTCATTTGATAAACTAATCCTAATTGCCCAGCAGAAACGATTCAGATAACTCACTATATTAAATAGCACAAAATATATATCAACGACACTCCAGAAATTTCTTTCAACCAATTAATTCCCTTATATCTTCATTCTCCCTTCCTATTGTTCTCTTTTTCTCCAAGATTTTCCGTGCAAACAAACATGGAGATTGAGCTAGAAACTGAGAAACGAGGAAAAGCGTACCAAGAATAACTTACCGGAAGAAATCGAAATTTAGGAAATTTTGCGAAAACACGGCAATCACTATCTCTTGGATTTGAAGCACGCAACCTCGATGGTACACAATATATGCAATTGCAGGCGCAAAAGAAGACGAAAAGAGGCGCATAAGCAGTGGGCGCACACGCGATGAAACTCGGCAAGAGTGTGAATGTGTATAGGTGTACGGTGATTTTGCGGTGAAGAAGAAGGTGCGATGGAGAAGAAGAAAGTGCAGTGGAGAAGAAGAAGCTTCAGAATCGTGCGAACTGAAAATGGATAGACCTAAAATGGAGGGAACTGAAAATGGGAGTAGATGGCTAACCCGCGCGAGAGGTTTTGGCTTTTGAGTTTCAATGTTCATTTTGTGGCGGCCATAATCCGTCAAGTTATGCACAAAAAAATTTATTAAATAAAAATTATTATTATTTTGGTTCATTTTCTGGCAGCCATAATTTGTCATTAATGCAAAAAAAAATATTAAATTAAATAATTTTTATTTCTTGACAGTTTAACCATCAGAAATAAACAAAAAATGCCAGAAATTGAATTCATTTTTTGACGGGTACTACACTGTCACAAAATGTGTACTTTTTTTGGCAATTTAAGTGATCCGCCACTAAATAAGCGTCAGTAATTAACACATTTTTTGTAGTGACGGCGAAGGCACCACAAACCCCACCTTACCCAATTTTTTTTCCTTTTTTGTTTCACTTTAAATTTTGAAAAAAAAAATATATTAATAATATAATTAATTATAATATATTCAATTTTATTGGAATATTCTATATTTTATATATTTGTATTCTCTAATATTTATTTTCTATATATTTATAATAATTAAACTTAATTTATAATAATAAAAAGAATATATAAAATAAATAATAATATCATAAAATATCCTTGAAATTAAACTTAAATTACATAGGTCCATATATTATACAAAGAAGTTTACATAAAATGACTCCCCGTGCCATAAATTGTCCGTCTAGTTATTTGTTGTGTTCGTCGACGTCTTGGCTCTTCTTGTATATTACCTTCATTTTCTTCTTCTGGAGCCGGTGGGTTATTTATTTCAGATGTTTGATTTGCAGGAATAATTGGTTGATTAGGAGTGACAAAATCTTGAGTTAATTCCTGTGACATCTGATGTCTTTGAAAGAATTGATTATTTTGATCTGGAGTTAGCATAGTTGGGTCACTAAGTAATGAAGTAAATGACCCGAACCCACCATATTGTTGTGATGGCCCAGGGGTGGAGAAATTGTATTGTGGTGGAGTAAATGACATATATTGCTGCTGAGAAGGATTGTAGGGAAAAGGTCCAGGCACCCCAAAGCCAAATGAGGGACTGACACTACTAAAGTATCCCTGTTGTGGCAGTGGAGTAAATGATGATGATGATGCACCTCCTGTTGGAATAAATGAATTAACCACAGTAGGACCTGTAGCTTGTTCATTTTCATTGTCATTATCATCATTATCTTCGTCATCATTTATAAGGGGATTCCTATATGTCATGAATCCATGGGCCCTCTTTCCAGGTTTGCCCACCGGTACCTTTGGGTGAGCAAAAGTCTGTCCTTGAGGCGCATGCACGTTAATCGTTCCATCTCTCTGGTCCCCCAAAGCTCGAAGTGCATTCCTACAAGTCTGACTCACAGCTTGAGTATACGGTGTTTGTGGTTGCTGTAAAGTCAATGAAGTCAAACCTTCAATAATATCAGCCTGTAAAAAAAATTTATATAAATATAATAGTTAAAATAGTTATATTTAATAAATCTAAAATATGTTAAAAATGGTTATTAGTGTAAAATCTTACAGCATATCCACAAGAACCGCTAGTAGGGTGTATCCACCGTCTTGTGTGTTTCCAATACCATTTCATATATTCCGAGTTACGACCGAGAGTTGCTGTAGAATGGACACTGCGGACCAATTGATTCATCCAATCGTTCCATGCATCTATGAAAGGTCGATGTTCTTGGTCCCAGTGGGTGTCTGTTCTTCCAGAAAGATCAAGCGTATGCAACATGCCAACATTAAAGGGCGTTCCTGGTATAGGCTGTTGCAAACTGAATTGCCGAAGCACTCGATCAGGTTGGTGCCATTCAATTATATGAAAACATATCAATGGCACCTCTGCAAGCCACACCTCCCGGCCTGCCAAACAATATCTTGGAATTAAGTTTTGTATTTCATTCGCAGCATATGGTCGCCAGATAATCTGAAAGAATTAAGGTTCAAGTTAGTTTCATGCTTGGCATTGTAATACATAACAAAAATAACAGTTTGTTTGAAGTAATATGTATGATGTACCTCATTTCGACACATGGAATCTAATATCGTTTGGTAATAGTGGAGGGAACCATCTGGTGAGTTGAATTTGTCTCGCACTCCAGCCCATCTGACAGCATCAAATTATCTTAGACAAACTTATATTATAAAATTTATAATCTATAAGGGTATAAGATAACACGATATTATCATACCTATAGCCCAAAGGTGGTAGAGTGTCATATGTATCTAAACGAAAATCAGGCATTGGGGGTCGTGGAGGAGCTAATTTAGGAAATCGATCCCATGCCCAAGGGTGAAGAAGCATCATACAACCACCTATATCTTTCCGATCGTAGTGCGTGCCTCTGCAAAGTTCACGATAGAGATAGGCAAGCACTGCTGAACCCCAACTTAATTTACCAGCCTCCTCAAATGAATTTAATAAAGGTAGGGACATAAGATACACATTTCTTGATGATTTATCTGGCATCAAGTACCCCCAATCAAACGTAAAATGTAGGCACGAGCAAATTGTTGCACCTGGGCATCATTTGCATCCTCAGCAAGGTCTGTGAAATTCTCTGCTAACCAAGCGAGACTCAACCTCTGACCAGCCAATTTGTTTGGTGGTGGGATAATACCTAGTAGTTCTTCGCACAATGCTGACCAATTCATTTCAGTAAGTCCTGTTACTACCATTCCTGTGCATGGAAAACCTAACTGTATCGCCACATCCTCCAGAGTAATAGTGCACTCGCCCTGTGTAGTGTGAAAGGTATGAGTCTCCGGTCGCCACCTCTCCACAAGTGCAGAAATTAATGAAGGCTGCAAGGCAAAGAATCGAAGCCGGGAGACACCATAAAAGCCAGACTGTCTAAGGTATGGAACAATAGCAACAAGTGGCTCGGCGATTCGATCATGAGCACATCGACGTGTACGAAATATGCGATCAGGCTGTTTCATTAAACATTACAAATCATTATAATCGAATAAAACCAAAACATAAAATGATAAGAAATATATATTAGGAAACTTACATGTCCAGCCCATATAAACTGAGAGCAGTGCCTAGTCTGTAAATAAAGTAACGAGGGGTCTTCTGGACCCGGGTCTGTCGCACGTCCTTCTCTGTCCATAATGTTAGGTAACCTAATAGACCATAAATAATGCCAACATTAAAAAGAAAATAGAGTCCACACAATATACATTACCTCTAAGAATACATAAAAAGTGTTCACCAATACAACATTACATTTCACCAATAGTACATAAAAAATGTTCAAGCAATACAACATTATAGTTCACACAAATACACATATCTAAGTTCTCCATTGGAAAAGGATCAGAAATATTAATGGGTGGTTGGCTTGAACTTGGCTCATTTGTCATTTCAGATGAAAGATTAACTTCTTCATTTCTACCATGAAATGGAATTACTGCAAGGGATTGTTGCCTAACATTTACATCTAATTCTGAACTTGAAATCTCCACATACAACTCTATGAAATTCAAATGAGATTGATTCTGTGAATGAGTTACTATCATCATTTCAACATCAGTATCTTCTTCTAAACAATAAATCCCATAGTGCAACGGGTTTGATGAAATTAGAACCCTGTAAAGTAATTTTGACACATTTTCTTGTGTACCAAGCCTTAATTTTTCAGCAACCAAATCCTTTAATTCTTCCAAAGTAACGTTCTCCATAATTTTAATACCTCTAGGTCTTTCGCACTCAAATGTAATCCCCATTTCACCCTTATAAATTCTTCCATTACTATATAAATACGCAAACAGAACCTTCCTTATTTTAACGCCTACAAGAAAATTTCATATATACTAATTTCAATTAAGAACTACAATTTAATATATTAAAAAACAAGCAACTATAAAATGATTTTTAATTAAGTCATCTTAATAACTATTTTTTTACTATAAAATAATTTTTATGTCAACATAAACTTATAAATATATATATACATAGATTTTATTTCCCTGGCAACATAAATAAACTTACAAATATATATATATATATATATATATATATATATAGATTTTATTTTTTAATTCATGTCAACATAAACTTTCAACTAGTTAAAGAGTCCAATAACTAACAAAAACAACAACTAAAAAATTTAAAATTGAACTAAATTAAATTATACTAATTTAGTTATCTATATATCATAACAACAAAATTGCAAAATAAATTAAATTAAGTATTCTCCTTATCACTATAATAAAATAATCAACCAAATATAAATGAATCTCTATCACTACAATAATGTCTACAAGATATAAAATTAAGGAATAAAATTCGTAAAAATAATAAATATACAAATTAAAATTAAAAAAACAACTTACTTGAATTTGAAATTTGATACTGAATATTTTTTTATTTCAATAAAAATTTTGGAATCACACCACCAGATCAGATATTGTTGGGGCCGGATGTTTCTTGATCGGAAGAAAAAAATTGGACCACACAAGATTTTTAAAAAATATTCTCTAAAAAAAATAGTTCAAAAATTAAATAATACAATTACTTACTTGAATCTGGGACCACAATAGTTAGCTTCAACAAGCACCTGGACCACTGATTTGAAAAAAAAATATAACTAAAGAAGAATAGGAGGAGGAGAAGAAGAGAGAAAGATGAAAGAAGCTGAAGTGTGTGAAGTGAGGATATGGAGAAGTGGTGGGGTGGGTGGGGTATGATGGGGAAGGGGGATACGGGGGGTGGGTGGGGTATTGATGGGACTGGTCAAGACCGGTCCCATCAGTGGGGCCTTCGCCCCCTGTCACCTAACCCACTACCTGTTAAAATTTTTTTTTTGATTTTGTTGTATGTTGGAAAATAAGATTTTTTTTGTTGTATTTTAATATATAATTTTTTTTAAAATTATATTATAATAATTTAGCCGTGTATATGGCTTATAATTTATACGCATATTTTTTTTTTTGTGGATAAAGGAAAGGGCAGCATGCCCTAAAAGAAAAGCCTCCTACACTACACAAGAACGAAAAACACCGAACCATGCACATCGTCATACATGTTTCCAATCCCATCAGCGGATGATCAAGCACCCTTAAGCCTATGACCTCACTCTGTCCCATAATATTAAGGGTGATAATTTTGACTCAAACCCACTAATCCAACTCAACTCAATTACATTTTGACTTGACCCAACTCAACCCAATTAATAAATAGGTCATGTGGGTCGGGTCAAAATTTACCCATACAAATATGGGTTAGGTTGAATAAAATATATGATTAACTCAATAACCCATTTAAAATTTGATCCATTTATAACCCAACCTATTTGTGACTCAACCCAAATTTAACCCAATCCAAACCCACCCATTTTGCCACCCTTGCATAATATCGAGCTTATCTTATGCACTTCGACACCCGCTTATCTTCATTTTGTTGCTTAGAGAATTACCTCCAAACACCTTTTCATTCCTCCACTTCCAAATATACCAGCTTGCCACCCCAAAAACGAGACCCCAATCACCACCATCTACTCCAATGCTTTTTCTAAGATTTAACTCGAGCCACTCCTTAATATCCAGATTAAAAAACATTGGCCAACTACCACACCTAACCAATCGAAGCCAAATGTTCTTCGAGACAGGGCAATCCCGAAGAACGTGCAGTAGAGTCTCGCTGGCTTCACCACACTTCGCACACCCCTCATCCTACGTCATGCCTCTTCTCTTCGTAGCAGCATTGGTTAGTAGTTTATTATGAGCACATAACCACAAAAATGATTTGATTCTCTCCGGTCCCTTCCATCTCCAAACAAGCTTCCATAAGTCATTCTTCTCTAGATAATCATGTCCCTCGAGGTGATGATAAGTAGATCTGACGCTGAAATCCCCGTCCTTCGAGTGACGCCAAGCTGGGACATCACTCGGCGGTATTAAGCCCGCGATTCTGGTGCAAATCTCCACAGGGGGAGATACTTGAACTTGGTCCAATCCCATGCGCCAGACGCCGTAGTGTACTCTGACTCGGTGGACTGGAGAACGAGATCACTAATAGGAGCAATGGCATGCTCAATGAGGACACCATAGGAAGGAACCCACTTATCTAACCAAAAGTTGATATTTTTCCTATCTTTATGCTGCCATTCATACCATCAATCGTATGCTTCCAATTGCTAGCAACCCCATTCCCTGCACTGAACTAACTTTAACCAAGAAACTAGATGCGATCTCTTTTTACCTCCCTGGTCACCCCACATGAACCCCCTGTTATGCTTCTCAACCTCCATACACAAACTATAAGGAAGAACCGTCGATTGCATGGTATAAGTTGGGATTGCAGAAGTTACTGCCTTGACCAACATGACTCTTCCAGCCAAAGATAAGGAGAAGCTCTTCCAACTACTTAACCTTCCACGAACCTTGTCCAGAATGTGATTATAAGTATTTTTATCTACCCTCTTGTGCAGCAAAGGGACACCAAGGCACCTTCCCATATCGCTTGAAACAGTGAACCCCAATTCATTTATAAGTTCGTTGCTCCTAACGTGATTAACATTACGACAGAAGAACACTCGAGTCTTGGGCTTGCTAACCTTCTATCCTGAGCTTCTGCAAAAACATCTCCAAACATGCTTGACAATAGCTGTTTGATCCCGAGTAGCATCGCGGCGAACACGATAAGGTCATCTACGAAAAATAAATGGGACACTGATGGCCCCGTTCTCCCAATTTTAATTGGTTTCCATTCACCGCTCCTAGTGGCTTCCTGAATAATATGGGCTAACCTTTCGAGACATATCACAAATATATAAGGCAAAATTGGGTCACCTTGACGAATACCCCTAGAAGGAGAGAATATAGAAGTCTTCTCACCGTTCTATAGCACTTGCATATAAGTTGAACTCAGACACATGCCACAAAGATCAATAAAGTTCGAGTCAAATCCTGCCTCCAATAAAGATTCCTTGACAAAATCCCAATTTAAATGATCATAAGCTTTCTCCAAGTTGATTTTAATGGCCATGAAACCATGTTTCTCTTTCATCGTTCTCATCGAGTGGATGAGTTCTTGAGCAACTACAATATTATCAGTTCCTCTTCCAGGGACGATACTACATTGATTAGGTGAAATGAGCTCAGGCATAATACTCTTCAACCTATTAGCGAGGGTCTTAGTAATGATTTTGTACGAAATATTACACAGACTTATCGGTTTGAACTCTTTCAAATACTAAGGAGCTTGAACTTTTGGAATCAAAACTATAAGAGTTTGATTGATGGCTGTCACCAATTCCGAGTCCTCATAAACTTATTTAGCCAAATTAAAAATAGAATCCTTCAAAGTTTCCCATTGGCTTTGAATGAACAGAGGGTTAATGCCATCCGGACCTGGAGATTTTAGAGGACCCATAGCAAACACTGTCGCTTTTAATTCGTCCATGGTGAAAGGCTCAGAGCAAGCTCTTAACAAGTTATCCGCCACCCTAGGGAAACTGCCACAAGATTGTAACCACTCTTTAGTCGTATTTTCTTCAGTGTAAAGATTAAGAAAAATACTTAGTTTCATTCTTTTAAGCTCATCTTCATCAACCACAAGAACACCTTCCTCGTTTGTATGAGCCGTAATCTTATTCCTTCTTCTCCTAATCATGGTACTCGTATGGTAAAACCGCATATTCCTATCGCCTTCCACTACCCATAGACTACGCGATTTTCGTCTCCACATCAATTCCTCCTGACTTAAAATCTCTTCATACATAGACCAAAGTTGACCTTGAAGGCGGCAAAGAGAATCATTAGGACCTTTACTCAACCTATTTTGAATTCCCCGCAATCAGTTTAACATTCTACGCTTCTGTGCAAATATATTTTTTAACACCTCCGTGTTCCATTGCTTCACATCCGTATAGAACTTCTGAAGCACATTACTCCAACTACCCCCTCTCTCCCAAGCATCCATCACAACACCCGTGAAACCTTCATGCATTAACCAAGGTGCTAAAACATGAAACAGACGGTTAATCGTAGGATAGTGCACTGTTTTACTCATTCTAAGCCACAAGGGATTATGATCCGACTTTACACTACAAGAAAATGCTGATTTAGCTACGGATTAGCTAGGATAAAATCCCTAGCTAATTTGGTAAAAAAGTTTGGCGAGAAAATTTAGCTAGGGATTTGCTACGGATTTCCCTAGCTAATTAGCTAGGGAAAAAAAAACCCTAGCTAAAATCCCTAGCTAATTTATTATATGAGTATATATAAAATGTTTTACATTAATAAATCAAAAAGTGACAAATGGCCTAGTGGTTGGTCTAAATGTTACCATCCATGATGTTCCGTCTTCGAGGCCTCTTAAGACCATTTTTCAAAAATATAAAGTGGTCGCCGGCCGTCGTCAGAGGGGGTTGTCGGAGGCCGTCACCCGAGGGTCCACCAGAGGCCGATGGAGGAGGTCGCCGGCGACAATTTTCGGAGGGGGTGAATTAGCTAGGGAATAGCTACAGATTAGCTAGAGAATTTAGCTAGGGATTAGCTACGGATTGGCTACAGATTAATTAGCTACGAAAAAAATCCCTAGCAATTAGCATCCAAATATTAGTTAGGGAAAATCTGTAGCTAATCTGTTGCTAATCCGTAGCTAATCGGTAGGGATTAGCTAGGGATTTTTTCCCTAGCTAATCCTGTTTTTTCTTGTAGTGTTAGGTAGGGCAAGCGAACAACCGACGCCTCCTGAAACGCCTGGTTCCATTGCACATTCACTAACACCCTATCCAATCTCACAGCGACGTCGCCACGCTTCGAAGTGTATACGGACCTGGCAGACCCTAAATCCATCAACCTCATATCATCAACCCACTTCTTAAAACTATCATCAGGTTTGCTACCACCACTCCTTCCCCCGAGCTTCTCATGATCGAAGAGAAAGGCATTAAAATCCCCAGCAATAGCCCAGGGACTATCACCGATAGGTTGCACCCTTTGAAGGCATTCCCAAAGATCCTTCCTCTTAGACAAGTTAGGACTCCCATACATAGTAGAAAGAAACCAGCTCTTCTCTACATCAGTAAGTCTCAAGTGCATGAATTGCCAATTTTTAACCAGTACTTCAACATTAATTCTACTACCATCCATAAACACCAAATCCCTCCAGAAAACCCATCGCATCCACCTTATCCCACTTTTCAAACTCCATTTTCTTAATAATACTCTCCGCATTGCTCCCACTCTGTCTAGTCTCCATAATACACATAAACTCAATATTAAAATTTCGCTTAAGATCTTGTACCAAACCCGGGAAGGTATTGGAACCAGTGTTGCGACTATTCTAAAACAGATAATTCATAATAACTAGCTTCAAGAAAGAGACGTACGTCTCAAAGCACCATATGGTCCACATGACTTCACCATGAGCCAACTGCTCAACAACATGACTTCCCTGATCAACCTCCATCTAGCTAGAAGTGTTCAAATCGAGTGGTTTTGATTTGAATCTCGTCACGCTCTCCACCACCGCGGGTTCGCCACCTCTCCCCGTCGCCGACAAAATTGCCGACGTCTCATTCTTCGCATCCGGATTGGGGTTTCCAGTCCTTAGGATCTTATCACACTTCTGTTGGGCAACCAACTTGGTTCCGCTAGCGCTTCTCGCTTCCTCACTTCTTCTCTAAATATTCGTGACATTAGTTAGCACCTTGGGATTGTTCTGCATGGCATCACTATGCTGCGAACTCTACCCTCCTTTTGCTTCACTTCCTGAACCTGACCTTGTGTCATAGCCACCTCTGCCACGTCACCTTTAGAGCCCTGGTTCGCTTCAACCGCTTCCACTTCCTCCATCTCAAGAACACCAAAGCGAGAACGCATGCTAAGAGCACCTTTCTTGACCCCCTTGTTACTTCTATGAACCCCTTTATTCGAATTCTCAAACCTTCTGTTAGGTCCAGCTTGCCTTATGTTTTGACGGTTAACCAAAATCCAGGGTTTGAACAACCCTTCCCTCTGCTCCTTCACCTTAGCCTCATTGAAAACTTCCTGCAAAGGACCTTTCGTCGCTTGCTCGTTCAACCCGTCGGTAGGATGATCCATTTTTCTTTCCAGAACATCACCTTGGGTACACCACCCTTTCGAATGGCCATATTTGCCTCAAGTGAAGCAAACAAGTTGAAGACCTTCATATTCCACCGTATAGGATCTACCCCTCAACTCCACTTGCGGAATCAACGTCTTCTTTAAGTTAATCTCTACACACAGACATGCAAACTTACCTCTGGTCGTAATCGACATAGTGGGATCAATCTTGATCGTCTTTCCAAGAAGGCTACCAAACCTCCATAAACAGTGGGCATTATAGAATTCCAACGAGAGTCTCGGCACTCTAACCCATGCAGCTACACGAGTCACTTCCTCAGGGTCCATGGGATTGAAATTAGGTCTCCATTTTTGAACCAGCAAGTAGTGGTCAGCGCAACCAGCCACAATCCTCCCTCGAACGCATAGCGATAGTCATCCTGACTCGTGAACGTCACGAAAAAGAACCCGTTTTCCATATCCATAATTTGCAAGCTCCCCTTCCACATCCACAGTTTCTCCAACCTTTGGCGCATGAAGTTTACACCCATCTTCTTTCCCAGAAGTCTAATAATCAATGACATACGCCAAGGCTTACACCACTCTTCGTACTCTTCTTGGGAGATCTTGAGTTTAGGGCAAAGATTAAAGGAATCCTCTCCACTCTCTATTCTTTCCCTCCCTTCTTCCTCACCGAATAACATCTCCTCATCCCACAAACTGTCTTCCACGTCCTCAAGTACACCGTCCTTATCAGCATTCAGTAACTTGTCCTTGAAGGAAACTTGCAGCTCAACTTCCCCCTTCCTCAAATATGATCTCCAAACCCGATGCCATCGGATCATTCACCTGAGTTCCGTCCACCCTAACCTTCTTGATACTTCTCTTGACAAGTCAGGATCATCTCCTGCACCTTCTCCATGCGAACGCTCACTCATCGAAACCCTAGAAGCAGCAAACCCTTCATTCCAATAAAACTTTAATTTATACGCATATCTATGTCATGATTATTTTAAACAAATTTGGAATCATAGTATTTTCAATAATATATATATTTCGATGGCTATTACTAATTGTTGAAAAAATTTACTTTTTTAACAATAAAGTTTTTGATTATCGAAAAAATACATTTGAAAAAAGTATTGTCGAAAAAAGTACGTATTATCAACGGTAAAAAATAATAGGCCAAAACGCCAAATTGGTCCTTTATGTTTGCACGAAGTTTCATATTGGTCCTTTATGTTTCAAAAAGTCTAAATTGGTCCTTTATGTTTGCAAGAAGTTCCAAATTGGTCCTTCCGTCCAATTCTGTCTATTTTTTTCCGTTAAGTGCTGACGTGGCGTGCTGAGGTGTCACACTCTCTCTCCTGCGTGTACTACTTAGCTGACGTGGCCTTAGTTAAACTAAAATCAGGGACTAAAATGAAACAAAATAATTTTTCATAAGACAAAAATGCAATTTTCTCACTTTTTCATCTTCTTCCTGATTCATCGTTGCTGCTACTACGAGGCCAGAGGAGACGAAGCGAAACTTCTTGCAATGCTCAACATCATCGCCATCGTTCACTCTCCTTCGCAACCACAAGCACCATCTTCTTTCTCACGACGCGATTCATTAGGCAATGCTCAACGACGCCAAATTCCAAAACCCTAAACAACGCTCCCTCATCTGCACATTTCAGAAACGATGGAGAGGAAACTGATCAGGCGGAGTGGGCTAAGAGGCATGAAATGGCACGCAAGATGGTTAAAAACTTGGAGATTCTCACTTGCCCGTCTAGTGCTAAGGGTGGCGTTTGTGACGTCTATGTGGTTGGCACAATTCATATTTCTCAGGTAATTGCTCGATCGATTTCGCCCTTTCTGAAGGAAAATTTTCTCTCATTTATTTTTTTTCTCTTCTAATTTCTCTTCTTTCGATCTCTCGTAACTCCTGAAACAAACGCAAAAGATTACTATCCCACTTCACATCCTCTTTGTGTTTGATGTTTTGATTTGTGCGGCTTGTGTGGCCGTGCTGTTCTATTGGAGGCGTTTTAAGATTAGAAAAACATAACCCTGTGATATCTTGGCCCACGTCGAAAGTGCAGAAAATTTTAGCGAAAGTGAGAAAGAAGATGGTGCTTGTGGTTGCGGAGGAGAGTGAACGGAGAAGGTGTAACGGTCCATGGCTGAAGGGGTGAATCAAGAAGAAGAAGATGAAAAGTGAGAAAATTGCACTTTTGTCTTATGAAAATTTATTTTGCTTCATTTTAGTCCTTGATTTTAGTTTAACTAAGGCCACGTCAGCTAAGTAGTACACGTAGGAGAGAGAGTGTGACACCTCAGCACGCCACGTCAGCACTTAACGGAAAAAAATAGACGGAATTGGACGGAAGGACCAATTTGAAACTTTTTACAAACATAAAGGACCAATTTAGACTTTTTGAAACATAAAGGACCAATATGGAACTTGGGTGAAACATAGAGGACCAATTTGAAGTTTTGACCAAAATAATATTAGTGTTTTTTCAACAATATTTCAACAAACAAAATCTAATTGTTGAAAATGATATATTTTTTCAATAATTAAATGACCGTCAAAATATAATCGATTGAAAATATTCATTTTGTTTATAGTGAATGGTTTATTTAATTGATTAAAAAAATTTATAATAAAATTAAATACAAAGGAACTGTAAATTAATCTTACCTTTATATATATTGGTGGTGTGAAGTAGATATTTCTTTAAGGCATATATATATGTGTTTGTATATTTGAAACCAAGGAATGTACAGTAGAACCTATTTAAATTGATGATATTTAGTAAATTAATAATAAACTCTCTAAGATGATTTTTTTATCTTGACTTGAGCCACTTGAAAATTTAACAAATTTCATATAAGATAATATATTTTTAAAATACCCTTATGTAAATATAGGATCCCATTAATATCATAAATTAATAATTATATAAACTTACACAAACATAACTAAGATAATTTTCAAAATACCCCTTTGTACTCACATAATTCTTTGCGTATTTGATATGTCATTGATGATTTCAAGACACCTTTTAGATGAGGAGCCATTATTGGGTGTGGTTTCAAAAAATATGGTACATGAAATTTTTTTAAGATACAATGACTTTTGATGTAATCAAAATTTAACTTCAATCAATTACAAAAGTCTCTTTAAATTAATAAATATTTATTTATTGGTTAATTAATATCTCTATAATAAATAAAATATCATGATCTCAACAATATTAATTCATATTTATCAAAAAAGAAAACAATATTAATTCATAGAGATTTTACTGTATATATATATATTAGTTTGGTAGCTAGTGTTGTTTTTATGTGTGTATAAATACACTAATAATAAAAATACATAATTTTTTATTAAATGTATATATAAACATATTTGTATCAACATGTAGTTAGTTGGAGTGGTAGGTACTCTATTCCCCTTAAACAAAATTTCGGGTTCGAGTTTTGTGTATGAAAAAAATCTCTGATAGGAGAGCTCTCGCCGTTATAGGACCTCTGTACATTTATGCCTTAAAAAAATCTCATTTTATATGTTTATGCTAATTATGCTTTCAAAGATTCTCAACATTTTAAAATGATATTTTTTTTGGTATACAATCTCAAATTTTAAATAGCCTTTTTCAAATTCTTAATAGCTAGTTGCTAATCTAAAATTTGCACATTTTAAATGTCAATATTTAGTAGAATTTGATATTAAAATAGTAAACTATAAAAGGTATACTCGTATTTAATTAAAGTGTGAATACTTACATAATGTGACACATATGATAAACTGTTTGGATCTCTTAACTAATCATTATCTCTTGAGTTCGATCCATAAATGACGCATGGCTCATGGATTTATATCAGCAATGACTTTTATAATATTCGAAGGAGTAGTCATCATACCTATTCTAATAGATTATTAACTTTGGTCCAAGATAAATAAAATATTTAAATTGTGAATATATTAAATGTGTATATATACATATATATACTTTTTTTTAATTCAAAACTATATACATACTTTTAAAACTTATATATATATATATATTGTATATTTTAAATAGATATCTTTATTTAACAAATTAAATCATATGATTTTTTTTAGAACAACTCATATAATTAATATGTATGTGAAGGTCATACTTAATATCAATTTTTTGCGAAAATATTTTAATTTGATTTTCTATACAATTTAATGTAGATATGCATTTTTTTATTATTAAATCATATTTTTCAGTAATAATGAACATAAAAAACATTTAATAAATCATAATATAATTTTTTTAAAAATTTACATCATAATATAATTATGTGAACGTAAAACTAATTTATATTGAATATATATTTTAACTTCTATATTTTTTGGGTGTTTCATTAATGATATGAAAGCCTCTTAAAACACAAATGTATATTTTTTATTGAATATTGAATGTTTACTAGGCACCTTATAACCTTAATATTTTAGTATAAAATCTTAAAATTAGATTTTTTATTCAAAATAAAAATACTTACGCTATATATGTATAGATGTGTGTATATATATACTTGCCATCACCATATAGATATATACAGGTTGAACAGATATTGAGGTTAATTAAAGACTATCGACATTAAGCAGTATCTCATCTCATTTATTAAGAAAAAATGAAGAATAAGAAGAAAGGAAAGTGAACAAATTCAAACCTGGATTCAGAACTGAAGTAGAAGAAGAAGAATGTATCGAGCAAGAGTGAGAGGAAAAATGCTTAAGTTATTATTCACAGTAAAAGGAAAGACTTATATACAAGACTCCAAGGCTAAAAGAGTCAATGCACTGAAACAAACTAATAACAAACTTCTACCAGCTAGCAAACTAACTTTTACAGCTAAGCTAACTACCACTACACTGATTAACTTACTGCACAAGTAACCGAGGCTAGCTACTAACTAGCTAGTTTTCAACACCCTCCCCTCAAGTTGAGATTGGTGGAAATCAACCAAGCCCAACTTGGAATTCAATTCTTCAAACCGAGGTCCTGCCAATGGCTTTGTGAACATATCCGCTAGCTGCAAACTTGAACAAACATATCTCGGAATCACAAAACCCAACTTATACTGATCTCGAATAAAATGACAATCTATTTCAATATGTTTCGTGCGTTCGTGGAAAACTGGATTCTCCACAATATGTATCGCAGCCTGATTATCACACCATAATGAAATTGGTGTCCTAACTTCAATATGTAAATCCCTGAGCACGTACGAAATCCACAACAACTCACTCACAGTAATAGCAAGGCTTCTGTACTCTGCCTCTGCTGAACTTCTTGCCACTGTACTCTGCTTCTTAGCCTTCCAGGAAACTAAAGAACCACCCAAAAATATGCAATAACCTGTTACTGAGCGTCTTGTATCAGCACAAGTTGCCCAGTCTGCATCTGCATAAGCTTCAACTACAAAATCGCCTCCAGCTTTAAAAAACAACCCCATTGAAGGATGTCCTTTTAAGTAACGTAGAATATACAAGGCTGCTTGCCAATGCTCTTCCGTAGGCTCCTGCACGAATTGACTTAACTGATGTGTAGCATAGGTTATATCTGGCCTCGTAAAACCTAGATACAACAGTTTGCCAATTAAGCGCCTATATTTCTCAGGTTCCTTCAATTTAACTCCTGCATTTCCAAGCACCTTCTCAGACTTCACCATAGGTGTGTTGGTAGATTTTGCACCTGTCAAACCACACTCGTGAATCAAATCAAGAGTATACTTCCTTTGATTAACATATAAGCCTTGAGAAGACCTTGCAAACTCAAGACCCAAAAAGTACTTTGCAGAACCCAAATCTTTAATAGTAAAGGCATCATCTAAAACCTTCTTAACCCAGTTAACCATCTCAATCGAGTCACTGGTCATCAATATGTCATCCACATAAACCAAAATAGCTGCAAAAACGCCATTGGAAGTTTTAGTGAATAAGCATTTATCATGAGCAGATTGCACAAAACCAACACCTTCAAGTTTCTTAGTTAGCTCTTTATTCCACTGCCTGCTCGCCTGCTTCAAACCATATAAACTTCTCTTAAGCTTGCAAACTTGCCCTGGAGAAGCCTTCACATAGCCTGGTGGAGGATCCATATACACATCTTCATCAAGGAAACCATGAAGAAATGCGTTATTCACATCAAATTGATGTAAAACCCAGCCCTTTGATGCTGCCAAAGCAAGGAAAATTCTCACTGTCACAGTTTTCGCAACAGGTGAGAAACTGTCATAATAATCAAGTCCTTCCACTTGATTGAACCCCTTTGCCACTAGCCTTGCCTTGAACCTATCCACACTTCCATCTTGTTTCAGCTTGACCTTATAAACCCAATTGCAACCAATCGCCTTTTTATTCAATGGTAACTTCACCAAATCCCACGTATCATTGACTTCCAATGCTTGTATCTCCTTCTTCATAGCTTCAATCCACTGTGAAGATTCTTTTGCTTCATTATAAGAACTTGGTTCCCTGATCACAGAAACATTAGCTAGAAAATCCAAATAAGAAGCAGAAAAGCAGGTAGGATGTACAAACGAATAAGTTTGAGGAGTATGAGAACTAGATTTTGCAACTGAACAAGTTACAAAATCCTTCATCTAGGATGGCTTCTTCCTTTCTCTCGTACTGAGTCTACTCTGAGTTGTCTCTTGATTCCCTTCAGTAGAAACCACTGGTATTTCTGATGTATTAGGAATAAGTACAGAAGACGATTCCTCAACCCTTCTTGATTCACCAACTTCTGTTGTATCCACTTGCTGCATATCTTCCTCTTCATGAGGAAAGAGTTCTTCCTGTACTTGGCTTTCACCATCCTTGCTAATCAAATCAAAATCCACTGCATCAATTACTTTGGATCTATCATCAATCTTCACTCCCTGAACTTCTTTTACTTCCTTTTTAAAAGGAAAAATTGTTTCAAAGAACTTCACATCTCTTGAAACAAAAACTTCATTAGTGTCCAAGTCTAACAACTTGTAACCTTTAAAACCATAAGCATAGCCAACAAACATGCATCTTATTGCCCTTTCATCAAATTTCTTCTTCTTAGGACTCAGATTAGTCGCATAGCACAAACACCCAAAAACCTTGAGTGTTGTGTAATCAGGCACTTTATTATGTAAAATTTCATATGGTGACTTCCACTTTAATACAACAGTAGGTAACTTGTTAATTACCAAAGCTGCTGTTAACATAGCTTCTCCCCAAAACTTCTGAGATAAACCAGCTTGAAATAAAAATGATCGAGCAACTTGCACCAAATGTCTGTGTTTTCTCTCCACCACCCCATTCTGCTGGGGTGAGTAGACACAAGATCTTTGATGCACAATTCCATTATCTTCGAAAAGACTTTGACAAGTTTTACTCAAAAACTCTAAACCATTATCAGTTCTAATGGTTTTAACATTAGCATAGAAATGATTTTTAACCAATTTGATAAAATTGATTAACACCTTGGTTACTGCATTCTTTGATTCCATCAAATAAATCCATACAGATCTTGAAAAATCATCAACAATTGTTAACATATATTTTGCTCCAGACAGAGAAGGAACCCCATAAGGGCCCCAAATATCGATATGTAAAAGTTCAAATACTGTATTTGTATGTATTTGACTCAAAGGGAAAGGAACCCTTGTTTGTTTTGCCAAATGACAAGTATTACAGACTTTATTTTTACTACAAGTGCCAACAGTAACAACTCGAGATAATACATCCTCTGAAGGATGCCCCAAACGCTTGTGCCACAAATCTCCATCATCTCCTCCTTCACTATCACAAGCAAGCAAACCACTGTGTTTATTCTTCTCCTCAAAATCCAGTACGTATAGATTTTTCACCATTCTTCCATTAGCCAATTGCCTTTTAGTCAATTGGTCCTGCATCACACATCCACCTTGATTAAAAAGCACTTGCACACCAGATTGAAGTGTTAGTTTGCTTTCTGAGATAAGATTATACTTAAAATCAGGCACATAAAGCACATTTTCAAGAAACAAACCCTCCATTATATGCACCTTCCCAACCAACTCAACAATTTTATTAACTTCATCAGGAAGCTGCACTGTGTTCTTACCTCTTGGTTTCTTAGCATCAACTAGGAAATTCAAGTTTCCAGTCACATGACTAAAAGCCCCCGAGTCAATAATCCATCTTACTTTCTTCTCTGTATCATCAAAGTAATTAGAATACTTAGTTGTAGTGTTACCTGCAAAGTCTGCGAAGTAACTGGCATGCACTGGACTTTCTTCTCCAACGGACTTATTCTTCAATAATTTCTTCAACTCCTCCTGAACTATCTCAGCCATCTTCTTTCTATCTTCATCAGTACTTGATTGTTTTGATCCTGCATTTGCATCATCGACAACAGCATTCACAGAATCTGAATTACGCTTACCTTTCTGAAGCTTATACTCCTTGAACCATTCAGGATAACCATGCTTCTTAAAGCATGCTTCAATTATATGTCCAGTTCTGCCACAATGTGAACAATATCTAGAGGCTTTCTCTTTCTTCCTATCCTCATACTTCATACCTGCAGATCTATCTACTGCATTTCTCTGTTGCTCGTTAGCTCTTGCTAACAAGGCACTAGCTTCAATTGCATTCGAAGTGTTAACACTCCTCTGCCTTTCAACTCTAGCCACCATGGCATAGACTTTATTATAAGATGGAATCGGATCCATCAACAGTATGTTACTTACAACATTCTCGTACTCTTCTCCTAATCCCATAAGGAATTGATCCACATAGTTTGAATTATAGATATCATCAGCCTTTTTTAAAACTACCACATTCACAATCAATACAAGTAGAACATCCACTTGGTTTAGGTTGCAAACACTGCAATTCATTCCAGAGTTTCTCCAGTTTGTTAGAGTAGGAAGCTAGAGAATCATTACCTCTGTGAAGCGAAGCCAACTGTTTCTGGATCTGATGAATTTGAGGTCTATTACTGGTGCCGTACTTCTCTTCCAGACTCCTCCAAATCTGTCGAGCAGTAGGCGTGTACATGTATGTCTCATACAGATCTGCACACATCGAATTCAGCAACCAGCGAAGAACTGCTGAATCCACATAACTCCAATTCAGATAAGCTTCGGAAGTACGATCTGCAGGTTGCTTGTACGATCCATCAACAAATCCTAATTTGTTTTTGGATTTCAATGCGATCATCATTGATCTGCTCCAGATCAAGTAATTCTGCTGCGTCAGTTGATTAGGTACTAGCTGCAAGCCAGAAGTATCTGAAGGATGAAGATAGAGTGGATCTCTGCGATAATTCAGCTCCGAATTACTCACATTCGATCCAGAAGCAGTTGATCCATCAGAGTTGCCAGTAGAACTAGGAGTAGGTGTAAGAGTAGTCATTTTCTCACTCAGAAGGTAATCTCTTGCCCGAACGAATTACAGCGAAGCGTAGGATCAGAACTCCTCTGATACCATGAACAAATCCAAACCTGGATTCAGAACTGAAGTAGAAGAAGAAGAATGTATCGAGCAAGAGTGAGAGGAAAAATGCTTAAGTTATTATTCACAGTAAAACGAAAGACTTATATACAAGACTCCAAGGCTAAAAGAGTCAATGCACTGAAACAAACTAATAACAAACTTCTACCAGCTAGCAAACTAACTTTTACAGCTAAGCTAACTACCACTACACTGATTAACTTACTGCACAAGTAACCGAGGCTAGCTACTAACTAGCTAGTTTTCAACACCCTCCCCTCAAGTTGAGATTGGTGGAAATCAACCAAGCCCAACTTGGAATTCAATTCTTCAAACCGAGGTCCTGCCAATGGCTTTGTGAACATATCCGCTAGCTGCAAACTTGAACAAACATATCTCGGAATCACAAAACCCAACTTATACTGATCTCGAATAAAATGACAATCTATTTCAATATGTTTCGTGCGTTCGTGGAAAACTGGATTCTCCACAATATGTATCGCAGCCTGATTATCACACCATAATGAAATTGGTGTCCTAACTTCAATATGTAAATCCCTGAGCACGTACGAAATCCACAACAACTCACTCACAGTAATAGCAAGGCTTCTGTACTCTGCCTCTGCTGAACTTCTTGCCACTGTACTCTACTTCTTAGCCTTCCAGGAAACTAAAGAACCACCCAAAAATATGCAATAACCTGTTACTGAGCGTCTTGTATCAGCACAAGTTGCCCAGTCTGCATCTGCATAAGCTTCAACTACAAAATCGCCTCCAGCTTTAAAAAACAACCCCATTGAAGGATGTCCTTTTAAGTAACGTAGAATATACAAGGCTGCTTGCCAATGCTCTTCCGTAGGCTCCTGCACGAATTGACTTAACTGATGTGTAGCATAGGTTATATCTGGCCTCGTAAAACCTAGATACAACAGTTTGCCAATTAAGCGCCTATATTTCTCAGGTTCCTTCAATTTAACTCCTGCATTTCCAAGCACCTTCTCAGACTTCACCATAGGTGTGTTGGTAGATTTTGCACCTGTCAAACCACACTCGTGAATCAAATCAAGAGTATACTTCCTTTGATTAACATATAAGCCTTGAGAAGACCTTGCAAACTCAAGACCCAAAAAGTACTTTGCAGAACCCAAATCTTTAATAGTAAAGGCATCATCTAAAACCTTCTTAACCCAGTTAACCATCTCAATCGAGTCACTGGTCATCAATATGTCATCCACATAAACCAAAATAGCTGCAAAAACGCCATTGGAAGTTTTAGTGAATAAGCATTTATCATGAGCAGATTGCACAAAACCAACACCTTCAAGTTTCTTAGTTAGCTCTTTATTCCACTGCCTGCTCGCCTGCTTCAAACCATATAAACTTCTCTTAAGCTTGCAAACTTGCCCTGGAGAAGCCTTCACATAGCCTGGTGGAGGATCCATATACACATCTTCATCAAGGAAACCATGAAGAAATGCGTTATTCACATCAAATTGATGTAAAACCCAGCCCTTTGATGCTGCCAAAGCAAGGAAAATTCTCACTGTCACAGTTTTCGCAACAGGTGAGAAACTGTCATAATAATCAAGTCCTTCCACTTGATTGAACCCCTTTGCCACTAGCCTTGCCTTGAACCTATCCACACTTCCATCTTGTTTCAGCTTGACCTTATAAACCCAATTGCAACCAATCGCCTTTTTATTCAATGGTAACTTCACCAAATCCCACGTATCATTGACTTCCAATGCTTGTATCTCCTTCTTCATAGCTTCAATCCACTGTGAAGATTCTTTTGCTTCATTATAAGAACTTGGTTCCCTGATCACAGAAACATTAGCTAGAAAATCCAAATAAGAAGCAGAAAAGCAGGTAGGATGTACAAACGAATAAGTTTGAGGAGTATGAGAACTAGATTTTGCAACTGAACAAGTTACAAAATCCTTCATCTAGGATGGCTTCTTCCTTTCTCTCGTACTGAGTCTACTCTGAGTTGTCTCTTGATTCCCTTCAGTAGAAACCACTGGTATTTCTGATGTATTAGGAATAAGTACAGAAGACGATTCCTCAACCCTTCTTGATTCACCAACTTCTGTTGTATCCACTTGCTGCATATCTTCCTCTTCATGAGGAAAGAGTTCTTCCTGTACTTGGCTTTCACCATCCTTGCTAATCAAATCAAAATCCACTGCATCAGTTACTTTGGATCTATCATCAATCTTCACTCCCTGAACTTCTTTTACTTCCTTTTTAAAAGGAAAAATTGTTTCAAAGAACTTCACATCTCTTGAAACAAAAACTTCATTAGTGTCCAAGTCTAACAACTTGTAACCTTTAAAACCATAAGCATAGCCAACAAACATGCATCTTATTGCCCTTTCATCAAATTTCTTCTTCTTAGGACTCAGATTAGTCGCATAGCACAAACACCCAAAAACCTTGAGTGTTGTGTAATCAGGCACTTTATTATGTAAAATTTCATATGGTGACTTCCACTTTAATACAACAGTAGGTAACTTGTTAATTACCAAAGCTGCTGTTAACATAGCTTCTCCCCAAAACTTCTGAGATAAACCAGCTTGAAATAAAAATGATCGAGCAACTTGCACCAAATGTCTGTGTTTTCTCTCCACCACCCCATTCTGCTGGGGTGAGTAGACACAAGATCTTTGATGCACAATTCCATTATCTTCGAAAAGACTTTGACAAGTTTTACTCAAAAACTCTAAACCATTATCAGTTCTAATGGTTTTAACATTAGCATAGAAATGATTTTTAACCAATTTGATAAAATTGATTAACACCTTGGTTACTGCATTCTTTGATTCCATCAAATAAATCCATACAGATCTTGAAAAATCATCAACAATTGTTAACATATATTTTGCTCCAGACAGAGAAGGAACCCCATAAGGGCCCCAAATATCGATATGTAAAAGTTCAAATACTGTATTTGTATGTATTTGACTCAAAGGGAAAGGAACCCTTGTTTGTTTTGCCAAATGACAAGTATTACATACTTTATTTTTACTACAAGTGCCAACAGTAACAACTCGAGATAATACATCCTCTGAAGGATGCCCCAAACGCTTGTGCCACAAATCTCCATCATCTCCTCCTTCACTATCACAAGCAAGCAAACCACTGTGTTTATTCTTCTCCTCAAAATCCAGTACGTATAGATTTTTCACCATTCTTCCATTAGCCAATTGCCTTTTAGTCAATTGGTCCTGCATCACACATCCACCTTGATTAAAAAGCACTTGCACACCAGATTGAAGTGTTAGTTTGCTTTCTGAGATAAGATTATACTTAAAATCAGGCACATAAAGCACATTTTCAAGAAACAAACCCTCCGTTATATGCACCTTCCCAACCAACTCAACAATTTTATTAACTTCATCAGGAAGCTGCACTGTGTTCTTACCTCTTGGTTTCTTAGCATCAACTAGGAAATTCAAGTTTCCAGTCACATGACTAAAAGCCCCCGAGTCAATAATCCATCTTACTTTCTTCTCTGTATCATCAAAGTAATTAGAATACTTAGTTGTAGTGTTACCTGCAAAGTCTGCGAAGTAACTGGCATGCACTGGACTTTCTTCTCCAACGGACTTATTCTTCAATAATTTCTTCAACTCCTCCTGAACTATCTCAGCCATCTTCTTTCTATCTTCATCAGTACTTGATTGTTTTGATCCTGCATTTGCATCATCGACAACAGCATTCACAGAATCTGAATTACGCTTACCTTTCTGAAGCTTATACTCCTTGAACCATTCAGGATAACCATGCTTCTTAAAGCATGCTTCAATTATATGTCCAGTTCTGCCACAATGTGAATAATATCTAGAGGCTTTCTCTTTCTTCCTATCCTCATACTTCATACCTGCAGATCTATCTACTGCATTTCTCTGTTGCTCGTTAGCTCTTGCTAACAAGGCACTAGCTTCAATTGCATTCGAAGTGTTAACACTCCTCTGCCTTTCAACTCTAGCCACCATGGCATAGACTTTATTATAAGATGGAATCGGATCCATCAACAGTATGTTACTTACAACATTCTCGTACTCTTCTCCTAATCCCATAAGGAATTGATCCACATAGTTTGAATTATAGATATCATCAGCCTTTTTTAAAACTACCACATTCACAATCAATACAAGTAGAACATCCACTTGGTTTAGGTTGCAAACACTGCAATTCATTCCAGAGTTTCTCCAGTTTGTTAGAGTAGGAAGCTAGAGAATCATTACCTCTGTGAAGCGAAGCCAACTGTTTCTGGATCTGATGAATTTGAGGTCTATTACTGGTGCCGTACTTCTCTTCCAGACTCCTCCAAATCTGTCGAGCAGTAGGCGTGTACATGTATGTCTCATACAGATCTGCACACATCGAATTCAGCAACCAGCGAAGAACTGCTGAATCCACATAACTCCAATTCAGATAAGCTTCGGAAGTACGATCTGCAGGTTGCTTGTACGATCCATCAACAAATCCTAATTTGTTTTTGGATTTCAATGCGATCATCATTGATCTGCTCCAGATCAAGTAATTCTGCTGCGTCAGTTGATTAGGTACTAGCTGCAAGCCAGAAGTATCTGAAGGATGAAGATAGAGTGGATCTCTGCGATAATTCAGCTCCGAATTACTCACATTCGATCCAGAAGCAGTTGATCCATCAGAGTTGCCAGTAGAACTAGGAGTAGGTGTAAGAGTAGTCATTTTCTCACTCAGAAGGTAATCTCTTGCCCGAACGAAATACAGCGAAGCGTAGGATCAGAACTCCTCTGATACCATGAACAAATCCAAACCTGGATTCAGAACTGAAGTAGAAGAAGAAGAATGTATCGAGCAAGAGTGAGAGGAAAAATGCTTAAGTTATTATTCACAGTAAAACGAAAGACTTATATACAAGACTCCAAGGCTAAAAGAGTCAATGCACTGAAACAAACTAATAACAAACTTCTACCAGCTAGCAAACTAACTTTTACAGCTAAGCTAACTACCACTACACTGATTAACTTACTGCACAAGTAACCGAGGCTAGCTACTAACTAGCTAGTTTTCAACACCCTCCCCTCAAGTTGAGATTGGTGGAAATCAACCAAGCCCAACTTGGAATTCAATTCTTCAAACCGAGGTCCTGCCAATGGCTTTGTGAACATATCCGCTAGCTGCAAACTTGAACAAACATATCTCGGAATCACAAAACCCAACTTATACTGATCTCGAATAAAATGACAATCTATTTCAATATGTTTCGTGCGTTCGTGGAAAACTGGATTCTCCACAATATGTATCGCAGCCTGATTATCACACCATAATGAAATTGGTGTCCTAACTTCAATATGTAAATCCCTGAGCACGTACGAAATCCACAACAACTCACTCACAGTAATAGCAAGGCTTCTGTACTCTGCCTCTGCTGAACTTCTTGCCACTGTACTCTGCTTCTTAGCCTTCCAGGAAACTAAAGAACCACCCAAAAATATGCAATAACCTGTTACTGAGCGTCTTGTATCAGCACAAGTTGCCCAGTCTGCATCTGCATAAGCTTCAACTACAAAATCGCCTCCAGCTTTAAAAAACAACCCCATTGAAGGATGTCCTTTTAAGTAACGTAGAATATACAAGGCTGCTTGCCAATGCTCTTCCGTAGGCTCCTGCACGAATTGACTTAACTGATGTGTAGCATAGGTTATATCTGGCCTCGTAAAACCTAGATACAACAGTTTGCCAATTAAGCGCCTATATTTCTCAGGTTCCTTCAATTTAACTCCTGCATTTCCAAGCACCTTCTCAGACTTCACCATAGGTGTGTTGGTAGATTTTGCACCTGTCAAACCACACTCGTGAATCAAATCAAGAGTATACTTCCTTTGATTAACATATAAGCCTTGAGAAGACCTTGCAAACTCAAGACCCAAAAAGTACTTTGCAGAACCCAAATCTTTAATAGTAAAGGCATCATCTAAAACCTTCTTAACCCAGTTAACCATCTCAATCGAGTCACTGGTCATCAATATGTCATCCACATAAACCAAAATAGCTGCAAAAACGCCATTGGAAGTTTTAGTGAATAAGCATTTATCATGAGCAGATTGCACAAAACCAACACCTTCAAGTTTCTTAGTTAGCTCTTTATTCCACTGCCTGCTCGCCTGCTTCAAACCATATAAACTTCTCTTAAGCTTGCAAACTTGCCCTGGAGAAGCCTTCACATAGCCTGGTGGAGGATCCATATACACATCTTCATCAAGGAAACCATGAAGAAATGCGTTATTCACATCAAATTGATGTAAAACCCAGCCCTTTGATGCTGCCAAAGCAAGGAAAATTCTCACTGTCACAGTTTTCGCAACAGGTGAGAAACTGTCATAATAATCAAGTCCTTCCACTTGATTGAACCCCTTTGCCACTAGCCTTGCCTTGAACCTATCCACACTTCCATCTTGTTTCAGCTTGACCTTATAACCCAATTGCAACCAATCGCCTTTTTATTCAATGGTAACTTCACCAAATCCCACGTATCATTGACTTCCAATGCTTGTATCTCCTTCTTCATAGCTTCAATCCACTGTGAAGATTCTTTTGCTTCATTATAAGAACTTGGTTCCCTGATCACAGAAACATTAGCTAGAAAATCCAAATAAGAAGCAGAAAAGCAGGTAGGATGTACAAACGAATAAGTTTGAGGAGTATGAGAACTAGATTTTGCAACTGAACAAGTTACAAAATCCTTCATCTAGGATGGCTTCTTCCTTTCTCTCGTACTGAGTCTACTCTGAGTTGTCTCTTGATTCCCTTCAGTAGAAACCACTGGTATTTCTGATGTATTAGGAATAAGTACAGAAGACGATTCCTCAACCCTTCTTGATTCACCAACTTCTGTTGTATCCACTTGCTGCATATCTTCCTCTTCATGAGGAAAGAGTTCTTCCTGTACTTGGCTTTCACCATCCTTGCTAATCAAATCAAAATCCACTGCATCAGTTACTTTGGATCTATCATCAATCTTCACTCCCTGAACTTCTTTTACTTCCTTTTTAAAAGGAAAAATTGTTTCAAAGAACTTCACATCTCTTGAAACAAAAACTTCATTAGTGTCCAAGTCTAACAACTTGTAACCTTTAAAACCATAAGCATAGCCAACAAACATGCATCTTATTGCCCTTTCATCAAATTTCTTCTTCTTAGGACTCAGATTAGTCGCATAGCACAAACACCCAAAAACCTTGAGTGTTGTGTAATCAGGCACTTTATTATGTAAAATTTCATATGGTGACTTCCACTTTAATACAACAGTAGGTAACTTGTTAATTACCAAAGCTGCTGTTAACATAGCTTCTCCCCAAAACTTCTGAGATAAACCAGCTTGAAATAAAAATGATCGAGCAACTTGCACCAAATGTCTGTGTTTTCTCTCCACCACCCCATTCTGCTGGGGTGAGTAGACACAAGATCTTTGATGCACAATTCCATTATCTTCAAAAAGACTTTGACAAGTTTTACTCAAAAACTCTAAACCATTATCAGTTCTAATGGTTTTAACATTAGCATAGAAATGATTTTTAACCAATTTGATAAAATTGATTAACACCTTGGTTACTGCATTCTTTGATTCCATCAAATAAATCCATACAGATCTTGAAAAATCATCAACAATTGTTAACATATATTTTGCTCCAGACAGAGAAGGAACCCCATAAGGGCCCCAAATATCGATATGTAAAAGTTCAAATACTGTATTTGTATGTATTTGACTCAAAGGGAAAGGAACCCTTGTTTGTTTTGCCAAATGACAAGTATTACAGACTTTATTTTTACTACAAGTGCCAACAGTAACAACTCGAGATAATACATCCTCTGAAGGATGCCCCAAACGCTTGTGCCACAAATCTCCATCATCTCCTCCTTCACTATCACAAGCAAGCAAACCACTGTGTTTATTCTTCTCCTCAAAATCCAGTACGTATAGATTTTTCACCATTCTTCCATTAGCCAATTGCCTTTTAGTCAATTGGTCCTGCATCACACATCCACCTTGATTAAAAAGCACTTGCACACCAGATTGAAGTGTTAGTTTGCTTTCTGAGATAAGATTATACTTAAAATCAGGCACATAAAGCACATTTTCAAGAAACAAACCCTCCGTTATATGCACCTTCCCAACCAACTCAACAATTTTATTAACTTCATCAGGAAGCTGCACTGTGTTCTTACCTCTTGGTTTCTTAGCATCAACTAGGAAATTCAAGTTTCCAGTCACATGACTAAAAGCCCCCGAGTCAATAATCCATCTTACTTTCTTCTCTGTATCATCAAAGTAATTAGAATACTTAGTTGTAGTGTTACCTGCAAAGTCTGCGAAGTAACTGGCATGCACTGGACTTTCTTCTCCAACGGACTTATTCTTCAATAATTTCTTCAACTCCTCCTGAACTATCTCAGCCATCTTCTTTCTATCTTCATCAGTACTTGATTGTTTTGATCCTGCATTTGCATCATCGACAACAGCATTCACAGAATCTGAATTACGCTTACCTTTCTGAAGCTTATACTCCTTGAACCATTCAGGATAACCATGCTTCTTAAAGCATGCTTCAATTATATGTCCAGTTCTGCCACAATGTGAATAATATCTAGAGGCTTTCTCTTTCTTCCTATCCTCATACTTCATACCTGCAGATCTATCTACTGCATTTCTCTGTTGCTCGTTAGCTCTTGCTAACAAGGCACTAGCTTCAATTGCATTCGAAGTGTTAACACTCCTCTGCCTTTCAACTCTAGCCACCATGGCATAGACTTTATTATAAGATGGAATCGGATCCATCAACAGTATGTTACTTACAACATTCTCGTACTCTTCTCCTAATCCCATAAGGAATTGATCCACATAGTTTGAATTATAGATATCATCAGCCTTTTTTAAAACTACCACATTCACAATCAATACAAGTAGAACATCCACTTGGTTTAGGTTGCAAACACTGCAATTCATTCCAGAGTTTCTCCAGTTTGTTAGAGTAGGAAGCTAGAGAATCATTACCTCTGTGAAGCGAAGCCAACTGTTTCTGGATCTGATGAATTTGAGGTCTATTACTGGTGCCGTACTTCTCTTCCAGACTCCTCCAAATCTGTCGAGCAGTAGGCGTGTACATGTATGTCTCATACAGATCTGCACACATCGAATTCAGCAACCAGCGAAGAACTGCTGAATCCACATAACTCCAATTCAGATAAGCTTCGGAAGTACGATCTGCAGGTTGCTTGTACGATCCATCAACAAATCCTAATTTGTTTTTGGATTTCAATGCGATCATCATTGATCTGCTCCAGATCAAGTAATTCTGCTGCGTCAGTTGATTAGGTACTAGCTGCAAGCCAGAAGTATCTGAAGGATGAAGATAGAGTGGATCTCTGCGATAATTCAGCTCCGAATTACTCACATTCGATCCAGAAGCAGTTGATCCATCAGAGTTGCCAGTAGAACTAGGAGTAGGTGTAAGAGTAGTCATTTTCTCACTCAGAAGGTAATCTCTTGCCCGAACGAATTACAGCGAAGCGTAGGATCAGAACTCCTCTGATACCATGAACAAATCCAAACCTGGATTCAGAACTGAAGTAGAAGAAGAAGAATGTATCGAGCAAGAGTGAGAGGAAAAATGCTTAAGTTATTATTCACAGTAAAACGAAAGACTTATATACAAGACTCCAAGGCTAAAAGAGCCAATGCACTGAAACAAACTAATAACAAACTTCTACCAGCTAGCAAACTAACTTTTACAGCTAAGCTAACTACCACTACACTGATTAACTTACTGCACAAGTAACCGAGGCTAGCTACTAACTAGCTAGTTTTCAACACCCTCCCCTCAAGTTGAGATTGGTGGAAATCAACCAAGCCCAACTTGGAATTCAATTCTTCAAACCGAGGTCCTGCCAATGGCTTTGTGAACATATCCGCTAGCTGCAAACTTGAACAAACATATCTCGGAATCACAAAACCCAACTTATACTGATCTCGAATAAAATGACAATCTATTTCAATATGTTTCGTGCGTTCGTGGAAAACTGGATTCTCCACAATATGTATCGCAGCCTGATTATCACACCATAATGAAATTGGTGTCCTAACTTCAATATGTAAATCCCTGAGCACGTACGAAATCCACAACAACTCACTCACAGTAATAGCAAGGCTTCTGTACTCTGCCTCTGCTGAACTTCTTGCCACTGTACTCTGCTTCTTAGCCTTCCAGGAAACTAAAGAACCACCCAAAAATATGCAATAACCTGTTACTGAGCGTCTTGTATCAGCACAAGTTGCCCAGTCTGCATCTGCATAAGCTTCAACTACAAAATCGCCTCCAGCTTTAAAAAACAACCCCATTGAAGGATGTCCTTTTAAGTAACGTAGAATATACAAGGCTGCTTGCCAATGCTCTTCCGTAGGCTCCTGCACGAATTGACTTAACTGATGTGTAGCATAGGTTATATCTGGCCTCGTAAAACCTAGATACAACAGTTTGCCAATTAAGCGCCTATATTTCTCAGGTTCCTTCAATTTAACTCCTGCATTTCCAAGCACCTTCTCAGACTTCACCATAGGTGTGTTGGTAGACTTTGCACCTGTCAAACCACACTCGTGAATCAAATCAAGAGTATACTTCCTTTGATTAACATATAAGCCTTGAGAAGACCTTGCAAACTCAAGACCCAAAAAGTACTTTGCAGAACCCAAATCTTTAATAGTAAAGGCATCATCTAAAACCTTCTTAACCCAGTTAACCATCTCAATCGAGTCACTGGTCATCAATATGTCATCCACATAAACCAAAATAGCTGCAAAAACGCCATTGGAAGTTTTAGTGAATAAGCATTGATCATGAGCAGATTGCACAAAACCAACACCTTCAAGTTTCTTAGTTAGCTCTTTATTCCACTGCCTGCTCGCCTGCTTCAAACCATATAAACTTCTCTTAAGCTTGCAAACTTGCCCTGGAGAAGCCTTCACATAGCCTGGTGGAGGATCCATATACACATCTTCATCAAGGAAACCATGAAGAAATGCGTTATTCACATCAAATTGATGTAAAACCCAGCCCTTTGATGCTGCCAAAGCAAGGAAAATTCTCACTGTCACAGTTTTCGCAACAGGTGAGAAACTGTCATAATAATCAAGTCCTTCCACTTGATTGAACCCCTTTGCCACTAGCCTTGCCTTGAACCTATCCACACTTCCATCTTGTTTCAGCTTGACCTTATAAACCCAATTGCAACCAATCGCCTTTTTATTCAATGGTAACTTCACCAAATCCCACGTATCATTGACTTCCAATGCTTGTATCTCCTTCTTCATAGCTTCAATCCACTGTGAAGATTCTTTTGCTTCATTATAAGAACTTGGTTCCCTGATCACAGAAACATTAGCTAGAAAATCCAAATAAGAAGCAGAAAAGCAGGTAGGATGTACAAACGAATAAGTTTGAGGAGTATGAGAACTAGATTTTGCAACTGAACAAGTTACAAAATCCTTCATCTAGGATGGCTTCTTCCTTTCTCTCGTACTGAGTCTACTCTGAGTTGTCTCTTGATTCCCTTCAGTAGAAACCACTGGTATTTCTGATGTATTAGGAATAAGTACAGAAGACGATTCCTCAACCCTTCTTGATTCACCAACTTCTGTTGTGTCCACTTGCTGCATATCTTCCTCTTCATGAGGAAAGAGTTCTTCCTGTACTTGGCTTTCACCATCCTTGCTAATCAAATCAAAATCCACTGCATCAATTACTTTGGATCTATCATCAATCTTCACTCCCTGAACTTCTTTTACTTCCTTTTTAAAAGGAAAAATTGTTTCAAAGAACTTCACATCTCTTGAAACAAAAACTTCATTAGTGTCCAAGTCTAACAACTTGTAACCTTTAAAACCATAAGCATAGCCAACAAACATGCATCTTATTGCCCTTTCATCAAATTTCTTCTTCTTAGGACTCAGATTAGTCGCATAGCACAAACACCCAAAAACCTTGAGTGTTGTGTAATCAGGCACTTTATTATGTAAAATTTCATATGGTGACTTCCACTTTAATACAACAGTAGGTAACTTGTTAATTACCAAAGCTGCTGTTAACATAGCTTCTCCCCAAAACTTCTGAGATAAACCAGCTTGAAATAAAAATGATCGAGCAACTTGCACCAAATGTCTGTGTTTTCTCTCCACCACCCCATTCTGCTGGGGTGAGTAGACACAAGATCTTTGATGCACAATTCCATTATCTTCGAAAAGACTTTGACAAGTTTTACTCAAAAACTCTAAACCATTATCAGTTCTAATGGTTTTAACATTAGCATAGAAATGATTTTTAACCAATTTGATAAAATTGATTAACACCTTGGTTACTGCATTCTTTGATTCCATCAAATAAATCCATACAGATCTTGAAAAATCATCAACAATTGTTAACATATATTTTGCTCCAGACAGAGAAGGAACCCCATAAGGGCCCCAAATATCGATATGTAAAAGTTCAAATACTGTATTTGTATGTATTTGACTCAAAGGGAAAGGAACCCTTGTTTGTTTTGCCAAATGACAAGTATTACAGACTTTATTTTTACTACAAGTGCCAACAGTAACAACTCGAGATAATACATCCTCTGAAGGATGCCCCAAACGCTTGTGCCACAAATCTCCATCATCTCCTCCTTCACTATCACAAGCAAGCAAACCACTGTGTTTATTCTTCTCCTCAAAATCCAGTACGTATAGATTTTTCACCATTCTTCCATTAGCCAATTGCCTTTTAGTCAATTGGTCCTGCATCACACATCCACCTTGATTAAAAAGCACTTGCACACCAGATTGAAGTGTTAGTTTGCTTTCTGAGATAAGATTATACTTAAAATCAGGCACATAAAGCACATTTTCAAGAAACAAACCCTCCGTTATATGCACCTTCCCAACCAACTCAACAATTTTATTAACTTCATCAGGAAGCTGCACTGTGTTCTTACCTCTTGGTTTCTTAGCATCAACTAGGAAATTCAAGTTTCCAGTCACATGACTAAAAGCCCCCGAGTCAATAATCCATCTTACTTTCTTCTCTGTATCATCAAAGTAATTAGAATACTTAGTTGTAGTGTTACCTGCAAAGTCTGCGAAGTAACTGGCATGCACTGGACTTTCTTCTCCAACGGACTTATTCTTCAATAATTTCTTCAACTCCTCCTGAACTATCTCAGCCATCTTCTTTCTATCTTCATCAGTACTTGATTGTTTTGATCCTGCATTTGCATCATCGACAACAGCATTCACAGAATCTGAATTACGCTTACCTTTCTGAAGCTTATACTCCTTGAACCATTCAGGATAACCATGCTTCTTAAAGCATGCTTCAATTATATGTCCAGTTCTGCCACAATGTGAACAATATCTAGAGGCTTTCTCTTTCTTCCTATCCTCATACTTCATACCTGCAGATCTATCTACTGCATTTCTCTGTTGCTCGTTAGCTCTTGCTAACAAGGCACTAGCTTCAATTGCATTCGAAGTGTTAACACTCCTCTGCCTTTCAACTCTAGCCACCATGGCATAGACTTTATTATAAGATGGAATCGGATCCATCAACAGTATGTTACTTACAACATTCTCGTACTCTTCTCCTAATCCCATAAGGAATTGATCCACATAGTTTGAATTATAGATATCATCAGCCTTTTTTAAAACTACCACATTCACAATCAATACAAGTAGAACATCCACTTGGTTTAGGTTGCAAACACTGCAATTCATTCCAGAGTTTCTCCAGTTTGTTAGAGTAGGAAGCTAGAGAATCATTACCTCTGTGAAGCGAAGCCAACTGTTTCTGGATCTGATGAATTTGAGGTCTATTACTGGTGCCGTACTTCTCTTCCAGACTCCTCCAAATCTGTCGAGCAGTAGGCGTGTACATGTATGTCTCATACAGATCTGCACACATCGAATTCAGCAACCAGCGAAGAACTGCTGAATCCACATAACTCCAATTCAGATAAGCTTCGGAAGTACGATCTGCAGGTTGCTTGTACGATCCATCAACAAATCCTAATTTGTTTTTGGATTTCAATGTGATCATCATTGATCTGCTCCAGATCAAGTAATTCTGCTGCGTCAGTTGATTAGGTACTAGCTGCAAGCCAGAAGTATCTGAAGGATGAAGATAGAGTGGATCTCTGCGATAATTCAGCTCCGAATTACTCACATTCGATCCAGAAGCAGTTGATCCATCAGAGTTGCCAGTAGAACTAGGAGTAGGTGTAAGAGTAGTCATTTTCTCACTCAGAAGGTAATCTCTTGCCCGAACGAATTACAGCGAAGCGTAGGATCAGAACTCCTCTGATACCATGAACAAATCCAAACCTGGATTCAGAACTGAAGTAGAAGAAGAAGAATGTATCGAGCAAGAGTGAGAGGAAAAATGCTTAAGTTATTATTCACAGTAAAACGAAAGACTTATATACAAGACTCCAAGGCTAAAAGAGTCAATGCACTGAAACAAACTAATAACAAACTTCTACCAGCTAGCAAACTAACTTTTACAGCTAAGCTAACTACCACTACACTGATTAACTTACTGCACAAGTAACCGAGGCTAGCTACTAACTAGCTAGTTTTCAACACCCTCCCCTCAAGTTGAGATTGGTGGAAATCAACCAAGCCCAACTTGGAATTCAATTCTTCAAACCGAGGTCCTGCCAATGGCTTTGTGAACATATCCGCTAGCTGCAAACTTGAACAAACATATCTCGGAATCACAAAACCCAACTTATACTGATCTCGAATAAAATGACAATCTATTTCAATATGTTTCGTGCGTTCGTGGAAAACTGGATTCTCCACAATATGTATCGCAGCCTGATTATCACACCATAATGAAATTGGTGTCCTAACTTCAATATGTAAATCCCTGAGCACGTACGAAATCCACAACAACTCACTCACAGTAATAGCAAGGCTTCTGTACTCTGCCTCTGCTGAACTTCTTGCCACTGTACTCTGCTTCTTAGCCTTCCAGGAAACTAAAGAACCACCCAAAAATATGCAATAACCTGTTACTGAGCGTCTTGTATCAGCACAAGTTGCCCAGTCTGCATCTGCATAAGCTTCAACTACAAAATCGCCTCCAGCTTTAAAAAACAACCCCATTGAAGGATGTCCTTTTAAGTAACGTAGAATATACAAGGCTGCTTGCCAATGCTCTTCCGTAGGCTCCTGCACGAATTGACTTAACTGATGTGTAGCATAGGTTATATCTGGCCTCGTAAAACCTAGATACAACAGTTTGCCAATTAAGCGCCTATATTTCTCAGGTTCCTTCAATTTAACTCCTGCATTTCCAAGCACCTTCTCAGACTTCACCATAGGTGTGTTGGTAGATTTTGCACCTGTCAAACCACACTCGTGAATCAAATCAAGAGTATACTTCCTTTGATTAACATATAAGCCTTGAGAAGACCTTGCAAACTCAAGACCCAAAAAGTACTTTGCAGAACCCAAATCTTTAATAGTAAAGGCATCATCTAAAACCTTCTTAACCCAGTTAACCATCTCAATCGAGTCACTGGTCATCAATATGTCATCCACATAAACCAAAATAGCTGCAAAAACGCCATTGGAAGTTTTAGTGAATAAGCATTGATCATGAGCAGATTGCACAAAACCAACACCTTCAAGTTTCTTAGTTAGCTCTTTATTCCACTGCCTGCTCGCCTGCTTCAAACCATATAAACTTCTCTTAAGCTTGCAAACTTGCCCTGGAGAAGCCTTCACATAGCCTGGTGGAGGATCCATATACACATCTTCATCAAGGAAACCATGAAGAAATGCGTTATTCACATCAAATTGATGTAAAACCCAGCCCTTTGATGCTGCCAAAGCAAGGAAAATTCTCACTGTCACAGTTTTCGCAACAGGTGAGAAACTGTCATAATAATCAAGTCCTTCCACTTGATTGAACCCCTTTGCCACTAGCCTTGCCTTGAACCTATCCACACTTCCATCTTGTTTCAGCTTGACCTTATAAACCCAATTGCAACCAATCGCCTTTTTATTCAATGGTAACTTCACCAAATCCCACGTATCATTGACTTCCAATGCTTGTATCTCCTTCTTCATAGCTTCAATCCACTGTGAAGATTCTTTTGCTTCATTATAAGAACTTGGTTCCCTGATCACAGAAACATTAGCTAGAAAATCCAAATAAGAAGCAGAAAAGCAGGTAGGATGTACAAACGAATAAGTTTGAGGAGTATGAGAACTAGATTTTGCAACTGAACAAGTTACAAAATCCTTCATCTAGGATGGCTTCTTCCTTTCTCTCGTACTGAGTCTACTCTGAGTTGTCTCTTGATTCCCTTCAGTAGAAACCACTGGTATTTCTGATGTATTAGGAATAAGTACAGAAGACGATTCCTCAACCCTTCTTGATTCACCAACTTCTGTTGTATCCACTTGCTGCATATCTTCCTCTTCATGAGGAAAGAGTTCTTCCTGTACTTGGCTTTCACCATCCTTGCTAATCAAATCAAAATCCACTGCATCAGTTACTTTGGATCTATCATCAATCTTCACTCCCTGAACTTCTTTTACTTCCTTTTTAAAAGGAAAAATTGTTTCAAAGAACTTCACATCTCTTGAAACAAAAACTTCATTAGTGTCCAAGTCTAACAACTTGTAACCTTTAAAACCATAAGCATAGCCAACAAACATGCATCTTATTGCCCTTTCATCAAATTTCTTCTTCTTAGGACTCAGATTAGTCGCATAGCACAAACACCCAAAAACCTTGAGTGTTGTGTAATCAGGCACTTTATTATGTAAAATTTCATATGGTGACTTCCACTTTAATACAACAGTAGGTAACTTGTTAATTACCAAAGCTGCTGTTAACATAGCTTCTCCCCAAAACTTCTGAGATAAACCAGCTTGAAATAAAATGATCGAGCAACTTGCACCAAATGTCTGTGTTTTCTCTCCACCACCCCATTCTGCTGGGGTGAGTAGACACAAGATCTTTGATGCACAATTCCATTATCTTCGAAAAGACTTTGACAAGTTTTACTCAAAAACTCTAAACCATTATCAGTTCTAATGGTTTTAACATTAGCATAGAAATGATTTTTAACCAATTTGATAAAATTGATTAACACCTTGGTTACTGCATTCTTTGATTCCATCAAATAAATCCATACAGATCTTGAAAAATCATCAACAATTGTTAACATATATTTTGCTCCAGACAGAGAAGGAACCCCATAAGGGCCCCAAATATCGATATGTAAAAGTTCAAATACTGTATTTGTATGTATTTGACTCAAAGGGAAAGGAACCCTTGTTTGTTTTGCCAAATGACAAGTATTACAGACTTTATTTTTACTACAAGTGCCAACAGTAACAACTCGAGATAATACATCCTCTGAAGGATGCCCCAAACGCTTGTGCCACAAATCTCCATCATCTCCTCCTTCACTATCACAAGCAAGCAAACCACTGTGTTTATTCTTCTCCTCAAAATCCAGTACGTATAGATTTTTCACCATTCTTCCATTAGCCAATTGCCTTTTAGTCAATTGGTCCTGCATCACACATCCACCTTGATTAAAAAGCACTTGCACACCAGATTGAAGTGTTAGTTTGCTTTCTGAGATAAGATTATACTTAAAATCAGGCACATAAAGCACATTTTCAAGAAACAAACCCTCCGTTATATGCACCTTCCCAACCAACTCAACAATTTTATTAACTTCATCAGGAAGCTGCACTGTGTTCTTACCTCTTGGTTTCTTAGCATCAACTAGGAAATTCAAGTTTCCAGTCACATGACTAAAAGCCCCCGAGTCAATAATCCATCTTACTTTCTTCTCTGTATCATCAAAGTAATTAGAATACTTAGTTGTAGTGTTACCTGCAAAGTCTGCGAAGTAACTGGCATGCACTGGACTTTCTTCTCCAACGGACTTATTCTTCAATAATTTCTTCAACTCCTCCTGAACTATCTCAGCCATCTTCTTTCTATCTTCATCAGTACTTGATTGTTTTGATCCTGCATTTGCATCATCGACAACAGCATTCACAGAATCTGAATTACGCTTACCTTTCTGAAGCTTATACTCCTTGAACCATTCAGGATAACCATGCTTCTTAAAGCATGCTTCAATTATATGTCCAGTTCTGCCACAATGTGAACAATATCTAGAGGCTTTCTCTTTCTTCCTATCCTCATACTTCATACCTGCAGATCTATCTACTGCATTTCTCTGTTGCTCGTTAGCTCTTGCTAACAAGGCACTAGCTTCAATTGCATTCGAAGTGTTAACACTCCTCTGCCTTTCAACTCTAGCCACCATGGCATAGACTTTATTATAAGATGGAATCGGATCCATCAACAGTATGTTACTTACAACATTCTCGTACTCTTCTCCTAATCCCATAAGGAATTGATCCACATAGTTTGAATTATAGATATCATCAGCCTTTTTTAAAACTACCACATTCACAATCAATACAAGTAGAACATCCACTTGGTTTAGGTTGCAAACACTGCAATTCATTCCAGAGTTTCTCCAGTTTGTTAGAGTAGGAAGCTAGAGAATCATTACCTCTGTGAAGCGAAGCCAACTGTTTCTGGATCTGATGAATTTGAGGTCTATTACTGGTGCCGTACTTCTCTTCCAGACTCCTCCAAATCTGTCGAGCAGTAGGCGTGTACATGTATGTCTCATACAGATCTGCACACATCGAATTCAGCAACCAGCGAAGAACTGCTGAATCCACATAACTCCAATTCAGATAAGCTTCGGAAGTACGATCTGCAGGTTGCTTGTACGATCCATCAACAAATCCTAATTTGTTTTTGGATTTCAATGCGATCATCATTGATCTGCTCCAGATCAAGTAATTCTGCTGCGTCAGTTGATTAGGTACTAGCTGCAAGCCAGAAGTATCTGAAGGATGAAGATAGAGTGGATCTCTGCGATAATTCAGCTCCGAATTACTCACATTCGATCATGAAGCAGTTGATCCATCAGAGTTGCCAGTAGAACTAGGAGTAGGTGTAAGAGTAGTCATTTTCTCACTCAGAAGGTAATCTCTTGCCCGAACGAATTACAGCGAAGCGTAGGATCAGAACTCCTCTGATACCATGAACAAATCCAAACCTGGATTCAGAACTGAAGTAGAAGAAGAAAAATGTATCGAGCAAGAGTGAGAGGAAAAATGCTTAAGTTATTATTCACAGTAAAACGAAAGACTTATATACAAGACTCCAAGGCTAAAAGAGTCAATGCACTGAAACAAACTAATAACAAACTTCTACCAGCTAGCAAACTAACTTTTACAGCTAAGCTAACTACCACTACACTGATTAACTTACTGCACAAGTAACCGAGGCTAGCTACTAACTAGCTAGTTTTCAACAGAAAGTGATGCACAATATCTTCAAGGCGTGGACAATACTTTTTTTTAGGTTTAATTTGCCCCCACCTATTCCTATCTTATATAGGGTGCTAGTTGGGTAGACCGGCAAATCTCCTTTAGGATACAATGAAGACCCTTGAGTATGGATAGCACTTCCAATACTCAAACCAATACAACAATAGTATTTACAAAGTGATAATTTGTCTTAATCTTTGTGTGCACTCAAAGACAAAGGCAATGAATTTGATGTCATGAATTATGGAATGGTGAGGGGTTTATGTAGACCATGAAGTGATGCCTTTGAAGAGATACCTTTTGGTATAATATCTCTTCAATTAAGAGTCACAACTATTAATTTAAATGAAGAGTCTTGTTTTTAAATTTGTAACTCCCTACACACCTTTTCATATAAATAAATAAATTAATTAATTAATTAATAATACAACTCTTCAAATAAATAAGCATAAATACATGACTCTTCAATTAACACATCTCTTCAATTTAAAAATATTCCAACAATCCTCCACCATTTTTAAAATGAACCCAAACTCTTATCACTTCGGAAATCTCATGTTTTTAGTAAAGGTATCTCAAGGATTTGAACCATTACCTAAGTAAGCCATGTTTTCACCCATCCGAAAATAATATAGTAGACTAAGCTTTGAACCAACTATTCCATATGAACAGGCGTGCATGACTTACGCATGAGATCTCGGACCATTGTATGCCGCCATTGAAATGATACGTTTATGGCCTTGTGTCCGTATCCTTTTCATGAGAGTTTTCAGAGTCAAGCCCTTAGACTCCTAGAAGCGGCCCCACTTCATTCTCATATAGGTAGACTTTGTCAAGAGCACCACCATGATTAATGCTCCAGCAAATATATGCTAACAGGTCTATTAAGAGCCAAATTAAAGCTCAACCTTCCCCATTTAATCTCATGGTTACTAAGTACTTTTCAACCTTGGGATATATAAATGTCAAGTACTTGCAATTACTCTAATAGTGTACTTTCACCATTGAACTCAAGACTTGATATGATGGTCAAATGTGAGTTGGGTTTCCAATATTGGTAATCAAGGTTTTTTTAAGGCTTTAAACCCATCCCCTTTGATGTTTTCAACACCATATCCCTTGTCAGACCTTTCGTCAAAGGATCTGCAAGATTTAATTCAGATCTTATATAACTTATGGAGATTACTCCGTTCATAATCAAATCATTCACCAAGCTATGCCTTAATCCAATATGTACCTTGGGATGTATTATACCAACAGACTCAAAATATTTTGGATCATAATATTCTCCCCCTCTATCTGTCCTTAAACATTTAACTAAAGTTTCACATTGAAGTTCTACCTCAGTTTTACAGTTCTTAAATTTTTCTAAGGCTTCATCCTTTGAGTGCATCAAATAGACATAACAATATCTAGTGCAATCATCAATAAAAGTCACAAAATATTTTTTACCACCCAAAGTAGGCCAACCATGCAAATCACAAATATCAGAATGAATAATTTCTAATATTTTAGAACTTCTTTCTACCATAGGAAAATGTTTTCTTGTTATTTTTGTCAACATGCAAGTGTTGCAAGAGTCATGATTAATAGTAATCTTTGGAATCAAATCAAGTTTCATCATGTCATTAATTTTACCAAAATTAACATGACTCAAACGATAATGCCATAAATCACCAAAATCAACAATATAAGCAGAATTATAAACATTATTAAACCCAAGCTTATTAAGTAAGGGTACAGAAATTAAATTATTCCTAACTTCTAGTACATAATAGACATCTTTTAAAGTAAAAATTTTTCCAGAAGTAAATTCAATTTCTACAGTCCCTTTGCCCTTAACTTGGACACTTGAAGAAGTTCCCATGTAAAGCACATCTCCGTCTTCTTCTTCTAATGTTTTGAAGAAGTTCTTATTCTTGCACACATGGCGTGTTGCACCAGAGTCTACCCACCATGACTCATCATTGTCAACTAAGTGGATCTCTGAAATTACTGTCACAATTTTGTCTTCTTTTTGAAGAAATTACATTCTTTCTTGAAATGGCCAGCCTTTCTACAAAAGAAACAATTACCTTTCATTTTCTTTATTTTATGACCATCATGTGCTTGAGTCTTGTCTTTATCCTTCCCTCTTTTCTTTGAGGTTCTATTGGACTGCCCTTCCTCCACCATATGTACCTTCTCTTGAACATTGGTTTCTTTTTCAGCATCTTGCTTTCTATATTCCTTTTCTAAACGAAGATGATTTCCCAATTTCTCAAGAGAAATATCTTCCTTTTTATGTTTGATATTCTTTTTGAAATCTTTCCACGAAGAAGGAAGTTTGTCTATGATTGAGGAGACAATAATGGACTCATCCATATGCATGTTATGTTGTTTAAAATTATTTAAAATATGTTCAATTTCATGCATTTGCTCCATGATAGACTTTCCATCAATCATTTTATAATTATTAAAGCGGGTAACAAGAAATTTCTTACTTGTTGCATCCTCTTGCATGTACCTTGCCTCAAGTTTGTCCCAAAGATCCTTTGCAGAGGTTGAATCTTGATAAACATCAAAGAGAGCATCACACAAATCGTTGAGGATATGTCCAGTGCAGATATAGTCATCATTCTCCCACTTTTGTCTCTCTCTGATTGCAGCAATGGTTTTTTCCTCTCCTTCTTGAGGCTTGGTAGTAGTGAGGACATAAGCCACATTCAAAGTTGTTAGTAGAAATTTCATTTTCCTTTGCCATTTTAGAAAATTGCCTCCTTCAAATCTTTTTAATCTTACAAAATTGTGGTCAACTCCTTCAAAGAAGCCATTTGTACTTGCATAAATTAAGCCTAAAGATTGTTTGAGGAATTAACTCTTTGAAGAAGAAACTAAGAAGAAATGAAGAATAAGAAGAAAGGAAAGTGATGCACAATGTCTTCAAGGCGTGGACAACACTTTTCTTTAGGCTTAATTTGCTCCCACCTATTCCTATCTTATATAGGGTGCTAGTTGGGTAGACCGGCAAATTTCCTTTAGGATACAATGAAGACCCTTGAGTATGGATATCACTTCCAATACTCAAACCAAGACAACAATAGTATTTACAAAGTGATAATTTACCTTAATCTTTGTGTGCACTCAAAGACAAAGGCAATGAATTTGATGTCATGAATTATGGAATAGTGAGGGGTTTATGTAGACCATAAAGTGATGCCTTTGAAGAGATACCTTTTGGTATAATATCTCTTCAATTAAGAGTCACAACTATTAATTTAAATGAAGAGTCTTGTCTTTTAAATTTGTAACTCCCTACACACCTTTTTATATAAATTAATTAATTTATTAATTAATAATACAACTCTTCAAATAAATAAGCATAAATACATGACTCTTCAATTAACACATCTCTTCAATTTAAAAATATTCAAAGATTTTACTCCTTTTCACCATCGTTTCAGGTTAGTTCTTCACCACAAACTTATGAATTATTTAAATTCTTATATTAGAAAATTTTAAGAGTAGACTCAATGGACGTTAATTACTAACAGTTATAATTTTTTTCCTTAACTTTGATGATTGATTTGAATGAGATTATATATCATTGAGGCTTCCAGGTTTATATGTATGCACATGTAATTTTTTTAAAAATTTTAAAAAAATATAATAAAGTAGTATTATTATTATATTTTAAAATAATAATAAATTAGATATTTGATAGATTTTTTACTTTTTAAAATATAATATAAAATAATAAATTAAATAATAAGTAACTATCTACTTCTTGACTTTTATAATAATTAGTAACTACCTATTTTAATTTATCTACTTTCTTTTCTGTCTCCCACATTCCTAATATCCCATCATATTTTTTTATTTTTAATATTAAATATGTATTTTATGACATCAATAACCAAAAAACCTAACAACCTTATATTATAAACTAGAGACGTCCCATTTACTATGCACGTTCATTAATTTTTCTTCATTTTTTTTTATAAAAACATAATATAAAATAATATTTTATTTTAAAATAGTAAAAAATTAGATATTTGATTGTTTATTTAATTTTTATAATACAATATAAAATAACTATTATTATATTTTAAAATAATAAATTAAATAATAAAAATTATTTACTTCACAATTGTTTTCTAATTAATAATTACTACCCATCTCATCTATTATTTCTTTCTCACTTTTTTCTATCATAATTTTTTGTCGTATTTTAATAATCAGAAGACTCAACAATCGTATTAATATAATAAAGTAACCTTAATGTTGGCAGTTATGAGGTGGATGAAATTTGAAGGAGTAGATGCACAACAACAATGGATCCAAATTCATGCGATCCTGACGAATGCAAGCAAATGTGCACGAAGGCACATGCAGATGGCCAAGGACTATGCACAGGAAAACCTCATGGTGATGGATCTCAATGCGTTTGCCTCTACAAATGTCCACCTCTCTTTCATCATTAATTTTAGTTTTACCTTTTTTTTTAGTTTTTCCTCAACATAAATATGTATGTCTAGGGGACCCGCTCTCTCCTTACCTTTTTGTTCTCTGTATTGAGAGACTTGCTCATTGCATTGGAGAGGAAGTGGCTAAGAAATCTTGGAAGCCTATAAAGCTCTCAAGACTAGGGCCAAATATTACTCATCTTTTCTTTGTTGATGACCTCATTCTTTTTGCTGAAGCATCTAGAAATCAAGCTGATGTTATTAAAAATTGCCTTGATTTGTTTTGTAGGTGTTCCGGGCAGAAAGTTAATAAAGAGAAATCAAGAATTTTCTTCTCCAAGAATGTGAATCACATGAGGAAGATGGAGATTTGCTCGGATCTTGATTTTGGCATTACCAATGACCTTGGAAAATACCTGGGAGTTCCAATTCACCACGAGAAAGTGACTAAGAGGACCTACCATTATCTCCTTGAGAAAGTGAATCAACGCCTGAAAGCTTGGAAGATTAACTCTCTCTCGATGGCGGGTAGAATCACTCTTGCGCAGTCTGTGGTGTCGGCTATTCCTAGTTATGCCATGCAGACCGCCACGATTCCTATTGGTATTTGTAAAGAAGTGGAGAAGAAATCCCGTAATTTCACTACTTCCACAAGGAAAAAAATGCACATGGTTAATTGGAATACTTTATGCAATCCCAAAGACCAAGGAGGCCTCGGTTTGAGAGCTCTTGAGCATTATAATCAAGCTTTTCTTATGAAGATGGGCTGGGGCATTATTATCCACAAAAGTAATGACCTATGGGCTCAGGTTCTCAGAGGGAAGTATGCTTGTGGCAATGATATAATCCCTCAAGTTAAGTCTAGGATGAACTCTTCAAACCTGTGGCGTGGTGTTTCTAAAGTTTGGCATAATGTTGAGAATAATTTATGTTGGCGTATTGGTAATGGTCTCAAGGTGAATTTTTGGCATGATGTTTGGATGCATGAATATGGCCCTCTCAAGAATCATCTTTTAACTGAGATGAGAGAGGATGAAATCCACTATAAGGCGGTGCAATACTCAATTGCTAGTGGGGATTGGGATTGGGCTAAATTCATTCATTTACTTCCTGATGAGATTGTGAAAAATATTGCTGGCATTCAGGCTCCGAATGAGCATGCAGGGGAGGATATGATTTTTTGGGGCCTTACTAATGATGGTAATTTTTCTGTGAAATCCGCTTATCATGCCATTGCTGGTTTTAGGCATGAAAATGTGGGAAGCCATTGGAAATTCATTTGGAAATGGCCTGTGATTCAAAGAGTGCGCTCTTTCTTGTGGCTCGTGGCGCATGAAAGAGATATTACTAATTTATATCGTTTTAACTGTAATTTGTCTAATTCTTCTCTTTGTCCTAGGTGCTGCAACCAAGTGGAAGACGTGCTTCACGCCATTCGGGATTGCCCGGAAATTAAAAAGTTGTGGCAAAGACTCGTTCGTCCTCAGCATTGGAATACCTTCTTCAATTTGAATGTCACGGACTGGCTTATTTGGAATTGGAAGAATCGAATTGGGGTGTTGGAGGACGTGAATTGGAGAACGACCTTCGGTTTTACCTGCTGGATTTCGTGGAAGCATCGCAATGAGGTAATCTTTGAGAATAGTATTGCTAATAATACTGATTTGTTCTTCTCGGTGCTGTGCAGAGGAAAGGAGTACGCTAGTTGCAACAACAACAGATTGTATGGCGTGCAGCAGGCTAGAAGCACGAAGTTCATTAGGTGGAAGCCTCCTAGAGATGATTTTGTGAAGTGCAACGTCGATGGGTCTGTTTACGAGGGCAAAGATGCAGCTTGTGGCGGTCTTCTTCGTGATGCGGCCGGAGATTTCATTACTTGCTTCAGCAGTAACCTGGGCCGGTGCTCCATCACGGTTGCTGAACTTCATGCGATTCAGGAAGGTCTTAAAATGGCTTGGGACCATGGTTATAGAAATATCATCATGGAAGTTGATTCCCAAATTGCCATTGACTTGATTCAGAAAGAGATCAATCCTCTCCACCCCCATTGTTCAATTGTCAAGAGCATCCAACATTTGATGAATAGAGATTGGAGAGTGATATTTCAGCATACGTATCGTGAAGGAAACGGAGTAGCCGATTTTTTAGCCCATTGGGGTCATGAGCTTGGTATTGGCACGCACTATATGCATGAGCTTCCTAGTGAAGGAGAGCAGATCCTGGCTGATGATAGGATGGGAATTTGTTTTCCCAGAGTTTGTGTTGTGTAGCCTTCTGGCTTAGTCTCCCACTCACCAAAAAAAAAATATGTATGTCTACTTGAATTAATAAAAAATAAATGAAGGCATTTAAGTTCTCATCTATATATCTATATATCTATATATCTATATCTATATATCTATCTATATATATATTACTAAAGTCAAATACATGAAGCCAATTCTTGCCACGTGGCTTAAGCGTCATGTTTTACAATTTTTCCATGTCATACTATCTAATCATCTAACCTTTCTCTTAATATATGCTTAAAAGATTTAATGCACAAATACTATTAATTACCAAATATCATTATATAGTCACAAAGCTTTACATTACATTATATCCAGAATCACATTTACTCCCACTTAATTGCTGAAGTGTCAACAACTCATCTTTATGGAATGTTTTCACTTCGAAAAATATATGAATGGAAATTAATTATGAAATATTTCATTGTAAAACATTAACTACTCAACGTTATGGAATGTTTTCAAAATCATTTTATGCACAAACCATATTACTTACGGAATATCCTTTCTAAAATGTAGAAGTCTTGACTACGCACCAAGCTTTCCACGTTAGTGAGTTAATGCCAAAATCAAAATAATAATAAGAGTAAATTACACTGTCCTCCCTTGAGAGATGCTGAAATTACACTGCCCTCCCCTCTCATTTGAAAAATGACACTCCCCTCCCCTCACACATGATAATGGCCTACAATTCAGTCCAAAGTGCACTTTTGGTTGACTTCCATCCAAATTTATTGATTTATGTGCATATCATAAATTCAACTAGTTTTTTTAACCATTTTTCCCTCACTTTGTGATTGAAATATTATGCTTACCCAAATGTCCCTTAGTGAACTCTCCAACATAATTTTGCTTCCTATTTGTCATTAAATATGATTCATTTGTCAGTGTTATTATTTTTTATTGTATTTTACAATAATTATTATTATTGTAACTGTCGTTTTTGGTTCAGACAATTTTAATTTGTAAATACGGACTGCAAGGGGTCATAACCTTGGGGGACTTGTCGTTAGGTGGGAACCTAGGTGCCTACGTACCCTTATGAAGGGATCAAAGTCTACGTAGTTCGTCATGGTGACGTCTATAGGAGCCGTTAGGCAAGGCAGTTACCCGTATAGAACCGTGTGCGACTAAGAAGTGTGTAAGGTACTCCGGGTGGGCGAGCCACTCGTAGGAGGTTGCCTTAGATTATGAGAGGGCAAGGGTCTTTTAGAACTGTCGGGAGCTCTGTTTGAGGGAATCTCCGGGACAGAGATACGTCGGATAATGGCCGGAGCTTGGTGGTGTCGTGGGCTAATTAAGCTCTGGAGATGTATTGCGTAAGTTAAGCAAGGGTTAGCTCAAGAGTATTCAAAATATGTGTAACTTGCCTCTTGTTCTCATGTCCCCTGAGTCTCTCGGGTAAGGGATTTTTATACCAAGTGTGGGGGAGAACGCGATCGACCCACGTTCTTGTTGGACGTGGGTCGTCCCACGATGCTTGGAGGCTTTCCACGTCTTGCGGACGGGAGCACAGGGGGAGAGACGTGGGTACCGGCCACGTAAGAGATAGTTTAGTGGTGCCACGTGTCACTGGTGCAAGCTATCGTGATGCTTCTAGAAGCTTATTGTCACGTTTCCTTAGGCGGAATATTCCGTAGTTACACAAGTCCCCCAAATCTACGGGTTTCGGGCGCCCGTGGACTTAAGTTTTATTTCAGCTAGCTACTTAGGAAAATTCACTTGTTACCTTCTGTCAAAGCTAGCTCGTTCGCAAGTGGGTCTGGCCCTCTTGGTTGGTCGTTCGACTTGTGAGGAATTGTGTATTTCTGGATTTACAGAGAGTAGAGACGTCGAAGATGCCACACGTCTTGATCTGGGTGACTGGTTGCTTGACTTTCTCAGCAAGTTTTTGAGCCATCTCTGCAGAAAGTACGCGTCTTTTGGAGGAGGAGTCATCATTGCGTAGAGGGGGATTTTCGGAAGTACCCTCTGGGGGTGTGTGGAGGAAACTCAAAGTTCAGGGGCCTTTTGTTCATTCCCTTCAGTTTCAGAGCCTTATCCTTTTTTGCGTCTTTTGGTTGGGCTCCAAAGTGTCTCTTGGGCCCCTTTTTACTGAGAACAGAGAGCATCATTCTCTTCACTTCGCAACCTTCTTCCTTCTACTCCTTACTCGAGCATTCTTCTTTGATTTTAGTTTCTCGCAATGGCTTCTTCAAGTGTCACCGCCTCCGTGGACCCAGAATTTAAGCAATCTTTGCTGCTGGTTGCCATAGATGGAGAAAGTGGAGAGTCTCGTATTGCTGCGAGATTCAGTGGACCTCTAGGGGGTTTTATCTAAGGAGGGTGAAGACTCGGTGTTGCCTCCTCCGGCAGTTTCTGCGGGATGGTACTCTGCTGAACCTGAACCTGGGTCTTCGGCGAATATTCTGGCAGTGGACGCCAGGGTAGAGTCGCGAGTGGTGCCGAATCTTAGCATCGAGAAAATATGGAGGGAGAGTTTTGCCCCTTCTTTCCCCGAGGATTATGAAATAAAGTCGATGGGGGAGGGAGAGACTATTTTTTGCAGTGACGGCGTCAATTTCGTTCTCTCCTTCTGCGTCTCGTACAGTGCCGCCTTCATTCCCCCTTTCTCTGGCTTCGTGGAAGCCATGCTTAATTTGTTGAATGTTTGCCCTGCGCATTTGACTCAAAACTGGAGGCTCTACCCAACGTATTCCTTTCTCTCTACGCCGTCCACGAGGCACACGGATGGGAGTGTTTCCAATCTCGTGCTAAGGAGTTTACCATCTCAGACCTGCCGAGAAATTATCATGCTTGGCGGTCGCACTTCTTCAAAGTGGCACCCAAGAAGGGTGTTTGCCCGCCTTGGGTGCGGCCTGGGAACTGGCGCCCCCGCTTCCCCCTTAAGTGGTTTAATCCTACTCTTCGGCTTCGGTATGATCGAGAGGAGTATGAGGAGTCAACTTTCGAATTTTTAACGGGGTCTATGGTCACAGGAGCTGCTTTGGGTAAGTCTGCTTTTTTTTATAGTGAGTTGTGTCTTTTGCGCTTTTTTGGGCTCACTAAGTATTGAGTGTTTTCTCGTTTCTCAGGGTTGACCTTAGGTGGCATTCAAGGGAGGTTGAATCCCCCACCGAGTTCTCGGAGTCGGAAGCGCGGGCGATGAGTGCCTACGAATGTTGTCGTTTCACCTTTGGATGCTGTTGGGGGTGCTGATGCGGACTAAGGCACCGAGGGTGTCAATGCGGACGTCTCGAATTAGGTGGGTGAAGTCAGCTTAAATCGTCGTGGCCGTAGAAGGGTTCCCTATACTCCCATACCCCCGAGGAGATGCCCGTCCGCTTTTTGGGCGAGGGTGTCTCTTTTAGAGGGAAGTTGATTCCCTTTGAGGCAGAGCGAGTCATATTAGCTCGTCAACATTATCCGCTGGATTATGGAGATGACTATGCTTTAGAGCGTATGACCAAAGAGACCATGTTGTTGCTAAGCTGTCTGGCGGGCTTTGCTTATCAACGGGAGGTTGAGGGTGTAGGCCTCTTTTCTCTGGCTTCGGTATCCTTTATGTAAGATAGCTGACTCTTGCGAGGTTTTGAGCAAGAAGTGGTGGAGGGTCTGTTGGGCGAGAATGCTCAACTTTGAATTTTTGAACGGAAAAATTACAAACCCTCCTCAATATATAAAAATACCCAAAACCCAATACACCCAATGGTTATAGACTAGTATTCTTATGTGTGTGTTGGAACCTATATAACTCACACCTATTTATATAAGCTCCTCAATCACTCACTCCACACACCCCACCAATGTGGGACTTTGAATTACACACACAACACATGCATGTAAAATATTCTCCGGTATTTATTTCTCAGTTAACCTGGCTATTATTAATTAGGGTTACACGTGTTATGTTCTCAAGAAAACTTGATTCATCTAGTTGCGGGCCTTTGACCTACAAGGCTACTGTATTACTATAAAGGCACATCCTCTCGCCTAATTCTAGATACAATAACCATAATCACAACCACAACTCCTACTTATGCATGGGCTTCTGAGATTATCTCCCCCATTCTCGTACACCAACTCTCTCTCATTCTCTTCCTCTCACATAACTCTACATGCACTTTCTGCCATTAGGTAACGTTGCCCTCACACCCTATAACGGCACACTGCTACTCAAAGCTACCTTGACTCCTTGGTGACCTACTTGATAAGCTAAATTGGGAGATAATCAACTAGTAAACAATTAATGATTAACCTGGAGTTGCAGAAGTCCTTGTTAATAGTGTAGAATAGAGACCAAGATCAAGCCACAAGTTTTCAAAAGTTTCTCCAAGAGAGTTATTTCCAAATTGCATTCACACCCCATTTTCATACTTTCAATCACTCACCCACTTTCCAAATTTTGGGGATTTAAAAGAAAAAACTTAATGGCAACTCTCAGTCACAATTCTGAGTGGTTGGCCGGAATCCCGCGCCTCCCCCGTCACAATAACCTGATAGAAAATATGTAAAATAATTGTATCTCATTTTTTTTATATTTCTATAATTCTATTGGTTGGTACAATCCGTAGGAGAAAAGGAAAGCTTCCGGGCTTTAAGATCGTACTCCACTTGAAAATTAATCTGTGCCATGTCTCCATAAATAGAAAGTTCTCGATCTATGGGGACCATCGCAAAGCAAAACAAATTTGGCATATTGCGAAACAATAAGTTCTGAACGAATAAATTTTGATCAGGCTTCATGTAAACATCAGCACCCTTAAAATGAAACATAAAATGATTCAAATTCTTCTTGATAAGTGAAGCAAAGTGACCATGTGCAAAACACAAGGTGTATGGCTTAGGAGGATTTTTTATTGGCTTAATTCCAATGGCCTCCCTTACCAAAGCTTCAACCTTTTTGTAAAACCCTGATGTAAGATATGTCAAAGTTGATCCTGAATCAATGACTATGTTACCACCACCACTATCACTACCTTCATTAATTAGCTTCACCATCTTCTGTCCAATGGTGATACCTATTTCAAAATATAATAAAATTATTAATTAATTTATACTCAAATGAAAGAAATAAAACTTTTAAAAGAGGATGAAAGTAAATTAATACCTTCAAGATTAAGGATGTAATAGGGATATCCATCAGTTACGAATGGAGTGGACACAACCCCGAGTGATTTAGATATATCAGCATCCTCCCCAAATTTTAGTTTACTAGTATAATTTGAAAAGAAAGGAACCAAACAATACGAGAATTTATGACCTATTTCATGACCCAATTGCGAAACTAAGGACAAAGGCCCAGGCCCAAGCCCGACAATTCCCGATTCCTGTCTTGTAAAATCCCCTGTATTTTGAAATCCACATCCAAACACAGATTTATGAAATGACACAGTTTGACCACCAAAGTGAATGGAATCTCTAGCCAATTCTCCGATGGTCCTTGTGCCGTCCAGGTACATGTAATCATATACGCACGGCTTTGACTTTCGACAATCAGAATGACCCAAGTGAACCGACGTACAAGGTCTCGAGTGACAAGACAACGTTTTGTACGTAGAAGACTTTTTAGGATCAAACAAGGGAGCGTCGTGAGGAAAACACCTATACCTAGTACAAGGCGAGCATTGAAGCCATAAGAGGTCGCTTCCTGTGTCTACCACAGCCCATGTGTGTATAGAGGGAGTCCCAATATAGAATCTCATGAGGTAACTACCATCACCAATAGATGGTATCACATTAGTTCCTCCAAAGTCGCGAAGCGGTAGGCGTTTCGATCGAGACACGGAGCGCAACGCAGCGTTTTGAAGCAACTCCGATCGAGTCTTCGAGGAATTGTAGAATGGTGAGAGCGGTGAATATTCACGATGTATGAGGTCGATGCTAATGCTAGAAGTTGTTTTTAGGTGTAATTTATGGGCTTTTGGTTTAATAATAATGGACAAATTTGTGGATATTGAAAGATGAAATAGAGATAGTAGTGCCAAAAAGAGTGGAAGAGTATTGCGCATGTTGGAAATAGAAATTTAAGAGAAGTATAGGAAATGATGATAAGATAGTGGAGGATGAGGATGGTGAATATTGATGGCTAATTAGGAACATGAAGGTGGCCTTATATTTATGTAACAAATTTAGCTTTAATGAGATTCCTGTGTTACCTTATAAGTGGTGTTGCTTTATTCCTATTTATTATTCATACAAATATTTTAAAGACACTGGGAGTGGGGATGATTATGGGTAGAGTTTGGGTAGAGTATTATATTTTTTAGACTCGGATTCGAACTTTAGCGGGTATCAAAATCAATCCTCATCTTCGGACCCTACGAATAGTCAAATTCTCATACCCGAACTCAAACCTAGACCCATAAAAATTTTAAATAAATTATTATTTTATTAATATAAAATTTATTTTTATCAACTTTTTCATCTCTAATCACAAAAAAAAATTATAAATATAAATATACTATTAAATTACTTTAATATTTATAAAATATTTAACATTTTTTTTAGAATTATATATTTTCTCAACACAAAAAAATTTAAAAATATTATTGTTTACATATAAAAATAAATAATTACTATTGCGGGTAGGATACCTCCTTACCCAGACTCGGACCCGCTGACATTTACCCGAACCCATACCCAAGTTCACATGATAAAATTTCAGGGTACCATTGGGTATAGATATTATGATCATCCCTAACCAAGAGTAGTGAGTAGTGACATTTATTAATACATGAATTACATATGGATTTATTTAACATGTATATATTAAGATTTTTTTTATTGATCAATAAAGAATATATTAACTTGAAATCTCTGCAAACTCAATTAAAATAATAATCTTAAATGCTTAAAATCTTTTTTGACTAATCAAATAAAATCTTAATATATGCGACACATGTTAGATGTGCCCATTATATATTTAATTATTTAAGTTGCTCCACTACTATAGTTCCACAACTTTATTCTCTTCTCCACTTCGAGCTATTAAGTGTGATTCGAGCAATTCTAAAATGATAATGGTGCACAATGAGTAGATGGGCATTTACATTTTTTATTGTTGGTTTTTTATATATTTTGATTAACTTATGATTTGTTCAAAGTTACTAATTATCACAATCATTTGGATGCCTTCAAATTATTTGTTTAAAAAATTTAATTTTACTTATTAAGGGATCGTTTGTGCATACTTTTAAAAACTGTTGATTTTTAAATGATTTTTTTAAATTGAATTTCTTTAAAAGTACTGTGAAAAAGAAATTATTTGTGTTTGGCGTACTAATTTGAAAAATACTTTTATTAGTAGTTGAACAACTATTTGTGTTTGATAAATTTGTATAAAAAAATAATTTTAACTGTAAAATTATTAAGACGGGCATGTGTAGATTCGGATGTTATTAATACTATTAAATAGATAAATATACATATTTAATTTGTTAATTTTATTAAACAAATAAATATAAAAAGTTAAATAATTTATTAAAATGTTAATTACATTATTAATTTTAATTAATATAATTTCGTTATCTATGATTAATTTTTTTATTAAAACCCTAAACCATAATCACATAAATAAGACGATGAATGAAGAGTAGCGTTGATCTGTTGAACTTAGACCCTATGCAAAGCATTGGTCAAAACTAGGATTTTAAATAATAATAAAGGGTATAATAAAAAATATAAAATTTTATTAAGGGCATTTTGTCTTAAAATATTTAAATTTTAGTTTCTACTACTTGCTAGGAAAAGCAACTGGTTAAAGTTGAAAAAGTACATACGCTACTATTATAAAATTCAGTTCTTTTATAAAAATAAGTATGCACAAACAGCACAATTATTTTTTAACATATGTTGTTTTTAAAAAATATATATAATTGTTTCTTCTATGAAAATAAAAATGCACAAAAAGGTTCTAAATCTAAATTCATAAATTTTTTTACCTATAATTATAACTATAATAATTAGATATATTTTTTTTAATCCTATAAGGTTATTCATTATATTGGATTAACACATTAACCCGATTCCTTAAAATATAAGAATCATCTATCTATCTTAATATGGCCTTGTAGATTTCTGGTGTCACAAAAGTAAAGTGTGACACCAAAAAAATAATATTTTCAACTTCACAAGTGTAATTTCTCAATAAATAATTAACATCACCTAATAAATAACTACAAAAAAAAATGTCTTTGCAAAATTTTTGTATCACAAAAGAAAATTGTGACACCAAAACAATAACTTTTCAAATGTAATTCTCACTAAATAACTAATATATTGTTATAAAATGTATATAAACAATAAGATCTAGTTATAAGAATAAGAGATTTGCAAGAAATATAGAATTGGAGAGTAAGAGAGTAATCTTTTTATTCATGTTATCACTTTATCGGCACAAGAGACCTCTATTTATAGTATGAAAGATCTCAGGGGAATGTACCTAACTTAATATACATAATGAAGAGATAAGCTCATACTTAATATACATGATGAAAGGATAAACTCATATTTATGTACATAGAAAAATTCAAGATGATTAAGTCAATTGTGAATATTCATAAATAATAATATTTATAATATATATATATACACACACATAGTAATAATGATTTTATTATCCTCTAAATGACTTGTAGGTATATCAAAAACTAGGACATAACTGACCCAATTAAAACTACTCTATATCAAGAGACAAAAAATAAATATATGCTTATAATTATTAATATCATAGTTAAAGGAAAAGTGTAATCGAAAAGTCTCGAAAACCATCTCCACCCTTAGGGTATGCTTGGTATAAATGCACAGATATAAAGTACTGTAGAGTAAAGTACTGTAGAGAAAAGTGATGAAAGAGATAGAGAGAAAAAGTATGATAAAAAATATGTTTGGTATGTAAAAAATATGATGTAAAATTTTTTTTGGGAATCGTGAGAATGCATGAAATGCACTGTGTGCATTCCATACCAAACGTACCCTTAGCCTCACCAGGATTTGAAGAGTAACTACCAGGAATTTTTTGGTTTCACTTTCTCTTGAATCCAATTTTCCTTTTCCTTTTCCCTAATTAAAGGATGAGTATTGGCTCAAATTTTCAGTGAAGGTCCACTCTTGTATGAGTCCACCATTTTAACTTGAGAAAATTTGTCTCGGCCCAAAGAAAATAAAATTTGGGCTGATCTAGCTTAGTACAGGATATGGCTTTGTTATAGAGAGAAGATATATTATATGTTTTGACCAAAAAAAAATTTAATATGTTTCTTTCTCATTATCTTTGGCGCACCATTGGTTGTTTCTATTATTATATTTATAATTAGAAAAAATTAAGATAAAGTTGCTTAGGTACTTGTATAAAGTTCACCAATCATAAACATTATTTATATTCTCTCTCCTATTTGATTGGTTATGTAATTTATTACTTTTCATTTTCTCTCTCTATCATGATTGGTACTACAAAATTTTTTTACCACGAGTTTTAATTATATTGATCAACTGTATAGCAAGTACCTAAGTAATTTTACCTTAGTTTAGTCCTTTATAATTACACTCATTTTACGTATTATGATTTGATTATGACTCAATTTATGTATTTGTCTTGTCATATTTTAATTGAAATTTGTAATTTTTTTATTTCTTATCTGTATTTTTTTATTAAAATAGTTGATGATTGATCATTACATATAAGTACTTCTTTTAGTAGGAATTCAAACTTTGGTTCGTTGATGATATTCTAAAAATTGAACACTTGGTCAATTAGCTTCCACTTGCTCGATCAACCCCCGGCCAATCGCCATCTCATATGAGTAACAACTTTCTATACATTGAGCCACATTACTTAGGCCCCATCCTATGGCTAAGTTTGGTAGGATTACCAAACAGGAGTTTAGATGTATTTTCACGTTTTTTTTAAATTTATTTATTTTTTACATACCAAATACAATTTTCATCATAATTTTTGTCTCTCCTAATTTTTTCCTCTATCTCTCTCCTCACTTTTCTCTATAGTATTTTCTTTTGGTCTACAATACTTTGCGCTAGAGTACTTTACATCCCTTCCCTTCCCATTTGTGCATTTCTACCAAACGTAGCCTATATAAGGAGAGATCATGTCCTCTTTCAGGTATGCAGATTCTAAGCTCTTTAGACATTCTCTTATTTTCTCTTGCTCCCAAGTTACTAACTTGGCCATCGAAGAGGCAACTAGGGCACATCCATCCCTTGTCGCTTTGCCTTTTGCAAGTCTCTCAATCATTCACGACTATCTTCAACCTCGTTTTTGGCCTCTTGACCACTTATAGTAATATCAATGGTCTCTGTAACTGTCATTTTTTGTTCAGACAATTTGTAATGTCAAATAAGGACCACAATGGGTCATAACCTTGGGGGGACTTTTCTTTAGGTGAAGACCTAGGTGCCTACATACTCTTGAGTAGGGATCAAAGTCCATGTAGTTCAATGAGGGGACGTCCATGGTGGCCGTTAGACCAGAGTGTTACCTGTAGAGGTCGTGTGCGGCTAGGACATGAATGTGTTCTCCAAGCAAGCAAGCCACCTGTTGGAGATACCTCGTGGGTAGAGGAAGAGAGAGAGCAAGGGTCTCTGAGTGCTGCTTAGAGCAAGAGGATGAGTGGATCCCTGTTGGCTAAGAGAGGGAGAGCTTATGTCTGTTATATTTCTCTTATGTAATTAGTGCTTAATCGCTTGTCTGATGTCTATCGAAAGGTGTGTATCTCGTCGGTCCTCCTTGTAGTCCCCCGGGTGAGGGGTATTTATACTCGGAGTAGGGGAGAACGTGGTCGGCCTACGTTCTTGAGCCTTGAGCTCGAACCACGATCTAGAGAGCTTACCCACGTCTCTGATGTGGGAGAGTACGCAAGTGATGGTGGGAAGAGACCACGTTTAGGTCTATCGAGCGGTGCCACGTGTCACTGATTTGAGACCCTATAAACTTTCTTGAAAGCCAGTGCCATGTGTTCATAGGAGGGCATCTTAAGGAATTACAGTCTCCAATGTGGTCTTGCTCATACCAACCTCATTCTTTCTCTATTTTTACTCTAAAGCCACGATTTGCACTCGTGTCCCAACTACCTATCTTTCAAAGAACGATGGTCTATGTTGCCAAGTAACATAGAATTATGACTCCAAACATGTTTTCCTTTCATCTAATCTAGGAAAAGGATCATCAACAAGACATAACCTTGGCAATTCATCAAAACAGCAACAATTTCATTACCCCCTTCGTTTTACTAAGCATGTATATGTACTCCTCTATAACTCACTTCTCTATGATTATCAATGTTGCTCTTATTCTTTTATCTTCTCAGAATTCACATTTTGTGGATGCTCTTTAATAACAATTAGTGTTAGATACTGACACAATCATCAAGAATATCACCAAAAAGTGCATCAATATCCTCCTCTAAGAATGACAATTAAAGTCATCGCAAGAGGGATCCAAAGACCAATCTCCACACCCTCAATCAAAGTTTAAAAGCCCACATGTGGCCACCTCCAGAAAAGGAAAGACGTTTATAGGTCAAAATCCCAAATTGGTCCCTCATGTTTACACGAAGTTTCATATTGGTCCTTTATGTTTCAAAAAGTTTAAATTGGTCCTTTATGTTTGCAAGAAGTTCCAAATTTGTCCTTCCGTCCACTTCCGTTAATTTCTAAGTTAAGTGCTAACGTGGCATGCTGACGTGTCCATCTAAGTTGACATGTCATGCCACATAATTGCCACATCAGCGCCACGTCATCACATATGATAGTAGATGATTACGTGGCGATGATATGGCAATGATGTGGTAATGACGTGGCATGACACGTCAACTTAAACGGACACGTAGGAGAGATGATATGTCCACCTCAGCACTTAACGAAAGAAATAAATGGACTTGGACGGAAGGACCAATTTGGAACATCTTGCAAACATAAAAGATAAATTTAAACTTTTTGAAACATAAAGGACCAATATGAAACTTCGTACAAACATAAGGGACCAATTTAGGGTTTTGACCGACGTTTATATAGAACTGTCAAAACCTATCACCTTCAAGTGTTCAAACTTCACTAAAATCGATCTAGAACATAATGATCCCATGGTAATTACAACAACCACATATAATTTTGAGGTAGAGAGAATCTTGGTTGACTTGGTTAGTCTGCCCACATCCTCTATTATGAAGCCTTCAAGAAACTTCGCTTTAAGGACAAAAATCTACACGTTGCACTATACCTTTGTTAGATTTTTAGGAATACACGTGTAAACAAAAGAAACTTTTATAGTACAAGTTCTACCAGGAATCTTCCCCCATATTGCTAAGATAGACGTAGATTTCATCATCATCATCATCTCAAATCCTTTAGCATATAATGCATACAAAGATGACTATCCGATCCGTAATAGGCTCTAAGTCGTAGTTTCTATGGCCTACCACCTCATGAAATTTTTGCCTGAGGAAGGGATCAGCCAAGTTGAAGCCAACTAAGAAATTATTATTGCAAATCTCTCCATGACAATAAAGCCAAAAGAACCACAATCTAATCAACCGCATGATGATCTCTAAATTGGAATAATGAAGAGAGTAGATCTTTGAGATGAAATATCAGGCACCCACCTTGAACCTACAAAAGACCTAATCACCATAAAAATCTATGAAGGCGGCGATCAACGATAAGTTTGATTTGGGTCCCTACATCCCCAAGAACTTAAGGATCCTTTGATAGCATTGCTGAAAGAATACAAAGACATTTTTGCATGGAATCCACCAGACATTCACTTAGCACATTCGATTAGCCAGGGGTGATCTAGACGAAGAGAAAGTTTGGTGAATATCGCTAAAAAGAAATTGGCGAAGAAGTTCAAAAGCTACTTAATGCCAATTTCATCTGAGAAAGCAAGTACCCTTAGTAGCTATTGAATGTAGTAATGTTGTTAAAAGACTAAAGGAAATTGGCGCACGTGCATCGAATTTATAAATTTAAATAAGGCGTGTCCCAATGACGCATATATACTCTCTCCCCAACATTAATAAGTTAGTTGATGGGATATCAGGCCATCGCCTTCTTAGTTTCTTGGACGCATTTTCTGGATACGACTAAATTGAAATGGACCTGAAAGATTAAAAACATCTTTCTTCACCAATTATGGAGTCTTCAACTATAATGTTATACTATTTAGCCTAAAGAATGCAAGAGCCACCTACTAACGAATGATGGACTTCATATTTAAAAATCAAATTGGGAGAAAGTTAGAGGTTTACATAGACGAAATGATAGTTAAATCTCTGGAAAATCAACAACATTTCTAGGACTTAAAGAAAATCTTCAAGGAACTCAGATGCCACAATTGAAGCCGAACCCCACCAAATGTCCTTTTAGGGCATTGCTGAAAAATTCCTAAGTTTCATGATCACACAAAGAGGGATTAAAGCTAACCAAGAAAAGTGTCAAGCAATCCTTAACTAAGGCCCCATCCTATATATAGGGGAAGTCGTGTCATCTCTTAGTATATATATTCTAAGCTCTCTTAGATATTCCATTGCCTTTTCTTGCTCTCAAGTTATTGTCGTAGCCATCAGAGAGGCAATAAGGAGACATCCATCCCTTGTTGCTTTGTCTTTTGTAGGTCTCTCTATTGTTCATGGCCATCTTCAAAACAAACTCTTTCCATTAAGCCCATCAATTAACATATTTTACTAAGCTCTAATCCAATAATAAATATGATCTAAAATTAGTGTAGATGTTCAGTGGTACGGTAGTACCGAACTTCAGTACATCCCTCCAATCAGTTGGTCCCTAAACCATTCAAGGTGGGCCCTAATTAATGTGAGTTTTTATTAATATTAACAAATGGCACAACATAATTGGAGGGATGCACTGAAGTTCAGTGGTACGGTACCATTGAACTTTTATCCCTAAAATTACGTGATCAATTCCAATAATAAATTCGAGGCCAAAAAAAATTCCAATAATAAATTGAGATGAAAGAAGTAGAGGATATGCAGTATTAAAGTTGTGCTAAATTTTGGTACATCTTATTAATCATTTAGTTCTTAATTCATTATTAAAGATATGTTTTTATTACTGCGAATCCTTATTAATATTACAAAATAACATTAAATTATTAGATGACTCTGGAGTACATGACTTTTATCCCAGGAGTCAAACATAATTAAACAATAGTGTAGGATTTGATGTTATTAAATAAAAAGAATTTTGTTAATAAAATTATTATAACTAACCGCTATGATTTGTTGAATAAATAAATTTAGCATTTTCTTTGGTGAATAAAGGAAACAAAATTTAGCATTTAATCTAACAATTATTACTCCAAAATCATTCAATGATAATTTAGTAACATTTTGTTTATTAGTAGTGGTCATTTTTTTCTTGTTCCTCTATTCTATGAATATTTATATTTTAGTCGAAACCAATAATATTATTTAAAAATACAACTCTAATTAATTTAGTTTGAACTAGCAGATCCTATAACGAAGATAGAGCTCTTATAATAGAATTTATTTTATACATAAAATTTAAACCGACATTTCTTAAGGGCCAAATAGAATACCTAACACTTTAACAAATTTATGTTATTACTTATTTTCTTTAGTATATTTTATAATAAAAAATTTATTTATAATTAAGAAATTAAAATATAATTTCAGAAGAAATAGCAAACATGCATTATTTGATTTACCCTTTAAATCCTACAAGAATTAGAAATGTTTTTGTAACCACTCTAATCGGTGATATATTTTAATTGCAATATATATGAGTGAGGTTCGAGTCTTCCAACTGGGATAGTAATATTCACAAGGTCTCAAACTCAAAATCTTGCTTAAGAAATACCAATTTGCTTATCATTTGGATTAATCGACTGTTAGTTGGTGACGGCAATCAGTTTGAAAATATCAATCTATATATAAGGGTAATGCCATTAAGACATTAAGAGCTTTGGGTCATTATTTGTCAATCAATATATTTGATTAGTTTTGAAATTTGTATCAAAAAATTTAAAAAAAAAAACTCAAGATGACACAAATATCAAGACAAATCTAATTATTGAGCCACCATAGCTCCAAAGTATTATCCAATTAATTATATACCTTTAAATTAATAAACTATAAAATTATTCAGAAACTAATTAATTAAGTTGGCTGGTTTCTAAGAAAAAATAATCAAACTATTATTTACAAATGATATTGCTCTACTATAAATATAGGTCAAAATCCCAAATTGGTCCCTTACGTTTGCACGAAGTTTCATATTGGTCGTCATTTATGTTTCAAAAAGTTTAAATTGGTCATTTATGTTTGCAAGAAGTTCCAAATTGGTCCTTCCGTCCAAGTCCATTTATTTTTTCCGTTAAGTGCTGAGGTGTACATATCATCTCTCCTACGTGTCCATTTAAGCTGACATGTCATGCCACGTCATCATCTACTATCAGCTTAGATGGACACGTCAGCACTTAACTTAAGAAATTGACGAAAGTGGATAGAAGGACTAATTTGGAACTTCTTGCAAACATAAATGATCAATTTAAATTTTTTAAACATAAAGGACCAATATAAAACTTCGTGCAAACATAAGGGACCAATTTGGGGTTTTGACCATAAATATATATATATATATATATATATATATATATATATATATATATATATATATATATATACACATGGAAAATGAAGCGGTGAAATGGGACAAAATGGACAGAGAAGATAAAGCTAGCTAGATTGATACATATATGGTGCATGAAAATCATTATATAGTTCTTGTCTTTTTCCCTTTTGAGGAATATGCCTTGAAGAGAAAACGAAACGACAATAAAGATATTGTCTTGAAGCTGGCTAATCCCAACAAGATCTTTCTTTCCGTATAACTGAAAAAATTGAATAATCGTTGAAAAAGAAATGAAATGGAAAATTTGTAAATAAAAACTGACATTGAATTTTAGATTAATTGATAGGAAATAGTTTCTTAAACTTATAAAATTATTTTTTTTATAAGCAAAACTTATAAAATTATTAATTAAATTTTAAACTTTTCATATATATATTGTAAGAAATAGATAATTCTATGCATTTTATCTTTTAGAATAAATTATACTCCCCTCCTTTTTATTTTAAAAAATCACACTTTCTTTCTTTGAGATATAAAAAAACTTACAATTTTATCTATTTTTATCAAAATACCCTTATACTTATTATTATTTATATAATTTTTTTATGAATATTATTTATATAATTAAATATTTATTTAATTTGACTAATATAATTTTTTAAAAAATTAAAATAAAATAAAATAATTTTTAACTCAAAATAATTATAGTGAAATAATAATTTGTGTAACTGTCATTTTTAGTTCAGACAATTCTAATTTGTAAATAAGGACCGCAAAGGGTCATAACCTTGGAGGACTTGTCTTTAGGTGGGAACCTAGGTGCCTACGTACCCTTGTGAAGGGATCAAAGTCAACGTAGTTTGTCATGATGACGTCTATAGGAGCTGTTAGGCAAGGTGATTACTTGTACGGGGCTATGTGCGGCTAAGACGTGTGTAAGGTACTCCAAGCGGGCGAGCCACTCGTAGGAGGTTGCCTTATGTTATGAGAGAGCAAGAGTCTTTTAGAGCTACTGGGAGCTCTGTTTATGGAAGTCTCCGGGACGAAGATATGCCCGTTGATGGTTGGAACTTGGTGGTGCCGGGGGCTAAGCTCTGGAGTTAACCGGAAGGTGTATAGTGTATGGGAAGCTAAGTCTAGCTTCGATATAATCAGATTCTGTGTTCCTTGCCTCTAGTTCTGATGTCCTTAAGTCCCCCGGGTGAGGGCTTTTATACCCAATGGGGACGTGGGTCGTCCCACGACGCCTGTAGGCTTTCCACGTCTCTTGGACGGGAGCCCAGGAGGAGAGACGTGGATACTGGCCACGTAGGGGATAAATGAGTGGTGCCACGTGTCACTGGTGTAAGCTACCGTGGAGCTTCTGAAAGCCCAATGCCACGTGTCCCTAGGCGGAATATTCTGTAGTTACAATTTGAAAATAAATAATTTTTAATAAATTATAGTTATTAAAAAATTAATTATGTTATTAAGGATATTTTATTTAAAAATGGTGAAATTGAAGGCTTTTCAATTTTTAAGAGAGAGAAGTGTAAATTTTTAAAATAGAAGGAATGAGAGTATAATTTAAAATTTTTTTAAGAAAGTATGGTAGTATTTACTCTATCTTTTAACAATATTACTTTTCATCATGTTACTTAAATTTATTTTATAATTAATGTGACAAACTTTTATAATGTTTTCAATTGTGCGTCTAATTTAAAGTGTCATGAAAAAAATAAGTATAAATTAGTATATATGTTAACAAGTTGTTGGTTAAAGTGAAAATGGCACTCATATTGACCCGTTACAAGGAGAATATAAGTTCAAATTTTATGAAATGCACTTGTTGAAAACATTTGAGTATATAAACAATTTCGTTCCTGAAAGATTCGGAAGTTGATAATTTGGTCCTTGAAAGATCATAAGTGTACAATTTGATTTCTAAAAGATTGCACTGTTACACAAATTGGTCATTCCGTCATCTTCAGTTAGATTCTCTTAACGGACTTGCTGACATCGCACGTTAATTATAGATGGGGGCCGTTAGTTGCTCAGTAGGACATGTTTACATGGCACAAGCTAAAATCCACCTCCAACTCAGCACAAAACGCAGATTTTTGAAGCTTCAGTTTGCACACTTACACTAAGTTGGACGTGCACAAGCTAAAATCCACCTCCAACTTAGTGTAAGTGTGCAAACTGAAGCTTCAAAAATATGCGTTTTGTGCTGAGTTGGAGGTGGATTTTAGCTTGTGCCATGTAAACATGTCCTACTGAGCAACTAACGGCCCCCATCTATAATTAACGTGCCATGTCAGCAAGTCCGTTAAGAGAATCTAACTGAAGATGACGGAATGACCAATTTGTATAATGGTACAATCTTTCATGGACCAAATTGTACACTTATGATTTTTCAGGGACCAAATTATTAACTTCCAAATCTTTTAGAGACGAAATTGTCTATATACTCAAAACATTTTACATTAATGCTTTTCGACTCAACATGAATAGTCTCAGGTCGAATAAAACTTTGAACATTTTAAGTTTCCACTAAAAAAATATATGTAGATATTATATACATTAAAGAGTGATATTAAAATAACACTAAAAAGGAAAACTATATTAAATGTGAACTTGAAAACTTGGGAAGTTTTTTTTGATAAAAAAATTAATCTTTTATTCTATTGGAGAAAAAGTTAATTAGTACTTAGAATAGTTTAGAAAACACTAATATAATAATATTGAAGAATAAATCATAATAATTGTTGAACTAAGTAAATAAAGTATAAGTTTAGCTGATCCTATTTCTTCAAGATGAAAACTCTCATTGTCCTTGGTGTTTCAACAGACTTGTTACTCTTATACCTCCTGCAAATCAAATCTGAAGTAATTTTCAAAGTTGATAGTGTCGTAGGCTCTTCCAACAACATAATGAAAGAATGAAAATTTTCTAACATAGATGATCCATAGATTTTAGATATAATTATAACAAATTTGGAATCCAGAATCACATAATTGTCAAAAAAAATTCACAAAAGAAAACAAATACACAAAATAAAATTAAACAAGCTCCATTTAATAGATATAAATCGATCTAACTATGAGAGACTACACTTTCACAAAAGGAGTACTAAAAATCAAAAGTATATCTGGAAGAACATCATTAAGGGTGGAAATTTTGACCCCAAACCCACCAACCCAACCCAATTACTAAATGGGTCATGTGGGTCGGGTCAAAAATTAACCATACAAATATGAGTCTGGTTGGATAAAATCAATGCTTGACCCAATAACCCATATAATACCCCAAAACTCAAATCGTTCGACTTCTTCTTCGCTTTGTCTTCAAGCCATACCATCTTCACTCTATTGTATTTATCGCTTCTCCATTCTTCACTTAGTATCCGACTATCCGGTAAGTATTTCATTTTGGGGTTTCCTCTTCTCTTACAATATTGCATTGCGCACATGTGTATCATTTCTAATTTGCTCGTTCCTCTTAGATTCATCTTGTAAAAATCTCTAAATCATTATCATTTGAGTCACACTTTATGATTAATTTTCTCCATAAAAATGTAGATGACACCGAGAAATAAAGGTAAAAGAAATACTCTCATGTCTTAAAAAAAAGTATCCATTATTTTGGTAAATTACATTTAAGTTTTACGAGAAATGTCAAAATTACACAATCTTTTATTTTAAATTTCATATTAGTTAAATACATACTTAGGCTATGTTTGGTAACATTAAAAAGGTAAAAGAAATACTCTCATGTCTTAGAAAAAAGTATCCATTATTTTGGTAAATTACATTTAAGTTTTACGAGAAATGTCAAAATTACACAATCTTTTATTTTAAATTTCATATTAGTTAAATACATACTTAGGCTATGTTTGGTAACATTAAAAAACTATGAAAAAGAGGAGGGAGAAGACTTCTCCCTCCTCTTTTCTTCCTACCAAACAAATCTCACTTTTTTCAATGTGGTGAAATTATATTTTTGCCCTTACTTAGCTTTTTTACCCACTTTTATCTCATTCTCACTTTTAAAGTAAGGGTAAAATAGTCATTTTACCTACTTTTATTCCATTCATATCACATCACATTGACATAACATTTTCATTCTCTCAGTTTTTTCCCATTCTCATTCCCATTCCCATTCCCTCCTATTTTCTCCTTAACAAACATATCCTTAATTATATGCATGCATAATACATTTTTTTTCTCTCTAGAAGAAGAGTAATACAAGTTTTTAAAATAAAAAAATGTAATTTAATTTAATGTTCTGTTTAGAGTTTTATTAACCAATACAAACATTTTGCGTTTTTCTCTACTCTTACAATATTTCATTATGTTTTTATTTGTCAAGTATTCAAGTGTTTGATTATGCTTCTGATTTGTTTGTTTTTTTGAAAATATGTTTTCATACTAACTGTAACTACGGAATATTCTACCTTGGGACACGTGGCATTGAGCTTCTAGAAGCCTAGCGGCATCACACGCTAGCAGCACGTGGCACCACTCATCTGTTACTTACGTGGCCCTTGCCCACATCACCTCGCGGGATACCCACTCAACTAGACATGGGAACTCCCTAAGCATCGTGGGACGACCCACGTCCCACGAGATCGTGGGTCGAGCACGACCTCCCCACACTCAGTATAAATAGACCCTCACCCGGGGGACTAAGGGATACGCAAACTCAAGGACTATAACACTAGATCCGAGATACCCCAAATACCCCCAGAGAGCATCACTCACTGCCATTTTAGCAGGTAGCCTGAGTACCTTCAGATACCTCGCACCCATCCGTCACGCATCACGAGCTCCGTCGTAGGCTCCGCCAGGTCCGACCACCAGCAAGCTCATCTCCGTCCCCGGAGCTTCCCACCGATAGGGCTTCCAGCAGCCCTTAGAGACCCGAGCTCTCTCCTACTAAGGCAACCTCCTAAGAGCGGCTCGCCTGCCTGGAGTACCTTAGACACGTCTTAGCCGCACACGGCCCAATATACACGTCTCAGTCCCCTCGTATCCCGCAAAGGATAAAAATAATTATCCTCTACAACCAGCCTAAAGCTACAACCATCTACCTCGACCAAACACGTGGAGAAGGAGAACGGCTCAGATTCACAGCCGGGGCAATGGAGACACAAAGATTGAAAAGCCCTTGGAAAGCCAAAAGTCACCCGGAGACGCCAAGGAGCCTTTTTAGAAAATCCTCTGCCCAGGCTAATGATGGCTGCCCTCAGAAACGAACCCATATTTAATGTAGGAGAAACGGCGGCAAAACACCCAACGTCAGTGGTACCCATCAAAACTCTGACGCGAGGCACCTGCAGCAGTCCGCTCCTTTAACAGACAACTCTCAGCAAAATTTCCTGTCTAGTCACTAACCGCGGACGAACCCGACCAAAGGAGAGCATCCCGAAATGACCAAACGGTCCCTGACCTTTGATTTTCTTCCGCTTACCCGCAAAGGGCATCCCAGGAAATTCTCCTCTGAGCAATGATGACTCCTCCTCGGTAAGTCGCGTACTTTCTGTAGAGACGGCTCAAAAACTTGCTGAGGAATTCAAGCAGTCAGCCACTTGAAGCAAGACACGTGGCACTCTCCAAACGTCTCTACTCCCACAGAGCAAAGCGAAGATACACCGTTTCGTAAGTCAGACGACTAACTCGCAATAACCATGTTCACTTGCGGACGAGCTCTCCCTCACAAAGAACGAAAAATTCCTAAGTAGCTTGCAGACAAGGGAACTTAAGTCCACGGGGGCCCGACACCCGCAGACTTGGGGGACTTATGTAACTACGAAATATTTCGCCTTGGGATACGTGGCATTGAGCTTCTAGAAGCCTAGCGGCAGCACACGCTAGCAGCACGTGGTACCACTCATCTGTTACTTACGTGGCCCCCACTTAACTAGACGTGGGAACTCCCTAAGCATCGTGGGACGACCCACGTCCCACGAGATTGTGGGTCGAGCAGACCTCCCCACACTCAATATAAATAGGCCCTCACCCGGGGGACTAAGGGATACGCAAACTCAAGGACTATAACACTAGATCCGAGATACCCCAAATACCCCCAGAGAGCATACTCACTGCCATTTTAGCAGGTAACCTGAGTATCTTCAGATACCTCGCGCCCATCCGTCACGTATCACGAGCTCCGTCGTAGGCTCCGCCAGGTTCGACCACCGGAAAGCTCATCTCTGTTCCCGAAGCATCCCACCGATAGGGCTTTCAGTAGCCCTCAGAGACCCGAGCTCCACTAAGGCAACCTCCTAAGAGCGGCTCGCCCGCCCGGAGTACCTTAGACGCGTCTTAGCCGCACAAGGCCCAATATAGGTAACTACCTTGCCTAACGGCTCCTATAGACGTCACCATGACGAACTACGTGGATTTTGATCCCTCCTGAAGGGTACGTAGGCACCTAGGTGCATCACCTAAGGATAAGTCCCCCAAGGTTAAGACCCCTTGCGGTCCTTAATTCCAAATTACAATTGTTTGAACCAAAACCGACAGTTACACTAACTATGTTGGAGTTAGATTTCCAAGAAAAATCAGTAATTGTTGACAAGTAGTTGTAGGATTTGATTTTTATTGTTTCCTATGTCTTGGAGATTGTATCAATGTTGAACTTCATACTCTTTGTTTGGTGGATTTGATTTTTATTATCTTTATTGATATAAACATAAATTAAAATAGAATGATTGGTAGACTAAATAAATTAAATAAAAAAAATTAATGGGTTGGTGAGTTGGTAGGTTAGACCCATTATTAATGGGTCATGATCCATTATAACCCATTTAAAAGTTGACCTATTTATGACCAAACTCATTTGTGACCCAACCCATTTGTGACCCAACTCTTCTAAAATCACCATCCATTTTATAAAGCAACGATAACAAAAGGAAAGGAAAATAGGGAGGGGTTGTCAATGCTAAATCTGCAGGAGGAAGCTGATTGAAAAACAAACGCAAAGAAAAATGCCAAAGAGAAGAGAAATGAGATGTTAGAATCTTTTATATATATATATATATATGACAACTTGGGAAGTTAATGAAGTAATTTCACACTTATTTTATTTTTATGTCTAAATTAAATTAAGGTATTCATTGTTACAGGCTTACAGCAATGATTAATTCTTTCATCATGAATTCTTTACTTAAAGTTAAACGATTGACCACAGAATGACAGAACATTTTTCATGCTCAAAAATAAGATTTAAACCCTCACTATTTAATTAAAGGATTAAGTGAAGAACTACCAAATCACAATATTTTTAATTTGTTTTTGCCACTATATATATACTAATAAAGTGCTTTTAAGGACCACTTTGGGGGAACACATGCTCAAGCCATTTTCACAAACTATGGAAAAAGGTATGGGCATGGCTGTCTTCTAGAAATCGCTTTGGCCCACATAGAAAATAACGAAGATAAGCCATTTGCATTTACTCACACAAAAAAAAAAAAAAAGGATAAGCCATTTGCATTTACTTACAAAAATAAAAAAGATAAGCCATTTGCATATATAGCTTTAAATTAGCATATGCAAATATAAGTGCCCACACCTATTGATTGAAAATAAAAATATGTGCATTTCGTACTAAATGTATACTAAAAAAATAAATAAAATAATTACAAGAAGAACTTTTCTAGGTGCAAATTATTTAGGGTGCAAACCCAATCAAACGCATACGCGGCGCATTTGTATTGGTCCAATTATAAATATATAATTTTTTTCAGAAAAATATTTTTGTAACTGGACCAATACAAACGTGCCGCGCAGACGTTTGTATGAGTTTGCACCCTAAACAATTTTCACCTAAAAGGACCAATGAAAGAATCAAATAATATTCAAATGAGTGTTTTATCTAGGAATGATGTTCACTTTTGTTGCCCATCCAGCAAGATTACTTCTAAGAAATATCCAAAAAAAAATGTGGCACTGGATTTGACTTCATAATTTTAAAGACTTCAAATGACAGCTAGCACAACTCTATTTCATTAGTTTCATTAAAAAAAATCTAATTCATTAGTAGCATAAAATACAAACTTTTACACATTTTTCGATATATAATTAAATATAAATAAATCTAAATTCTCTCCATTCGATATATTTAATAAGTAAGTTAAACGAGTGAACTACTCATCATATTAAATCCGTTTTAATGACTCTATGAACACACAATAAATTTTTGGGAATGAAGACAAAGATGACATCTTATTAATCCTTAACAACCTTTATTTTTATAGAATTGGATCATCTAAAATTAAGTTCTATAAAATTAGCTGAAATTATAATTTTACACATTAATATGTTATTTGGTTAATGAATGAAAATAAATTATGTATTGTACATTAATTAACTCAATAGTGGTAGGAATGGTAAAATGGGTGGGTTGATTGAAATTGGGTCGGATCATATATATATGATTGAGTATTATTTTAATTTAGAGTAAATTATTCAATTTTGTTTTTGAAATTCATTAAATTAAACTTACAATTTTGTTTTAGACTCACTAATGGTTAATAGTGTGATTGAACAAACTTTACCCAATTAAGAGAAAGTTTAATATTATGAGAATATTAAATTTTAATACATCATTTTAATCATTTAATTTTTAATCTATTTAAAATAGATTCTTATTAGTAAAATTTCTATTAATTTTAAAAAAAATTACTAAATAGTAAATAGTTAAAAGAATAAATTGAAATTCAATATTCAGTAATACTAAATTTTTATCTCACCAAATTTCACCCAAATCAAACTTTAATAAATATACCTTGTATTAAGACTTCCAAGTTCTACAATATCAACCTCTAATAAACAGTATCACTAGCTTTTATTGATTTATTGTACTTATATTAAATACAAAGATTAATTGGATTCTTAGAAAAAAAGGGATTAATTTGATAATATTTAAAATAATGAATATTGGTAGTTGACCTAACATACCCCCATTTCCTCGAATTGGATTAATTCCAAAACTTCTTTTTTTGGTAGGTAAAGATGTTTTGCAGTTCATTGTAGAAATTTATTGGGAATTGAAATTAAATTAATCCCATATTAAATTTAGGGTTCAATAAAAATACAAAAGAGGACAAATTAAATGTTCAAGTCTCAAGCTTGGTTGGTCTAGTGGTTAGCTCACTAGGTCGCTTAAGCAAGTGTTGGGGGTTCGAATCCCACCTTGTGTATGCAGCAACCAATTGGCCAGCAGCAAACCCTTAAATGGAGCTCAGATCCGCGGAGGATTAGTCCTTGACCTGTCGGGTTTAGGGTTTAGGGTTTAGGGTTTAGGGTTTAGGGTTTAGGAATACCTTGGAAAACCAAAAAAGAGTACATAATTATCAAACTTCTAATTTGGCAACATTTTTATTTTCGTATATGTTAGCAATGCAAATTAGGGATAAAAATTTAAGGAAAAAACTTAGGTCCATTTCCTTATGTCCATTCCATCCAATTCCACCAATCATATATTGTATTTACACTCTCTTTCTTCTATGATTGGTCATATAAAAGGTGATCTTCTATATTCTCTCTCTGTTGTGATTGGTCATTTAAACACTTTTTGCCACGTGTCATAATTATATTGGGGAATTGGATGAAATGGACATAAGGAAATGGACATAAGTTTTTTCCAAAATTCAATGGTACCGTATCATTGAAGTTCAATACATCCCTCCAATCATGTAGAGCCATTTGTTAGTACGTATTAATATAAATTCACATTAATAAGGACTCACCCTGAATGGTTTAGGAACCAATTGATTGAAAGGATGTACTGAAATCCAATACTACCGTCTACCATACCATTGAACATCTACTCGCAAATTAGATTACTACTAATATCAAAAGAATTTAAATTTATATCATGTCAATAACTATTAAAAAAAACTCTATCAGTTAATTTCTTTTGGCCGCCCTCAATTATTTTTTTAAAATAATATTATGATCTAAAATCAACCACATATAATTAGGTCGGTTTGGAGTCGCTTTCTTTCAGATTAATTTGTATTTTGGGGCACCGACCTAGACCTTTTCTTCTTCTTAGGCTCCATATATATTTTTTTTTTTTTGCTTTTTTGTTGATTACATAATTAATATTAGAGAATTATAACAATGTAAAATATTAATTCACTCCTATCAAAAAAAAAAATTTAATTCCCACAAAATAATATTATATATATAGATTGAAAAAAAAGAAGAAGAATAACAATAATAAATGTGAGTCAAGGTCAAAATTAAAACTATCAATCTTGTGGAAGAAGGATTAGGCAGGTCCTCACATAAATGAGGCCATATTTATAATCTTTCCAGCACTATCTTAGCTTTGAAGGCTAGAGTTAACTAAAACAAATTATTATTAAAAACATAAGTTAGGTAAACCTATATATTTGTTATTAAATATAACTTTTATATTAAAATTCCTATATATTTGTTATTAAATATAACTTTTATATTTTTTGCTATTTAATTTTTTAGTAGACATTATACAATCTACCATCCCTATGATTAGAATTTCTTTTTAAAAAAATTACATATACTTTATTCTAATTAAATTGTATATAAGTTTAATATTTATTTTTGTACAAAGTCATATGTATATGAAGAAGTGAACAAGCTTATAAAAAAAAGAAGAAAAAAGTGAACAAGCAAATTCCTCTTCAAGTTACATGTGATGCAGAGAATAAGTAGGGATACGTGTCAATATTGTATTGGCTTATGAGTGTTGGTATGGCCTCAAATTTTGAACTTTGGAACTTGTAGATAAATAAATTAATGATTAACTAGTTGGCATATGTAATAGTGTTGGTTGCTTTCACTATGGCTTATGTCAATTTGATAATTCCAAATTTCTCCTTTTGGTGTATATTGCTCACATTTCACTATAAAATATGCCATGCACTTTTTTCTAAAATTGGAAAATTTTAATCTTGTTAAAAAGATAAATCATGACTAGAGGCTTATTACATTTGGTATTTAATTAGATTTTTTAATCATATAGTTAGGGATTTGATCTTTTATGACGTGTAAAGAGAGAATTTTGTGTCAATCACTAAAATTTTTTTTTGAGAAGTTTACGGTTGACAGGAAATACTCTGGACTCACAAAACAAATGACTCATTGGTTGTTTACTAATATGACTGAATAGAGAAGAAGAGAATTGAATGGAATTGTGTGTATTGATTAATTATTGAATGGGTATATATACAGAGTACAAGGTGGGAAACGTAACCCACACGACACTAACAAACCAACTACTCCTTAACCACTTTTCTAACTACTGTCATATACTAACATCCCCCCGCAAACTCAGCTTGTGAGCATCCACCAATCTGAGTTTGTCAGTACAAATATGAAAATTACAACTAGAAACAGGTTTTGTTAAAATGTCTGCGACCTGCTCAGAGGCAGGTATATGGTGGACCTCAATCTCTTTGCGGGCAACACGTTCGCGGACGAAGTACAGATCAAGCTCGACGTGTTTCGATCGTGAGTGAAGAATGGGGTTGGCAGAGAGCATTACAGAACTGAGGTTGTCGCAGAAAACTCGCGGTGTGCCTGCAACCTTGACACCTAATTCAGACAACAGACTTTGAACCCACAGAATCTCAGCAACAACGTTAGCCACCCCCTTGTATTCTGCTTCTGTGCTAGAACGAGCCACAACCTGTTGCTTCTTCGAGGACCATGAAACTAAGTTCTTTCCAAGATAAACACACCATCCTGTTGTTGATCGTCGATCATCCAGATCCGAGCCCCAATCAGCGTCGGAGAAACCAAAAAGTTGAAGATTGGGAGATGGCTTGAAATGAAGACCATGATTAACAGTACCTTTCAGGTAACGCAATATCCTTTTCACTGCCTGCCAGTGACAATTTTGGGGCTGATGCATAAACTGGCAGACTTTGTTCACACTAAAAGAAATCTCCGGTCGAGTAATGGTGACATACTGGAGGGCCCCTACAATGGATCGGTAATACTGAGCATCTAAGAACGGATCATCACCACCAGCTTTAAGCTTCAAACTTGAAACCATAGGAGTAGGCTGAGGCTTTGAGTCTAAGAGCCCGGCTTTAGCTAGAAGGTCATTGATATATTTGGACTGAGAGAGGATCAATCCATTATCCATAGAGGGTATGACTTGAAGGCCAAGAAAGTAGTGTAGGGGGCCTAAGTCCTTAAGAGAAAATTTTTTATGAAGTTGAGTGGTGAGTTGACGAATTTCAGTAGTGGAACTCCCAGTGAGAATGATATCGTCAACATAGACCAAAACAAAGAGAGTAGAGTGTGAGGTACGACGAATGAAGAGTGAGTGATCACACCGAGCTGAATGAAATCCAAGGGCATGTAAAGTGGTGGCGAGCTTCTCAAACTAGGCTCGTGGAGCCTGTTTGAGACCATATAGCGCCTTAGATAGCTTGCAAACAAGTGAGCCATCACCTTGTTCAAATCCAGAAGGTTGAAGCATGTAAACTTCCTCACTAAGATCTCTGTTTAAAAAAGCATTGTTGAAGTCGATTTGATGGAGAGGCCACTGATTGGAAAGGGCAATTGAGAGAACCACTCAGATCGTGGTGTGCTTCACAACGGGGCTAAAGGTTTCGGTATAGTCCAACCCCGCTTGTTGATGGAATCCTTTGGCAACAAGGCGGGCTTTGTATTTATTGACAGTGCCATTGGGATGATACTTGACAGTGAAAACCCATTTGCTGCCAATGGGACGTTTTCCAGGAGGGAGAGGTACAAGTTGCCACGTTTTATTGCGCATTAAGGCAGCATATTCTTCATCCATAGCATGTTTCCATTGCGGGTCAGCCAAGGCACTTTTGACAGTAGCAGGAGCAAGAGAAGCTGTGAGGACCCGAGGTTTAAAAATTCCTGATTTAGCCCGTGTTTGCATTGGATGAGTGTTGATTGGAGAGGGTGGTGATAGGTGTTGAAGAGATAAGGTTGGTGAGGAGGATGGAAGAGTTGGAGAAGCGGATGCAACCTGAGATAAAGACAAGGTTTGTGAGGTAGGTGAATGATTAGAAGAGTTAGAGAGAGTAGGTGAACTTGGTATAATAGGGGCAGAGGTTACTCCCTGTGATGAAGAAGGTAAGGTAGTCACAATGGGAATAAAAGGAACATGCAGATGTGGTGAGGATGAGGAAGGTAAAGTTTTTGAATCTTTAAAAGGGAAAGAAGTCTCATCAAAGTGAACACTACGAGCAATGTAGATTCGTCCAGTTGGAGCAAGACACTTGTAGCCTTTGTGAATTAAGCTATATCCAATAAAGGTGCATCGAGAAGATTTAAAATCCAGTTTGTGGGTGTTATAGGGACGAAGGAGAGGATAACACGCACACCCGAAGACTCTTAGGAAATTATAGTCTGGCTTGAGGTGGAATAGAGTTTCAAGAGGTGTGCTGTGAGATAAAACTGGTGTAGGCATGCGGTTAATAAGATAGGTTGCAGTGAGGAAGGCCTCATCCCAAAAGCGAAGGGGTAGAGAGGCATTGGCCAGCAAGGTGAGTCCTGTCTCGGTGATGTGCCTGTGCTTGCGTTCTGCAGCACCGTTTTGTTGATGCGTATGTGGACAGCTAAACCGATGCATGATGCCATGTTCTTGTAAGTATGGAGTAAAAGACCTGTAATCACCACCAAAATCACTTTGAAAGGTTCTTAGTGAAGTGTTTAATTGTTTTTCAGCCAACATTCTAAATTGTTTGAAAGCAGAAAACGCATCAGACTTAGATTTGAGTAAATAAAGCCATGAGAATCGGGAATAAGCATCAATGAATACAATATAATAACGAAATCCTCTAGAGGAAACTACTGGGGCAAGCCCCCACAGATCAGAAAATACTAGTTCTAAAGGTTGTGTATACACAGTTTGTGAGGAAGGAAAAGAAATAGAATGAGATTTGCCCATACAACATGGTTCACAGAAGGAATTAAAGTCAGTATTATTGATGTACTTGAGATTACAAGAACTAAGAGCAGATTTTACAATTTGTTGTGATGGATGTCCCATCCTACAGTGCCAAAGACTAAGGGGTTTGCTAGATGAATTAGATGCATTCAAAGCATGTACTGAATTACTGTCTGATGCCTTATGTCCGAGAGTAAGTTCATCAAAAAGATAAAGCCCTTTGCTCATCCTACCCTTGAGAAGAACTTGGTTGGTGTCCTGAGATTTTACAACACAAAAGTCAGGATGGAATTCAAAATATACATTGTTATCTTGTGCACATTTAGACACACTAAGTAAATTCTTAGTAACTGATGGAACATGAAAGAGATTCTTAAGTGAAAGAATTTTAGAACTATTAGTATGAATCTCAGATTGTCCTACATTATGTATAACCAAACCTGTACCGTTGGCAGCATGGACTTGTTCTGAACCAGTGTATGGTTGGTGAGAATGAAGGTTTGAAGCATCATTGGTGATGTGATGAGAAGCCCCACTATCAGGGTACCATGCTGCATCATACAAAGTTTCAGGAGCTGCCACTAATGCTTCAACCTGTGGAGTGTAAGTTTGAGTTGATGGAGGTGGATTGGAACTACCTCTGCCATATTGATACTGGGACTGGGCTTGAGCCAGTGTTGCTGCTGTATTTGCTTGGTCAAACCGATGATAGCAATGAATTGCTATGTGTCCAGCCCTCCCACATACTTGGCACAAGGGTCGATTATTAAACTGTGAATTCGTAGGTTGCCAAGGTCCTCTTCCTCGATTGTTATTTCTACCACGTCCTCTTCCTTGACCACCTCGAGAAAAATTTGGTCTAAAGCTAGGGAATTGTTGCTGTGAAGAAAATGACGGTGGTCTAAGGGAATTGGAGGACTGAGAGGAATTTGCCTTGGTTTGAGTAATATTTGCAGAAATATTGTCAGATGACCCTTTCAAGGCTTCCAAACGTGATTCTTGGGAGAGTAAGAGTGCTTCAACCTCCAAGATGGTAGGAGTTTCATTTTTCATTGTGAGAGAGGTTATAAAACCTTCATACTCACTTGGAAGCCCATCAAGAACAGTTTCAATCTGTTCATGTTCAGATAAGGGAGAGCCTATAGCAGCCAATGTGTCAGTAATTTTCTTTAGTTTTAACAAGAACTCACCCATGGTGGATCCTCCTTTCTTGGTATTTCTGAGTTGTGTCCTCAGTTGCCTTTCTTTTGCTTTTGTCTATCCGATATACACGGTCTCCACTTTCTTCCACACGTGATGGCTATATTCACAGCCAACCATTTTGTTAGTCATCGTTGGAGTCATAGAATCCAAGAGCCAAGACATAATGATTTGATCTTGGCATTCCCATTTCAAGAATTCTGGATTAACTGAGTCACTTTCTGCATCTTCATCTGTCAAGAACTTGAGTGGAACATGCTTGCCTCCAACCAAGAATTGGTAAAGATTGTACCCTTTAACAGTCGCCACTACCTGCATCCTCCATGTCAGGTAGTTGTTTTCATCTAATTTGTTGGATATGGGGTGAGCAAATCCTTGAGGAGAGAATTTTGGTACTTCTACAGTGATACCCGTGGGACCACCTGATGCTGTGACCTTCGAAGATTGATCACCAGAATCTCCAACTTTGCTTGTATCCCCCATTTTACAATGAATTCTCGTGGCTCAGTATTTTGTTTGCTCTGATACCATATGACTGAATAGAGAAGAAGAGAATTGAATGACATTGTGTGTATTGATTAATTATTGAATGGGTATATATACAGAGTACAAGGTGGGAAACGTAACCCACACGACACTAACAAACCAACTACTCCTTAACCACTTTTCTAACTACTGTCATATACTAACAACTAAAAACATGTTGAGAGTTGAATTCAACGATTTATCACTTTTTTTCTTTTGTTATTGTCGTTTCATAAATAAAGTAAAGATTCAGTCCCTCAATTTTGGTAGTGATTTTCTTTTGGATCTATTTCTGGTTTTTAGTCATCCCTTGTAATAGTGTAATTAATCTTTCATTGTTAGATCAATTCAGATCTAATAAGTGGAGCTTGTTTTATTTCATGCTATGTATTTGTTTTGTTTCGTGGTTTTTTTGACAATAAGGTGATTTTAGATTTAAAGTTTGTTATAATCATATCTAAAATCTACGGATAATTTATGTAAAAAATTTTCACTCGTTTATTATGTTGTTGGAAGAGCCTACGACACTTTCAACTTTGAATATTACTTTAGATCTAATATACATGAGGTATGAGAGTAACAACTCTGTAGGGAACATACCAAGGATGGTGAGATTTTTCATCTTGAAGAAATAAAATCAGCTGAGCTTATACTTTGTTTATTTAGTTCAACAATTGTTCGGATTTATTTTTCAATATTATTAGATTAGAATTTTCTAAATTATTATAAGTATCGTTTAATTTTTTTTCTACAATATAATAAAGTTTAATGCTTTTTATTAAAAAAAACAATCTATCACTCTTTTACTTATTATTTTCTTATACAATATATGTTCCATTACTTTCTTTGATATTGGTCCAAAACTTATGTGTTCTTTTAATATAATTATATCATAAGAAATCGATATCATTAAAGTTTATATTGAACGGAATTTACAATATGAAATTAAAGAAAGAATTCTATGGACCAAAAGACGGAAGCGAGAAAATTATAAATTTATAGATCTAAACAAAGATATAACCCCAAGAATTAATCATAAAGAATGAGAGAAATGAACCTACCTTGATCCATCAGTAACGAACACGAAGGCGGGTTGGTTTCTTTCAAGGTGTGAGATAGCCGTCAGAAGTCTTTTATAAGATGGATGCAAAAGTGACCTAATGTGTATATAGCCACTCACAAATAACTATCCCACCTTGGGGAACCACAACCCTAATAAGTATCCAGCCCAAAACCACATTGGCCCATCAACAAGGTTGGACTGATAGGTTTCTACACATTAAACCCAGACTCCACAAAATACATATAATTAACCCAATAAAATATCCTTCAAAGATCAATTAATTAATAGGCTAATTATATACAAATAATAATAATATGTAAGTCCACCTATAAAGAATTGCTAACATATATAACTTATTTCTTTTACTATTAGTTCCTTTTAAAAGGAATATTTATAAATTTTATTTTGATTAAAGAATTTGATAATAAAAAATCTAAATATACGTCTAATTTTTTGTTTTGACTACTTCCCCTAAACCCTTTTGTGTGAATATTTAGGAGGTTTGATCTCGTTAGGCTCTCTATAGGACTCACCACTCTAATCACATAATTTGAAATTAAAGAGTATGGCTGTAGCTTGGTGGTATTTTTAGAAATAATCACGGTAAGTGGTTATTGGGTTTCACTTCTTTTGTGGGAAGTGGAAATGCTATCAGGGCAGAATTATGGGGAGTCATTCTTATGGTTGAATTGGATAGTTTAACTGCGCTAAGAGTATGTTCTTTTCAAATAAATGATCATGGAAAGAGAGAGGGAGAAGTCATCTCCCTCTTCTTTTCTTCTTAACAAACACTCCAATTTTTTCAATGTGATGAAATTATGTTTTTGCCCTTATTTTTTTATCAACTTTTATTCTATTTTCACTTTTAATGTAAGGGCAAAATGGTCATTTTATCCACTTTTATTCTATTCACATCACATTGACATGACATTTCCATTCCCTCATCTTTTTCCATTCTCTTTCCCATTCTCATTCCCATTTTCATTCCCTCATCTTTCTTTCTTTTTTGGTAAGCAAAGGGGCCAACGACCCAAAACTACACAGCAAAAACTCTAGGGCTACCAAAGCCCATCGCATCCTCATCTTTTCTATCAAAAGAACATACCCTAAAAAATCTCATAAAGGATTCCACTCTCAATGATTCTCACCTCGTAGCTCCCTTGATTTTTCAATGTAAGTACGAGGGAAGAGGTGGGGAGTTGAGTTTATTCCCTTCTTTATTTTTGTTTGGTAACAAGTGAGAGATGTTCCATGGTGAGTTTAGTTCCATCATACTAAGTGAGTTTAATTTCATCTCAAGAGGGTGGGAAGTTGTGGTGAGGTGATGTTTAAAGACCAAAATGTCCTAAAAGATTTGTGGCTTTTGAAAAAGTAAGGGCAAAAAAGATATTTCATACTCTTATCTTCTATTTCCCTATCTTCTTCCCACCCTACCAAATAATATTACTTTTACATTCCACTTCCATTTCCCTGCATACTAATATACTTTTTATCACTTACTTCTACTTTCACTTCCACTTCCACTTCTCACTAAAACACTCACCGGATACCAAATGCTACCTTTAATCATATCTAGGGCTGTACATGTTACCCGTGACCCGGCACATTTGGGTCCATCGGGCCGGGTCACCGGATTGGTTGCCAAAAACCCGGCCCGACCGGGGTAGGCCCATTTTAATTTTTTTTTTAATTTTTTGTTATTTTTATTATTTAAGTATTTTTGTATGTAAAAAGATTAAAATTGATAGCTGAAAATAAGATATCATATCTATTATTTAATATCTTATTAATCTATTCTTAAAAACTAGGTAATAAATCAATTTAAAATTTTAAAAATCTATTCAAAATGTCAACATGTATTAATTACTCTTCATTTTCTATGCTCACTCTCCATTTTCTATGCCTACTCTATATTTCCCATGACTCAAATTCAAAAAAAAAACCCCGACTGGCCCAATGAACCCAACCCGGCACCACCCGACCCGGATCTCGGATCCAGCCAAAAACCAACCGGTATACACCCTGATCATATCCACAGGGAGGGAAATAGCGTTGCAAACGCTCTTGCAAAACACGGTTTGAATGGTAAGAAGGACTTCACCCTTTGTTGTGATGGCGTCATAATCTGTTTCCCCAGACAAGTTGGATTTGGATAGTTTCTTTGTTATTTTGGAGGTGGCCTTGTTGTTTCTGTTGTTCTTCCCTTCCTATTGATATGTTGTGTGTTTCTTTCTTTTTCTTTTTTTTTACGGCTTGGGATATTGTCAAGGGCTAACTTCACACGGATCAACACATGGCGGATATTTAATAGCAAGAAAAAGTGGAGATCCTTAACTTAAAAAAAAAAGTCGGTTTAATATTCGAGAAAAATGAAAAAAAATTAAATGTTCTTTAATGTATAATATGTTTTTAAAAGTTTTGTCCTTATACGATAATTAGATCCTTTAAGTTAATCTAACATTCTCAAAATACCTTGTTAGTATAGAGTATAGACAACTCAATCTTGCATTTTAAAAAAAGAACTCAATCTTAATGAAAAAACTTTTTACGCATACATCTACATTCAGTAGACTAAATTTGCATTGTACAGGAATTAAATTTGATTTATAGTGATTTTGAGTATTGTGAAAGATTAATTTCTCATCACAATAGAGTATTAATGTTCGAATTTTTATTAAGAGAAGTGTTTATATATTTAATACGTGACATTTGATCGTGCTTACTTTTAATAAAAAGATACCTATAAGAAATAAAAAAAAATCAAAAGTAAAAAGCAACTCTTTACAAAAAAAAGCTAAAATGTATAGAAGGCCTGTGAATTTTAGGTTAAGGGCATATAACATCCATAAGTTTCAAAACTTACACTTAACCTCCCAAACTAATGTTTTAAAAATCAGACCGGTCATTGAACCGAAAAATCTTCTTAGTTACGGGCTAATTGGTTCAACCAGTCGAGCCACACGATGTTATATATATATAAATAATAATTTAATAATATTAATATCAATAATATATTTTATATTATAATATATTTTTTATTCATAACTTTTAAATATAATGAGTAATTTATATGATTTAACTATATATATGAAAAAAGCAAGCTCAAATAATAATAATTAAAGCATTTATATATTTTTATGCATTATATTAGTTGTTCCATAATTATAAGATATTTAAAATTATAAAATACATAATGCGTATACTCAAATATAAGTCAAAATGTTAGGCGCAGTCACTAAAAAAATAATAAAAAAACAGGGTCAACCAAAAAAAAAAACCGGTCCGGTTCTTTGATATATAGCGGGTCACCGGTTTTTCTCCGGGTTGACCCGGGTCAACCCCTCATTCGGGTTTTTCTCCTTAATCGAACCGGACTACTGAACAAGTCCCGGTTCAACGGTCTGATTTTTAGAACATTGTCCCAAACCTTTCAATTTCATGCATTCAACCTCCTTATTTTGGGTTTTTGTCAATTTTTTAAAACTTTTTAGCCATGTTAACATTTTTATTCAGATTAGTAAATGGTATTTTGATAATTTTATTTGAAACCCTAAATAAAAATGCTGACATAATTGAAAAATGTTAAGAAATTACCAAAACACCCTTCAATTATATGAATAAAAATGTTGATGACGTGACAAAAAAATGTTAAAAATATATGAAAACTTGACAGAAGGGGTTAAATGACAAAACTTAAAAAGTTAGGGGGGTTTGAATATAAGATTTTAAAATTCAAGAGTGGTATATATTAATAATTTCATATTTCAGGATTTTATGTATATTTTAACCCATAAAAAGTAAAAAAATATTATTGTTGATTTGAGAATTTAGAGTTTTAGATGTTTGTTGATAATATGATTGAATTATTTAAACTTATTTTATTTTTATACATATAATTAATAAATTATTTTATTATTATTTTATATGTTTATGACGTTATCTGATTCGACCGCCTATGATTTGAAAAGTTTTTAATTCAATGACTTTAAAAACATTAGATTTCATAATCCCAAAGCTAGGAATTATAATATTTTTTAGTTGTACTGTTTAGTTGCTTTGATAAATTTATGTAAATTCAGTGATATTACTCAAAGTATAATTTTACTATTACTTATATTATTTTTTAAGGGTAAGTTTGTTTTATTAATTTTAATATATATATATATATATATATATTGATAAAATATATATATATATATTGATAAAATATATATTTTAAAATAGTTGATTAAGAAGTTGATATGGCATTCTATTTAACAAAGTTAAAATTTTCATTCAATAAATTAACTGAGAGATTAAATTGATTGAACATAGATTTTTCAGAAACCAATTTTAAATATCTTTAGGAGATTAAATTAATTTAAGTAATATCTTTTAGATATCAAATTATTAATTAGTACTATATACAAAAAGGAAAAAACTAAGGTAAAGTTGCTTAGGTGCTTGCTATAAAGTTCACCAATCATAAACCTTATTTATATTCTCTCTCCAATTTGATTGGTTATATAATTTATTGCTTTTCATTTTCTCTCTCTACCATGATTGGTTATACAAAAATTTTTTGCCACGTGTTTCAATTATATTAGTGAACTTTATAGCAAGCACCTAAGTAACTTTACCTCAGTTTAGTCCATACAAAAAAATGTAAAGTCAATATTTAAACTTCACAAATTATATAACTGCTCTTTTTTCCTCAAAAAACAAAACCCAAATTCAGCAACTACTCAATTTCTATTTAAAAAAAATCCCAAAATAATTGCCTTACTTTTTATCCAAGAGCTAATATCTACAAATAACTATCCCACTCTTTCAAAAAAAAAAATTGTCGCCCTTTTCAATAAAATATCTGTCCCAAAATAGGTATAATTAAAAAATATAAATTAATTTAAATGAGCAACAACTATTAATTAATAAATAATCTTTTTAAAAAAATATATAACTTCTACGGTTATACCAATATTAATTGTACAATCTCTCCACCATACTCATTTACTCCACGTTCAGTATTCACGTTGCAATTGCCAACCGTTGCTTTGTGCAAATATATACTCTCATGCTCTCATATGGTCATACCACGGTTACTATTAAATAAAAAGTTAAAATACTATTTTGGTCCTCTTGCATAAAATTTAATGTTGGTCCTCAATGTTTCAAAAGTTTATTAATGTTTATCCTCAAAGTTTTTTTTTGATCGATTTTGGTCCTCGAGCGTAACACCGTTAACTTTTGCCATTAAATGATGACGTGACATACTTATGTGACACATCCTCTCTCTTACATGTCATATTTTAATGACGTGGCACGTCACGTCATTATGATGATGAAGAAGGTGAAGATTAAAATGAAGAAGAAGAAGATGATGATGATGATGATATGACCATGGTGGAGTGACGTGGCATGCCACGTCATTAAAATATGACACGTAGGAGATAGGGTGTGCCACATAAGCATGTCACGTCATCATTTAACGACAAAAGTTAACGGTGTTACACTCGAGGACCAAAATCGACGAAAAAAAAAACTTTGAGGACTAACATTAAACTTTTGAAATACTGAGGACCAACATTAAACTTCATGCAAACATTGAGGATCAAAATAATACTTTAGCCTAAATAAAATTATTAACAGTTTTATTCATTACACATACATCTCAAAGTTATACAATGTTTTGCCGAAATTGGATTTGGTGTAATTAGCTTTCGTACGGTGCAATTACTTTAAAATGCACTTTTACTTCATTTGTAAAATAATCTTAGGGACCTATACTAATAAAGATCTATCATGAATGGATTAGAGACCAAATTTTTATCATTATTGGCAAATATCAGCACTAAATAGCCTTGTGAGACTATTTATCAATATTAATAACAATTTAGTCCCTAATCCATTAAGACGATGATATTTGCCAATATTAATAAAAAATTAGTCCATAATTCATTCATGATAGGTCCTTATTAATGTGAGTCCCTATTAGTACTTTAAAAATGAAATAAAAATATATGTTTTAAAGTAATTACACGAAAGCTAATTGCACCGGATCCAATTTCAGTTTTGTTTCTTCAAAGTATTTTGGTAGTTTCAATTCACTTTCAAGAAACATATAACCTCCTTTCCATTGTAGATACAAAACAATGTACCAAGTATTTATATTTGATTTTAACTTTATAATATATATTACCACTATGAAGAGTATTTAATTTTGAACTTTCTTATTTTAATTAAAGACCAGTGTTAACTTTAGAATATTATTTAATTTGAAACTTTCTGTTCCTATATAGATTTTATTTATTTACTTATTTATTTTTTTAATTAAATTTTTTGACCTTAACGACTATGTAGAGTGGCTTCTTTCATGAATAGACGTGTCATTCAAACCATAAAAGGTGCCTCCACCTGTCATCCGTCCCTCGGACAGTAAATATAAGTAAGGTACTAATGTCCCATTGAAAAGTTCCGTTACGGAGCGAAGTGCTCCAAGGTGCCCAGTGAATCCGTCCCTTGGACAGTAAACATAAGTAAAGTACTAAGTCCCAGTGATAAGTTTCGTTATTGAGCGAAGTGCTCCAAGGTGCCCAGTGAATCCGTCCCTCGGACAGTAAACATAAGTAAAGTGCTAAGTCCCAGTGATAAGTTCCCCTGCTGAGCAAAGTGCTTCAGGGTGCCCAGTGAATCCGTCCTTTGGACAGTAAACTAAGATACCTCACTTTCCCTCTTTTAATAAGTATGAGGTAGTGGAAAGTGTGATGGGGGTCATCCCTCCCTCAGGGTCAGCGCAGTGTTGACATGAGAAGAATCACGTCAAGGTCATTCCAACTTCGCGAGGAAGCAACGCTTTTGGAATGGGTTTGACGTAGGCCAAGTGCCACCCGCGACGCCCAATTTAGACAAGGTTGGGAATGTCGTGAAGGAGTGATTTTTATCCTCCTTTCCGGGAACAATCTTAGGGAGTGGCTTGGTAGGATTGAGGTGAAGGTTCTTCGTGCTTAGGCATGATCGCCCTGATAAACTAGGTAAGGGTTTAATATTAGTAAATTTATTATTGTTCTTATTAAGCTCATAACCCCCTTCTCTTAGACACGTCATTAACAATTGACACCTCATACATACGTAACCACATCCATATGCCTAATCCCATTCCCTCAACTTCATCCCACTACTTACCTCATGTGGCTCGATGTTCTCCCATTTCCTCAACCTTAGCCCATTATGTGACACCACTACCATGTCAAGAAACGTGCATGCACTATCCATGTTTTTAGGATGTGACTCATCAGCCCGTAACTGACTTATCTTATCCTCCACTATAAATAGACCCCCGTGAGACATTCAAAAAAAGGAGGGACAGACTTTTGGAGAGATAGAAAGAGACTCTTGCGAGATACAAAGAGAGAAATCTTCATCCAGAACTCCCAAATCCTTGAGCTTGGTAAGAACATAATTTATTTACTAACGTTAATCTCTCTTGTCTTACTTACAGTTTGCCCAGAGTGCTTCACTTCTCGCCCACTAAGTACTTCCCAGTGACTGGCTCTAGGATTGCTCTGGACCTCCAAGATCGAACCCCCCGTTCCCGGAACACTTTCTTCTTTCAAATTTTAATATCTAATTTATTATTTTTCATAGCCCCCACAACATATAGGCTATTGTGTAGTCTATGTTTTAAGAAAAAAAATATACGTATAAATTTTAATTTCTACTGTATGTTCAAAGATGAATAGATTAGTGGTTAGCTCACTAGGTCGCTTAAGTAAGTGTTGGGGGTTCGAATCGCACCTTGTGTATGCAGCAACCAATTGGCCAGTGGCAAACCCTTAAATGGAGCTCAGATCCGCGGAGGATTAGTCCTTAGCCTGTCGGGCTGGGGGATACCTTGGAAAAAAAAAAGATGAATAGATTAGAAAAATATGAAAAGAAGAGGAAGATGATGGTTTTTTTAAATTTTTTATGGAAATAAAAATGATAACTTTTAATACATACATTTAAAGTCTTTAGAATTTAAATAAGATGATATCTTTAATAATTTATTATTTCAACTTCAATGTTTTATAAATTCAAAATTTTAAAATATTCATATTTTAAATTGTTAATGAACCATTTAAAATTTAATTTATATGTCGTTATACAAACTTTATTAAATATATTCACATTTAACAATAACAATATTACGGTGCATGCTAGTTTAGTTAAAAGAATAATTCATGAAGAAAAACTCAACCTCAATATACATAGCACATAATAATATTTAACTCCAAAAGGTCTAAAGAAGAATACAGCCTAATATTCTCTAACTACTAGCTTTGTTTAGATTAAGCATATGCTTTTGTTCTTGATGGCTTATTATTATTTGAATTTATATTTTAGTAACCAGTGTCCTAAATATTCACTGTGGTTATTAGCTAAGGTCCCATCGATTTAGCGATTGTGATTGTAATCATGTATCAGATTTTGGATCGCATTCGCGGTCTGGAAGCCAGGAAACGGGCCCTCCTCCTCGAACAGGAGGACCTGATTGTGCGAGCTGCGGCGGCAGCTCCCCCCTCCAATCCCCCGAGAAATGAGCATTAGCTTTATTTATTAAAACGATAAATAAGTGTCTTATTAGTGGATGAAAAATTTTGGTAGTAAAAAAAATTGATTTTTTAAATATTTTAAAATATTAAATGCTCAATTAATACATCAACTTTTTCTTTTTAATTTTAAATTAGAGTATCTAGATTATTATTCTCAAGAGGGTAGGGGTGTTCAGAACCGAACAAAACCGTCGCACTTGAACCAAACCAAACCGAACCAGCACAAACCGAACAAAACCGATCAATGTTTGGTTTGGTTCGGTTTGGTATGTTGAAAAACCGAACCAAACCGCATACACATACATGTATATATATGTACATATTATATTAAAATTTTTAAATAAAAAAGTTTAAAATTTGTTTTTAGAAGATTAGATTAAATTTAGTTAATCTAAAAATTTAATTTTAGAACTAAGTTGATTGTATATTGTAAGTAAATGAAATATTACTATACTTTTTTATTATTTATATTGAATAAAATTATATTTTTTATTAATAAACTTAAATATGTAAGTTTGATGACATAAAAGTCCTAAACCGCCAAACCGAACCGCTCAAAACCGCTCGTTTATGGTTTGGTTTGGTTTGGTTTGACGCTATCAAAACAAGAGGGTAATCCTTTACATTAAACAACTTAATAAATTGTTAAAGTGAGAAGACAAATAAAGACAAGAGGCAAATTACTTTTTAGTTATTAAATTATTGATCAAATTATTGTTTAGTCCTTGATTTTTGGAAAAATATTATTTAGTCCCCAAATTTGTAATTATATCAATTATTTAGTTCTCTGGACATTACCTGTTAGATAATCGAGTGACTTGGTTGTTAACCGCTAATGTGAAGCTGTTAATGACGACGATGCGAGTGTCGTCGTCGACGTAGAAGAGGATTTTGTCATGAAGACAAGACATGATGTGGCCGCTATAGTTGCACATCAAGCAAAGTTTGGCTCCGGGAATAGGGGAAGGGGGTCATCGACTTAGTTTTTGACAATGCGAGAAGAGGAGTAAAGAGAGAAGTCCAACCACGTTAGCAGTTAACGCTAATTTCACTCAATTATCTAACGAGTAACGTCCAAAGGACCAAATAGTTGACAGAGTTGTAAATTCGGAGACTAAATAATATTTTTCTAAAATTCAGAGACTAAATAATAGTTTGACCAACCTATTCGAAAACTAAAAAGTATTTTTCTCTTAAAACAACATAAAAATGTGATTCCCACTCGGTTAATTTTCTCAATCCTAATTTTCTTTCTTTCCTAATTTACCAAGTTATTCAACATATAGAAAAATATTGGTAAAAAAAACATAAAAAAAATACAAATATTTATTAATTTGTATTGATGGATGTATAAATTATAAATGAAGTGACATGTTAACTGCATCCAAGAATTTTTCAACAAATTTGTTTCTTTAAATATCTTGTGTAACTACGGAATATTTTATCTTGGGACACGTGGCGTTGACGTTCTAGAAGCCGGCCTCAGCACCTGCTAGAGACACGTGGCACTACTCATCTACCAGTTACGTGGCCCTTACCCACGTCATCTCACAGAGCATCCCCTCATCCAGACGTGGAACTCCACAAGCCTCGTGGGACGACCCACGTCCCACGGGGTCGTGGGTCGAACACGATCTCCCCACACTCGAGTATAAATATACCCTCACTCGGGGGACTAAGGGATCTAACCCCAACGGAACAATACGCAACCTGAAGGATTACAACACCTACTCAACGATATCTCACATATACTCTCGGTACCCTGAGCACCCTCAGATACCTCACGCCATCCCTCTGCACTCTATGAGCTCCGCCGTAGACCCAGCCCGGACCAGCCTCCGGCAAGCTCATCTCCACCTCGGAGTACACCATTTACGGGGCTTCCAGCAGCCCCCCAAAGACCCGAGCTCTCTCCCACTAAGGTTGGCTCGCCCGCCCGGAGTACCTTAGGCATGTCTTAGCCGCACACGGCCCAATACAGGTAACCGCCTTGCCTAACGGCTCCTATAGACGTCAGCATGACGAACTACGTGGACTTTATTCCCTCCCGAAGGGTACGTAGGCACCTAGGTACATCACCTAAGGACAAGTCCCCCAAGGTTAAGACCCCTTGCGATCATAATTGCAAATTACAATTGTCTGAGCCAAAAACAACAGTTACACCTTGTAAACCCTACACATTTCTTTTGGGCTTTTTGGTAAAAAAACAAATCAATCCAAATAATTTATCTCCACCTTCCACCTTCTTGTTACTAATACGGTAATATTAAATTTTAGTATAATCTTTCAATCAATTCAGGCCAGGGTTATGAAAAAAATTAGGTCTTTCTCTCCTCTGCCGCAGTGTCGCTTTGCTTCTTCATCTAAATTACATTAGCAGCTTCTTCTTAGCCGGAGAGGTTGCTATAACTTGCAAATTTTTGTAAGTTTAGCAACCCCTCCTTATTTTCTTTATTTTGTTTGAGTTTAGTACTTAAAATAAATAGATTTTTCATATCTATATTGTCCCCCATTATTTTGGTGGTGTTTTCTTCCAGATCTATTTTGTGTTTTTGTCTTCCTTTGTGAAAGTTTACTCTCTAATTACTAGATCTTCTTAGTAGATCTGATAACTAGAGTTGGTTTTTGTTTTTTTACGTTTGTGTAGGAAGTGTTTTTGCGGATCTACAGATCTTTATGTCAGAAAGCTTCCACTTTATCATGTTGTTAGAAAAATTCAAGGCACTCTCAACTTTGAAGATCACTATAAATTTGATATGCAGGAGATCTAACAGTAAAAACTTTGTTGACAACATCAAGAATAGTGAAGTTTTTCATCCCAAATTCATCTTACAAATGGGACCAGCTGATCTTTATTCGCCCTTAGTTCAACAATTTTTACGAATTCTTTCTTCTGTATTGTTAGGATGGAGTTGTTTGATTTATGTAAGTGTTGTTCGGCTTTTTTATAATTTAATGAATTTTATTATTATAAAAAACATTTATTAAAGTTGTGAAATGTAAATTTCTATTAATATTAACAAATAACGCAGTATGATTCCAAGCATTTATCGAAATTTAATATTACTATAATACTGATTTTTTATGAAAAAAACTTATATCCATTTTATCAAGTTTGCGTATCAAAACATGACATGTGTCATTTTAACTTTATTAACATAAAAAATGACATATGACATATTTTGATAGACAAATCTATTATCTATCTATTATATTATATAAAACAACAACCAGCCATGCCACGTGTCGATTTACTAGCATGCCTCTTTTTATAAATTTTTTCTTTACCTAATAAATTGTTAATATTTACACTTTCCTTCATACTTTTTTTTCGTAAATCGTGCTCAAATTTATACCAGAAGAACCACATCATGCCACACATGTCCATTTGGTTTGCAGAAAAAACTTATGTGCTGTTATTTACATGCTTTTGGTAAGGTTAACCAATTAAAAAAAGATATGTGTCAATTTCAAGAAGAAAGTTGACATATGTCTTTTTTTAATTAATTAACCTTACCAAAAATATATAAGCAACAGTACATAAATTTTGTCCTTTGTTTGCATACCTCTTTTCATGATTTTTTTTTTGTTTTACTTAATAAATTATTAATATTTACGCTTTTTTTAAGCTATGTTACAACTCCAATTTTATCACAATATGACACATTATTCATTATAATGTGGTATTTAAGGTGTGTATGTTAGGTAGAAAAAGAATGAGAATGAGGTTATTGTGTTTGGTAGTAAATTTTGAGAATGAACATGGAAATGGAAATAATAAAAATTACCACTTTACCTCTTATATTAAAATATTTAAAAAAAGTTATGGTTTATGTCAAATCCAAAAACATAATGAACATTTCACTTTCTCATTTTTTTTTGTCAATCTTTTACAAAATCCAAAAAGAATGCTGCAATCCCATGACATGTGAGTCCCATCTAGACCACAACATTTCTATTATCTTTTTCCTTCTCCAATCTGCATACCGAACAAGCCCTTAGTTCTTTTGTGTATTAATATATTAGATATTTTTTAATAGTTTTTTTTTCCACTTTTTTTTATTTAAATTTGACAATAACTAAATCTTAAACTCTAAATCCTACTTTTGTCCCAACAATTTGAGTAAGATTAGTTTTGTCTCAGGAATTCAAATATTAACTTCTATTTTTTATTAAAAGTAGATTCTCCAATTTTTAGCTTTATGCTTAAAGCTGAAAAATTACTTCTATTACAACTCAAAAGCACTTTAAAAAATGGGCTTTTCTAGGGTGCAAACGCATACGTGGCGCGTTTGTATGAGTTTGCACTCTTAAAAAATTTATTAAACACCTCAAAATAAGAAAATAAGTATTTTTTTTCTTTTGCATTTGATGGAATTTTTTCTAAATTTATTTAATAGAGACCGAAATAGTACAAGAAAAATTATTATGAATTTGAAAATTTGAATTGAACTAAATTAAATATATTTTGTACAATGTGATGGCATTATTCATAAACCCCATATTTTTTAAGTTCAATTTTTATTCTTTTTTTCAATCACATTAGTTTTCATTGCCTTTTAATTTGCATAATTAAAAGAGATTGCAATAAAAAGGACACGTATTGTGTTTTATGTGGTGAAAAATTGTGATACGACGGAAGGGTTAGAAAATAAGTAAATTCTTCATTTCTAAAATTTTTTTAAAAGAACCTCCCTATATTTAAGGCAAATAGTATTTGATGTTAATCTCCAATTAAATATTTATAAATAATTTTAAAAATTTAATTATATATTAGTATAATATTTTTTTATTCATATAAATAAATATTTTTTATAAGTATATAAGTAAATATTGAAAATACTTATTAATTAATAAAAATTTTAAAATAATTTAAATAAAAACATCCCGTGCAAAGCACGGGTAACAATCTAGTATATTATATAAAGCAAGAACCACAACTGCCACGCGTCAATCTCTCATCCTCCTCCTCCATTTATTATTATTTTTCTTTATAAAAAATGACTTTCCCTCTCCTGATTAGTGATTACTATGTCATTGAGGATATGAAAGGAGATAGGACGGGTGGTTTGGTATTCAAAAAGTAACCAGCAAGAATTTATGATTTAGGCTAAAAAGGATTACTTGAAATAGTTCATGAGTTTCTACTTTCATAATTTAGAAAACGAATGAAATTGAATCCAGTGTAATTTTTTTTTTGTAATTTTGATGTAATTTTTTTAAAATGTATATTTTTACTTTATTTTTGAAGCACTAATACGGACTTACTCTAACAATAACCCACTATGAATGGATTATGGACGAAATTATTATCAATTTTGACAAATATCATCACTAAATAGCTTTGTGAGATTATTTTTTAATATCAATAACAATTTGGTCCCTACTTCATTTTAGGTGATGATATTTGCCAATATTGATAATAATTTGGTCTCTAATCTATTCATTGTGGATTATTGTTAGTATGAGCCCATATTAGTACTTCAAAAATGAAGAAAAAATGTGCATTTTAAAGGAATTGCATGGAAGCGAATTGCATCGGATCCAATCTCAAAACGAATACATTGAGGCTGCAACTTCATCCGTACTCTTTTCAAAGATATTATGTTGATTATAAATATATTAGGTAAAAAAATATATTTAAAAATATTATTTACCTAATCCAAATATATTATGTTTATTAAAATTACTTAATAATATTTTGATATACTTAAATTTTGATATGATAAATTTACATTGCAATAAATTTACCTTTATTCATATACTTTTTTTTTGCACTGAATTTAGTTATAAAATTTAGATTTAGTGCAATAAAATTAAATTTTATAAATTTACTCACAATTTATTGTTATTATGTTCTAAAATTTAGTGCAACGAAACTTAATTTTAATTTTGATAGGGTAAACTGTAAACTATAAAATCTATTACATATTATAAAACAAGAACCACCCATTGCCACGTGTCGAATTGTGAGCATTCTTCTTTTGATGATTTTCAACTCTTTTGCTTGATATATCTATATATACAGATTTTGTACAAAAAGTCACTGAGCAATAATTGTTGTCCCGTCCAACTAAGAAAATTATTTCATTTTTTTAAATTAAAAGTTACTGTGCTTTATTGTCACACACTCACACCTTATATCTTATTTTGTTTTAAATTAAAATAAATATTTTATAAAAAAAATTCTAATCACAAATTCAACATGATATTTAAATAAAATTAGTTTAAATTTTAAATATTTTCATTTATAATTCAATATTATTTATTTATTGAATTATTTTATAATTTAAAATAATAAATTTTATACAAAAATTATTTTTTGAATATTTTAATTGTACTTTTTTATAAAAAAAATTTATTACTTAAGTTATAATTAATTTTTGATCAATTCCTTTAATTCTTATTTTCTTTAAAGCATTTTATCTTTTCTTAAGGATCTATATGGTCAAGTTTTTAAAAATTATTTATTTTAAAATGACTTTATTTTTAAACGTAATTTAATAAAAAATACTGTGAGAGAGAATTAAGTAGATCAAAAATCATTTATTTTGAAAAGCATTGTGAGAGAAAGAGTCGTAACATGCACGATGAACAAGATTAAGAAATTTTGAATGATATGATTTACAATTGCTAAAAAGAAAGATGATTTGATTGGATTTACATGAAAGATCTGAGTAATTTAAATTATCAAAATATATTAATACCAAATCACTAGTGAAAGCGGAAAGAGACCATGCTAAAAAAAAATTATTTGATTGGAAAATTAGCAACCTCAATTATTATTAATTAATGGTATTTTTTCAATTTGATTCTCTTTCATTTATTTATTTTTGTTATCTAACCATGCAAAGTTCTTTGCTGCAATATATTCGAGTTAGACTTCAACTCTTAGATTTGTTCAATGTGCTGTAAATCTATCACAAATATTTAACACACAACAAATTTGTATGAATTTTAAGTTTGACAACAAATGATATATTAGAGTTTTTTTCTTCATCATGATAACATGTGTGTTTTTTGTGGTGCAAAATTGTAGTAGGATGGAAGTGTTAGAAGAAAATAAATAAACTCTATCTATAAATTTTTCTATCAGTTAAATATTCAATTGCCTCTCTTAAAAGAACATCCCTTTGTATTTAAGGCAATTGATGTTTTATGTGAATCTTCAATTAAATATTTATAAAAATTTAATTTTTTAAGTATATATTAATATAATATTTTTATATTTATATAAGTAAAAATTAACTATAATGATCAACTAATAAATTTATTAGACCTTTCAAATAATTCAAATAAAAATAGGAAAAACTAAGGTAAAGTTCATTAGGTGCTTGCTATCAAGTTCACCAATCATAAATTGTATTTTTACTCTCTTTCTTCTTTGATTGGTTGTGTAATTTATTGCCTTTTATATTCTCTCTCTATAATGATTGGTTATACAAAAAAATTTTGCCACATGTGTAATTTTTATTAGAGAACTTGATAGCAAGCACCTAATAAACTTTACCTTAGTTTAGTCCATAAAAATATCCCGTGCAAAGCACGGGTCGCAATCTAGTTATGTTCTAAAATTTAGTGCAACGAAACTTAATTTTAATTTTGATATGGTAAACTGTAAACTATAAAATTTATAATATTGTAATAAATGTATGTATGTTATTGAATTTTGAGTTATAAGTTAAAAGTATTTCTTTAATAATTAAAAGTATGATATAAAGATATATTTTCTATATTCTTGCATATTACATTTCATCGGTTGTTATAAATTTTGTAAGTTAAATTAAATTTTAAAGTTAAAATATTTTTTTCAACTAAAAGTAAAAGTATGATATAAGAATACCTTTTTTAATGTTAAATAATATAAATTAGAATAATTTTGAATATTATTTTATTGAATGATAAGTTGTCATTTTTTAATTAAAAAAATGTTAAGAGCATATTTGTACAATTATTAAACATTTCCAAAAATATGAAACTTGAACCAATCACGCGATTGTAACATTCCTCATAATGTTTTATGCAATCCAAACATATTTTATGATATTATTAGAAATTCAAATCTATTCATGTGCCAAATACTTGTAAGTTATATCTAAAAGATAAAAACTTTTTTGTGTCTATCTTTTACATTTTGGTGAAATTGTAGCAAAATCTGCTTAGTATAAAGAGAAATAGCAAGAAAAATATGATAGTGAATGAAAAAGATTGGAGTTGAACTAAATTAATTATATATATATATATATATATATATATATATATATATATATATATATATGCATAATGCAATGGGCCAATGCCATTGTTTATAAACCTTAAATTTTATAGGCTTTGTTTTCCGATGCTCTAGAGCAGCAATAATAGAAAGATGAAGATGAATGCAAATAAAATAAAAAATGTTGCAGTTAAAATTTTGTTCATAATTTTAAAAAAAAATTATTTATGAAAAATATTTTTTTTATTTATAAATAAAGATTAAATATAATTATTAATTAATATATTATCTAAACTTTTAATATAATTTGAATAAGAATATCCCGTGCAAAGCACGGGTTGCAAGCTAGTTATATTATATAAAACAACAACCAGCCCATGCCACGTGTCGATCTACTAGCATGCCTCTTTTTATATATATTTTTTATCTAATAAATTGTAAATATTTACACTTTCCTTCATACTTTTTTTTCGTAAATCGTGCTCAAATTTATCACCAGAAGATGAGAAGAACCACATCATGCCACACATGTCCATTTTGTTTGCATACCTCTTTTCATGATTTTTTTTGTCTTTTACTTAATAAATTATTAATATTTACGCATTTCTTTTTTGATAAGCTGTGTTACAACTCCAATTTTATCACAATATGACACATTATTCATTATAATGTAGTATTTAAGGTGTGTATGTTAGGTAGAAAGAGAATGAAAATGAGTTTATTGTGTTTGGTAGTAAATTTTGAGAATGAAAATAAAAATGAAAATAACAAAAATTACCACTTTACCTCTTATATTAAAATATTTAAAAAAAGTTATGGTTTGTGTCAAATTCAACATTTTTTTATTAAATATATATTTTTTTTGTAATGTGATAAAATTATATTTTTATTATTATTTTACCCATTTTTATTTCATTCACATCACAGCACATCATATTGACATGATATTTTCATTCCCTCAAACATTCTCATTCTCATTTCCTCACTCATTCTACCTATCAAACACACCCGTAGACCAATACATTTTTTACTAGCCCCCATAATAATATACGCGAAGTACATGATAACAAAAATTATTGACCCTCTTAGATAAAAAATTATGGCCCCTTTGTAGAAAAAAATATAAAGAAATACAAAAGTAAAAAAAAAATCATGCTTTACTACTTTTAAAGGAGTGATAGATTTTGAAACTATTGTACATTGGGAACATAAAAAATTAAGAGATAAAATTTTAATTTTTACTCTTTGCAGTAAATGAATAGAGAGTACTCAAGTGTAGTTTTAACTTATTTAATTATTATTTTAAATTATATATAATTTTTTAAGTATGACAAATTATTTTTATTTATCTTTATTATCAAATTGTCAATCAATTTTATTTTTTCAAATTTATTATTTGTAATTAATTTATGAATCAATGCATTGTATTTTAAAAAAAATACTATGATAAATATTAAATGATTTATGTAATATTCTATGAATAAAAATAATGATGCGCGTCGAATTTATGTAAATTTACATAAATAAAATTAATGGTGTGCGCCATACGGGCGGGCGTTATTAATTTATTTAATTTTAATGTAATATATATATATTATATATATATATATATACCTTTTATAAATAAATAATTATTTAAAAAAAAATATCATATACTATAATTTCTTTTATATATCTCGACTCCCTTGAAAAAAAAAAAATTTGTCTTCACCCCTGCATAAAGCCTTCCGAAGTAAAACTCAATTCTACAAGATAAATAGATACAAATATACATGTCATTGTGTTATATTAATTATAAATAAATAGTATTTTTTATTCTTAATATATTTTGATGAAAATGACTTTGGTTCTGGTTACGAACACAATACACAAGCATAAATAGATACAAATGTATTAGTGTTTTCAACCATCTAAATGATTTTAAACTTATTTATATTTATAATAGATTGCTTTTTTATCTTTATCATGATATTGGAGATGTTACAAGTGTGTATTTTTTGTGGTGCGATGGAAGAGAAAAACAAAGAGATTATTCATGGTAAAAAACTTAGGTCAAATTCCTTTTGTTCTTGCTATCAAGTTTGACTAATCATATATTGCATTTACACTCTTTCTCTTTCATGATTGATCATATAAAATGTGATCTTCTATATTATCTCTTCATTGTAACTGGTCATTCAAACACTTTTTGCTACGTGTCAAATTTATATTGGAGAGATTGATAACAAGGATATAAAGAACTTGACCTAAGTTTTTTCTTCTTCATCTCCAAAGTTTTCTGAGTTCTTTTCAAAGAAATGTTCAATTGCCTCCCTTAAACAAATCCCTTATATTTAAGACAATTTATATTTTATGTGAATCTTCAATTAAATATTTGTAAAGAATTTTAAAAAATTTAATTATATATTAGCATAATATTTTATATTTATATAAATAAAAATTAAATGTAATTATTAATTAATAAATTTTTAAACCTTTAAAATAATTTGAATAAATTCATTCCCATCTTTATTCCTTATTACCGAAGCTGCAGTTTCGGGACGGTGACTTGTGACTTGTGACTTGCCGCACCCACATGTGGTACCATCCCGATCACGGTATTTTAGTAAGAATGAGAACTGGTGAGGGGCATTTCTGGAAACTCAAATATATTCCTTCTCTCGTTTGACTAAATGCAGAGATAAATAAACAAGTTAAATATTAATTAATGTCTTAATGACACAAACGGAAATTGAGCTTCCACTGCTAGAGATTGATATAGAGAGAGCCATCATTAGGGCTCAAGTAGAAAGAAGAAGTAGCTTCAGTCTGAAAGAAACGTAAGAGGAGAAAGAAAGTGGGAGAAAAAAAATTTAAGTTAAAATTTTTATTTTTATTTTTTGTCTTTTGTATAAGCTTCGTTTCGGAGCTGTATAAATGGAGGGTTCTTCTTCTTGTTCTTATTCTTCTTCTTCCTCGGAGAGCCTCTTGGAAATTTCTAGCGGCAGCTGCGATTTGAAACAATGAGAAGAAGAAGAAATTGTTCTTTCATCAGGTAGCTTGATTCATTTTCTTACTCTGTTTTTTTTTTCTTCTTTTTCTTGCGATCTTTTTTGATGTTTTCATATTCACGCCCTTTGCTTCAATGTGAAGTTCAACTGATATCCAAGTCTATGCTGTTTTTGATGGTTGGACTCGGAACCCTAGATTGGGAAACTTGGATTTAGGAATTAAGATGGAGTTCAAGCGGTGGTGTTTCTTGATGACTCCAGATGACTGAATCTGCTAATTCAAATATTTATGTAGTTGGTGGTGCTAGGTATTGTTGCTTTGCTATTAGGATAATGAATATGCCTCCTTTTGTGGGGTTTCGAAATGGTTTTGACTTCGCTGCTACGAGAAAGTTTTCATTTAAGAAGAAAAATAGGGTTTCTAGCATTGGTGATCATCAAGCAGCTCATCATGTTTAGTACTTAATTGCTTTACTATTGACGGATCTAAAGTCAGAGTCAATTTTTTTTTTTTTTTTAAAAAGCACTACATCAAATGCTAATGGAATATTGATATTGAACTTACAAGTTTCAAGATTTATACTTGGAGAACCAGATGTATGTAACTTATTTTAAAACTTACTCTTCTCAGATTTTTTCTCAGACATTCTTCAGCTGCATCTCTCAAGAATTTATAAAAATATGTTCCTTTGGTCTTTGAAGTTGTATGTTTGTCTCGAATTTAAGAGGGTCCACTCTGTTTGCTTTGTTTTCATTTAACCTATAATTGGTGCTGCCAAAATTCTCAGCTTCTACCTGGCATAACTTGAGTATACTCCTTAGTCATGACTCAAAATCTGACAAGATAATCTATATTATGGTTTAAAGAAGAAAGATTAATATTGTTTTGCTGCGTTTTTTAGTTTTATAAGAGAAAAGAAGTGGAAGAAGATTGGACAGAGAGAAGAAAGAAATATAAACGATATGATTTCTTGTTCCTTGTGTGGTTCTATGATTTCAGATTTCCATACAACCATAGAAATGTGCAAAGACAGAACATGTTGGCGTCGCTTGATCCATATAGCCGACCCCACCTAATGGGGAAAGGCTTTGTTTGTTGTTTTTTCTCCATGATTAAACTCTTTACATTTCATTAAAAACCTAAATATTTCTACAATGAAAAATAACACTACGTGTTCCCAAAACACTTTTTAATGGTACAGTAGATGAGAAAATTTAGAATTGTTTCTGATTACTGATTATCAATGAACGCAGAATAACATCATGATTTGTTCTTTCTGTAGTTTAACATTCATCTTTGTCTGCAGATAATTTATTAGTTTCCATCTAGAGAAACATCAATTGCATGCTAATTTGTTATTTGCTTCTTGTCTTAAATCCCTTATGTTCGCAGGGCAATTGCTTCAAAGTTAAGTAGCGCTCTGGAAGAAAAAACAGTAGGTGTTGACAGTTTCTGATATCGCTGATGCCTTTTTGCATTTCTTTATGGTGATTGAAACTGCTCAGTTACTAAAGGTCTAGAACTTCATTTTGGTTCATTGACTTCATTCTCTTCAAAAGCTCTTCTTTGGTTTGAAAATAAAAATATGGTCTGATGGAACAGTCCAGAGTCTTCCATCAGCTTCAATGCAATACCATGGAACCTAGAAATGAGGAATTGCAACCTGCACCACATCTAGTAACGCAGGGTCATCTGGATGCCATGAATGTTAGTAGAAGGTCATCTGACCTGAATACATCAGATGTTAAACCTGTACTTAATTACTCCATACAGACTGGTGAGGAATTTGCTTTTGAATTTATGCGAGATAGGGTGAATCTCAGGAACCCTGTATTTTCAAATGCTGGTGATCCCAATGGTACAACTGGTTATATAAAACTGAAAGACATTCTTGGAATCAGTCATGCAGGATCTGAAAGTGGATCAGATATTTCTATGCTCTCAATGGTTGAAAAACGTCCTAAAGAGTTTGACAAAATGAACACATCACTACATGGAGACAGAAGCAATTATGGGTCAGTTCGATCAATACCAAGAACCTCATTTAATCAGGACAATGGCCGATTTGTGCATGGGTATGCCACTTCGGGTGGTTCTGATAGCTCATCAATGACAATGAAGGTTCTTTTCAGCTTTGGTGGTAGAATATTACCACGGCCTAGTGATGGAAAGCTAAGGTATGTTGGAGGTGAAACACGCATGATCCGTATAAGAAAGGACATATCATGGCAGGAGCTCATGCATAAGGCATTGTTGATCTATAATCAGGTTCATATACTTAAGTATCAGCTTCCTGGGGAAGAGCTTGATGCTTTGGTATCAGTGTCATCTGATGAGGATTTACAGAATATGATGGAGGAATGTAATCATCTGGACAATAGAGAAGGATCGCAAAAGCTTAGGATGTTTTTGTTCTCAATGAGTGACTTGGAGGATGCTCAGTTTGGTCTCAATAGCATGGGTGATGATTCTGAGATCCAATTTGTTGTTGCTGTCAATGGTATGGACTTGGGATCAAGAAACAACTCAACCCCTCTTGGTGTGAACTCTTCAGCAAATAATTTGCATGAATTGGACAGGCAAAATATTGAGAGAGAGACTGGTAGAGTTGCTGTAGAATCCATTGGTATCAACAGTGCTCCATTGACTGGAAAAATTGACTCATTACTTAATCAATCTTCGCAACCAATGCTGCCAACTTCCTCAAATGCTTATGAAACCTATCCACTGTTTTATGGTGATCAGATGGTGCGCCTTGGGGAAACCATTAGTCAAAACCCCATTCACCAAGGCTTTAATCCTTCTCAGAACCCTGCTCTTAGAGAGGCTCCTGTTACTGTTCCTCCTCTTGGGATGATTAATCAACCAGGAATTTTAAATGATGGCCATTTACCTAGTGGATTACAAGTACAGAATTCTGAAATACCAGCAGTGCAGGTGACAAAAAAGGGTGATAGTTCAGTTCAACTAGCAAGTGAGCCCGGGAAAGTTTTAGCCTCGGAAACACCATCTCCTGTTCCTTCACAGCCATTTGATGGTAACATGAAAAATAATTTTCCTGAAGCAACAGTAGCAGTTACTTTACAGGAGGGGCATTTACTTACGTCGCCTCCAACCAAAAAAGACCAGAACCAGGATTATGACGAGGCCTCTTCTACATCTAGCAGTGCATTTGGTCCTGCTTATGCGGATTCCCAGTCCAATCCATATGATCTGAGTTGTCTTCATCCTCCTCCAATTCCAAAGAGAGTTTACTATTCAGAAAGAACACCCAGGGAGCAAGTAGAGCTGTTGAATCGTTCCTCAAAGTCAGATGATACACAAGGTTCTCAGTTTCTTGTGTCAGATTTACTTTCTGATATTGACCCGCAGGGCTCAGTTACAAAATCTGGTGACAACTTTCATGATGGAAATATGTCAAATCCAACTGAGGAATTGAAAACTGCAGAAAAGTCCTTGCATGCCGATGGCCGCACCATTGGTAATGGATTTTCCAGACCACAAATGTATGTTCCTGATGCAAGCAGTCAGATGAAATTTAAGCTAGCAGAACATGTGGATCCTGAATTGAAGCAGGTATTACCAAACAATGAAGGAAGTAAAGATATGATAAATGAGGATCAAGTTAATAGGTTGGAAACTGAAAGTTATTGTAAAGATAACCATAACAAGCCTTTGCTTGATGAAAACAAGAATAGTAAACTAGACCTTCCTTCTTTGCACCAGGTTCCTTCTGTTAAGCACCATGATGATCCAGTAGCTAATCTTCCAGAGATTAATTGGGGTGAACCCTCTGGGAAGGAATCCAATGATGACAGTGTGGCGGAAGCACTACCTGTTTCTCTAATTGGAAACACAACCAAAGATGTTCCTCAAGATTTTCCTTCAAATGCTGTTGCTAAACAAGCACAAGGTGATATTCTTATTGATATAGATGATCGATTTCCCCGTGAATTGCTTTCTGATATGTACTCTAAAGCAAAACTTGCAGAAGATTCCTCCAATTTACTTCCACTAACCAAGGACGGAGTGGGTGTAAGCATAAACATGGAAAATCATGAGCCAAAAAGTTGGTCATATTTTCAGAAATTGGCACAAGAAGGGCTTGATAATGTCTCTCTTATTGACCGGGATCATTTTGGTTTTTCACCTGCACTAGGAAATGAAGCTGGGGACAACAAAATTCAACTGGTTACACCTGATGGAGTTTCTGTAGATCATGTGGATCCCCATCCCAACTTTGGTGAAGAAAATCAGAAAGACTTGCATGGAATGATTGGAACAGAAACTGCCATGCTGCAGCCAAATTATGGTGATACTCATTCCCAGGTGAAGGACACTGAAAGCATGCAGTTTGATGCTATGATGGGAAATATTAGAGCTCATGAATCAGAGTATGAGGTATTCTTTTGATGACTTTTTGGTTTTGGAACCTGTATAAATCTGCTTTTCTTACAAATTTTTTATGGCTTTAATTTAGGATGTGAAGTTTGAAACAAGAAACAGTGGTCTGCCTCCGCTTGATCCTTCTTTAGGAGAATTTGATATCAGTACCTTGCAGGTACAATGTTTGTATGTGCAATGTTTCTTTGTTCTGATTTCGTGTTTTGTTTTTGTTTTTTGATGAAGTGTGCGTGTACTTATTGGATTGCAAAAATATTTTCTCCTCTTTTGCACCCTCAAGTGATGAAATGTAGGTCCACCATTGCACAATAGACATGCTGGATGAAGTTTTAGTTGATATAATAGGATATATATAGTTTCCTTGCTCTGGATGGAAACTATATTGTGGAACGGAGAAGCCTGGAGCAGTGTTAGGTGCTCTATATGGGAAAATACTTTGGTTTGATAGTTTCCATGCACACCTTTGGGGATTACTTGCATGATAAATGAAGGGACAATTTGTGATTGTGGAAACTAAAGAAAGAGAGAATACTTTGATGATAGATCAATCCATCGTGCACTAATCATTAAATCTGAATATCTCTAGAAATTGTTTGTTCTCTATGGTTTTATTTTCTTTGAAGTGAACAAGGGTGACTTGGTATTTGTATCCAAATAAATTGTCAATTTAAATTCTTCCTGCTTTCGCTCCTATAAAGCACATCCTATATTTATTTTATAACTATTTCAAGTCCTCTGATAATTTTTCAGAAGAGCTGTTTTCAAATATGCATTGGTGAGCTATTTTTATATTGTTTTTGTCATAACGTATATGAGGAAACAAATTGTGTTCAATATAGTCTTGAGACAGGCCTTGGGATTAAGTTTCAGTTTTGGTTTCTGTCAAAGTCCACTTTAACCCAAAAGCTTAAGCTTTTAAGTGAAGAGACATTAATAGTATTATTATTATCTTGAATACGCCCCCTCAAATGAAAGCCCCTTCAGCTTGGAGTGTAGATTTAGCGTGATTCACCATAACTATTCTGAAATTTAATTCAAATAGGAAATGGGGGGCCGCAAGGATGAAACTCTAGACCACTTGGTTATAGACTCTAATACGATGTCAAAGAACACTTAAGCTTAAGATGTTAAGTGATGGCCAATAAGTAGTTTTATTATAATCACTGACAATTTCAATACAATACAAGCTATTTGTGGGTTTGTATGGTGTCTATATTGCGAAACCTTTGGTCCCCCAGAAGTTAAAGTTTTGAAATTGTTTCTTTGACATTTTTATGGTGTATATTATCAATGTTTTGTAGACAACAATTCAATTAAATTACTCTTCTATCATTTGATCATGTTCAGGCTTTGCATATGGAATCATTTTATTGCTTGAATGCTGGAGGGAGAATTCATAATGTATTTTTTGAAAAGTCTTCAGTTCATTTAATTTTATACCATGGTGGAATTTGCAGGTCATAAAGAATGAAGATCTTGAAGAGTTGAGGGAACTGGGTTCTGGTACCTTTGGTACTGTGTATCATGGAAAATGGCGCGGAACAGATGTTGCCATTAAAAGAATAAAGAAAAGCTGCTTCACCGGTCGATCATCTGAGCAAGAGAGACTGGTAACTAGTTATTTAATTCCTATCAGATGCCATGAACTTATTTCTTTTTTATTTTCTTTTGTCCTCCTGATTATGCCCTACCTGAAGCTCCCTGTCTCTGTCTCATAAACTATGTTCATTAGAAAAGCTTTAATAATAATATGATTGTATTTCCTTCTTTTTCTCAGACTGTGGAGTTCTGGCGGGAAGCTGACATACTCTCCAAGCTTCATCATCCAAATGTGGTAGCATTTTATGGTGTGGTCCAGGATGGACCAGGAGGAACTATGGCCACTGTTACTGAATTCATGGTGGATGGTTCTCTTAGGCATGTGTTACTTCGCAAGGATAGGTACAGCATTCCTACTAAGTGATTTGTTCTACCTATAAACTCATGCTAATTTGTTTTATTCAGATCATCACAAGCCTTATTACTGCCTTCTATTTGACGAAATGATAGTCATATGCTAATAACAACTCTGTGTCTACATTTGAAGGCATGGCATTTTCCTATTTGTTTAGGATAGTTTTCACATTAAGTAACTGCCTAAGTCATGGATACCATTTATATTAATCATGTCAAAGAGTGTTCAGGTGATAATTCAAAGTTACTAGACAATTTTGGCTTAAAGGATTTTGACATGATTTTGATTGCAGGTATCTTGATCGTCGGAAGAGGCTGATAATTGCGATGGATGCAGCTTTTGGAATGGAATATTTGCACTCCAAAAATATTGTGCATTTTGACTTAAAATGTGACAATTTGCTTGTGAATATGAAAGATCCTTTACGGCCAATATGCAAGGTATTATGCTGGGGTCATTATTTTATAATATCTGTGTGTTGGGAAGACTAAGAAATTTGCTTTCTCAGGTTGGGGATTTCGGCTTGTCAAAAATCAAAAGAAACACCTTGGTCTCTGGTGGTGTGCGGGGGACTTTACCTTGGATGGCACCAGAGCTGCTAAATGGCAGCAGCAACAAGGTCTCAGAAAAGGTAAAATATTAATCTGTTTCTTTTGCAATGTGTTTCTACAATCTCATCGCAAATAATATAAATTGAGAAGTTATGTCATTCATTGATCTCTCATAGATGATGTAGTCTTCATCTCACATGATGAAAGTCTCTTAGGTGTGTTTGGGAATGAAGAGAGGGAAGGAAAGGTTAAGCAATGATTTCTCTTCCCCTTGTTTGGATCCTACAAGATATCCTAATTTGAGATGATTAGAATTAACAAAGGAAGAAGATTATGAAGGGTTAATACAAAATCATCCAATTCCTTTCCCTCCAAAATTTTGAAACTCAAACAAGGGGAAGGTTTCAAAATTCTCTTCCCTTCCCCTCCCCTCCCCTCCATTCTCCTCAAATCCAAACATGCCCTTTAGTTCAAGCTCATTCTCCAATTTTTATTTAAGCATTTAACCAGATTCATATTGGTATTTTATTCTTCCATTACATTTGGAAATCTTATGTTTATAGTGTCATATCTTAATAATCATTGGATAAGAAACCCTGAAAGTGAAAGCTAATCCTGTCTCAGTATCTCTGTTTCTCTGTACCTTTTTGTGCTTGAAGTATAGATTGACGAAATTGCTTTTTGATCTGTAGGTTGATGTTTTCTCCTTTGGCATAGTATTATGGGAGATTCTAACGGGAGAGGAGCCATACGCCAATATGCACTATGGTGCAATCATAGGTTCGCTCACTCTCTACGCTCTTCTTTATGTTATCTGCGGTTAAGCCTCAACTTAATCGTTGTTTTGCATCCTTTTGAATTGTGTTTCTACGTCTGTGTCAAAGTAACAATATATTAGCTGGTATGATCTTGTTTTTCCCTCCTTATATCAAATGTGATTGACACTGTCACCAATTTCATTGGTAAGAGTCAAATTAGAAGAGAAGGAAAGGTGAAAAAAGTCTAGGCTTTACGCACCAACACTTTAGGCATGAAACCTAGTAGTTGCTTTTAAGTTTCTACTTATGCAATGGGACTTGTATGCCAAAGTCTTGACATCATATAAATCTTTGAGTACATTACCGTTTTGATCCTCGAAAGATTCCATTTGTCTCAATTTAGTCCATGAAAGATTTTATTTGTCTCAATTTACTTGAACCATGAAAATATCAAATTGTCTCTGAAAGATAGATATCTTATCTCGTAGTTTTGTCCCTGCTAGAAAAGGCAAAAATATGAAAAAATGCAGGGACGAAATTGTGACACAAGGCATCTTTCAAGGACTAATTTGATATTTTCATGATTGAATTATTAGATTGAGACAAATGAAATCTTTTAGGATTAAATCAGAAACTTGAATCTTTTGAACAGAGCTATACATAATGCTTAACATCTAAAGGACAAACAAAAGATGCCCACAAAATGAAACCTATGCCACACCGGCACACCCAACCTGGGGAGGGCAATCACAATGTTCGCTCTGTGTCTGGGTCCGGGTGAGGTGTGACAAACGGCACATACATCAAAAGAAGATGGATTATTACGAGAGTGTTAAACTTGTCTCTCTCTTCATGCAGGTGGGATAGTAAATAACACATTAAGGCCAACAATCCCAAGTCATTGTGATTCAGAATGGAGAACATTAATGGAGCAATGTTGGGCACCTAATCCTGCAGTAAGGCCATCGTTCACTGAAATTGCTAGTCGCCTGCGTGTAATGTCTGCAGCAGCTAGCCAATCCAAAACACAAGGTCACAAGGCATCAAAATGATTTTAAAGGGGATGGATACTTATGCTGTTTTTCCTCCTTTTTTTATACAAAATGATCATTCATACTCACATATTTATTCATTGAATGATACTCCAAGGAAGCATATGATACCCAGGAGTGGTGGTGACTGGTGAGAATTATGAAGGTTGTCTATTTATTTTGTTCTAATACCACATACTGAGCAAATTTTTTGTTGTATATGTACTAGTGCAAAATAACCTTTTTGGTTTCTTTTGTGTCTCCCTAGTGCAATACTAGTTATTTTGTTTTTCCAGAAATGATCTATTAAGTGTTATTACTATTACCCCTGTTTTCTTTCCCAACTTAAAATTGAACGGAAAAGATGAAAGACATTTAGGAATAGGTAAAGGAAGTAAGGCCCGGATTGATTTTAAAGGAACGGGAATGAGAGATGAGAATAGGAATGGAATGATACGACATAAAGATAAGATTGAAGTTATTGAAGTTAGAAATAGAGGTAAATTATTTTTTTTTCCTTGAATTGTTGGTTAAATTATTGTTTAATTCTTAAAATATATTATTTAATCTTCGAATTTGTAATCATGTTAACTATTAGTCTCATATGGACGTAATTTGTTTGATAATCTAGTGATGTGGCCATTAATGGTTTATGTGGCGTCGTTAATGACGACGATGCGAGTCGTTGCTGACGTAAGACAGAATTTTGTCATGAGAAAAAGACATGATGTGGTCGTCATAGCAGTATATCTAGCGAAGCTTGGCTTTGGGAACGCGAGGAGAGGAGTCTAGTCACGTCAGCCATTAACGGTCATGTCACTCGATTATCTAACGAGTAACGGTTAGAGGATTTAAAAGTTGATAGAGTTGCAAATTAGGGAACTAAATAGTATTTTTTTTCCATAATTCGGGGACTAATAGTAGTTTGACCAATTATTTGGAGATTAAAAAGTACTTTGTCTTAGAAATAAGAATTTGAATGGGATATAATGATGATTTTATTCCTATAATTAAATTTGGTGTTGATGATGGTGATGGTGGCATTGACGACGACGATGGTGGTGTGGTTGGGCGATAATGGGGAAGACAGCAGAGGCAATGGTAGTGGTGATTGGGGTGGCAGCGATAATGATGGGTGGTGGTGGGTGGTGTTGTGCATAGCGGCAACGATGGTGGGATTAAAGTGGTCTTTTTATCCCTATTCTCATGGATTGGGCCAAACCCTCTCTCACGGAGGTAATTCCAATCTTTCATCTCTATTTTATTTTCTCTTTATCTTTTGAGATTTTACAAATCAAACGATACTTATATGGTGCTAGGATAAATAAGAAAGTTCAGGATTATTTTTGTTTTGAAATATATAATTCAATTTTTTTTTTGTTAGAAATAGAAATATAACTTCAAACTTTTTTATAGCTAAAAAAATCGTTTATGCTATTAGAATTTATTTTTTCTGCCAAATACCCGTATGTTTTTCCTAGAAAAACTTGTGAGTAAAAAAATAATAATAAAAAGTAAAAACTAATCTTTCTCCATAACCATAAATGGCAAAACAGGCTCTTAATCACAACGTTCATAACTCCTAAGTAATGTTTTAGATATTGTTTCAAATTGAGTGAATTAATGAGTTAATTTTTTTTTTCTTTTCAAAATAGAGTATTCTTAGGGGAGGTCAAGCTTATGTTTGAGTAACCAATAGTTGGTATGAGACGGTTATTGGGAATTTCACAATAGAATTATAATTAACTTGTGTTTTTGAAAACTCTGTTTTGGTTGCGAATTCTAAGTTGGTGAACTCTGACTACAACAAAATAACTGATTAGCCACGAAAATATCTGTGGCTAAAATGTGAAAATTCGTGGCTACGGAATAGTCTGTGGCTAAATTAATTTAGCCACGAATTCTGATGCTAATATTTTTGTGACTAATTTGCTGTTTTGTTGTAGTGTCTCCTATGGCCAATTAGAGAGTCATGTAGTTAAGGTTAGGTATAATTATGTCATGAGTTGAATCACCATAATGAATATACTTGTGAATAGTGTATTGAGAATATGATTCACGGAAGGGCGTGGTGATTCCACAGCTTCATGACTTGATGAGGGGGCGATAGGGAGGATATTGCCATAATAATGGCAGTGAATCCTTACACTCACAAGACGAGGCGAGTGTGATCTACTGAAGGGTAGTGATCTCGTGAGATGAACCAATAAGAGATGTGAGTTAAACATCCTAGTTTGATAGAAGATCATCGGTTATAATGATAATGACTGTAGTACTCGGATCCGCTGAGGCCTGAGGGACACCTTATATAGTATATGACGTGTGGCTAGATACCACCAAGTGAGGTATTTCATGTTCGCTGAGTGGCACTCCCAATTACTTTTATTCTCATATGATTTTTGACATGTTGCATTGCCATACTTTTAAGGGATCAGGCACAATGGCTTTTACTACTTAACCCAAACAACCCTTAAAGATAGGATTATCCATTAGGGCTTTTACCACCTAACCCAAGAAACCTTAGCCGAAGGATCAGCATAAGTGCTTTTACAACCACTCCGTGAATTACAACACTCCTAAAACTAAAACCTGACCAGTAGTCCACCGATCAATTAACCTCCTTGTCCTAGGTTCCTACCCGGACTATAGACAAAAAGGGAAGGGATTAAGAAGTGAAATAAAAGGGATACAAACTCCAACTTCTCACTAAGAGACAAATAACTCAGATGAATGCTTAAAGGCTGAATCACACTCTCTTGGAACACTTAGGCTTGTAGATCAATCTCTTGAAGTGCAAATGTCCAAGTCTTGAGTTTATATAGGCTTGAAGCTTTTTGAACGTTGGAAGGCTCTTCAATGCAGCAAATCATCTTCATTTAAGTTGGTCTTTAATCCCTTCTTCAATGCTATCTTGATTGACAAAGATTTCTTTCATTTTGGTTCGGGTCAATTCTTGATAGCTTACTGGCAGCTCTCAATATGGAAAGTAGGTTAATGGTGAATCAGTTTGCTTAATATCCACTTTCCTAAAATCAAGCTAATTTCCTTTCTCAAATTTGTCAGTAATAAATACGTTTAAGGACAATGTATATTCAAATAAAATATTCCTTAAAGTCCTAGAATCTGAAAATGATCATTCATTAATTGCATTTTGATTTCTTTCATAGATTATTTGGTCAATGATACATTGTTCAATAAGCTTTTAATACAATATCAGCTTAATGGCCAAATCTTTTCTTTCCCACTATCATAACAAATCAACTCAAGATCTTTATTCATGAATTGATTGACAAAATATTTAAGTCAACACTTAATCAATTAATGTAAGATCTAAATAATAAAATCGTATTTTTGAGAAAAACATTATCAAAATAAATTAATTTAATCATGGACAAATATTGTCCCAAGAGATAATACCTTTCATTGTTGCCATCATCTTCATGATTCGCTGCATCACTTCGTCGCCAAGAACTCTCGCCTCATCGGTATGTTGAGTTTCCATCGCTCAGCTTTCCCTTTAATTTGTGTGTCCCAAGGGTATGTTTTTTACGCAAAAACGGAAACGGAAAAGGAAAGGGAATGTATTTATTGTGTTTGTTAATAAAAGTTGAAAATGAAAGTAGAATGGGAATGTATTAAAATTACCACTTTACCCCTTATATTAAAATAATAAAAAGAAAAGAAAACCTATGGTACACAAGAGAAGTCCCATGTACCAACTGGGGATTTTCCCGGAGGAAGTGAAACCAAGTCCCATGTACCATTAGAATGTAAGGCAGTCATCTCATCAAGCATGACTTGCCTCCAACCCGGATGTTCAAGAGCTTCATATGTAGTCTTGGGGATAGAAACAGAATCCAAAGAAGACACAAATGCATAATATGGAGTAGATAAACGATGATAGCTCAAGAAATTATAAACAGGGTGAGGATTACGAGTGGAACGAGTACCTTTATGAATGGCAATCGGAGGACTAGCAGGTGGCGGTTGGACCGGAGCAGCGGGTGATTCAGACGAAGGCAGTGAGTCAGGAAGAGTAGCTGTGGGCTCAGGACGAGGACGACGATGATATGTCAGGAGAGGAGGACTAGGTGTGTCTTGGGGTGAGGCCTCTGGAAGAGGAAGAGAAGGAAGAGGAAGAACTTCAATTACAGAGGGACTTGTAGGTGTAGAAGATACAAAGAACGGGGAGGACTCAAAGAAGGTCACATCAGGAGAGGTGAAACAACGTCGAGTGGATGGACAATAACATCGGTAGCCCTTTTGGAGTTGGGCGTATCCGAGAAAAACACACTTGACGGATTTTACTGCAAGCTTATCTTTTCCTGGGGTCAAATCATGCACAAAGCAAACACAACCAAAAACACGAGGAGGAAGATGATAAAGAGGGTCGTTGGGAAACAACAAAGTATGGGGGATTTGATCATTCAACACAATAGAAGGCATGCGATTAATCAGAGAACATGCAGTGAGAACAACATCACTCCAAAAACTAAGAGGAACATTATGATGAATAAGCAAAGTGCGAGCAGTTTCAATAAGATGGCGATTCTTACGTTCAGCTATCCCATTTTGTTGTGGGGTATGAGGACAACTTGTTTGATGTAAAATTCCTTGAGTGGCCATAAATGTTTGAAAGGGTGTAGACAAATATTCTTTAGCATTGTCAGAACGCAAAATAGAGACAGAGGTATTAAACTGAGTTTTTATTTCAGCACAAAAATTTTGGAAAATGTTAAATACCTCATAACGATTTTTCATCAAATACACCCAAGTACAACGAGAATAGTCATCAATAAAAGTTACAAAATATTGAAAGCCAAACGTAGAAGATACGCGACTAGGACCCCAAACATCAGAGTGAACAAGTTGAAAAGGAGATGAAGATTGACTATTAAGACTAGTAGGAAAAGAGCTACGCGTGTGTTTACCTAATTAGCACGACTCACAAGGGAGGGCAGACAAAGTAGAAAGAGAGGTATCCATTTTGCGAAGTTTTGAAAGGGTTGGATGCCCCAAACGATTATGGATAATAGATGGAGAACAACTGGATGTGCACGCAACTGGGGATATAGGAGGTGAAAGGTGGTATAAGCCGTGTGACTCTCGTCCTATGCCAATCGTCTGCCCTGTACTCCGATCCTGAATAGAAACACATTGATTAGCAAAGGTGATGGAGTAATTGTGAGATTTAGTCAATTTACTAACCGAAATAAGGTTGAAAGGAGATTCAGGGACATAAAGAACAGAATCAACAAATAGGGACGGAAGAATTTGTGCTTTACCAATTCCAATAGCAGCAGTTTTAGAGCCATTGGCCAGAGTTACAGATGGAAGTAAAGATGAACTAGAAAGATGGGTAAAAAGATTTTTAGTACCAGAGATGTGTTCAGAAGCACCTGAGTCAAGAACCCAAGGTCCAATATCTGGAGAACGAGCAAAGCAAGTAGTAACATTGCCAATTTGGGCAACCGTGGCAACCACAGAGAACTCAGAAGTAGGAGCTATGGCCATGACAGTATACTGACTTGGGATGTTCAAGACAGACACACAGTAAGTGTTTAAGCCAGTATGAGAAGCTGAGAAAGAAGCAAGCCTTTCTTGACAACAACCGGAAGTGTGATGAAACGGCAAACCAACCCCGGAATAGGGACCAGAACACGCCGAGAAGCACAACGGTGCAGAGAACGGCGGAAAAAGCTGCCGGAAAAAGGGCTCACGCGCCGGCGCGTGGCAGCTCCGGCGAACGGGCGGACGGCGCGTGTGGCGGAGAAAGGCGACGGGATTCTAGGGTTTGGCCGGTCGGAAGCTTCTGAGTACGGTGGTCCGGCGCGTGCTCCAAGAAAACGCCGGGAAACCGTCAGATCGGAGCTGGCCGAGAGGAACAGTGGAGGAAGAGGTGTTTTAGGGTTCAGGCTGGAAAGAGAGCACAACCGTGAATGCTATTCAGGACCGACCAGGCTCTGGTACCATGTGAAGTGAAAGAATATATGTGTGTATTATTATGAGAATACCATAGGTATTTATACAAGAGAAGAAAACCTATTCTAGGAAGTAAGAATAAATACAATAAATACAATTGATTCCTAATTGATAGACTAAATCATATCCTAATGATTCTAATTGATTTACAACATAAATATAGAATATTCTCAACATGTATCAAATCAAAAGGTATAATAGATATTTTGTATTTTGTATTTTCTTTTTTTTAATTATACACACTTTTCAAGATGAAAATAAAAAGTAGGTAACATGTGGGGCATACATGTTTTTTTTTTCTTTTAGCTTTTCCATTGGCTAAAAAACACAACCTAAGGGTATGCTTGGTATAATGCATGGATGTAAAGTACTGTAGAATAAAGGAAAGTACTGTAGAGAAAAGTGGAGAGACATAGAGAGAAAAGTATGATAAAAAATATGTTTGATATGTATAAAATATGTAGTATTTTTGAAAATTGTGAAATACTATAATTTTACTGTGCACAATCCTTATCAAAGGAACCCTAAGATTGCCGTTGAACGGAAATGAGATTTGTGCGCCGAAACGACTAATGCTTATTTCCTAATAGCACACATAAATAAGAGAGAGAAAATAGGTGATCTGCATATGATAAAAGGGATTGAAAGATCAAGATTACTTTCCCACTAATTGCTCTCTTTTTTTCTTCTTTAACTTCTCACCTCACTTTTGTTCACCATCTAAAAAAGTGATTTTTAGTTACCAAAAAAAAAGTGATTTTTTAATTAAGCCAAACAATTTACAACAAGAGTTGACTCAGAGAGAAGTCAAGCTCTTTAGCCTTTCCCCTTTAACTCCAAGATATGTATCAAGGACAAAAATATATCTATATATCTATATCTATATCTATATATATATATGACTTTGGAGTTTTTGGTGTCACACAAGCAAAGTGTGACACCAAAAAAATAACTTTCCCCTCAACTTCCCAATAAATAACAAAGTATGATAGGTGGTTACTAAAAAAAATAGAGAAGTGCATAACTTCTCATTTTTTAATTTTTTAATTTTAAATTAAGATAAAAATTCTATTTAAAAATTTAAAAATATTTAATTTTTAATGATTTTAAAATATAATAACTATTTTATATTATTTTTTTAAAAAAATTAAGAATAAATTACATGTATGCAGGTAGGTGCATGCAAAACCTCTAGTATATTAATATGGCTGTGGGGTCTTCTGTCAACGGTTTCCTAAAATAATCAATTAGTTAATTAAAAACAAAAATAAAAATAAAAATATGATGTGAGAAGATCATGGGTGAGAGAAAATAAGAATATTATATATTAATATGGCTGTGGGGTCTTCCTGTCAACGGTCTCCTAAAATAATCAATTAGTTAATTAAAAATAAAAATAAAAATATGATGTGAGAAGATCATGGGTGAGAGAAAATAAGAATAGTGATAACATCCAAGATTCTATTTATTATTTTAAATATAATAATTATTTTATTTTATATTTTAAAATTTTGAAATCATTTAATATTTAAATTTTTATTAATTTAAAGTATAATAATCATAATTTTATAATATATTTTTAAAAAAATTTTAAAAATAAATTACATGCACGGTACGTGCATGCGAAGTCTCTAGTATATATATATGGCTTTGGATCCTTTTGGTCATTGGGGTCACAAAATAAATATTTTTATAATTAAAAAATACAAATAAATATACAATGAGAGGTAGTGGGAGAGAGAAAGCATATATAATGGGTAGTTATTAGAAAAGTAGACAAATAAGTAACTGTTCATTATTTAATTAATTATTTTAAATAATAATAATAATTTTAATCTAAAAATTATCAAATTAAATATCAAATTTAATTTGTTATTGCTTTAAAATATAATAATTATATTTTAAAAAATTAAGAATAAATTGCATGCACGTATACTAGAGGCTTCGCATGCACGTACGTGCATGCAATTTATTTTTAATTTTTTAAAATATAATTATTATATTTTAAAGCAATAATAAATTAAATTTGATATTTAATTTGATAATTTTTAGATTAAAATTATTATTATAATTTAAAATAATTAATTAAATAATGAAAAATTATTTATCTGTCCATTTTTCTAGTAACTACCCATTATATATACTTTCTCTCTCCCACTATCTCTCATTGTATATTTATATGTATTTTTTAATTATAGAAATATTTATTTTGTGACTCCAATGACCAGAAAGGTCCAAAGCCATGTATATATATATATATATATATATATATATATATATATATATATATATATATATATATAAATTAATACTACCAACGTGAACTCGAATTCGGAATTTCTTTGATCCTTATAGTATGACTTTCTTTATGTTAAATTCTTTCTATGCGTGTTAGTTTTTTTTTTTCCAAACCATCGTTATTTAAAAATTCATTAAATTATGTTTAATTTGATTCACATTACCTGAAGTTCCATTTTGAAGATAAAGTTTCTTTTAATTAAATTTTTGGCTAAAGTACTATTTTGGTTCTCAATGTTTGCATGAAGTTTAATGTTGGTCCTCAATGTTTTAAAAGTTTAATATTGGTCCTCAACATTTTTTTTGTCGATTTTGGTCCTTGAGCGTAACACCGTTAACTTTTTGCCGTTAAATGATGACGTGGTATGCTTATATGACACACTCTCTCTCCTACATGTCATATTTTAATGACGTGACATGACACATCACTGCCACGTCACCCCAGATGATGATGATAATGATGCTAATGAAAGAGAGAAGATGATGATTTGGCAATCTGAGGTGACGTGGCAATGATGCATCATACCACGTCATTAAAATATGACATGTAGGAGAGAGGGTGTGCCATATAAGTATGCCACGTCATCATTTAACGGAAAAAAGTTAACGGTGATATGCTCAAGGACCAAAATCGACAAAAAAAAAACTTTGAGGACCAACATTAAACTTTTGAAACATTAAGGACCAACATTAAACTTCATGCAAACATTGAGGACCAAAATAGACCTTTAGCCAAATGTTGTAAGAACCGAACCGGATAAAGACTCGGACAAGTGTTCGGTTCATGGTTTGATCGGTTTAACCGGTCGAACCGGATGACGCAATAAATAATAAATAATAAATATTCTTAATATATAAAATGACATCACTCAAATTTTAGGTTTCAATATACATAATTTTGAAGTTTTAAATTACATGACTTCTCAAAGTTTTAAGTTTTAAGACTTGTCGAGCTTTGAAAGAACTTAATCAAACCAAATATGAAATTATTGATAATCATGACTTTTAAATTTTAATTTTCAAGACTTTTCTAATTTTAATTTTTAAGATTTCTCTAATTTCTTTTTTTATGTTATTTTTCCTTTTTAAATTTTAATTTTTTAATTTTTTTTTTTTAAAAAAAATTGGACCGGTTGGACCACCGGTTGACCGGTCCAACTTCGGTTAAATCCGGTCCAACTGGAAAAACGGTTTTTTGGTCCAACCGACTCGCCTTTGTATTCGGTTGGCGGTTGAACCGGTCGGACCGTCCGGTCCGATTCTTACAACATTGCTTTACCCTAAATTTTTTCATACAAAAAGATTGAACCTAAATTATTTAACTCTATCACTTTGAACAACACCTTTTTAGATTCATGTTAATCGAGACTCAGAGAATAGTTCTCTCTCTCTCTCTAATCCCAATTTCTTTTAATACAATATTAATGAACATGGTATGTGGTGTGGGAAGAGGATCAAATCAACTACAAAATATGTATGAAGTGCATCATCCAGACTGTTAAATAAAAATTGAGATTCGTGTCCGCATTATAATAGTTTCATATAAAGATTTATGTTGTGCACTTTATCGACTGTACAGATCCAGATCCGTGTGGTGTGTAGAGAATATATCCTATTTTGTACCATATAAAAAAATAAAGAGAGAGTGACACATAAATAAATCCTACACATAAATAGAATCCACATATGTAACATCCATGTGCCACTCAGTCCACTCTAAAACATAGGTGTCTGCCGGTAAGAATAATAAAAAAGGAAAGGGCTAAATAGGCACTTGACTGTTGCTTGCCTTTTTGTTTACTACGCTTTGACTAATCGCTGAAAAGGATCTGATATTTTATCCAAAACCATACAATTTATAAACGGATCTTCCACGAATGATCCACAGTTTCATTCCTCGAAGAGAGAGAAAGAGCCGTCATTTTTCATCGGAAAGGATCGTTGAAGAAGCAGAGCAGAAGCTGAATCGGATTGGAAAATTTTTTAAACCAAAAAAACAGTTGGATTCTTTTGTGTTTCCCAGTTATTCATTCTTTCTTGCAGAAACTGCCACGCCATGGCTCTTCCTCTCAAACCCTCTTGAATCCACCTGAAGTTGAAAACAAATTGTAGAAATTAGGTATGTAATTGAAAATTTCAGTTTTAGATTCTTGATTTAATCTGTTTTTAAAAAAAATAAAAAAATTGTAATTAATAATTATCTTTGATATCTATGATCGATATCTATTCAATAATAGTAGATTTCTGCGATTATGGTGGTTGAACCTAAAATTCAGTTAATAATTTTAGGATTTTAAGCTCGATGGAGGGTAGAATGGAAGTGATCCTATTTATGTGGGGGGTTTTTTGGACTGATTTAGTTGATCCTCCATTTGGTCTTTCGTGCCCTTCGTTTTGTTAGTTTAGTCTTTTACATACCAATTAGATATCCAAGTCTTCAGTTTTAGAAATTCATATTTTCTCTTTGTTCTGCTTATAGTTATGATTACGTAGTTTATGAGTGGATTTATCACATAATCTTCCATGGACACTCACATCCGCCATGCAAAGAGAGTTCAAGTAGATACGCCAATTGCAGAATTTATTCAGCCGAGTCAATATCAGTATCACTATATTTGTTGTTGTTTCTTGAGATCTTACAATCCTTTTACAGCGTGTGCATATTAAATGCCTGGAAAGTTATCAAGTGGTTTATACATGATCACCATTATCTTTAGATTTGATATGTGTGGAGAACTAAATTTGGATGCTTCAACAATGTGGTTATCAACCTATAAAAATTAACTCATCTAAAATGTTGTCCAGAAACAAAGTTTATAAGACAATCAAATGGTCAAATTCGTTGATGGTATATGGTGCATTTGAATTTTTCTACTAGCCATACAAAGACCAGACTGATAGTGATATTAGTTTTTCAATTAATCTTATTGGGTATAATTCCTCTGGTGAATTTTAGTTATGTATCTGTGCAAGTAAATGTATGTTTCTATCTATTCGTCACATCTTCTGTGTTAAGCTGCCAACTTCTTCCTAAGAGTTTTTATGCATGCAGGATGACGTATTATGAAGGTAATTTGCTTGTTGAAAGAAGTCATAAGCCTTGAGAGTTCTGGAGGTTGCAGAAGCCTCTTCATTTTTCAATCATGGTGACCTAAACTAGAGAGTCAGTTCTGGCCAAAAAAAAATCTAGAGTCAGTGAAGCTTCTTTCTGACCCATTGAATATGTTCAAGGATTTCATACCTTTTGAGTTGTCAATATGTTGACGAGTTCTGCAAACTGAGATTGTAGTATCAGAATTCATTTTTCTTACACATTTAGTATGTATTCTCCCACTGACGTGGCATCTCCGTAATTCCCAGCATTTAATTTTACAAATGATGCTGTGACAAAAAACCAAGAATGCAGAATCAACATCAATACAAAACCATGGAACCTAGAAATGAGGAATTCAATCCTGCATCACAGTTGCTCATGCAGGACCATCTGGATCACATGCATATTAATGCAAGACCTCCTGATCGTAATATATCAGAAAATAAACCTGTACTTAATTACTCTATTCAGACTGGTGAGGAATTTGCACTTGAATTTATGCGAGATAGAGTGAATCTCAAGAAACCTGTCTTTCCAAATATTGTGGGTGATCCAAGTTTTGCTACAGGTTATAAGGAATTGCAAGGAATGTTAGGCATCAGTCATCCAGGATCTGAAAGTGGTTCAGATATTTCTCTACTCACAAAAGCTGATAAAGGTCCGAAAGAATTTGACCAAAGGAGCTCTTCTATGAACCAAGACCGAAGCAATTATGGGTCAGTTCAATCAATGCCTAGAAGTTTATCTAATCAGGACAATAATCGAGTCTTTCATGGTATTGCCTCTTCTGGAGCTTCTGATAGTTCATCAATAATGATGAAGGTTCTTTGCAGCTTTGGTGGTAAAATATTACCAAGGCCCAGGGATGGAAAACTTAGATATGTTGGGGGTGAAACACATATTGTTTGTATAAGAAAGGACATACGCTGGCAGGAGCTTCTGCAGAAAATGTCATCAATCTATAACGACGCTCATGTAATAAAGTATCAGCTCCCTGGGGAGGAACTTGATGCATTGGTTACAGTATCTTGTGATGAGGATCTGCGGAATATGTTGGAGGAATGCAATGATCTTGATAAAAGAGAAGGATCACAAAAGCTTAGGGTGTTCCTGTTTTCCATGAATGATTTGGATGATACAGAGTTTGGTCTGGGTAGTGCTGATGGTGATTCTGAAATCCAGTATGTAGTTGCTGTTAATGGCATGGACTTGGGATCAAGAAACCACTCATCTCTTCATGGTGCTAGCACTTTTGAAAATAATATACTTGAATTTGACGGTCTAAATACAAAGAATGAGGCTGAAAGAGTTCTGATGGGATCGATTGGTGTCACTAGTTCTTCTTTGACCGGCAATGTTAACCCATTAGTGACATCTCAGTCTTCACAATCAATGCTACCAACAGAATCCTATTCAATGTTTTATAATGATCAAATCATTCGCCATGGGGAAACTAGTCAATATCCAATGCACCATGGTCTTGAACCTTCTAGCAACTCCGCTTTCAGAGAGATTCCGGTTTCTTTGCCCACTCCTGGTCTTATTAATCAAGGAATGATGAATGAAGGGTATCCACCTAGTGACTTACCAGTACAAAATTCAGATATACCAGCAATTCAGGTTAAGATAAGGGGTGATAGTTTTGTTCAACAAGAAAGTGACCCGGGAAAAGGTTTCTCTTTGGAAACACCACATCCTGTTCCTTCATTGCCATTTGATGGCAATTTGCAAGGTAAATTTTCTGCAGCATCAGTTACAGTTGCTGCACCAGTCGAGCATCAGCCTACGTTACCTTCAAGAAACAAGGGAAATCACCAGCATTATGAAGAGACCTCCTCACAGGTTAATGCTATGAATTCTATGCAGATTCCAAAATCTGATGAAGATGACCATCGTCCTACCTCTGCTAACGCATTCAGTCCTGGTGATGTTGATGCCAATTCCAATGTGGTTGATTTGAATGTCATAGAACCACCTCCACTTCCCAACAGAGTCTATTATTCAGAGAGAATTCCCAGGGAGCAGGCAGAGTTGCTGAACCGATCCACAAAGTCAGATGATGCACATGGTTCTCAGTTACTAGTGTCTGATTTCCTTTCTGACTTTAACTGGCACAATTCAGTTACAGAATCCAATGATAAATTACATGATGGAGATCTGTTAAATATGACCTCTGTGTCAAACTCAACAGCAAAGCCTTTGCAGGAAGATGGCCAGGCTGTCGATGATGGCTTTTCCCAGTTACAAAATTATGAACAGTTGCCTGTTTCAACAAGCCAGATGAATTCAAAGCTATCACAGCCTGTGAATTCTGAGTCAAAGCAGGAATTTGCAAGCAATGCAGAAAATAAAGTTACCATACATGAGGATCAGGACCAGAGGACTGAAAATGAAACCAATCACTCCAAAGGTAATTATAGCAATCTGATGGTTGATGAAACCAGCAGCACTGATCATCCTGCATTTCACCGGGTTTCTTCTGTTGTGCACAATGAGAATACTAGGGAATCCAATTATGATGTTAATGTCCAACCAGATTCTTTGTCTTTAACAGGGAACTCAATCCAAGATGTTCATCAAGATTCTCCCTCAGACGTTGTTTTGAGGCCAGCCCAAGGTGACATTATGATTGACATTGATGACAGGTTTCCTCGTGATTTCCTTTATGATATGTTCTCTAAAGCAATACTTTCTGATGACTCATCGAACATTAGTCCATTACCAACGGATAGAGTGGATTTGAGCTTAATCATGGAAAATCATGAGCCTAAAAGTTGGTCATATTTTCAGAAGTTAGCACAAGATGGGTTAGATGGCATTTCTCTGCTTGATCAGGATCATCCTGGTTTTTCTTCTGCATTAAGAACAGTACAAGGAGATAGTAGATCTCAGCAATTTGCTCCTCTACGGGCTGTTGGAGTTTCAGGAGGCCATATAGAACCCTCCCTTCATTTTGGTGAAGAAGATCATAAAATTTTACCGGTAGAAACTAAAACTGAGGCCACTATTCTGCACCCAAACTATGATCCTTCCCCAGTTAAGGACAATGAAAATAAGTACTTGAATGCAATGATTGAAAGTATAAGACTAAAAGAGTCTGAGTATGAGGTATGCTCTTAATTAATCTATCTATAGAACCTAGCCAAACACGCTTTTTCTGTTTACAAATTTTGTAACTGATTGATTATAGGTTGGCAAGCGTGAAACAAATAATTTTGCTCTTCCCCGACGAGATCCTTCTTTGGGGGGTTTTGACATGAGTACTTTACAGGTATGATGCATGGGTGTATCATGTTTCGTGTGTCCTCTTGATATCTGCATTCTTTAGAAACTAATAATATTAGAGCATGCACATTCATAAATGCGATAGTAGAGATTATGCATTCAACTCATGATGGAGAATCAATGGGGATTATAGTTTTGGAACTTTAACTCTAGATGAAAAAACAACTTTCCAATTGATGAACATTAACTACCTGAGTAGTTATGAATGTTCAAACAGTTATTAATGTGCTATTTACATGTTGACTATTGAACCTTTTTCTTCTGAAAGGTTCTCCTAAAATAAATTATCATATATGTAGAGGTGTTTTGGGCTAGAGAATTTCTGGCCTTAATTAAAAACAGGCTAGCCTAGCGCAACCCAACCTTAAAAAGAATAGGGCCAAACTGGGCTAGGGCCGGGCTATTCCTTTTTTATTTTTTATTTTATTTTTAATATTTATTCATTGAATTCATTTTATGATTATTTCTTTAATTCAAATTATATTTATCTTGGATTTTCATTTAATTTATTTAATTACTTTAATTCATATTTTATCAATATATCTTATTATTTTGAATTGTAAATGAAAATCAATATTATACTATAAAATAGTTTGTAATATTTTAATAATTTAAAATTTTATTTATGAAAGAAATAAAAAACAGGCCGGCCCAGCCCAGCTGTAAGCTCTAACAGCGCCGGGCTGGGATGGAGAAATCCTAGCCCATGTTAAAAACGGGCCTGCCCAACCTAAACAAAATAGGGCCAAAGCGGGGTAGGGCCAAGCTAGCCCGTTTTGACACCTCTACATATATGGCTTGTCCTATTTAGATTGTTTTTCTCTAATATTTTATACTATGCTAATAATAACTTATATTTTTATAGGTGTTAACATATTCTTTATAGTGTATTGTTTTAATTAAATCATTTTGATTGATGTCATGTCATTGTTTAGTTCTTTGGAAGTATAACTACCATCATCTAGTGTGCCAATAAATGGAGTTCTTGTAAAATGTGTGTTGATATGAACCAGACATTGATTTTGTCTTCTGCCATAAGAAGCTACATATCTGCTATAATCAAGATTTGGAAATTTAAAATATTTAATGGTGTTTTTCTTGTAAAAATGATATTTGTGATGCTTATTGACTTCTTGGTGTTATTAGTAGACATCTACTGCATTTTTAAATGGATGCTCATGCAATCTTGCTTATCTTGGAAAGCTATTACAGTTTCTGATGTGTTTCACAGCTCATAAACAATGAAGATCTTGAAGAGCTGAGGGAGCTAGGTTCAGGTACTTTTGGGACTGTATATCATGGAAAGTGGCGGGGAACAGATGTTGCCATTAAAAGAATAAAGAAAAGCTGCTTCACTGGTCGATCTTCAGAACAAGAGAGACTGGTAACTTGTTTTTGAATTCTTTTATTAAGCAGCATGTATGAATTCAAAGATGGCCTCTTACAGGTCCTTTGGTGATAATATCTGATTCTTTTGACAGACTGTGGAATTCTGGCGGGAAGCTGACATACTTTCCAAGCTTCATCATCCAAATGTGGTGGCATTTTATGGTGTAGTGCAGGATGGACCAGGAGGAACATTAGCTACAGTTGCAGAATATATGGTGGACGGTTCTCTAAGGCATGTTTTGCTTCGCAAGGATAGGTAATACTTTTTTGTTAGTTACGTCATTTCAGTTACTATTAGGTGGTGCATTCAACCATTTAACCTCATAGAGGTTATGTAAAGATGCAATAAAATTGTAAAATTTTTTTGTACTATCTCTACCTCATTATTTTTTTGGTGTGAAATTGATTTCAAATTTTCACTATATTTACCATGTCTGGAAAATTATCATTGGGATACATCATACATCTCATATTTTGCTGATAGATCAGGCTCTTAGAATTTTTGCATGATCTTGGTTCCAGATATCTTGATCGTCGCAAGAGGCTGATAATTGCCATGGATGCAGCTTTTGGAATGGAATATTTGCATGCAAAAAACATTGTGCATTTTGACTTGAAATGTGACAATTTGCTAGTGAACTTGAAGGATCCTTTACGGCCAATATGCAAGGTAAATTATGTTGGAGACTAGTCATTCTATAACTTGTTCTGAGTGTTGAGGAAGCTAAAAATATGCTCTTTGTCAGGTTGGTGACTTTGGCCTATCAAAAATTAAAAGAAACACCCTGGTTTCTGGCGGAGTGCGTGGAACCCTTCCTTGGATGGCACCAGAGCTGTTGAACGGTAGCAGCAATAAGGTCTCAGAAAAGGTAAAATGTCAATATGTCATATCCTTGAAATTTTATATACTCATAGGCTCTTACGATAATCAATAAAATAAGTAAGAAGCTTAATTTTGTTTTCCTTCCTTTATATCTTGTAATTGTCACCCGAAAATCTTCATCCCCCTTCCTCCATTTTCTGTTTTCTTTCCTTGTATCCTTCACCTTCTTCTGTTACATTCATTCAATGCTCTCGTAACTATTTACTTTCGATCTATGTCATTGATCATTGAAAATGAACGAACTTATTTTTGTGCTATGTTGGACTATTTGTTTTCTGTTCCCTTTTCTTGTATCTACTTCATGAAATTAATTTTTACAATTTTACTAATTCCATTTTCCGAATCTTTAGGTTGATGTGTTCTCTTTTGGCATTGTGTTGTGGGAGATTCTTACTGGTGAGGAGCCATATGCTAATATGCATTATGGAGCAATCATAGGTATGGTCCTTTTCTCTTCTAATCATCGTCTCTTTTTTTTTTGGCCATTCTAAACATTGTCTTAAGTAGCTTGGGTTCAAGCATTCTTCAACCCTAATGAAGCCCTAATTTACATTGATAAAACTTCATTAAAAACTTTTGATTCTTAGGATAAATCATCTGAATAAGCCTAATTTAATGCTGGTCATAGAGTTCAAAATTGAAGACCTATGTTGACTCCTGACAATCAAGATATTAGGCCAAATTGATCCAAGTAAAGGACTGCTTGAAAGATTAAATGCATATGTACTGATCAGTGACTAACATAGAAGAGAAATTAATGAAATACAGAAACACTCGTAAGAATGATCAAGGTAACTAAAAATTCCAAAAACTATCCTTTGTTATTTTAACTTTTAGTATGGTCTGACTCATTACCCATAGTGAGTTTTAAAAAATTGGTTTTATATATAATGTTCTACATTAGATTATTTTTTAAGAACTGAACCTGACGACCTCGGCCTGACCGGTTGAAAAGGTAATCATCTAAGTGTGCTATCCGATTCACACTAAAGACTTAGACTACCGGTCGGACTAGTTTGGACCGGTCAAAACCGGACGCCTCGTTTAAAAACTGGGAACAGGAGCAAGAATGACAGAATCGGGCGAGTCATTAACAAAAAGGCAAAAGTTTATGGATTGGCCCCAATTGATTTGATCGCCAATTGAAATGGTAAAACCGATCAGCTCGTGAGCCGACAAGTTTTTTTATTCAGTGACCGGTCCGGTTTTTAAAATAGTGGTAATAATGTAATTGCCTCTATGGAAATGGCATGGCTGTTGTCAGCAATCCATTGTCTATTAAATACAGTTCATTCATAGAAGTTATTCTGTCTCCCTCACCCCACTCTTTTCCTCTCACTCTATTGCACACTTCATGCAGGAGGTATTGTAAATAACACTTTAAGACCTACGATCCCCAGTTACTGCGATTCCGAGTGGAGAACACTAATGGAGCAGTGTTGGGCACCGAATCCTGCAGTCAGGCCATCGTTCACCGAGATTGCCCGCCGGTTACGTGTAATGTCTGCGGCTGCAAGTCAGACCAAAGGACAGCCTCACAAACCATCTAAATAATAACTATTTCTCTTATATTATGGCCTTCAACTTGCTCAATTGTACTTCATAACCAATATCTTATACAAGGGCCTGTAATATCTGTGTATGTTGTTATTTTCTGTTTAAAGATGTAAAATTTGTCATGGTGTGCTAAATCAAATTTGTAAGATTGTGTAATTAAACATTTTAGCTTATAGCTGTACATTATTTTTCTTGTTTTTTGTTATCTTCTCTGTGACAATTTTTACCTTGCCACCCCATTTCCTTACTTTCCATATAAATGGGACTGAAATTACAAGGTCAAGAATCAAGAAGACAAGAAATACATTCATAAATAACTTACGCTAATATCTTCCACAAAACTTAATTTAAGAATGAGCAAAATGCTATTTTGGTCTTCTATGTTTAACCCAAGTTTTAAACTGATCTTTTATCTTTCAAAAGTTCTATATTTGTCCTTTTATGTTTCTTAAAAGTTTTATATTTGTACTTCAGGTTTTATTAAAGTTCTATATTGGTCCTTTATGTTCTATTAGAGTTCTATATTGGTCCTTTATGTTTCATTGAAGTTATATATTGATCCTTTGTGTTTCATTAAAGTTTTATATTAGTCATTTATGTTCATTAGAGTTTCATATTGGTCTTCTCAGCATGATTTTATTTTTTGCTTAAACGACGTTGTTTGGGTGTTTTTGGTGTGTCTAAAGTCACGTCAGCTATCTGATACAAGTAGGAGAGATTATGTGTCCACCTCGGCACGTCACGTCAACAGTTAACTTAAGAAATTGATGGACTTGGACGAAAGGACCAATTTAGAACTTCTGGAAAATATAAAGGATCAATTTAAAACTTTTGCAACATAAAGGACCAATTTGAAACTTTTGAAACATAAAGGATTAATTTGAAACTTGGGTGAAACATAAAGGATTAAAATGAACCTTTGACCTTACGAATGTGTTAATAGGTCAACTTCAAGAAAATACAATTTTAGTGAAACTAAAAAATCTGAGTTGAAAATTATATGTAAAATTATAATTGGCTAAATTAATATATAGTTGTAGGTTTAACTCGAGTAAATATTAATTAATCGTTTGGTTGGTAGATTTATTTTGAGAGAGTGATAATGGTAGTGAGAATAAGAATATAAATAGAAATGGAAATGATATGACTATGTTTGGTATGATATAAAATTGGGAGCGAGAAAGAGATGAGAGTTAAGTAAGATTATAAAATGAAGTATTGGGATCACTATAGGAATTCCAATCCAACTATCAAAAAGGCAACCAAACAAAAGTAAGGAACCCACCTCCCTAAAATTCAAACACGCGGAATATCTTTGATAAAACTTATACTTCATTTTCTTGAAAGATTAAAAAATTTATAAATTTATTTTTTGATTAAAGTATTCTTAATAGCGTTATCAAATCTTTGGAAATAATAATTTTATTATAAAAAATATTTTTAAAATTATTATTTTACTATTGTTTTATTCTGAGTTAAAAATAACTGATATTCCGGTAAATTGTTGATAGCCGGAATTCGGATGAGAAAGCTCTCGAAGGGAGGACGGACTCGAGTGGGGAACGATTCCGACACCTACATACCCTTGAATGGGATCAAAGTCTATGTAGTTCGCTTTGGTGTGGCTCTATGATGATGGAGATTGAGAGAGTGAGCGCCTTGGAAAGGCTTAGGAGCCCCATTATATAGGCTTAAGGTGAGCGAGGTTTGTTATGCTTTAAGCAGGAAAAACGATTATGCTAATGAGTGCAAATGTTCATTAGGTGCCGAGAAGCGGGTGGATGCCGAGTTGCTGGGGTGCCATGTCCATAATACCATAATCCCCCAAGCCTGAGAGTTTCGGCGAAGCTCTTGGGCTTTAAGTGTGAATGGAGGTCGGCCGAGTGCCTATTGACCGTAAGCGATTTTGCTTAAGTGCTTTGGTAGTGTTCATATGTTTAAGTGTGCTTAGGAGCACCAAATCGTAAAACGTGACAAGGATGCTTTGCCTTGTTAAATTGGGTTTTTGTGCTTGACCCAAGCTTTGGAGGTTCTGTTTGAACTTGTAGATTTTTTTGGTCATACGCTTCTACTGATGTCGTAGCTTCGGGATTGTTTCCCTTACAATGCCAGTCCCCCAGCACTACTTGTGCGCAAGTCGTGAGGGTAATCTAGAATGGTTTTATTAAACTGAAGAAATCATTTCTAATCGACCAGGTTGAAAGGCCCGCCGAATGAAGTCGATAAGTTGATGATAAACTTTATGATTGCATCTCTCTTAAGATGCATATGATTTGGATGATCAAGGAGACCGGAAGGGGATTTCATTGCTTGATGCGTGATGAAGTGCGATTGGTAAGATGATCGGCTTTGTAGGGCGAAAGTGGTAGGCAAACAAGAGGGATGCTGGGTCCTTTAAATTCCTCGTGGTATGTTGGTTTCTGACCCTTTTTATCCAGGGAGTAAATGCTTTAAGCATAATTTCCTTTGTCTTAAGATATCGGTTAGATGCTTTTAGCAACATCTTCATGACCAAGTAGACTCGGCTGATATGATTTTCTTTAGTCCCCTGGTCTAGATAGGGGTGCCACTTCCTTGGGCTAGCAAGTGCTGTGGATCATCATTTGATCATTTAACAAAAAGGAGTAAACTAAAGAGCTTTCTATGAGTCAGATGATCGTGTTTCGATCATCAAGTAGGGGAGGGGCTGTTTGTGATAGAAATTGGCGAGTTTGCTTTATATCATGATCACCTTTGGGTCAGAAGGGAGAGTTTAGAAGACTAACTTTTTTAATTGTTCGGTGAGGGCTAAGAATCGAAGGGAGCTGGAAAGCTCAATCATTGGGTTGTGGACCCTTCAATTAATTGGGTCATACAGTCGGCGGATATTTATTTAGATCACTCGGCAAGGAATGAGGGTTGGAGGAAGCTTAAATGCTTCAAACTTGATTGCCTTTTGAATGGGCTCTTTCTGCCTCTCGTTGTGGAATTTATCATTCTGTCTGAATAACTAATTGTGTGCTTGATATATCACTATATGGATCTTTTTGGGGGAATCTTCCCCATGATTTGTAGTGATAGGTAAAATTGTTGTAAATGCTTTGGCCTAATAGGCCTTTATAATATTTTCTCCCTTAGACGTATTTGGTCTTGTAGACTTTTTCAAGAATGCATTACTTTGCTCTTGGTAGCTTGTTGCTGAATTTGTTGAAGGATTTTGACTAGAGCTATCAAAACGAGCTCAACTCACCGGGTTGGTCCGTTTAACCCACCAATTTGATGGGTTGGATATAAAATTTCAACCCATTTAATAAACGGATTGGAGAAATTCGACCCACCTAACTCGCGAGTTAGGTGGGTTGGCCCGTAAACCCACCTAACTATTAAAAAAATGTATTTAATATATTAATAAAAAGTAAAAGAAAATCTTAAGCCTTAAGTTCTCATATCTCATATATTAAATATATTAAAAAAATTTATTTAATATATTTCATACTTTCATTGTTTTGTATTTAACTATTTGTGATTGACATGATGAATCTTTTCTTTTATTTTATTATGTTAAATTTCATAGTTCGTGAAAAAAATGTATAAAAAAGTATAGATTAAAAAAAAAATTAAATAAAAAAGGTGGGTTACCCCGACCCACCACCTTGGTAGGTCGGGTTGAGATTTTCAGCTCATTTAACTCTTCCAACCCTAGTGAGCCAACCCGTGATGAGCCCAAACTATAGTGGGTCAACCCATGTGGACCAGGTTGACCCACTTTGACCCTCTAATTTTGACTCAGTGCTCGGTCGAAATGGTCTTGCCAGCCTCTCCTTTCTTTGTTGTTGTTACTGCGTTCTTTGGCGGTTGTCTTATGGACTTTCAACTTGTTATAACAAGGATTTTGCATCCCGTTAGAACAAGGATTAGGTCTTGAAGGTATTGTCATCCGATTACCCACCTTAATAGGACAAGGATTTTTCTTCCCATTAAAATCGAGATTAGATCTTGAAGGTATCGTCAATCAATTACCCACCATGATAGGATGAGAATTTTTCATCCCATTAGAACGGAGATTTTGGATTCTTTTACTGCCCACACAATTTTTAGGACTCGTCACTAGAAAGCTTATTGGACTTAGCTTTAATGCTCAAAACGTTTTCTTTCCCATTATCTCTCCCTTATTTCTTGCCTTATTATCATATTCTTTGTTGACCACGGTTGTTTCCTCTAAATTCGTGATTGTGATAAATGTACATTGATTAAAAATAATGACATTAAAATTTCGGATTTCTATGAATGATGCCAAAGGTTTGCCATTTTTTCATCTTGGTTATGATTTTTTGTTTGTTTGCCATTTTTAAGGACTAAACTAAAGTAAAGTTCATTAGGTGCTTGTTATCAAGTTCTCCAATAAAAATTACACATGTGCCAAATTTTTTTTGTATAACCAATCATTGTAGAGAGAGAATATAAAAGACAATATATTACACAACCAATCAAAGAAGAGAGGGAGTAAAAATACAATTTATGATTGGTGAACTTGATAGCAAGCACCTAATAAACTTTACCTTAGTTTTTTCTATTTTTAATGAGGTTATTGAACAATCATCCATGGCCCATATGTTTTTGACCCCTTGTCATGTTTCTTACTTCCATTGTTATCTATGGAGGTCAAAGGAGTATGAGGTTTTGTTTAGATCAATTTAAAAATTTTGCTTCTTTTATTTAAGAAATCATATATATCTTATTTATGACTATAGTAATTGCAAGAAAAAATATACCATATATATGGAATTCTTCATATGCTATATGGCAAGTTTTTCTCCATAGTGAAAATCTTGTTAGAAAATATTTGCTTAAATCCACCTTGAGGTGACCACCAAGAATGCGAATTAATTGGTAAGGAGTTGATTTAGCTTAATCAAGGGTCACGAGTTCAAATCTTGAAAATTACTACAAGAAAAATGAGTATTTTACTATTTTCAATAAACTCTATTTCGACAGCCACTATTAATTATTGAAAAAAGATTATTTTTCAACAATTAATTTTTGAACGTCAAAATAAATACATATTTTTCAACAACTACATTTTAGCTGTCGAAAAAAGTTATTAAAAAAAGTCAATGATAGTATTTTCAACTATCAACCATTGTCGTTGTTTGTCAATAATATTATTTTCTAACAATACATTTATCGACGACAGCCGTAAAAAAACATTAAGAAAAGTATTGTCCAAAAAAGTATTATCGACAATTATTGACCGTAAAAAATACTATTATTGTCTGTAACTGTCATTTTTGGCTCAGACAATTGTAATTTGAAATTAGGACCGCAATGGGTCTTAACCTTGGGGGACTTGTCCTTAGGTGATGCACCTAGGTGCCTACGTACCCTTCGGGAGGGATCAAAATCCACGTAGTTCGTCATGGTGACGTCTATCGGAGCCGTTAGGCAAGGTTGTTACCTGTATTGGGTCGTGTGCGGCTAAGACGTGCCTATGGTAGTCCGGGCGGGCGAGCCGCTCTTAGGAGGTTGCCTTAGTGGGAGAGAGCTGTGGTCTCTGAGGGCTGTTGGAAGCCCTGTAAACAGTGTGCTCCAAGGAGGAGGTGAGCTTGCCGAAGGTCGGCCGGAATGGGGGCTGGTAATGAAGCTCGAGGTGCGGAGAGGACTTGCGCGGGTATCTGAGGGTGCTCAGGTACCGAGAGAGTGTGGGATATCGGAGGTTGATGTACGATGATCCTTCGGGTTGTATGTGATTCTGTTGAGACTAGATTGCCTCCTTAGTCCCCCGAGTGAGGGTCTATTTATACTTGCGTGTGGGGAGATCGTACTCGACCCACGACCTCGTGGGACGTGGGTCGTCCCACGAGTCTTGTGGAGATCCCACGTCTGGTTGAGGGGAGGCTCCGTGCGGTGACGTGGGCGAAGGCCACGTAACAAATGGATGAGTGGTGCCGCGTGTGTCCAGCGGGTGTTGGGGCCGAGCTTCTAGAACGTAAGTGCCACATGTCCCTAGGTGGAATATTCCGTAGTTACATAAGTCCCCCAAGTCTACGGGTGTCGAGCGCCCGTGGACTTAAGTTCCTTTGCCTCTAAGACACTTAGGAATTTTTGCTGCCTTTACTTGTGGGATAGCTCGTCCGCTTGGAGTCGCGGGTATGGGAGCTGGTCGTCCAACTCACGAAGTTGGCTCTCTCGCACTACTCCGTAGAAAAGGAGATGTCTTGAAGAGGACACACGTCTCGTTTTGGATGGCTGGCCGCTTGGCTTCCTCAGCAAATTTTCGAGCCGTCTCTACAGGAAGTACGCGACTTACCGAGGTGGAGTCATCATTGCTCAGAGGGGCATTTCCCGAAATACCCTTTGAGGGTTAGTAAGGGAGATCCAAAGGTTAGGGGCTGCTTTGGTCATTTTTCGAAAAGCTCCTCTCTGGCTATGTTCGTCCGTGGTCAGTGGCTGACGATGGTTTTTTTGCTGAGGGTTATTTGTTGAAGGAACGGGCTTTGCTGTAGGTGCCACGCGTCAGAGCTTGAACGGGTGCCTCTGTCATTTAAGCGTTTTGCCGCCGTTTCTCCCTCATTGAATGCGGGTTCGTTCCCGAGGGTAGTCATCATTAGCCTGGGTGGAGAGTTTCACGAAAAGGCCCTCAGGTGTCTCGAAGCGACTCTTGGGTGCTTGGGGGCTTTTTGGTCTTTGCGTCTCCTTTGCCCTGGCTGTGCATCCCGTCCGTTGCTTCCTTCCACGTGTGCGGTTGGAGTGAGCGGTTGCAGCTAGGCTTGATTGTAGAGGATAAGGGGTTTTATCCGTTGCGGGATTCGAGGGGTCGAAGTTTTTGAATCGTCGCGCCTCTGGGTGCCCTATAAATGCCCAACGTTTGAAAGTTTGTGACTTTACCTTTGCATTCACCTTTCTCAGTTGCCTCTGTTTCACCCGCTCTTACTTTTTCTGATTCTTGCTTCTTGTCGAGTTGAATCTTTGCAATGGTTGGTGGAGATGACGATTACAACTATTACCCCTTTGATTTCACTGATTTGGAAGATCTTCCTTCCTTTTCCCCTCCTCCTCCTCCTCCTCCTCCTCTGAGCCGCACTCACGATGCCGGTCGGAGCAGGGGGAGGAAGAATGGTCAACAGGGCTCGCCTCCGGGGGAAGCCAGCGATGTCCTCGTTCCTGTGCCCCCGTCTTTCGAGAGAGAGCATCGGCAAGAGGTTCTTCCGAAGGAGAGGAGGAAGAAAGACGGGAAGGTTGGCACGAGCGGACCCCGGGAAGGGGAAATGAGGGGAACTTTTGCGGCGGAGTTAGCCAAAAGCAGAGAAGGGGGTCCCAAGAATCGTCCTGCTGGGGCTGACTTGCGATTGTCTTTGCAGGCCGTACGGCGGAGTACTAACTTGGAGGTTGCACAGGCGGAGGCTCCAGCGGGGGATGCTGTTCCTGTTTCTACCTCTGTTACCACTTCTGCTCCCGTTCTTCAATCACCCATGAGGGTGATTCTCTCTACCCGTCCTCCTGTCCTCGACCCCGTTGAAGGGGGTGAATCAGCCTCCTGCTAAGAGGGCCAGGGTGGTCATTGAGGAGTCTGTCCGAGACTCTTCAGCGCCTCAGACTGCGGCGGGTGGTCCTGCGGCTATGGAGGTTGCAGAGTTTGGTGATGCGGCCGTGGAGGCCAGAGCCCTCGCAGACGAAGGGAATGTAGTGGCGAGTCAAGCGGTTGCCACGAGAGATCTTGTTCTTAGGTCGACTATCGGTCCTTCTAAACCCCTTGGGCCACTGGAGAGGAGTTGGCTTTTGAGCTGGTAGCGTTGGGCACGCGCTTCCCCGTGGAGATGCGGGAGATGGAAGCTAGGGGGCTGGACACTTCGCCCCTGGATCTCGCTGTCCGAGGCTTCGGTCGGGCGGCTGAAGCGTTGGCTGACTTCCACCAAGCCGGTCTTGAGTGGGAGAAGCGTGTGGTAAGTTCCCCCATCTTGGTGTTTTCCTCTTTTTGTGATAGGCTTGTTTTCCGGACTCTGCTGTATATGTGCGCGCTTCTTACAGGAGGAGATTCGTCGCGATCGGGATCAGTTTTCCGGTGTTGCGGCCTCTAAGATCCAAGCTTTAGAGGTCTCCCAAAAGCGATTGGCGGACGTGCAGGAGCAACTGTCTGCCAAGAAGATGGAGTGTGAGGGTCAAGGACGCGAGGTTAAGTCCTTGGCTGAGGAGGCCGCCCTTCTTAGGGCCAAAGCCGATCACCCTACCGAGGTTGCGTTCCTTCGCTCGGAGTTGGAGAGGACTCGCAAGGAGCTGGCCGTCCGTCGGGATGATGCTGAGAGGCGTCAGCAGGAGCTGCATTTGCTCCGTGAGGCCTTGCGGGATGAAGAGGTTCGTGCTGCTGAGAACCTTTCTGGTCGACTGGCGGCTGAAGGCAAAGTTACAGACGTCGCCAATTGCAAAGAGGAGCTATCTGCGCAGAGGATGTACGACATGCTCTGGCGGTCGGGCAGTTCGAGCGTCTCCGTGGGGAGAGATTCCCAGCGGAGTGTGTGGCTTCCTTGCACACTTCCTTGGAGTTTTTGGAGGGTGAGCTTCGCGGTCGGACGGAAATGGACCCTTCGTTGAATCTTACTTATCTTCGTTGATTGACGGATCGCTTGGTGGATCACCAAGTGTTGTCTCGGATCGGCGGGCGGGCTCTAGGGATTGGAACTACTTCTCAGCAGCTAGCTAAAGCGACCAGGCGGGGGTCGTCGGAAGGTGTTGGCCACGTGGAGACGGCTAGGGCTGAAGCCTTTGTAGATCTCGGGGATGCCCAATATTAGGTTTATGTAAATTTTAGGGTGTTTACCGCTTGTAATGGGCGGACACCCTCTAATTTTTGGCATTAATGAGAATGATTTTTTGCAAAGAGTTTTTTCCTGCTTTCCTTTTTACTTCGGGGTAAAAAGTTGTGCGTGTTTGTAGTTTCGCTTTTCATATTTATCTCTTTACATATGGGTAAAAAGATTTTTTGCATGAGTACCGTGTGATCATGATAGTTTGTATACGTGTTGCTAGTGTGGTTCGTCGAACGTTCGTTTTGTGGTTTTCGCACCAAAGGGGTTTTTTACCGCGCTTTTGGGGAAATTTTAGCTTGGCCCTGGGGGCGCTTAGCGTTTCTTGAGGCGATTGAGCCCAACGTCCTGTGATAGGACTTACGCGAGTACTTTGCAAAGTTGAAGTCTTGTCTCTAGCTGAAAAGAAATGCTTTCAATAATAAACAAAATGAATACATTCGTGCAGCCTCAGTCGGGCTAGCCTTAGGTAGGCTGAAAGTAAGCAAAGTGTTTACATTCGGATTGCCTAAGTCAGGCGAGCCTTGGCCAGGCTGAAAATCCTAAATTCAAAGTAGAGACATATACGAATTGACTTAAAGGTACTGTGATAGTGCAAAGTGCGTTCAGAGTTTTAAGCGGAGGTTAGGTCCGGGCGAGCAGAATCTGGCTTCTTTTCTCCTGACTCTTTAGCCTCGGGGGGTTCCTCGCGTGATTCTTTGGGACCTAGACGGGCAACCTTGACGGTCTTGGTTAAGCTCGCTGCGTAGCATGCCCGTGCCAGTTTTTGATCCGCTATGATTTCTCCAACCCCGTGGGGTGTTGGGAACTTCATTGCGAGCTGTGTGGTAGACACTACAGCTCTGAGTTTATTTAGAGACGGTCGCCCTTTGATTGCATTGTATGCTGATGGTGCTGAGACGATGATGAAGTCTACATCAAGGCTTGCGACCTTTGGCAGGGTTGCCATTGTTGTTCGGGCGGTGATGATCCCTTCTGCTGGAACCTGGGCTCCTGAGAACCCTATGAGCGTGCCGGAGAATGGCCTCAGGCTGGCCTCATTCAACCCGAGCTTTCTAAAGGTGTCGAAGTAGAGAACGTCTGGTGAGGATCCTTGGTCGATCAAGACTCTCTTAACTTCGTAGTTGGCGATAATCGCGGTCATTACCATGGGGTCGTCGTGGACTGGTACCTCTAGGTTAGTGAGGTCGAAGGTGATGGGGTCTCCCTTGGCCTCGCTCTTCTTCTTGTGCTTTGGAGCGTAATCGAGGGCGAGTATGGAGCGTTCCATCCTCTTTTTGTTTTGTAGTAGGGAGGAGGTCCCTCGCTGTAGTCCGCCTGCTATGACGTTGATGACCCCGCGGGTAGGCGCTTGACCGTCGGTTTCCCGGGGGTGCTCGGCATTGGTCCTGCTTTCTTCCTTGATGAACCTGCCAAGTTGTCCCTTCCGGATTAGGTCTTCGATCTGATCCTTCAGGTGGATGCAGTCGTTGGTTTCATGTTCGTAATCCTTTTGGAATTGGCAGTATTTGAACTTGTCCACCGGCCTTCCCGTCTTACGTCTTTTGACTTGCGGGGGGAAATTGAGCATGTCGGAATGATAAATTTCTTCCAACACCCCAACGTGAGATCTGTTGAGGGGAGTGTAGCTCATGAACCGTCCTCGGGGAGGCATGCGTGGTCGAGGTGGTGACCTCTTCCTACCGCTCTTTTCCTTGGGGGCTTGGTTCTCGGTCCCTGTCTTCTCTTTTTTCTTTTCTGCCTGTTCCATATCGGCCCTACTTATCAGGAACTTCCTCATCTTGTCCTTAGCGATCTGAGCATTCTCCTCTTGAATGAACCATTCCGAACGGTCCATAAGTTCCTGTAAGGTGGAGACAAGGCACCTGGTTAGTTCCCCGTAGAATTGTGAGCATCGAAGACCCTGCTTTATGACAAAGATGGCGAAGGCGTCCTGGAGGCCTCAGACTTGGAGTGAGAGCTTGGTGAAGCGGACCAAGAAGGCTTGCAGGGTTTCTCCTTCCTCTTGTTGGAAACCGATGAAGGAGTCTTCGTTTTTCTGGTACATTTTTGCTGCTGGCGAACTATGTAAGGAAGTTCTGAGCCAGTTGTTCGAAGCTGTGGATCGAATTGGTGGGCAGCAAGGAGAACCATCTCAAGGCGGCTTCCTTCAGAGTTGATGAGAAAACTTGGCACTGTTGGTCGTCCGTCATATCCAGTATTGACATGGTCGAGTTGAAGGTGTTCAGGTGATCCCACGGATCGGTTTCTCCAACATAAGGTTCTATGTGGAAGGGCATTTTGAAACCCATGGGCACGTGCTCGTTCATGACTTGCTGGGTGAAGGGGTGTCTCCCTCTGGAAGTCGATCGCGGGCCACTGGTAGGCATTTGCACCGCCGGCTGCGTACGGGTTGTAGGCTGCGGCCCATGGCATATGGAGGTAGGACCCTAGAGGGTAGTTTGGGACTGATGGTCGCGGATAGTTCATGACGGGCCGCCTTGCCTGTCCGGCGACCATGGTTGGTCTAGGTGGGATCACCGTTGGGGGTGGTGCTATCGTCAGTGACAATCGTGCGAATTCCATTGGTAAGGTCCCAAATTGTATTGCGGGCAAGCCGATAGGGTCGCTGGAGGTCCCTGTCCTCGCACCATGTGGCACTAAAGGTAACTGAGTGCTCGCATTTGCTGGGGCGAGGTTCTTGTCCTCTTCCCATCGCTGTTGACGTAGAGCTACTACTTCTGCTTCGAGGCGGGCGATCTCAGAGTCCCGCGAGTTCCTTGCTGGCTCTATCATCTCTTGACCACTAGTTGTGGGGCAAGGGACGTGCGGCATGCGATACGGGTGTTGAGGGCAGGTTTCCTCTCTAGATGTCGGGTTCTGGACCACGGTTTCCGTGATGGCTACTTGCGTTACTGAGGAGCTCTGAGGCTGAGTCGTGTTTGATCCGCCTGCCTCAGTTGTGACCGGTTCGGCCGTTCCCTGTTGATTCCTCGTGCTGCGTCTCAAGGCGCTGGCGTCAGTCATGGTTGTGGGGACGTTCGAGTCGGTCATGATGTATTATGTCCTGTATATGTATTGAAGATCAAAACAAAAACAAGTATGGGTTTTTGAGCGTTAGGTGTATACTCCTACTCCCCGAAAAAAGAAATGCCGTTTAGCGGCAGAGTGCGCAAGGCATTGTGGTCTGAATAAGACCGCGGTGGGTGCCACTATAACTGTCATTTTTGGCTCAGACAATTGTAATTTGAAATTAGGACCGCAAGGGGTCTTAACCTTGGGGGACTTGTCCTTAGGTGATGCACCTAGGTGCCTACGTACCCTTCGGGAGGGATCAAAGTCCACGTAGTTCGTCATGGTGACGTCTATCGGAGCCGTTAGGCAAGGTCGTTACCTGTATTGGGCCGTGTGCGGCTAAGGCGTGCCTAAGGTACTCCGGGCGGGCGAGCCGCTCTTAGGAGGTTGCCTTAGTGGGAGAGAGCTGTGGTCTCTGAGGGCTGCTGGAAGCCCTGTAAACAGTGTGCTCCAAGGAGGAGGTGAGCTTGGCAGAGGTCGGCCGGAATGGGGGCCGGTAATGAAGCTCGAGGTGCGGAGAGGACTTGTGCGGGTATCTGAGGGTGCTCAGGTACCGAGAGAGTGTGGGATATCGGAGGTTGATGAACGATGATCCTCGGGTTGTATGTGATTCTTTTGAGACTAGATTGCCTCCTTAGTCCCCCGAGTGAGGGTCTATTTATACTTGGGTGTGGGGAGATCGTGCTCGACCCACGAGTCTTGTGGAGATCCCACGTCTGGTTGAGGGGAGGCTCCGTGTGGTGACGTGGGCGAAGGCCACGTAACAGATGGATGAGTGGTGCCGCGTGTCTCCAGCGGGTGCTGGGGCGGAGCTTCTAGAACATCAGTGCCACGTGTCCCTAGGTGATATATTCCGTAGTTACATTGTCTTTTTTCAACAACTTATTTCGACGATCAAAATATTCAAATTGGATTTGGTGCAATTCGTTTTCCTGCAATTCCTGTACAATTCCATCAAAATATACATTTTTGCTTCATTATTTTTTAGTCTACACTAGGGTATCCACGACGGCCGTAAAAAAACATTAAGAAAAGTATTGTCCAAAAAAGTATTATCGACAGTTATTGACCGTCAAAAATACTATTATTGTCTTTTTTCAACAACTTATTTCGACGGTTAAAATATTCAAATTGGATTCGGTGCAATTCGTTTTCCTGCAATTCCTATACAATTCCGTCAAAATATACATTTTTGCTTCATTATTTTTTGGTCTAGAACAGGGTATCCACCGTCAAGCATAGTGACTAATCCCTTCGCTGAATTTTAGGCACCTCGAAGGGTGGGACAGCTGGCCCAAGGATTTAAAGCTGCTCCATAACCAAGGTAGGGATCGAACCCTTGACACTTGGTTAAGGATGGATGAGTCCCTTCCACTTAACCACACCCCTTGAGTTTTGCTTCATTATTTGTGAAGTAATAATAGGCACTCACGAAAGTAAGGACCAATCATGAATGGATTACGGACTAAACTATTATTAATATTGGCACATATCATCACCTTGAATGGATTAGAGACTAAATTCCTATTAACATTAACAAATAGCCTCACAAGTGATGAGACGCGGCCTTATCGCGAGGCCGGCACCAATAAAATTAATACTAGAAAGTGCAGCTAGTGGCACAACCTAGGTCGATTCTCTCTCGTGGAGCCTATGGACTCAATGGACAAATATGCTCAATTAACACAAAAAGGGAAGTCTTTGAAGCAATTTAACAAACACTTGGTATGCAATGAACTAAATGGAATTAAATGCAACTAAATGAAACTAGAACTAACACTTTTTTGGGATTTTCAATATTTTTAAAGCTAAAGTAAATTGAGGTGAATGAAATGAGATGAATATGCTTTGTTGGAGAATGCTTTGGGCTATCCTTGCTATCAAAAAGTATGGAGTTAATCAATGAAAGGCCATTTCCTAAAGTAGTTTAGTGACCACTAAACCTAGGTAATTTAATTAGAGGATGCAATTAACCAACCGGACAATTAACAAACCTAATCAAATACCATCAATGAAACAAATGAGGAATTTAACATAAACTAGAATTCAACTCAACAATTACCATTGTCATTAGAGTGACTTCCACAATGAATTAAAAATTACAATAAGATTCAACCAAATCCAATGTAATCAAAACCCACAATGGGAGAATCAAAATACAAATCACAAGTCTATTTAAATTCCTAATGTCCACTACAACCTAGTTGAGTTCCACAACCATGGAGCCACAATCAATACAAACTCATCAATATCAACAAGATAAACATGAATCCATAAAGAGAAGTAGTAGGAAAACAAGAAAAACTCCCTATTGGATGCCATAGCTCAAGCCCTAATCATCCTCCTCCAAAGCACAAGAAGTTTAGCCACTCATGGATGGGAGAAATGCTCCACCAAGCTTCTCCAACCCTTGCTTAGCCATGGATGATGATGGAGGTTGCTGGAATTTGGTCTGAATAGGTGTGGAGAGTGGAGAAGATGAAGAGAAAATGGTGAGTGTGGCTGGAAATGTGGAGAGACTTGAGAGGATGAGAGCTTGTGTGTATGAATGTGTGTAAATTCGTGGGTTCCTCTCCAAATTAGGTTAAGGGCCTCTAAAACCTCAGAATATTCCCTCTAATCCGACCTAGTATGCTCCCCTTGTGGTAAAGCAATGAGAAAGTGGGCCCACCATCCGTTTCAGCTCTTAAAATCGCGAGAAAAGCGTGCAGAACTGGTGTACCCGCTGGCAGCGGGTCATCTACCCGCTGGCAGCGGGTGGATTACTTAAAACACGCGTTTTGCTCTGAAACTGAAGTCCACCCGCTGGCAGCTTGCAAGGCTACCCGCTGGCAGCGGGTAGAACAGTAGAACAGGCCCAAAAATGCCTCTAAGCCTCAAATCTTGTACCGGCTTCGCTTTCCAGCTTCTTTCTCGACCTCTAGCACTTGAATCCTTGCTATTCCTCAAGCTAGTTGACCTACAAATCAACCAAAACAATTGTGAGGCCCTCAAGTTAATAAAACTAGAGAATTATCACAATTTATTCAATAAAAATATGGAATTAGCAAGATTGTGAATTAAGTCCTTAAGTGCCCTTGAATAACATTAAATCATGCATAATGACTCTTTAAACTCAACAAAAGCTCGTCAAATGCCAAAAGATACAAGGGTAAATATTGGTATTATAAATTCCCCCACACTTAGACCTTTGCACTCCTGAGCAAAGCAATCAGTCAAAAATGCAGTCAAGGGGTATGTAGGAAGCAACAAAATAACCAACCAAATCAAGATGCAAAACAACTAAGCAAGAAACCATGTTCTTGGTTCATGCAACAAAAGCAAAACAACTATGCATATCAATTAACTAGAACATGCAAATGACCGATGACTCAAGTGTTTCGCTCTACTCACTAATGTTGGATATTTTCTCTCTAATCTTACTTACTTATCACTTTGCCATAGGCTTGAGAGAGATCTAGATCTCCACTAAGATGCATTAGCTCAACAAATCATGAGGTCTTAATGGCTTGTAATGATGGATGCATGGTCATGGTGAAAAGTGTTTACAAAGAAGGAAATTATGCAAAACTAAACATTTTGAATTGACTCCCAATTAAATGATTACTTGGGTTCCAAAAGAGTCTAACCAAACAATCATCTTCCAATCACCAAGAAATTTGCCTAAGATCCTTATTGCTTTCGGTTGCAACTCTTTTATTCATCATCTTTTTTTTTATTGCTTTTCTTTCTTTTGTATTTCCCTTTTTTTTTAATAAATAAATGTATAATTTATTTATTTATTTATTTATTCTTTCTTTTCAAGCTTTTTGCTTGATTGGATCAATTAGACAATTTCAGCCCAGGAAGATGAGTGGTCAGAAACTAAGAAACCTAAAGTCAAACATTTAATTAAAAGTCATAGTGCAAAATGTCTAGAAAAGCAAGAATTAAGCTCAAAGGGGGTGACTATGGGTAGCAAAAGAAGTGGTTTGTGTATGGAATATAGGTGAGTGAAACAAACGCCTCAATCATTTTTATTTAACTAACACATGTCAAGCTTCAACAAGATTTCAATCAAGTTCTAGAAAGTGAAAAAGTAAGCAGACAACACACAAGTATATGCAAGAAAAAAAAAACAGTTGTGTTTGGCTCAAAATCTTCCAACAAGGCTAGGTTACTCTCACATCGATCAATGCATGCCTAATTAATTACTCACATAAGTGACTTGCTTAAGTTGAGAATTAGAGAGCACAAATCTCTTGAAAAATTGTTTCTTATTCTTGAAATGATTGTGCATTCTACTGGCTCCTGACACACAACTTGAAAACATTTTCTAAAAAGCTTAAACAGGTGCAAAAGTTAAGTGTGGTTCCCAAAGAATTTTTTTTAAACATTTGAGTAGATATCAAAAAGTGCTTATGGAATTCCTGATTAACATCATTAATCCCAAAAGTCTAAAACAAAAGCAAGATTGTATCTACTCAGTTAATAATATCCACAAACAAAAGGACTTAAAACCTGTGCACTTACATTTATATTTACATCCAAAAGAATAGAAGCTGAAAAACTAAATCCACAAGGAGTCAAAAACACAATCACTAAATAGGAATATAAATCTGATGTCAACATTTGCAATAATCACAAGGTAACCTGCCCATTCAGCAATTCAAACTTCTCCCCCACACTTGCAGCAAGCATTGTCCACAATGCAGAAAGATAGGACAAAGACGCGCAAGCATGAGGGTCCTCAAGCAGAAAAACAATCAGTCAATTGCAAAAAGAGGAGAAGAGGGGCGAGCATAGTAAGCTAAACAGCTAATTAGATCAGAATGCATGAAATTATAATGTTCCAGAAGTTAAATGAGCCATCAGTAGCTCAACAGAAAAAGCAATAACCAGCAAAAATAAACCTCATACATCAAAATTCATGCATTCAACAACCAAGGGAGTGTTTAACCACACAACTAAACGAACACATAAAGCACAAAATAAAAGCAACAAAATACACAAAAGCACAATTAAGCTACAAAGAACAATTCCACAATCTACTACCTACTGGGAAGTCTCTTCCCCCACACTCATCTCAAGCAATATAGAAATGCAACAGATAAACGCAAGATGAGCAAAAGGAAAGAGACAACCTGGTCCCTCATGGGGGCTTGAAGTTCCCCTTGAAAAACCTTGAGTCACTGCCTCGAAATCTTAGCTGCTTGCCACACTGTGGGATCCGAGAGTGATCTTCTTTCTTTAGCTTTCTCTCAACTTTGCTATCTTCTTTTGGCTTTTCTTTCCACTTGACTTTCGTTTGCCTCCATTTGCCAACCTTCTTCCTAAAAGTTTTCTTTATGAGAGGGGTTTGGACTCCACTTGTGTCCATTTCCCATGTTTCTGCTTCCACCTTGCCTTTATCAAAAACAAAGTTAGAATTAGTTCCACAATCAAAAGCAAACGGAACCATTACAAAATTTAAATGGATTGGAGGTGGTTCCCCAATCTCTTCCTTATGCTCTTTAGGAGGTTCCGATTTAGTGGAAGTGTTCCCAGAAGTCACGAAACCATCTTTTGGCACTTCATTACTTTCGTCACGAACATGTGTGGCCAAAATAGACTCAACCAAGTCTTCATCAACAAAAGTTGCAGGTGTTATAAACATTCCATATTTAACTTCCATACTAGGTTCCAAAAGTTCTCCCAAACCTGCAAAATCACAAACTGTACCCCTCTCGGCACAATCATCTAACAACAAAGGAGAAGAGAAAGCATCTTGCAAAACAAAATCATCTAATAGCAGAGAAGAAAGGGAAGTATCAAGTGAAGAGCTAAATAAAGCATTAATCTCTAAACAAACTCCACAAGATATACTATTCCCACAAGAACAAACAGAAAAAGATGAAGAGGAAGAAGTAAGAAGTTCAATATGCTCAAGCATGCATGCCTCAAGAAAATTGTTATCCACTTGCACACCCTGTTGGTTTTCATGTTCCTCTCTGACAGTTCTAGGGTCATTTTCTTGCTTACTATCATTATGCACAACATTTTGAATTACACTAATGGCATTGACCCCTAGAAGAGAGTAGTCCTCATATGGGTGCTTCATAGCCTCATACATGTTAAAATTGACTTTATTGTCTCCCACTTCCATTGAGATTGCTCCTTCTTTCATGCTAATTGTGGTGTTAGCAGTCCTTAAGAAGGGGCGACCCAAGATGAGAGTGGAGTCTTGAGGCACACTAGCATCCATATCTAAAACATAAAAATCAGCGGGAATCAACAAATCTTTCACTTGGACCAAGAGGTCCTCAACAATTCCATCAGGACGCCTAATGGACCTGTCAGTCAACTGTAGAATTACTGTAGTGGGTTGAAGAGTTTTAATACCTAGGGACCGATACACAGATTTAGGCATGACATTAATGGCAGCCCCTAGGTCTAGCAAAGCACCCCCTATAGTAACTCTACCTATGGTGCAAGGAATAGTAAAAGATCCCGGGTCCTGACACTTGACCGGGATTTGAGGTTTAAAAAGAGCTGAAACATTAGAGCTCACTTGCACCCGCTCATTAGGCCTAAACCTTCTTTTGTTAGTACACAACTCTTTTAGGACCTTCGCATACTTTGCAACCTTTCTCACTAATTCTAACAAAGGAATGTTTACTTCTAACTTAGTGAAAAGATTAAGTGCATCTTCATCATGCTTGATTTCATTAACTTTTTTACTCAACAAATAAGAGTTAGGAAAAGGTAAATCATGTATATTTACCTCCTTACTTGTTTGGTTGGAGGTGCTCTTGATGGTTGCCTCTTCCTTCTTCCCTTGCCTTACTTGTTGCTCTTCTTTGTTTTGCTTGTCTTTCTTCTTTTGCTCATTCTTCTCTTGTAGCTTAATTTCCTTAGAACTCTCAGAAAGTTTGACTTCAGGGATGGGAGGAGAGTCACAAATGATTTCTTCAATTTCTTCCTCATCTTGTTCATCAGCAAATGTGACCTTCTTGCCACTTCTCAAACTTATAGCATTGAGAGCCTTTGAGTTAATCACAGTATTGGATGGCATAGCCCCACTTGATCTTGCTTGTTCATCACTCTTCTTGTCAGAAAGTTGAGTGACAAAAGAATTTAGGTTGTCATGCTTGACCTCTATTTCTTCAATCTTAGTCATGATATTGGAGAAGCATTGGTCAACATGTGAGGCGACGGCCTTGATTTTATCATCAGTAATTGACCGCTCACGGTCAAATTTTGCACTAATATCTGAGAGCCCTTTCACTAGAAGTTGTTTAATCTCATCATTGCCTGAAGAGGGTGCACCTTGACTGATGGGAACCATGGCTGTGGTGGTGTTCTGTGTTGAAGCTTGGCGAGATGAAGCTTCTTGGAAATTTAAATTATGCCCACCATAAGAATTTTCTCCTCTTGGACTGTAGTTCCCTTGACTCTGCCCATCGCCAAACCCATAATTGTTCTGGTGATTGTTGTTCCCGTATCTTAGGTTGGGGTGGTCTCTCCAACCAGGATTATAAGTGTTGGAGTATGGATCTCTTTGCTGGTATTGCCCAGGCCTCGATTGATACATTGCATTTACTTCTTCAAATTGGCCAGGACAATCAACAGTCATGTGCATTGATGAGTTGCAAAGATTACAACTTGCGGTCACCATGGCCAAATGTTGCGTTGGTGAACGTGGTGACTGGATGCAAAGACTATCCACTTTCTTCGCAAGAGCGGATAGTTCATGTACCACTTTTATCAACAATGGATCTCGATCTGCTGGAGATATCTCTTTTACTGCTCGAGTGTCCCTCGTGGTAATGTTCTGCCTACTCAAGGCGAGCTTCTTGACCAACTCCATTGCTTCATCAGGGGGCATGTCTTCTATGGACCCATTAGCAGTTGCATTGAACATTTTCGCATCTTCATCAGTTAACCCATAGACAAAAGCTTGGACTAGGTGCTCCAGTGGCATTTGATGGTTTGGACATTTTGCTACCATATCCTGAACACGTGTCCAATATCCATAGAATGTTTCACCCTCTTCTTGCCTTGAAGATGCAATTTCTTTTCTTGCTGCGGCGACTTTGTTTGAAGGATAATATTTTTCAATAAAGTGCTTCTTCAAATTATCCCACGTTTGGTAAGCATCTGGGGTGTACCTTGGCAAACTCATATACCAAACCTTTGCTTTCCCTTCCAGTGTGAGATGGAAAACCTTCCACATGACTTCTTCAAGTTTAGCCCCCACGGGCTTCATCGTCATGCAATGCATGTGGAGAGAGCTTATATGTGTATACGGATTCTCACCTGGAAGACCATGAAATTTTGGAAGTGAGTGCACAAGAGAACCTTTAATTTCAAAATCAGTAGTAAAAGTAGGAGTAGCACCAACCAAAGATTCAAAATTATCATCAAATTGATTCAATTGTTTAATGGACTTTTTAGGTTGATCTACCACATTATTACCTCCTTCATTCCTTTCCCTATTGTCCATCCGATTATCCCCGTTATCCTCTTCGGCCATTTCTTCTATTGCTAGTTCTCTTTCCCTTTCTTGGTTAGCCTTAATTACTTCTTTTTTGAGTTTTCTTATTTTCCTAAGAGTTCTTTCAATTTCTAAATCTAATGGAATTAGGTCTCCTCTAGAACTTCTTAGCATACACTAAACAAACCAACAAAAAGAAGAAAACACACAGGAAAAACAGTAAAACAAATAAAACAGACCAGAAAACCAGAAACAAAGCAACATTGAATGAAAAACAGTGCAGATCACTGCTTCACCCGCTGCCATCGGGTGGGTTCATCCGCTGCCAGCGGGTAAGACAGAAACAGAAGCAATTCTGCACTGTTAAAGCAGAAAAACAGGGCAGATTCGAAAAACCAGCAAAAATCCAACTGGAAATGCTTCAAAATGACTATTCAAGCCTAAAAATAAATGCTAAATCAACTATAATCTACCGAGAAACAATAAACACAAACAAAAACACAATTAAATGCAATTAAACTAAGTAATTCCTTGCCAAAAGAAAATAGGACAGCTATGAAAAATTCAACAAAAACCAGCAAAAACACTTACTAAAAATCACAATAAGCCTAGAAACAAACACTAAAATGAAAGACACAACTTAAAACACAAAACACAATAACAAAACACAATCTAACTATGTGATTCCCAAAGAAATCACGCGAAAACAACCCAATTCGTGAGAATCTAGCACAATTGCACAAAGAACCAAAATGGCTCCCCGGCAACGGCGCCAAATTGATGAGACCCGGCCTTGTCGCGAGGCCGGCACCAATAAAATTAATACTAGAAAGTGCAGCTAGTGGCACAACCTAGGTCGATTCTCTCTCGCGGAGCCTATGGACTCAATGGACAAATATGCTCAATTAACACAAAAAGGGAAGTCTTTGAAGCAATTTAACAAACACTTGGTATGCAATGAACTAAATGGAATTAAATGCAACTAAATGAAACTAGAACTAACACTTTTTTGGGATTTTCAATATTTTTAAAGCTAAAGTAAATTGAGGTGAATGAAATGAGATGAATATGCTTTGTTGGAGAATGCTTTGGGCTATCCTTGCTATCAAAAAGTATGGAGTTAATCAATGAAAGGCCATTTCCTAAAGTAGTTTAGTGACCACTAAATCTAGGTAATTTAATTAGAGGATGCAATTAACCAACCGGACAATTAACAAACCTAATCAAATACCATCAATGAAACAAATGAAGAATTTAACATAAACTAGAATTCAACTCAACAATTACCATTGTCATTAGAGTGACTTCCACAATGAATTAAAAATTACAATAAGATTCAACCAAATCCAATGTAATCAAAACCCACAATGGGAGAATCAAAATACAAATCACAAGTCTATTTAAATTCCTAATGTCCACTACAACCTAGTTGAGTTCCACAACCATGGAGCCACAATCAATACAAACTCATCAATATCAACAAGATAAACATGAATCCATAAAGAGAAGTAGTAGGAAAACAAGAAAAACTCCCTATTGGATGCCATAGCTCAAGCCCTAATCATCCTCCTCCAAAGCACAAGAAGTTTAGCCACTCATGGATGGGAGAAATGCTCCACCAAGCTTCTCCAACCCTTGCTTAGCCATGGATGATGATGGAGGTTGCTGGAATTTGGTCTGAATAGGTGTGGAGAGTGGAGAAGATGAAGAGAAAATGGTGAGTGTGGCTGGAAATGTGGAGAGACTTGAGAGGATGAGAGCTTGTGTGTATGAATGTGTGTAAATTCGTGGGTTCCTCTCCAAACTAGGTTAAGGGCCTCTAAAACCTTAGAATATTCCCTCTAATCCGACCTAGTATGCTCCCCTTGTGGTAAAGCAATGAGAAAGTGGGCCCACCATCCGTTTCAGCTCTTAAAATCGCGAGAAAAGCGTGCAGAACTGGTGTACCCGCTGGCAGCGGGTCATTTACCCGCTGGCAGCGGGTGGATTACTTAAAACACGCGTTTTGCTCTGAAACTGAAGTCTACCCGCTGGCAGCTTGCAAGGCTACCCGCTGGCAGCGGGTAGAACAGTAGAACAGGCCCAAAAATGCCTCTAAGCCTCAAATCTTGTACCAGCTTCGCTTTCCAGCTTCTTTCTCGACCTCTAGCACTTGAATCCTTGCTATTCCTCAAGCTAGTTGACCTACAAATCAACCAAAACAATTGTGAGGCCCTCAAGTTAATAAAACTAGAGAATTATCACAATTTATTCAATAAAAATATGGAATTAGCAAGATTGTGAATTAAGTCCTTAAGTGCCCTTGAATAACATTAAATCATGCATAATGACTCTTTAAACTCAACAAAAGCTCGTCAAATGCCAAAAGATACAAGGGTAAATATTGGTATTATCAACAAGTCACAAGGCTATTTGGTGATTCTATTTGTTAATATTACTAATAATTTGGTCCCTAATCCGAATATAGTGAGTCCTTATTAGTATTAGTCCATATTATTATTACTTCACAAATGAAGTAAAAATGTGTATTTTGAAGGAATTACACAGGAAAACAAATTGCACTGGATCCAATTTTTTAAAACTTATTGTCGAGAAAAGTACCTTTTTTCAACAAATAAGTGGCCGTCGAAATATAAGTTGTTGAAAATACACTCGTCGTCCTCGTCCTGAGCCCACAGCTACTCTTCCTGACTCACTGCCTTTGTCTGAATCACCCACTGCTCCGGTCCAACCGCCACCTGCTAGTCTTCCGATTGCCATTCATAAAGGTACTCGTTCCACTCGTAATCCTCACTCTGTTTATAATTTCTTGAGCTATCATCGTTTATCTACTCCATATTATGCGTTTGTGTCTTCTTTGGATTTTGTTTCTATCCCCAAGACTACAGATGAAGCTCTTGAACATCCAGGTTGGAGGCAAGCCACGCTTGATGAGATGACCGCCTTACATTCTAATGGTACATGGGACTTGGTTTCACTTCCTCCGGGAAAATCCCCAGTTGGTTGTCGGTGGGTTTATGCAGTTAAAGTTGGCCCTGATGGCAAAATTGAACGACTGAAAGCTCGTTTAGTGGCTAAAGGGTATACTCAGATCTTTGGATTGGACTATGGTGATACCTTTTCTCCTGTTGCCAAAATTGCTTCCATTCGTGTTTTTCTATCCATTGCAGCTATTAATCATTGGCCACTTTATCAACTGGATATTAAAAATTCTTTCCTCAAAGGAGACTTGGAAGAAGAAGTTTATATGGAGCAACCGCCTGATTTTGTTACTCAGGGGGAGTATGGGAAAGTATGTCGACTTCGTCGTTCTCTTTATGGACTCAAGCAGTCATCGAGAGCTTGGTTTGGCCGATTAAGTTCTGTGGTTCAAGATTTTGGAATGACTCGTAGTGAAGCTGATCACTTAGTTTTCTTTCGCCATACTTCAAATGGCAAGTACTTATACTTAGTTGTCTATGTGGATGACATTGTTATTACAGGAAATGATGATGTAGGCATTACTCAACTCAAACAACATATGTGCAACCACTTCCAAACTAAAGATTTTGGGAGGCTTAAATATTTTCTGGGAATTTAGGTTGCCCAATCTAGTTCTGGTGTGGCTATTTCACAACGAAAGTATGCACTTGACTTATTAGAAGAAACAGGCATGTTGAACTGCAAACCAGTTGAGACTCCAATGGATCCAAATGTCAAACTCTATCCAGGACAGGGGGAGCTGATAAACAATCCCGAGAGATATCGAAGATTTATGGGAAAACTCAATTATCTCACTATCACTCGTCTAGATATATCGTTTGCTGTGAGTGTAGTCAGCCAGTTCCTACAATCACCATGTGATAGTCATTGGAATGCAGTTATTCAAATTCTTCGATACATTAAGGGAGCGCCAGGCCAGGGACTGTTATATGAGGACAAGGGGAACTCCTAAATCATTGGCTTTACAGATGCGGATTGGGCTGGTTCACCAGATGATAGGCGATCCACATCTGGATAATGTGTTCTCATCGGTGGAAACCTAGTCTCTTGGAAAAGCAAGAAACAAAATGTAGTTGCAAGGTCTAGTGCAGAGGCTGAGTATCGTGCTATGGCATTAGCAACTTGTGAACTCCTATGGTTGAAACAACTTCTTCAAGAGTTGAAAGTTGGAGACATAGACAAAATGGAGTTGGTATGTGATAACCAAGAAGCTATGCACATTGCCTCGAATCCAGTGTTCCATGAGAGGACCAAACATATTGAGATTGATTGTCACTTTATTAGAGAGAAAATTCAATCAGGATGTCTTGCTACTCGATTTGTCAATTCGAATGATCAGCTGGCAGATATCTTCACTAAGTCTCTTAGAGGTCCTCAGATAAATCATCTGAATAAGCCTAATTGAATGCTAGTCATAGAGTTCAAAATTGAAGACCTATGTTGACTCCTGACAATCAAGATATTAGGCCAAATTGATCCAAGTAAAGGACTGCTTGAAAGATTAAACGCATATGTACTGATCAGTGACTAACATAGAAGAGAAATTAATGAAATACAGAAACACTCTTAAGAATGATCAAGGTAACTAAATTCCAAAAACTATCATTTGTTATTTTAATTTTTAGTATGGTCTGACTCATTACCCATAGTGAGTTTTAAAAAATTGGTTTTATATATAATGTTTTACATTAGATTATGTTTTAAGAACTGGACCTGACGACCTCGGCCTGACCGGTTGAAAAGGTAATCATCCAAGTGTGCTATCTGATTCACACTAAAGACTTAGACTACCGGTCGGACTAGTTTAGACTGGTCAAAACCGGACGCCTCGTTTAAAAACTGGGAACAGGAGCAAGAATGACAAAATCGGGCGAGTCATTAACAAAAGGGCAAACATGTTTCTTTTTTGGGCCAAAAGGCAAAAGTTTAAGGATTGGCCCTAGTTGATTTGATCGCCAATTGAAATGGTAAAACCGTTCAGCTCGTGATCCGACAAGTTTTTTTATTCAGTGAATGGTCCGGTTTTTAAAATAATGTTAATAATGTAATTGCCTCTATGGAAATGGCATGGCTGTTGTCAGCAATCCATTGTCTATTAATACAGTTTTTTCATAGAAGTTATTCTATCTCCCTCACTCCTCTCTTTTCCTCTCACTCTATTGCACACTTCATGCAGGAGGTATTGTAAATAACACTTTAAGACCTACGATCCCCAGTTACTGTGATTCCGAGTGGAGAACACTAATGGAGCAGTGTTGGGCACCGAATCCTGCAGTCAGGCCATCGTTCACCGAGATTGCCCGCCGGTTACGTGTAATGTCTGCGGCTGCAAGTCAGACCAAAGGACAGCCTCACAAACCATCTAAATAATGACTATTTCTCTCATATTATGGCCTTCAACTTGCTCAATTGTACTTCATAACCAATATCTTATACAAGGGCCTGTAATATCTGTGTATGTTATTATTTTCTGTTTAAAGACGTAAAATTTGTCATGGTGTGCTAAATCACATTTGTAAGATTGTGTAATTAAACATTTTAGCTTATAGCTGTACATTATTTTTCTTGTTTTTTTGTTATCTGCTCTGTGACAATTTTTACCTTGCCACCCCATTTCCTAACTTTCCATATGAATGGGACTGAAATTACAAGGTCAAGAATCAAGAAGACAAGAAATATATTCATAAATAACTTACGCTAATAACTTCCACAAAACTTAATTTAAGAATGAGTCAAATGCCATTTTGGTCTTTTATGTTTAACCCAAGTTTTAAACTGATCTTTTATCTTTCAAAAGTTCTATATTTGTCCTTTTATGTTTCCTAAAAGTTTTATATTTGTACTTCAGGTTTTATTAAAGTTCTATATTGGTCTTTTATGTTCCATTAAAGTTCTATTTTGGTCCTATGCTTCATTGAAGTTATATATTGGTCCTTTATGTTTCATTAAAGTTTTATATTAGTCATTTATGTTCATTAGAGTTTCATATTGGTCTTCTTAGCATGATTTTATTTTTTGTTTAAACGACGTTGTTTGGGTGTTTTTGGTGTGTCTAAGGCCACGTCAGCTATCTGATACAAGTAGGAGAGATTATGTGTGCACCTTAGCATGTCACGTCAACTGTTAATTTAAGAAATTGACGAACTTGGACAGAAGGACCAATTTAGAACTTTTGGGAAAGATAAATGACCAATTTAAAACTTTTGCAACATAAAGGACCAATTTAAAACTTTTGAAACATAAAGGATTAATTTGAAACTTGGGTGAAATATAAAGGACCAAAATGAACCTTTGACCTTACGAATGTGTTAATACGTCAACTTCAGGAAAATAAAATTGTAGTGAAATTAAAAAATCTGAGTTGAAAATTATATGTAAAAGTATAATTGGCTAAATTAATATATAGTTGTAGGTTTAACTCGAGTAAATATTAATTAACCGTTTGGTTGGTAGATATATTTTGAAAGAGTGATAATAGTAGTGAGAATAAGAATATAAATAGAAATGGAAATGATATGACTACGTTTGGTATGATATAAAATTGAGAGCGAGAAAGAAATGAGAGTTAAGTAAGATTATAAAATGAAGTATTGGGATCACTATAGGAATTCCAATCCAACTATCAAAAAGGCAACCAAACAAAAGTAAGGAACCCACCTCCCTAAAATCCAAACACGCGGAATATCTTTGATAAAACTTATACTTCATTTTCTTGAAAGATTAAAAAATTTATAAATTTATTTTTTGATTAAAATATTCTTAATAGCGTTATCAAATCTTTGGAAAGAATAACTTTATTAAAAAAATATTTTTTAAATTATTATTTTACTATTATTTATTTTGAGTTAAAAATAACTGTTATTCCGGTAAATTGTTGATAGCCGAAATTAGGATGAGAAAGCTCCCGAAGGGAGGACGGACTAGAGTGGGGAACGATTCCGACACCTACATACCCTTGAATGGGATCATAGTCTATGTAGTTCGCTTTGGTGTGGCTGTATGATGATGGAGATTGAGAGAGTGAGCGCCTTGGGAAGGCTTAGGAGCCCCATTATATAGGCTTAAGGTGAGCGAGGTTTGTTATGCTTTAAGCAGGAAAAACGGTTATGCTAATGAGTGAAAATGTTCATTAGGTGCCGAGAAGCGGGTGGATTCCGAGTTGCTGGGGTGCCATATCCATAATACCATAATCCCCCAAGCCTGAGAGTTTCGGCGAAGCTCTTGGGCTTTAAGTGTGAATGGAGGTTGGCCGAGTGCCTATTGACTGTGAGCGTTTTGCTTAAGTGCTTTGGTAGTGTTCATATGTTTAAGTGTACTTAGGAGCACCAAATCGTAAAACGTGACAAGGATGCTTTGCCTTATTAAATTGGGTTTTTGTGCTTGACCCAAGCTTTGAAGGTTCTGTTTGAACTTGTAGATTTTGTTGGTCATACGCTTCTACTGATGTCGTAGCTTCGGGATTGTTTCCCTTATAATGCCAGTCCCCCAGCACTTGTGCGCAAGTCGTGAGGGCAATTAGAATGGTTTTATTACACTGAAGAAATCATTTCTAATCCACCAGGTTGAAAGGCCTGCCAAATGAAGCCGATAAGTTGATGAACTTTATGATTGCATCTCTCTTAAGATGCGTACGATTTGGATGATCAAGGAGCTCGGAAGGGGATTTCATTGCTTGATGCTTGATGAAGTGCGATTGGTAAGAAGATGATCGGCTTTGTTGGGCGAAAGTGGTAGGCAAACAAGAGGGATGCTGGGTCCTTTAAATTCCTCGTGGTATGTTGGTTTCTGACCCTTTTTATCCAGGGAGTAAATGCTTTAAGCATAATTTGCTTTGTCTTAAGATATCGGTTAGATGCTTTTAGCAACATCTTCATGACCAAGTAGACTCGGCTGATATGATTTTCTTTAGTCCCCTGGTCTATATAGGGGTGCCACTTCCTCATGCTAGCAAGTGCTGTGGATCATCATTTGATCATTTAACAAAAAGGAGTAGGCTAAAGAGCTTTCTATGAGTAAGATGATCGTGTTTCGATCATGAAGTAGGGGAGGGGTTGTTTGTGATAGAAATTGGCGAGTTTGCTTTATATCGTGATCACCTTTGGGTCAGAAGGGAGAGTTTAGAAGACTAACTTTTTTAATTGTTTGGTGAGGGCTAAGAATCGAAGGGAGCTGGAGAGCTCAATCATTGGGTTGTGGACCCTTCAATTAATTGGGTCATGCAGTCGGCAGATATTTGTTTAGATCACTCGGTAAGGAATGAGGGTTGGAGGAAGCTTAAATGCTTCAAACTTGATTGCCTTTTGAATGGGTTCTTTCTGCCTCTCGATGTGGATTTTATCATTCTGTCTAAAAAACTACTTGTGTGCCTGATATATCATTGCTTGGATCTTTTTTATAGTTGGCCGAACGGCCAAATTTGGGGGAATCTTCTCCATGATTTGTAGTGATAGGTAAAATTGTTGTAAATGCTTTGGCCTAATAGGCCTTTATAATATTTTCTCCCTTAGAGGTATTTGGTCTTGTAGACTTTTTCAAGAATGCATTACTTTGCTCTTGGTAGCTTGTTGCTGAATTTGTTGAAGGATTTTGACTAGAGCTATCAAAACGGGCTCAACTCATCGGGTTGGTCTGTTTAACCCACCAATTTGATGGGTTGGGTTACAAAATTTTAACCCGTTTAATAAATGGGTTGGAGAAACCCGACCCACCTAACCCGCGAGTTAGGTGGGTTGGCCCGTAACCCACCTAACTATTAAAAAAATTTATTTAATATATCAATAAAAAGTAAAAGAAAATCCTAAGCCTTAAGTTCTCATATCTCATATATTAAATATATTAAAAAAATTTATTTAATATATTTCATACTTTCATTGTTTTGTATTTAACTATTTGTGATTGACATGATGAATCTTTTATTTTATTTTATTATGTTAAATTTCATAGTTTGTGAAAAAAATGTATAAAAAAGTATAGATTTTTTTAAAAAAATTAAATAAAAAAAGGTGGGTTACCTCGACCCACCACTTTGGTAGGTCGGGTTGAGATTTTCAGCTCATTTAACTCTTCCAACCCTAGTGAGCCAACCCGTGACGAGCCCAAACTGTAGTGGGTCAACCCATGTGGACCAGGTTGACCCACTTTGACACCTCTTATTTTGACTCAGTGCTGGATCGAAATGGTCTTGCCAGCCTCTCCTTTCTTTGTTGTTGTTACCGCGTCCTTTGGCGGTTGTCTTATGGACTTTCACCTTGTTATAACAAGGATTTTGCATCCCGTTAGAACAAGGATTAGGTCTTGAAGATATTGTCATCCGATTACCCACCTTAATAGGATAAGGATTTTTCATCCCGTTAAAATAGGGATTAGATCTTGAAGGTATCGTCAATCGATTACCCACCTTGATAGGATGAGAATTTTTCATCCCGTTAGAACGGAGATTTTGGATTCTTTTACTGCCCACACAATTTTTATGACTCTTCACTAGAAAGCTTATTGGACTTAGCTTTAATGCTCAAAACGTTTTCTTTCCCATTATCTCTCCCTTATTTCTTGCCTTATTATCATATTCTTTGTTGACCACGGTTGTTTCCTCTAAATTCGTGATTGTGATAAATGTACATTGATTAAAAATAATGACATCAAAATTTCGGATTTCTATTAATGATGCCAAAGGTTTGCCATTATTTCATCTTGGTTATGATTTTTTGTTTGTTTGCCATTTTCTAATGAGGTTATTGAACAATCATCCATGGCCCATATGTTTTTGACCCCTTGTCATGTTTCTTACTTCCATTGTTATCTATGGAGGTCAAAGGAGTATGAGGTTTGGTTTAGATCAATTTAAAAATTTTGCTTCTTTTATTTAAGAAATCATATATATCTTATTTATGTCTATAGTAATTGCAAGAAAAAATATACCATATATATGGAATTCTTCATATGCTATATGGCAAGTTTTTTTCCATAGTGAAAATCTTGTTAGAAAATATTTGCTTAAATCCCACCTTGAAGCGACCACCAAGAATGTGAATCAATTGGTAGGGGGTTGATTTAGCTTAATCAAGGGTTACGAGTTCAAGTCTTAAAAATTACTACAAGAAAAATGAGTATTTTACTATTTTCAATAAACTCTATTTTGACAGCCACTATTAATTGTTGAAAAAAGGATTAATTTCCAACAATTAATTTTTGAACGTCAAAATAAATACATATTTTTCAACAACTACATTTTAGCTGTCGAAATAAGTTATTAAAAAAGTCAATGATAGTATTTTCGACTATCAACCATTGTCGCTGTTTATCAATAATATTATTTTCTAACAATACATTTATCGACGACGGCCGTAAAAAAAAAGAAAAGTATTGTCCAAAAAAGTATTATCGACAGTTATTGACCGTAAAAAATACTATTATTGTCTTTTTTCAACAACTTATTTCGACGGTCAAAATATTCAAATTGGATTCGGTGCAATTCGTTTTCCTGCAATTCCTGTACAATTCCGTCAAAATATACATTTTTGCTTTATTATTTTTTGGTTTAGACCAGGGTATCCACGACGGCCGTTAAAAAACATTAACAAAAGTATTGTCCAAAAAAGTATTATCGACAGTTATTGACCGTCAAAAATACTATTATTGTCTTTTTTCAACAACTTATTTCGACGGTCAAAATATTCAAATTGGATTCGGTGCAATTCGTTTTCCTGCAATTCCTATACAATTCCGTCAAAATATACATTTTTGCTTCATTATTTTTTGGTCTAGACCAGGGTATCCACAGTCAAGCACAGTGACTAATCCCTTCACTGAATTTTAGGCACCTCGAAGGGTGGGACAACTGGCCCACGGTAGGGATCAAACCCCTGACACTTGGTTAAGGATGGATGAGTCCCTTCCACTTAACCACACCCCTTGAGTTTTGCTTAATTATTTGTGAAGTAATAATAGGCACTCACAAAAGTAAGGACCAACCATGAGTGGATTACGGACTAAACTATTATTAATATTGGCACATATCATCACCTTGAATGGATTAGAGACCAAATTCCTATTAACATTAACAAATAGCCTCACAAGTCACAAGGCTATTTGGTGATTCTATTTGTTAATATTACTAATAATTTGGTCCCTAATCCGAATATAGTGAGTCCTTATTAGTATGAGTCCATATTATTATTACTTCACAAATGAAGTAAAAATGTATATTTTGAAGGAATTACACAGGAAAACAAATTGTACTGGATCCAATTTTTTAAAATTTATTGTCGAGAAAAGTACCTTTTTTCAACAAATAAGTGGCCGTCGAAATATAAGTTGTTGAAAATACAATTGTGTTAAAATTTGCTTGGGAGAGTTTTGCCGCTCTTTTGATCTTGCCCGGCTCAAATGAGATTAATTTTCACCTGGACTGTAAAACAATTAGGCGAAGGATACCAATGGTTCTTACACCAAAAAAAAATCCACCTCTACGCATATTTTGCTTTCCTCTTTAGCATATTGCCATATAATTTTTAGTTTCTCCAACTTTATTTCATTTCCTAGCTTCCATTGGAAAGTATGGCTATAATATTCAAAGGGGGATCTAGGAACTTTAATCCAAATAACAATCTTGTTAAATTTTTCCTTGAATGGATCAAACTTTGGTCCTTCTTTGAACAATGTAGTGGTTGGTGATCATCCATAACTCCTCATAAAAACATTTGTTAAAAGAGTTCTATCTCCATTATATGATCTTGGCTAGTTTGAGCTAAATTAGTAAAAGCCCAATGAACTTCTAGATTTTAGTAATTTTAAAAGAACATAAATAAAAAGAGGCCTCACATATATACTCATCGCGACCTCATCTGAAAAACATTTTCATTTTCGTTTATCTCGATTAAAATAATAAGAATGCAATTATCATCTCCTAAAACTAAGTAAGACAAAAAATATTATGTTATCCAACTAAATTCAAATCTCATAAAAACAGATACAGAAACGAATAAAATAAACATATTTCCAATTCAGGTGTATACACCGAAAGAAATAAAAGATTAATTGTTACCATCAATATCAAAGAAAACCAGCCCCTGGTTTTCTGCACGACATTCTAAGCAATAACATAATTCAAAGATTAAGAAATCAATCTTCATCGATGTCCTCCCACGCCCATGGATTCTCTTGGCGGATTGTTTCCTCTTCCTCCGGAGTAAAATCGTTTTCAATTTCAAAGTACTCGCGAACATATTCCACACTCTTGTTCATAACTCGATTCGCTATCCCTTGATTCAAGAAATTGAGTAGGCTCTTCACGTTTAGATAATTTGTAGCCAAAAGCAATTCCTTGATTGCATCGTTATCCAATTTCTCAAGGTATTGGTTGTCGTATGCCTTAGCCTCCATTGTGAACTTTCCATATTTCTTCCTGCTTAGAACATCAATTTCCTCAATCTCATCACACTTTTTTGCCATTTCACTAAAGTCCAAGTGCGTCTTGATGTAGTCGATGACCATTGTGAGAGAGTTGCTGGACACATTTGGAAGAGGAATCTTGGTGATCTCTTGACTATTGTAGTCCTCGAAGAACGATCTCACGGCCTCCATCTTCATTGCTACCTCCACGTCAACCTCGAAGGAGACACCATCGAAGGTTGTCATTGGAATCTTCTTGGAGCTTGAGGGTTGGAAGTTCAAATCCATTATTTTTGTTGTGAGAGAAGTAAAGAATCAAATAAGAAGAAGCGAAGCCGAAGTGTTGAGTGATAGGAGATGTTGTTAACCAAGTTTATATAGAGGGAGCACACAAATATATGTTGGCAAAAAAAGAAGAAGACGACATCATGTAGTTTCAGTTTCACATGAATTAGGCTTTTCCAAACTCTCCCTTGCGTGCCCTACGTTTTGTACGTTATCTGTTCAAACTATAGCCGTTCTTACTCTTTACCACTCCTTTTTTTTTTTAAATGTAAAGTTGTAAACAACTTTATTTTCTTGGATGTTCATGTTCTAATCGTGGGAGGAATCCTGGAATCACTCCCGAGGAAGGAGAAGTTACCTTACATGTAATGTAAAAAAATAGGTCAACACACATTAAATCAAAATGTCTTTATATATATAAAGTTTCAAAAAAATTCCTTTTCGGTGCTTTTTTTTTAAAAAAAACATGATGATAATTTGATCACCTTTGCCTACAACGACTCTTTTTTTGTTGAGGAAAAATAACTAAATTTGCATTCATTTATTTAATCTCAAATTCACCACTTTTTAGATAATTTTGATTATTTATTTTTTGTCAAATTGCCCAAAACCCTACATACACTTTCAAATTGTTGCAGACAATCCATTTCAAGCAGTTTTCCATCCATATATTTGACAGTGTGAGATACACTAACTTTAAGGGGACCAAATTGGATTTTTGAATAATTAAAAAACTAAAAGGGTAATTTGGTTCACTCAACTTAAAACCTTATTGTCCCTTACTGTTGCAACTCCAAAATCCAGAACACCGAGGAAGTCAAAGTCGAGCCCTACCTCTCTCCCTCTCAATATGTCTCTCACTATTAATTTGTCATCGTGATGCGAACCAAACGTCCACCACCATGATCGAAACTAAACATTCACCACCATAACTAGCTAGTTATATCACCACCAAAGGTTCTTCCCCTTCCCTTTTGTTTCTTCATTCATCATTCCTCTGGTCTTTTCGAGGTTGACTCTGCTGATTACTCTTCTTTTTGGCAATAGTAATGCTATTAGGTGAGTAAAGGGCCATATTTTAACTTAATTTTGATGCCATTTTACTGTCATTTGCCTCGATAACCACAATTTTCAACAATACATCAATAATAGGTAAAGAAAAGCCTTCACTCATTTCGAATACATAAGTATCTTAATGAGATTGGGTGTGCAAATGCATGAAATGTAAAATAAAAGCTATTTTTTCCTTTTACTTGACTCCCTCTTTTTCTTTTTTGTTTGTTTTTGCTTTTCTCTTTGTCTTCTTGATTTATTTTTCTCACACTTTATTTGATAAATTGCATTTTATTTGTTTTTTTTTTATATTATTGCTTTTTTCTCCTATTTTTTTAAAACAATACTTGGGTATTATTTCTCCATATTTCATACGTTTTATGTGATATCCAGTATTTCGAATTCGAGGTTGAGGTACTCGGCGTGTTAGAACATAGAACGTTCATCATTGGAGAAAGGGAATTGAAGGAAATACGTGTAGAGGAAGAAATTCAAAAAAAAGAGGGGGGTCCCTCTTAGCTGGCGTGTGGCCCTGTATGGGCTACAAGAAACTTCTTTAAATTGTATTTTTAGCCCCCAACTTTTTAAAATAACAAACAGGAGCTTGAATTTTGGTCCTAGCAGCTTTACAAACTTATCCTAAACCTCTCTTTCTCCATTTCTCCATCATCCTCTTCATCTCCTCTTCTCTTCCTCTCACTTTCTCTCTTGGGGTTAGCAAGAAAGTGAAGGATTCTTCACTTTCTAACCATTCTCCTTCCTTCCTTTCACCATTTTCAACACTCCTTAAGCTAATTTCTCCACCATTGTTAAGCATCAACAATCTTGGGCAACCTCCATAAATCTCCAAATTCAGATTTTCATAAACGTATGCGCACAAACCATTATCCAAGACTCGGTTTGAGGGTACCCCGATATCGGCTAGGACTATAGCTTCTTGTCCATAGGTTAGGGCGAATGGTGTTTCCCCGGTAGCCGAATAAATGGTCGTTCGGTAGGACCATAGGACTGAAGGGAGTTCGTCTACCCAATCTTCCGTTGCCTCTTCTAAGAATTTTTAGAGTCCTTTGAGTATGATCCTGTTCGCCAGCTCGGTTTGACCGTTGGTCACCAGATACTCAACTGAAGTCGTCCGATGGTCAATGTGTCATTCTTTGCAAAAGTCTTTGAACTTTTCGTTGATGAATTGGCGACCGTTGTCGGTGATTAGTACGTGGGGAGGGCCAAATCTAGATATGATATTTCGCGAGAGGATGTTTTGGATATTTTGGGACCTGATAGTGGCAAGTGCTTCAGCTTCATTCCATTTTGTGAAATAGTCGACTGCCACTACGAGGAACTTCCTCTGCAGTGTGCTTTGCAAAAGAGGTCCAAGTATATCCATTCCCCAAGTATCGAACGGCCACGGAGACTCGATGGGTTTTAGTTCTCCAGGAGGTTGATGTATGAAGTTGGCGTGCTGTTGGCACTGGTCACAGTTTGTGACTAATTTCTCGGAATATATCCTCATATTGGGCCAGTAGAAACCCGAGCGAAGTGGTTGCTTGCGGAGGGCACCCGCAGATTGATGGGTTCCGCATATGCCTTCATGGATTTCCTGGAGAAGATAGTTAGCCTCTTCAGGTGGAAGAAACGTGAGGTGCGAGGATGAGAATCCCTTTTTGTACAAGTCTTCCCACAAGATAAAATATCGAGCTGCCTGTCTCCTTATCTTTTTGGCTAATTCCCTTTCTTCAGGTAGCGTGCCCACTGTTATATACGCTTTTAAAGGGGCCATCCAGGAGGCGTTGATTGCTATTGGTAGCACATTTGGAGCTATGCTAGGTGCTTGTAGCGTCGTTCGGAGGACCGTTTTGAGGCTCGATTGACTTGGCATGGAGGTTAGTTTGGAGAGGGCGTCAGCTTGGGTGTTTTGGCTTTGCGGTATCCGTGTGATCAAGACGGACTCGAACCTGCTGATCTCTTGTTTGGCACGCTCCACATGTTTGGAAATGGTAGCGTCTTTTACCTCGAATTCCCTGTTAAGTTGTCCAACCACCAGTTGCAAAGAGCTTGCCATTCGTCGGGAGGACGCGAAGAAGCACCGGCATGAGTTGCACTCTCTTCGCAAGGCTTTGAAGAGTACCGAGGTTCGCGCTAGCGAAAATTTTTCCGGCTGGCTGGAAGCCGAGTGCAAGGTGGTCGATGTTGTCGATCACCAGAGAGAGCTGTTGGCGCAGAGGATGTACAGTATGCTGCTGGCAGTTGAGCAACTTGAACGCCTTCGCGGAGAGAGGGTAATTTGGTTCACTCAACTTAAAACCTCATTTTCCCTTACAGTTGCAACTCCAAAATCCAGAACACCGAGGAAGTCAAAGTCGAAGCCCCACCTCTCTCCTTCTTAATATGTCTCTCACTATTAATTTGTCATCGTGATGCGAACCAAACGTCCACCATCGTGATCGAAACTAAACATTCACCACCATAACTAGCTAGTTATATCACAAGCAGGGGTTCATCCCCTTCCCTTTTGTTTCTTCATTCATCATTCCTCTGGTCTTTTCGAGGTTGACTCTGCTGACTACTCTTCTTTTTGGCAATAGTAATGCTAGTAGGCGAGTAAAGGGCCATATTTTAACTTAATTTTGATGCCATTTTACTGTCATTTGCCTCGATAACCACAATTTTCAACAATACATAAATAATAGGCAAAGAAAAGCCTTCACTCATTTCGAATACATAAGTATCTTAATGAGATTGGGTGTGCAAATGCATGAAATGTAAAATAAAAGCTATTTTTTCCTTTTACTTGACTCTCTCTTTTTCTTTGTTGTTTGTTTTTGCTTTTCTCTTTGTCTTCTTGATTTATTTTTCTCACAATTTATTTGATAAATTGCATTTTTTTTGTTTTTTTTTATATTATTGCTTTTTTCTCCTATTTTTTAAAAACAATACTTGGGTATTATTTCTCCATATTTCATATGTTTTATGTGATACGCAGTATTTTGAATTCGAGGTTGAGGTAGTCGGAGTGTTAGAACATAGAACGTTCATCATTGGAGAAAGGGAATTCAAGGAAATACATGTAGAGGAAGAAATTCAAGGAACATAGAACATAGAACGCAGTATTTTTATGTTGTTTGTTCAGGGACGGTCGCCCAAGGATGGCGTTGTATGCCGAAGGTGCTGAGATGATGATGAAATCTACGTCAAGACTTGCCACCTTTGGTAAAGTGCCCATAGTTGTCCGGTTTGATATGATTCCTTCTACAGGAACTTGAGCTCCGAAGAACCCTATGAGAGTGCCAGGGAAGGGCCTCATGTTGGCCTCGTCCAACCCGAGCTTCTTAAAAGTGTCAAAGTAGAGGACGTCTGCTAAGGATCCTTGGTCTATTAGGACTCGCTTGATCTCGTAATTGGCAATGACTATGGTCACTACCATTGGGTCGTCATGGATTGGTCCTTCGAGATTTGTGAGGTCGAACGTGATAGGGTCTCCCTTAGACTCTTTGCTTCTCTTCCTATGCTTCGGGGCATAGTCGAGGGCGAGTACGGAGAGTTCCACCCTTTTCTTATTTTGCGGTTGCGAGGTGGTTCCTTTTTGCAATCCGCCTGCAATGACGCTGATAACCCCGCGAGTAGGTGCTTGGTCGCTAGCATCCCTCGGGTGTTCCGTATTAGTTCTGCTCTCCTCTTTGATGTATCTGCCCAACACTGTCATTTACGGATCAGGTCCTCAATCTGATCTTTCAAGTGAATACAGTCGTTGGTCTCGTGTTCGTAGTCTTTGTGGAACTGGTATTACTTGGATTTATCCACCGGCTTTCCAGTCTTCCTCCTCTTTATTTGTGGGGGGAAACTGAGCATGTCCGAGTGGTAAATTTCCTCCAGGACCTCGACGTGTGATTTGTTGAGGGGAGTGTTGTTGGTGAACTGTCCTCTGGGAGGCGTTCGAGGTCGCGGTGGCGAGTGCTTTCTGTTATTTTTCTCCTTAGGACTTTGATTGTCTGTTGCTGTCTTCTCCCTCTTTTTCTTGGATCGCTCTTGGTCGGATCTACTTATTAGGAATTTTCTCATTTTGTCTTTGGCGATCTGGGCGTTCTCCTCTTGGATAAACCATTCTGCACGATCCATTAGTTCCTGCAAGGTAGAAACAGGGCACTTGCTGAGCTCCTCGTAGAACTGTGAACATCAGAGGCCTTGCTTAATGACGAAGATTGCAACGACATCGTGGAGGTCTCTGACTTAGAGCGAGAGTTTGGTGAAGCGGGCTAAGAAGGCTTGTAAGGTTTCCCCTTCTTCCTAGTGGAAGCCTATAGACACCCCATTTTGTCCGAAATTTTTAAAATTAATAAATAAGGACAAACATCGCCTTTAGATAGCTTATGTGGACACCGCCTTTTGTCCACCCCAAATGCACCAAAAATAAAATAGAACAAAAATAAGCTGAGGGGTCGCGACCCCCTCCTCCTTTAAGGGACCCGTTGCGACCTATAGGCCCATACGTCGCGACCCCCTTAGCATTTATGGTAGATCTAATAAGATTCGAGATCGGGTACCCGTCGCGACGGGGAAGCCTACCCGTCACGACCCCTAACCCGTTGATGCCCATTAATACCCATTGATGCCCATTAATACCCATCGATGCCCATTAAGGCCCATTGATGCCCAGATTCAATCTTCCTTTTATATGACCCATGAAACTCACTATAAATAGTGAGTCCCGTCACTTGTCATGTGGAAAAAAAATGGAGGAGAGGAAGAGAGGACCGAAAGGCTGCTAAGAAGAAGTAAGAGGTAGAAAATATTTTGATTATATTCCATTAGTTTTCTCATATTAATCCACCCATATTCTCTTGATTTCTTGATTCTTTACTTGAGCACATAGAGACATTTTGACTTGTCTTCTTCCCCTTTTTCTTAAAAACGTAAAAGGGGTCGCGACGTATTACACTACCCGTCGCGACCCCTTTTGCTTTTGGGAGACAAAAATTAATTATTTTTTACTTGGTAAATATAATCTTTTTTTTTATATGTAACCTAGTGCCACCAAGAGACTTTTGTCTTTATAGTTAGCACTAGCCTTCACGCCATCTGGGTATTATGCTTGATGAGCCTTCACACGCGCACCTTTTTGATGTTTTCATTACTTGTATGTATTGTATGGTAGATATGTACCAAAAGTCATTGTCCTCTTAGGTACATCGCACTGGGAGGCCATCTGACCTTTGGCTTGATGAACTTCCCCTCACTCACACACTTGAGTGTCACAGAAACTACGTGGGCTTTTATCCCTCTTTGAGGGTACGTAGGCCCTAGGCTTTTATCCAAGGTCAAGCCCTCCCTCTTTCTTTCCTCATTTTCTCCCATGATTGTATATGTTTTCAAGGCCAAACAATTTCAATATTAATTTTTAGGGCAACTGTCTTCGGACGGGGAAAGAAGGGTGCCTAACACATTTCCTTCATCTCAATCAGACTCTCGAACCCAACATTTTGTGAAAATTCATTTTACCCCACTTTTGAACTTATTTTACTCCAAAAGGGCTACCGATGTTATTGTCCATCCACTCGACGTTGTTTCACCTCTCCAGATGTGACCTTCTTTGAGTCCTCCCCGTTCTTTGTATCTTCTACACCTACAAGTCCCTCTGTAATTGAAGTTCTTCCTGTTCCTTCTCTTCCTCTTCCAGAGGCCTCACCCCAGGACACACCTAGTCCTCCTCTCCTGACATATCATCGTCGTCCTCGTCCTGAGCCCACAGCTACTCTTCCTGACTCACGGCCTTTGTTTGAATCACCCACTGCTCCGGTCCAACCGCCACCTGCTATTCCTCCGATTGCCATTCATAAAGGTACTCGTTCCACTCGTAATCCTCACCCTGTTTATAATTTCTTGAGCTATCATCGTTTATCTACTCCATATTATGCGTTTGTGTCTTCTTTGGATTTTGTTTCTATCCCCAAGACTACAGATGAAGCTCTTGAACATCCAGGTTGGAGGCAAGCCACGCTTGATGAGATGACTGCCTTACATTCTAATGGTACATGGGACTTGGTTTCACTTCCTCCGGGAAAATCCCCAGTTGGTTATCGGTGGGTTTATGCAGTTAAAGTTGGTCCTGATGGCAAAATTGAACGGCTGAAAGCTCGTTTAGTGGCTAAAGGGTATACTCAGATCTTTGGATTGGACTATGGTGATACCTTTTCTCCTGTTGCCAAAATTGCTTCCATTCGTGTTTTTCTATCCATTGCAGCTATTAATCATTGGTCACTTTATCAACTGGATATTAAAAATTTTTCCTCAAAGGAGACTTGGAAGAAGAAGTTTATATGGAGCAACCGCCTGATTTTGTTGCTCAGGGGGAGTATGGGAAAGTATGTCGACTTCGTCGTTCTCTTTATGGACTCAAGCAGTCATCGAGAGCTTGGTTTGGCCGATTTAGTTCTGTGGTTCAAGATTTTGGAATGACTCGTAGTGAAGCTGATCACTCAGTTTTCTTTCGCCATACTTCAAATGGCAAGTGCTTATACTTAGTTGTCTATGTGGATGACATTGTTATTACAGGAAATGATGATTTAGGCATTACTCAACTCAAACAACATATGTGCAACCACTTCCAAACTAAAGATTTTGGGAGGCTTAAATAATTTCTGGGAATTGAGGTTGCCCAATCTAGTTCTGGTGTGGCTATTTCACAACGAAAGTATGCACTTGACTTATTAGAAGAAACATGCATGTTGAACTGCAAACCAGTTGAGACTCCAATGGATCCAAATGTCAAATTCTATCCAGGACAGGGGGAGCTGATAAACAATCCCGAGAGATATCGAAGATTTATGGGAAAACTCAATTATCTCACTATCACTCGTCCAGATATATCGTTTGCTGTGAGTGTAGTCAGCCAGTTCCTACAATCACCATGTGATAGTCATTGGAATGCAGTTATTCAAATTCTTCGATACATTAAGGGAGCGCCAGGCCAGGGACTGTTATATGAGGACAAGGGAAACTCCTAAATCATTGGCTTTACAGAAGCGGATTGGGCTGGTTCACCAGATGATAGGCGATCCACATCTGGATAATCTGTTCTCATTGGTGGAAACCTAGTCTCTTGGAAAAGCAAGAAACAAAATGTAGTTGCAAGGTCTAGTGCAGAGGCTGAGTATCGTGCTATGGCATTAGCAACTTGTGAACTCCTATGGTTGAAACAACTTCTTCAAGAGTTGAAAGTTGGAGACATAGACAAAATGGAGTTGGTATGTGATAACCAAGCAGCTATGCACATTGCCTCGAATCCAGTGTTCCATGAGAGGACCAAACATATTGAGATTGATTGTCACTTTATTAGAGAGAAAATTCAATCAGGATGTCTTGCTACTCGATTTGTCAATTCGAATGATCAGCTGGCAGATATCTTCACTAAGTCTCTTAGAGGTCCTCAGATAAAATACCTATGTAACAAGCTTGGTGCCTATGATTTATATGCTCCAGCTTGAGGGGGAGTGTTGAGAATATTCTAGATTTATGTTGTAAATCAATTAGAATCATTAGGATATGATTTAGTCCATCAATTAGGAATCAATTGTATTTATTGTATTTATTCTTACTTCCTATAATAGGTTTTCTTCTCTTGTATAAATACCCATGGTGTTCTCATAATAATAAACACAGAAATTCTTTCACTCAACAAGTTCAAGCACTCTTCAACCCTAATGAAGCCCTAATTTACATTGATAAAACTTCATTAAAAACATTTGATTCTTAGGATAAATCATCTGAATAAGCCTAATTGAATGCTAGTCATAGAGTTCAAAATTGAAGACCTATGTTGACTCCTGACAATCAAGATATTAGGCCAAATTGATCCAAGTAAAGGACTGCTTGAAAGATTAAACGCATATGTACTGATCAGTGACTAACATAGAAGAGAAATTAATGAAATACAGAAACACTCTTAAGAATGATCAAGGTAACTAAATTCCAAAAACTATCATTTGTTATTTTAATTTCTAGTATGGTCTGACTCATTACCCATAGTGAGTTTTAAAAAATTGGTTTTATATATAATGTTTTACATTAGATTATGTTTTAAGAACTGGACCTGACGACCTCGGCCTGACCGGTTGAAAAGGTAATCATCCAAGTGTGCTATCTGATTCACACTAAAGACTTAGACTACCGGTCGGACTAGTTTAGACTGGTCAAAACCGGACGCCTCGTTTAAAAACTGGGAACAGGAGCAAGAATGACAAAATCGGGCGAGTCATTAACAAAAAGGCAAACATGTTTCTTTTTTGGGCCAAAAGGCAAAAGTTTATGGATTGGCCCCAGTTGATTTGATCGCCAATTGAAATGGTAAAACCGATCAGCTCGTGATCCGACAAGTTTTTTTATTCAGTGAATGGTCCGGTTTTTAAAATAATGTTAATAATGTAATTGCCTCTATGGAAATGGCATGGCTGTTGTCAGCAATCCATTGTCTATTAATACAGTTTATTCATAGAAGTTATTCTATCTCCCTCACTCCTCTCTTTTCCTCTCACTCTATTGCACACTTCATGCAGGAGGTATTGTAAATAACACTTTAAGACCTACGATCCCCAGTTACTGTGATTCCGAGTGGAGAACACTAATGGAGCAGTGTTGGGCACCGAATCCTGCAGTCAGGCCATCGTTCACCGAGATTGCCCGCCGGTTACGTGTAATGTCTGCGGCTGCAAGTCAGAACAAAAGACAGCCTCACAAACCATCTAAATAATGACTATTTCTCTCATATTATGGCCTTCAACTTGCTCAATTGTACTTCATAACCAATATCTTATACAAGGGCCTGTAATATCTGTGTATGTTGTTATTTTCTGTTTAAAGATGTAAAATTTGTCATGGTGTGCTAAATCACATTTGTAAGATTGTGTAATTAAACATTTTAGCTTATAGCTGTACATTATTTTTCTTGTTTTTTGTTATCTGCTCTGTGACAATTTTTACCTTGCCACCCCATTTCCTAACTTTCCATATGAATGGGACTGAAATTACAAGGTCAAGAATCAAGAAGACAAGAAATATATTCATAAATAACTTACGCTAATAACTTTCACAAAACTTAATTTAAGAATGAGTCAAATGCCATTTTGGTCTTTTATGTTTAACCCAAGTTTTAAACTGATCTTTTATCTTTCAAAGGTTCTATATTTGTCCTTTTATGTTTCCTAAAAGTTTTATATTTGTACTTCAGGTTTTATTAAAGTTCTATATTGGTCTTTTATGTTCCATTAAAGTTCTATTTTGGTCCTATTTTGGTTCTATTTTGCAACATAAAGGACCAATTTAAAACTTTTGAAACATAAAGGATTAATTTGAAACTTGGGTGAAACATAAAGGATTAAAATGAACCTTTGACCTTACGAATGTGTTAATAGGTCAACTTCAAGAAAATACAATTTTAGTGAAACTAAAAAATCTGAGTTGAAAATTATATGTAAATTTATAATTGGCTAAATTAATATATAGTTGTAGGTTTAACTCGAGTAAATATTAATTAATCGTTTGGTTGGTAGATTTATTTTGAGAGAGTGATAATGGTAGTGAGAATAAGAATATAAATAGAAATGGAAATGATATGACTATGTTTGGTATGATATAAAATTAGGAGCGAGAAAGAGATGAGAGTTAAGTAAGATTATAAAATGAAGTATTGGGATCACTATAGGAATTCCAATCCAACTATCAAAAAGGCAACCAAACAAAAGTAAGGAACCCACCTCCCTAAAATCCAAACACGCGGAATATCTTTAATAAAACTTATACTTCATTTTCTTGAAAGATTAAAAAATTTATAAATTTATTTTTTGATTAAAATATTCTTAATAGCGTTATCAAATCTTTGGAAAGAATAACTTTATTAAAAAAATATTTTTAAAATTATTATTTTACTATTATTTATTTTGAGTTAAAAATAACTGTTATTCCGGTAAATTGTTGATAGCCGAAATTAGGATGAGAAAGCTCCCAAACGAGGACGGACTAGAGTGGGGAACGATTCCGACACCTACATACCCTTGAATGGGATCATAGTCTATGTAGTTCGCTTTGGTGTGGCTCTATGATGATGGAGATTGAGAGAGTGAGCGCCTTGGGAAGGCTTAGGAGCCCCATTATATAGGCTTAAGGTGAGCGAGGTTTGTTATGCTTTAAGCAGGAAAAACGGTTATGCTAATGAGTGAAAATGTTCATTAGGTGCCGAGAAGCGGGTGGATGCCGAGTTGCTAGGGTGCCATGTCCATAATACCATAATCCCCTAAGCCTGAGAGTTTCGGCGAAGCTCTTGGGCTTTAAGTGTGAATGGAGGTTGGCCGAGTGCCTATTGACTGTGAGCATTTTGCTTAAGTGCTTTGGTAATGTTCATATGTTTAAGTGTACTTAGGAGCACCAAATCGTAAAACGTGACAAGGATGCTTTGCCTTATTAAATTGGGTTTTTGTGCTTGACCCAAGCTTTGAAGGTTCTGTTTGAACTTGTAGATTTTGTTGGTCATACGCTTCTACTGATGTCGTAGCTTCGGGATTGTTTCCCTTATAATGCCAGTCCCCCAGCACTTGTGCGCAAGTCGTGAGGGCAATTTAGAATGGTTTTATTACACTGAAGAAATCATTTCTAATCCACCAGGTTGAAAGGCCTGCCAAATGAAGCCGATAAGTTGATGAAATTTATGATTGCATCTCTCTTAAGATGCGTACGATTTGGATGATCAAGGTGCCCGGAAGGGGATTTCATTGCTTGATGCTTGATGAAGTGCGATTGGTAAGAAGATGATCGGCTTTGTTGGGCGAAAGTGGTAGGCAAACAAGAGGGATGCTGGGTCCTTTAAATTCCTCGTGGTATGTTGGTTTCTGACCCTTTTTATCCAGGGAGTAAATGCTTTAAGCATAATTTGCTTTGTCTTAAGATATCGGTTAGATGCTTTTAGCAACATCTTCATGACCAAGTAGACTCGGCTGATATGATTTTCTTTAGTCCCCTGGTCTATATAGGGGTGCCACTTCCTCGGGCTAGCAAGTGCTGTGGATCATCATTTGATCATTTAACAAAAAGGAGTAGGCTAAAGAGCTTTCTATGAGTAAGATGATCGTGTTTCGATCATGAAGTAGGGGAGGGGTTGTTTGTGATAGAAATTGGCGAGTTTGCTTTATATCGTGATCACCTTTGGGTCAGAAGGGAGAGTTTAGAAGATTAACTTTTTTAATTGTTTGGTGAGGGCTAAGAATCGAAGGGAGCTGGAGAGCTCAATCATTGGGTTGTGGACCCTTCAATTAATTGGGTCATGCAGTCGGCGGATATTTGTTTAGATCACTCGGTAAGGAATGAGGGTCGGAGGAAGCTTAAATGCTTCAAACTTGATTGCCTTTTGAATGGGTTCTTTCTGCCTCTCGATGTGGACTTTATCATTCTGTCTAAATAACTACTTGTGTGCCTGATATATCACTGCTTGGATCTTTTTTATAGTTGGTCGAACGGCCAAATTTGGGGGAATCTTCCCCATGATTTGTAGTGATAGGTAAATTTGTTGTAAATGCTTTGGCCTAATAGGCCTTTATAATATTTTCTCCCTTAGAGGTATTTGGTCTTGTAGACTTTTTCAAGAATGCATTACTTTGCTCTTGGTAGCTTGTTGCTGAATTTGTTGAAGGATTTTGACTAGAGCTATCAAAACGGGCTCAACTCATCGGGTTGGTCTGTTTAACCCACCAATTTGATGGGTTGGGTTACAAAATTTTAACCCGTTTAATAAATGGGTTGGAGAAACCCGACCCACCTAACCCGCGAGTTAGGTGGGTTGGCCCGTAACCCACCAAACTATTAAAAAAATTTATTTAATATATTAATAAAAAGTAAAAGAAAATCCTAAGCCTTAAGTTCTCATATCTCATATATTAAATATATTAAAAAAAATTTATTTAATATATTTCATACTTTCATTGTTTTGTATTTAACTATTTGTGATTGACATGATGAATCTTTTATTTTATTTTATTATGTTAAATTTCATAGTTCGTGAAAAAAATGTATAAAAAAAGTATAGATTTTTTTAAAAAATTAAATAAAAAAAGGTGGGTTACCTCGACCCACCACTTTGGTAGGTCGGGTTGAGATTTTCAGCTCATTTAACTCTTCCAACCCTAGTGAGCCAACCCGTGACGAGCCCAAACTGTAGTGGGTCAACCCATGTGGACCAGGTTGACCCACTTTGACACCTCTTATTTTGACTCAGTGCTGGATCGAAATGGTCTTGCCAGCCTCTCCTTTCTTTGTTGTTGTTACCGCGTCCTTTGGCGGTTGTCTTATGGACTTTCACCTTGTTATAACAAGGATTTTGCATCCCGTTAGAACAAGGATTAGGTCTTGAAGATATTGTCATCCGATTACCCACCTTAATAGGACAAGGATTTTTCATCCCGTTAAAATAGGGATTCGATCTTGAAGGTATCGTCAATCGATTACCCACCTTGAGATGGATTAGATTTGCCACGTGAAAGTGTATATAGTTAAATCTAGGACATGTAAGGCATAATTCAAAAAAAAAATTCTAGCTACACAAAGGATAAGGTAACTTGTGTTGGTCTTGTATAACGGATTTCTAGTATAAGCCCTTAAATGAAGATATCATGCCCACGCGGTCACAGCAAAGCACTTAGTATGAAATTAAGGGAGATAAAGAGACTGGACCCACGGTATCTAATCCACCAAGTGTAAGTGGGAGAAGAAGGAAAATTGGCCAGTCCACCCTTGGTGGATTGGACCCAAGCCCATTTGAGTTTGGGCCTTTGTGCAAATAACATAAAATGTGGGGCTATAATATGTATTTTCTCTTCTTATTTAAATTACATGTATTTTCTCTTTTTATTTAAATTACATATTGGAGGAGCGGTTATTTGTAGGCAAAATCATTATTTTGGTCCTCTATGTTTCACCAAAGTTTAGTTTTAGTCCTCTATAATTCAAAATGTCATTATAACTCCTCTATGTTTCGAATTATATCAAAATTTAACTGTCGGAGACTTCTATTTCTTCTCTGTGCCAGAGAGTCTTAATTTCGCTGTCTCCGAACCTAGCTCTAGCAACAACGCTCTGGCTGTTTCGTCTAATGACGACGCTGTCCGATCCACGGTGTGGCCGCAGTTGTACACCAGAAAGGATTGGATCAAGGTCGTTCATTTCTACTCTTCTGCATTCTAAGATCTTATTTCTGGAGGCTACCTCATGCGGGAGTCGAAATCGTTGTGCGAGGAGACGCCGATGGGTCACAACGTCTTCGCCTTGAAGGAGATTAGCATTTCAAATTTGATCAGATTCTGTTTGGCGATAACACGTTTTGGATTGGAGAAGTTGGCCTTGGTGGAGAAAGATTTGGCATCGCAGTACAAAAAATGTTGTGCTTGGATTCGTTACAAAATCGCAGGTTGTTTGGAGGAGGGGATAATAGAGAGTGGTTGCGGTGGTTTTGAATTGGCGACAACGGAGGTGGAGGCAAAGGCAAAGGAGGAGAATATGGCAGATGGTCAGAAGAGAGTGGGCATGGTAATGAAGAAGATGTGAGAGGAAGAAAAGAGAAAAAGAGAAAGAGAGAAAACAGGGGAGAGAAAGAAGAAGAAGAAGAAGAAGAAGAAGAAGAAGAAGAAGAAGAGGAGGAGGAGGAGAAGGAGAAGAAGAAGAAGGAGGAGGTGATGACATGGCCAGTGATATGGCCGACCATGTTAGCTTAAAGGGACACGTAGGAGAGACACTCGAGCAACGTAGGTGCTCCATGTTAGCATTTAAGGGGGAAAACTGGCGATGTGAGGCAAAATGACCAATTTTGACAAAATTCAAAACATATAAGACTTATAATGAAATTTCAAAACATAGAGGACCAAAACTGAATTTCGGTGAAACATAGAGGACCGAAATAGTGATTTTTCCGTTATTTGTATTTAACGTATATAAGGGAAGTGGTTACCATAATGTGAAGTGAGTGCAAAAACGTATTCATAATTTCCATTCAGTAAAAATTAAGGAACCACAAAAGATAACTTCCTCCTATCTTCTCTTCTCCCCAATGTGCATTTGCTGTGTATCATGATTCGAGTCCATCATTGTGATTGGACCAGACGTGGTTACTTGAATATGACATCTAGATATGCCTGAAATTCTTCACTCTCAAAGTGACTGTTCGGATACGCCTAAAAAAGACTAAAAATCCCACCAAGACTTGCGGCGTGTACAACAAACTAATGTTGGCCACCTCCTCGAAAAGACGCAAAGGACTGACAAGCCGAACATCATTAAGGCTTGCAATCTTTAGAGACTTGCAAGGTAAGCCAAGTGACAACTAACAAAGAAACAACACTTGGCCATGAAACATTCTCGCCAAAAAACCCTTCAAATACAAGGATATGCAAAAAAATCAGGCATCCCACCACTCAACCTCAAGGTAAAAATTTCAGGCAGTCAATTGTCATTGAAATTGCTGAAGGGCAATTGGACGCCTTAAAATGGCGAACCAAGAGGCGATCCAGCCTCACCTGATGGTAACCTCAGTGTGACATACCTGAAATTTATTAAGTCCATGAGTCGACACACCCGTAGACTTAGGGGACTTTTGTTATTATCAAATATGGTTCTCACATGTGATACACACGTGTCACTCTTATTCCCTCTAGAAGACTCTCACGTAACGATTTGACCCATTATGAGACTATAAGTAGACTTATGCACGAAACCTTAGACACAACAACTCATTCTGCCTCTTTACTAAAGAGTTGACTCTCTCTTCACTCTTAACTCCCTCCGAGATCCTTTTCTCGATATCTCACACGTTCCCATTCTCCCCCTCACCACCATATTCACGTAACCCTAATATGAACCAACCATCTAGGGATCGCGGCCCTCACCTACGTGACTGCCCCCTCCACTACAACTACTTCCACCGGACCTTTGTGGTCCATCACCGATGACACAGCTCACCCACCAACGTCCTAGCCCACTACAACTCACATGCAGGTAAACCCTATGCCTAATAGTCACCATAGACGTTCCCTATTCAAACTATGTGGATTTTGATCTTTTACCAGAATACGTAAGCACTTAGGTCTTCACCTAGGACAAAGCTCCCAAGGTTTAGACAAGTTATAAAAAAAAAATTTATTTATCATATTATAAATAAAAATTTTAATAACAAATACATAAACTTGGACATAATTTTTTTCCTTTATCTATTACTAATAATTCTGGGCATTTTTTATTGTGCAAAATACTCTTTCCCATCCAATTTGTCCGTCCAAATTGTCCATCATTCTTCCAACTCTCTTCTCTATTAATTGTTTACAATGGCTACAGTTTTTTTAATTATAATAATAAATTAAGTGGTTGCTGAAATGTTACGTCAACCATATATTACTGTCAGTAATAGAAAAAAGTCTTCCTTCCAGTTTTCACTATCAGTTGGGCGGGAATTGTTCTCTAATAGTATTGTTGGTTTAATTGTTATATTTTAATCTGTTGATGTAATAACATTGCACAAAAAAAGGTACTATTGGTGTAATTGTTTTATAATTTAAAATTGTTCTTTAATAATAATAGTTACCTACCCCTCTTTCCAAGATTAAAGAGTATGTTCACATTTCATATCCAGCAAAAAAAATATGTTCACTTGATTTTTTTATTATTCCAATTTTTGTAAATTATACAACAATTAAAAAAAATCCTAATCTCACTTTAAAAAGAAATCCTAATCTCAATGTTGTAAGAACCGAACTGGACAAAGACTAGGACAAGTGTTTGGTTCATGGTATGATCGGTTTAACCGGTCGAACTGTCAGTCGAACCGGATGGCGCAATAAATAATAAATATTAATTATTCTTAATATATAAAATGATATCACTCAAATTTTAGGTATCAACATGCATAATTTTGAAGTTTTAAATTACATGAATTTTCAAAGTTGTAATTTTCAAGACTTGTCAAACTCTAAAAGAACTTGATCAAACCAAACATGAAATTCTTAATAATCATGACTTCTTAAATTTTAATTTTCAAGACTTTTTAAATTTTAAATTTTAAGATTTTTCTAATTTCTTTTTTTATGTTATTTTTTATTTTCATTTTTCAATTTTTTATTTTTTTAAAAAATAAAAACAGGTTGGACGGTCCAACCTGGTTGACCGATTGGACCCTGGTTAAATCCGGCCCAACCAGAAAAATGACTTTTTTTGTCCAACTGACTCGCCTTTGTATCTGGTTAACAGTTGGACCGGTCAGACCATCCGGTCCGGTCCGGTCCAAACAACACTGCCTAATCTTCTTTTACCTACAAGTTTAGTAGCGTCACTCCAAACAATTTTTTATATATAAATAATTTATTTGATAATCAAATAATTTTGTGGGACTCGCTCTTCAAACAAAAATATTTTTTGTTTAACCTAAATATAAAACTTACACTCAAGCAATTCTCAGATAATCAAATAAATTTTTTTAATCAAACATTTTTGTAAATTTCATCACTTAATTACAAATTATTATTTTTAACCTAAATATCAAACTTATTCTTCAATTTTAATAATAATTAGAACTTATATTCTGTCTATATGCACTTCTCATTCCCTCGCTCAATCACTTTTTGTTTTTGTAAACAAAGTATTGTTAGAAATATAAAATTTATTCATAATTAATTTAATTAAAAAATTATTTATATCTATAATTTTTGGGCAAATAAACATAACACTGTACACTTCTCATTTTTTTGCCCAATCACTTTTCTTTTAGCTAGGGAAATAAAGTACTATTTAAAACTTAAAATTCATACATAATAAGGCAAAATAAACATGTATTTTTCCGTAATAAAAAAGTATGCGGGCCATCACTTATTCATTCTCATATTTATATAACTATGTGTTTTCTAATTGTATCTGTCATTTTTGGTTCAGACAATTTTAATTTGTAAATAAGGACCGCAAGGGGTCGTAACCTTGGGGGACTTGTCCTTAGGTGGGAACCTAGGTGTCTACGTATCCTTGTGACGGGATCAAAGTCCACGTAATTTGTCGTGATAACGTCCGTGAGAGCCGTTAGGCAAGGTAGTTACCTGTATGGGGCCGTGTGCGGTTAGGACGTGTGTAAGGTACTCCGGGCGGGCGAGCCAGTCGTAGGAGGTTGCCTTAGATTGTGAGAGAGCAAGAGTCTCTTAGAGCTATTAGGAGCTCTGTTGGTGAAGGCCTCCGGGATGGAGATATGCCTGCTAATGGCAGAGCTTGGTGGTGCCGGGGGCTAAGTTCTTGAGTTAATTGGAAGATGTATTGCATAAGGAAAGCTAAGTCTAGCTTAGGTGTAATCAGAGTTTGTGTTACTTGACTCTTCTGTCGAGTACCCCGGGTGAGGGCCTTTTATACCAAGTGTGGAGGAGGACGTGGTCGACCCACGTTCCTGCTCAACGTGGGTCATCCCACGATACTTGGAGATTTCCCACGTTCCTTAGACGGGAGCCTAGAAGGAAAAACGTGGATACCGACCACGTATGAGATAGATGAGTGGTGCCATGTGTCACTGGCACAAGCTACTGCGGAGCTTTTGGAAGCCCAATATAATGCCACGTGTCCCTAGGTGGAATATTTCGTAGTTACATAAGTCCCCCAAGTCTATGGGTATCGAGCGCCCGTGGACTTAAGTTCCTTTTAGCAAGCTACTTAGGAAAATTTCTCACTTGTTGCATTTTGTCAAACGAGCCCGTCCGCAAGTTGGTCTGGCCATCTTGGTCGGTCGTTCGGCTGAGGAGATTTCGCGTATCTCTTGATTTTCTTTGAGAGAGTAGGAATGTCGAAGATACCACGTTTCTTGATCTGGGCGACTAACTGCTTGACTTCCTCAATAAGTTTTTTTAGCCGTCTCTACAGAAAGTACGCGTCTTTCCGAGGAGGAGTCATCATTGCGTAGAGGGGAATTCCCGGAAGTGCCCTCTGGGGTGTACGGAGAAAACTCAAAGGCCAAGGGTATTTTGGTCATTCGGGACGCTTCTCACTGAGCAGGCTTGTCCGCAGTCTGTGGCCGGTAGGAGACTTTGTGAGGAGTGGCCTTTTGAAGAAGCGGGCTGCTGTCACCGCCACGTGTCATGGCCTAATTATATTCCATGGCTTCGGGTGACTTGTAGCCGTTTTTCTTCATTTAATGTGGGTGCGTTTCCGAGGGTTGCCATCATTAGCCTTGGTTACGAATTTTCCATAAAGGCCCTTCGATATCTTTATGTGACTCTTGGGTTTCCTGGGGCTTTTTAGTCTTTACTCCTCCGATTTCCGGATGATGGATTTGGTCCGTTCCCTTTCTCCACGTGTTCGGTTAGGGCAGGTGGCTACAGCCTATGATGGATGCACTGGATAATGATTTTATCCGTTGCGAGATTCGAGGGGGCGGAGATTTTCGAATCGTCGCGCCTTTGTGCTTCCTATAAATACCCTGCATTTAAAAGTTTGTTGTTTTACCATCTCTTTTTAACGGTTTCTTTGCTTCCTTGCTTCATCGAGGCTTTTCTCTCTGGTTCTCGCACCTTTTTCTCTCCTCTATCATTCTTCCTTGTGAAAATTTCACTAGTTTCACTACAATTTCACCATGGCCGATGAGGATGATAGTCTTTTCCCTTTTGATTTTAATAACCTGGGGGATCTACCTCCTCCTCCTCGTCCTCTTAGCCGTACTCGAGACAGCAGTCAGAGTAAGGGGAAGAAGTCTGGGCATGACCTTTCTCCTGGTCGGCAAGAGGATCCCAAGGGGAAAACGTGGAGGAAAGATGGGAGAGGAGATGGTGGAGGTTTCAAGGGGAGAGAAAGGAGGGAAGTCGTAGTGGTAGCGGACCCCAAGAATAAAGGAGGGTTCAAAAAGTCTTCCGATGTGGGTTTGAGGTTGTCGTCTCAGATTTCTCAGCGGAAATCGGATTCGGCGGATGCAAGGGTGGTGAGTTCGGTGGAGGGTAATCTTCCTCCTCCTGTGCCTACTCGTCAATCACCTTTGAAGGTGGTTTTGTCCTCTCACGCCGCAGCTCTGAGTTCGGTTGGCGATGCTGATGAGCTTGCGAGCAAGAAAGCTCGGTGGGCTGTCAAGGAACCTGCGGGTGACTCTTCTACGGGGGAAAGGGCCACTGCAAATGAGACCATGGCTGAGGCTCCAATTGGAGGGGCCAGAGCTGGTGAAGTGGCTGGAGAGGCTCGGACCCTCTCTGGTGGAGGGAATGTAGTGGTGAGTCAAATGACTGCCATGGAAGATGTTTCTTTGGGGTTGGATGTCGACCCTTTTGAGCCTGTCGAGCTTTCGGGGGGAGAACCTTCCTTTGACCTGGTGGCTTTGGGCAGGCGCTTTCCCGTGGACATGGGAGAGAGAGCTGCTAGGGGGTTGGACACTAGTCCCCTAAACATTGTTGTTCGTGCCTTTGGCAGTGTTGTTGTGGAATTGGCTGACTTCCACCAAGTTGGAACTATGTGGGAGAAACAAGTGGTAAGCATCTTTGTTCCGACTTGCCTTCTTTCGCCGTTTTTGTCACGGGGTTTTCTTTATTTGCTGACATTTTTTGTTTTGTGCAGCGCGACGCCTGTCTCGAGAGAGACCGGCTTCTTGGGACTATGGCCTCTAGAAGTTCAGCTCCGGAGGCTACTCGGAAGAGTTTGGAGGACGTGTGCGGATGACTATCTGCGAAGGAGTTGGAATGCGTGGACCAAGGTCGTAAACAAAATGGTTACATTTGAGTGGCCTGGGTTAGGCTAGCCTAGGTCAGCCTAGCTTGGGTTAGGCTAGCCTTAGTCAGACTGAAAGTAAACAAAATGATTATATTCGAATAGCCTTAGTCAGGCCGAAAGTGATAATCCCTAACTTTGAAATAAACTGAGACATGCGTAACTTGGCCGAGAAGTGTTTCGGGTGTGCAAAGTGCGTTTAGAGCTTAGGCGGAGGCTTGGTCCGAGCGGGGGGACTCCTGGATTTTACCTCCTGACTCTTTACCCTTAGAGGGTTCCTCGCGTGGTTCTTTAGGACCAAGGCGAGCGACCTTGATGGTCTTGGTTAGGATTTCCGCATAGCAGGCTCGCGTTAGTTTTTGATCCGCCTTGATTTCTCCAACCCCGTGTGGCGTCGGGAATTTCATAGTGAGCTGTGCCGTGTACACTACATCTCTGAGTTTGTTCAGGGATGGTCGCCCAAGGATGGCGTTGTACGCCGAAGGTGCTGAGACGATGATGAAATCTACGTCAAGACTTGCCACCTTTGGTAAAGTGCCCATAGTTGTCCGGTTTGATATGATTCCTTCTGCAGGAACTTGAGCTCCGAAGAACCCTATGAGAGTGCCGGGGAAGGGCCTCATGTTGGCCTCGTCCAACCCGAGCTTCTTAAAAGTGTCAAAGTAGAGGACGTCTGCTAAGGATCCTTTGTCTATTAGGACTCGCTTGATCTCGTAATTGGCAATGACTGCGGTCACTACCATTGGGTCGTCATGGATTGGTCCTTCGAGATTTGTGAGGTCGAACGTGATAGGGTCTCCCTTAGACTCTTTGCTTCTCTTCCTATGCTTCGGGGCATAGTCGAGGGCGAGTACGGAGAGTTCCACCCTTTTCTTATTTTGCGGTTGCGAGGTGGTTCCTTTTTGCAATCCGCCTGCAATGACGCTGATAACCCCGCGAGTAGGTGCTTGGTCGCTAGCATCCCTCGGGTGTTCCGTATTAGTTCTGCTCTCCTCTTTGATGTATCTGCCCAACACTGTCATTTACGGATCAGGTCCTCAATCTGATCTTTCAAGTGAATACAGTCGTTGGTCTCGTGTTCGTAGTCTTTGTGGAACTGGTATTACTTGGATTTATCCACCGGCTTTCCAGTCTTCCTCCTCTTTATTTGTGGGGGGAAACTGAGCATGTCCGAATGGTAAATTTCCTCCAGGACCCCGACGTGTGATTTGTTGAGGGGAGTGTTGTTGGTGAACCGTCCTCTAGGAGGCGTCCGAGGTCGCGGTGGCGAGTGCTTTCTGTTATTTTTCTCCTTAGGACTTTGATTGTCTGTTGCTGTCTTCTCCCTCTTTTTCATGGATCGCTCTTGGTCGGATCTACTTATTAGGAATTTTCTCATTTTGTCTTTGGCGATCTGGGCGTTCTCCTCTTGGATAAACCATTCTGCACGGTCCATTAGTTCCTGCAAGGTAGAAACAGGGCACCTGTTGAGGTCCTCGTAGAACTGTGAACATCAGAGGCCTTGCTTAATGACGAAGATTGCAACGACATCGTGGAGGTCTCTGACTTGGAGCGAGAGTTTGGTGAAGCGGGCTAAGAAGGCTTGTAAGGTTTCCCCTTCTTCCTAGTGGAAGCCTATAAACACCCCATTTTGTCCGAAATTTTTAAAATTAATAAATAAGGACAAACATCGCCTTTAGATAGCTTATGTGGACACCGCCTTTTGTCCACCCCAAATGCACAAAAAATAAAAATAGAACAAAAATAAGCTGAGGGGTCGCGACCCCCTCCTCCTTTAAGGGACCCGTTGCGACCTATAGGCCCATACGTCGCGACCCCCTTAGCAATTATGGCAGATCTAATAAGATTCGAGATCGGGTACCCGTCGCGACGGGGAAGCCTACCCGTCACGACCCCTAACCCGTTGATGCCCATTAATACCCATTGATGCCCATTAATACCCATTGATACCCATTGATGCCCATTGATGCCCATTAATACCCATCGATGCCCATTAAGGCCTATTGATGCCCAGATTTAATCTTCCTTTTATATGACCCATGAAACTCACTATAAATAGTGAGTCCCATCACTTGTCATGTGGAAAAAAAATGGAGGAGAGGAAGAGAGGATCGAAAGGCTGCTAAGAAGAAGTAAGAGGTAGAAAATATTTTGATTATATTCCATTAGTTTTCTCATATTAATCCACCCATATTCTCTTGATTGCTTGATTCTTTACTTGAGCACATAGAGAAATTTTGACTTGTCTTCTTCCCCTTTTTCTTAAAAACGTAAAAGGGGTCGCGACGTATTACACTACCCGTCGCGACCCCTTTTGCTTTTGGGAGACAAAAATTAATTATTTTTTACTTGGTAAATATAATCTTTTTTTATATGTAACCTAGTGCCACCAAGAGACTTTTGTCTTTATAGTTAGCACTAGCCTTCACGCCATCTGGGTATTATGCTTGATGAGCCTTCACACGCGCACCTTTTTGATGTTTTCATTACTTGTATGTATTGTATGGTAGATATGTACCAAAAGTCATTGTCCTCTTTAGGTACATCGCACTGGGAGGCCATCTGAGCTTTGGCTTGATGAACTTCCCCTCACTCACACACCTGAATGTCACAGGAACTACGTGGGCTTTGATCCCTCTTTGAGGGTACGTAGGCCCTAGGATTTTATCCTAGGTCAAGCCCTCACTCTTTCTTTCCTCATTTTCTCCCATGATTGTATATGTTTTCAAGGCCAAACAATTTCTATATTAATTTTTAGGGCAACTGTCTTCGGACGGGGAAAGAAGGGTGCCTAACACATTTCCTTCATCTCAATCAGACTCCCGAACCCAACATTTTGTGAAAATTCATTTTACCCCACTTTTGAACTTATTTTTCTTTTTTCCAAATTTTGATTGAAAATTTGGTGCGACTCCCATCGAAGGCTCCGGTCTTCACAGTTGGCGACTCCACTAGGGACTTTTAATTAGAGAGTCAAGCCCTTTTCTTTTAAGAATTAATATTAAAATTGTTTGGCCTTCCATAGTTGTTTGTTTGTATATATATCTTTGTATATTTGTGGTTTTCTTTGTTTTTTTTTGCAGTGTTTCCACCTTCGAGTGGAAGGGACGGGTAGCTAGGGTACTCCAAAAATCACAAATGCACTATTTATATTTATACCCCCACAAATTGGCTCCTATACCCAGAGTACGTCCAAATAAGTTAGAATGAGATATGAGAATCTTTCCCTGTTGGGCTTAGGCCTACAGAGGTTGACCTATCTATCCTACTTAGATTGTTACTTGCCTTAAGGGTTGATCTGCGCAGACTTTTCTGTGACAGGATCCTCTCTTAAGTCAAGGTCCTTTGGTAGGGACAATCTAAGGCCCTTTTTAGGGTGTCTAGATCCCAAGCTAAACCATGTGCAAGTTGACCTTAAAGCCTACCTTTATTAGGTCAGCCAATTTTAGAGACCTTAAGAGCCTAACCTTTAGGACACAAGGAGCAAACTCCCTCATGCATACATTTTTTTTTTAAGAAAAAGAACAAAAGTAAAAAGTAAAAAAATGTTCATTTTTCTTATAATTTTCTTTGCATTGTATATAAAGTTGCCTTTCGATCTATGAATAAAAGAAAAAAAACACTTTTTCTTTGCATCGCATATATATAAAGAAAAAAACTTTCCTTTGCATTGTAAATTTTTTTTTTCTTTTTTCTCATAATTTCTTTTAAATTGTATATATAAAAAAAATAAAATTTTCTTAGCATTATATAAAAAAAATAATTTTCTTATAGTTTCTTTCGCATAACACATGTATATATAAAAAACTTTTCGCGTTATATAAAAGAAAAATTCTTTTTCTCGTAGCTTTCTTTGCATTGTATATATACAAAAAAAGAGAGGAAAATCATTTACATTGTATATATATAAAAAAGGTTTCATTTTTCTTTACACTGTATATAAAATTGTCTTTTGAATTATGAATAAAAGAAAAAAAACCAAATTTTCTTTGCGGTTCATATTTATATAAAAAATAATTTCTTTGCATTGTGTAAAAAAAAAATTCCTCCTTATAATTTCATTTGCATTGTATACAAAGTTCACTTTTAATAATTAAAAAAAACCTCCTTCTCTTGGCATTGCATATACAAAAAAATTCTTTGAATTGTGTAAAAAAGAAATTTTCCTTTTTATTTTGCATTACATATTAAAATTCTCCTTTGTATAAAAGAAAAAAAAAATCACTTTTCTTTGCATTATATATAAAAAAAGAGGAAAACCCTTTGCATTGTATATGTGAATATATATATAAAAAAATTTCTGTATTGTATATAAATTTTCCTTTGAATTGTAAAAAGTAATTTTTTTTTTCGTCTTCGCATCGTATAAAATTTTTTTACATTATATTTAAGAAAAGGTTTTCTTTTTTCTTCTAAAAAAATTATTTTTCTTTGCATTGCATGTAACATTTTCTTTTGAAATATAAAAAAAAAATTCTTTGCATTGTATATATAAAATTTTTTTCTTTGTATTGAATATAAAAAAATTGTCTACGTATAAAAAAATATTTTCCTTTTCCTCATAATTTCCTTTGTCTTCTAAAATAAAATAAAAAATAAAAATTTTCTTTTTCTTTCTTTACTACATTTGTTTATAATGTAAATTATAATCGTTTTTCCTTTCTTCTTGTGAATAATATTTGTACATGCGACGAGGATGTTTTCTCTCTCACATTAATTCCTAGGCCATAGGATTGTATTAACATTTGTTCATAGTTAGTAAACAGTGGTTATATTAACAATTATTGAGGTACATGTTGTCAATCTTTTGGCCTTTTACTAGCAAGTTTCACGCAAGTTAAAGTCAATGTTGCGACTGGTAATTGATACGTTTAACGTGATGGAAATATTCTTTTTCTTACTAATTATGAATTTTCATACTTTGTGGAATTTCTGTTTCCGTTAAGAATCTCATTTGCCAATTACAACATTTGACTAAAAGAAAAAGAAACCCCATGTGTGTGTAACGAAACTTTTTGAATCCCTTGACTAACAAAGGGGACAACTAGAGATCCAAAGAATGATCCTCAAGATAATTGCAAATGTAACCACTTCTTTCTTGAAAAGAAATCTTCATCAAGGTACTTGTAAGAACCATTTATTGCAAAGAACTTAACATGGTATTTGGGGTGAAACCATTTCTCTCATATTCTTTTGTTGATTTGTTTCTTTTATTTTTCGCATTTTTGCATTGTATTCAAAGCTATAATTGTATTAGGGCTATCGCCCGAAAATGGTTTGGCCTCAAGAACGAGTCTGGCTGTTGAAGCTAGATGGTGACTAAAAATCACCTTTCTAGACTCATTCTTGCTTTGGGCCTCGGCACTTGCATTGGGCAACCATCGTTTTGAATTCCCAGTATAAAGAGGGTCACCGCCTTAGAACTACCATTCTTGCCTTGAACCTCGATGCCTGCATTTGGGAATCACCAATTAGGCTATATCTCAAACCTTAGTGCCCGCACTGGGGATGTGCTCTCAACACGTGTCTAATACTCAGTGTTTATACTGGGGAATTATTGTCTTAGGATATGTTTTGGTCTCTCACTGGGGAACCATCATTTCAAACTCATGGTTCCATTAACACCTCCGATGGTACAAGCCATAACTTTCATGAGAGTACCACGCGAATGCGTATGGTCATTCAACTGAGGCAGGTAGCATTTCTCAAGCCAATGTCCAAATATTAATGAGGAACAACAAGATCACCCCAACTCCTGAGTTTGAGAGTACATTCGCAAAGAGGGTAAAACGTGACAACTTGATTAGAAAATGTTAGAGTGAATGACATCAAATAGTTTGAAGTGCCTTAGAATCTTTTTCGAATGAACTTCGTCACACATATTTTGGGAATAAAGTAAAGTGTCTTTTTATCCGTAACCGTCGTTCATTTGCTCAATGTTCTTCATTCTAGCATTCGAATGTTCGGAATCCTTGTCTAATTTGATTCAACATTGGCAATTCACTTGATTGATAAAAGAAGATACCACACATATGCATAGTCGTGCGTCTCTCAAGAAGCATCACTCAATTCATATCTACTGCATTTTTAAATGGATGCTCATGCAATCTTGCTTATCATGGAAAGCTATTACAGTTTATGATGTGTTTCGCAGCTCATAAACAATGAAGATCTTGAAGAGCTGAGGGAGCTAGGTTCAGGTACTTTTGGGACTCTATATCATGGAAAGTGGCGGGGAACAGATGTTGCCATTAAAAGAATAAAGAAAAGCTGCTTCACTAGTCGATCTTCAGAACAAGAGAGACTGGTAACTTGTTTTTGAATTCTTTTATTAAGCAGCATGTATTAATTCAAAGATGGCCTCTTACAGGTCCTTTGGTGATAATATCTATTTCTTTTGACAGACTGTGGAATTCTGGCGGGAAGCTGACATACTTTCCAAGCTTCATCATCCAAACGTGGTGGCATTTTATGGTGTAGTGCAGGATGGGCCAGGAGGAACATTAGCTACAGTTGCAGAATATATGGTGGACGGTTCTCTAAGGCATGTTTTGCTTCGCAAAGATAGGTAATGCTTTTTTGTTAGTTACGTCATTTTAGTTACTATTAGGTGGTGCATTCAACCATTTAACCTCATAGAGGTTATGTAAAGATGCAATAAAATTGTAAAATTTTTTTGTACTATCTCTACCTCGTATTATTTTTTGGTGTGAAATTGATTTCAAATTTTTTCACTATATTTACCATGTCTGGAAAATTATCATTGGGATACATCATACATCTCATATTTTGCTGATAGATTAGGCTCTTAGAATTTTTGCATGATCTTGGTTCCAGATATCTTGATCGTCGCAAGAGGCTGCTAATTGCCATGGATGCAGCTTTCGGAATGGAATATTTGCATGCAAAAAACATTGTGCATTTTGACTTGAAATGTGACAATTTGCTAGTGAACTTGAAGGATCCTTTACGGCCAATATGCAAGGTAAATTATGTTGGAGACTAGTCATTCTATAACTTGGTCTGAGTGTTGAGGAAGCTAAAAATATTCTCTTTGTCAGGTTGGTGACTTTGGCCTATCAAAAATTAAAAGAAACACCCTGGTTTCTGGCGGAGTGCGTGGAACCCTTCCTTGGATGGCACCAGAGCTGTTGAACGGTAGCACCAATAAGGTCTCAGAAAAGGTAAAATGTCAATGTTATATCCTTGAAATTTTATGTAACTCATAGACTCTTACGATGATCAATAAAATAAGTAAGAAGCTTATTTTTGTTTTCCTTCCTTTATATCTTGTAATTGTCACCCGAAAATCTTCATCCCCCTTCCTCCCTTGTATCCTTCACCTTCTTCTGTTTCATTCATTCAATGCTCTCACAACTATTTACTTTCGATCTATGTCATTGATCATTGAAAATGAACGAACTTATTTTTGTGCTATGTTGGACTATTTGTTTTCTTGTATCTACCTCATATGAAATTAATTTTTACAATTTTACTAATTCCATTTTCCGAAACTTTAGGTTGGTGTGTTCTCTTTTGGCATTGTGTTGTGGGAGATTCTTAATTGTGAAGAGCCATATGCTAATATGCATTATGGAGCAATCATAGGTATGGTCCTCTTCTCTTCTAATCATCGTCTTTTTTTTGGCATTCTAAACATTGTCTTAAGTAGCTTGGTGTTGAGAATGTTCTAGATTTATGTTGTAAATCAATTAGAATCATTAGGATATGATTTAGTCCATCAATTAGGAATCAATTGTATTTATTCTTACTTCCTAGAATAGGTTTTCTTCTCTTGTATAAATACCTATTGTATTCTCATAATAATACACACAAAAGTTCTTTCACTCAACATGGTACCAGAGCCATTGTAATTGCTTCCGCTTCTTTTCTGTGTGGCTGTGTTCCTTTTCCAGCCCTAAAATTTCTCTCTTTCTTAGTTGTCCAATCGGATCTCTCAAGTCCGACACCTTCCTGGCCTCTTCTTGGAACACGCGCCACACCACCGTGTTCGGGAGGTGCCGACCGGCCGAACCCCGTTTTCTTCAGCATCATCCGACATCTCATGCGCCTCCACGCGCCGCTGCTCAGTCCGCCGGAAGTCTCACGCGCCGGCGCGTGCGACCGTTTCCGGCGTCGTCCTCCGCCGCGATTTGTACCGTCGTGATCGTCGGCGTGTTCTGGTTTCGTTTCCAAGGTCAGTTGGCCATTATCCCAGACTTTGGTGTGTCACTCTCTTGTACATCTTAAGTCAGTATACTGCCATGGCCATGGCTCCTTCTTCTGAGTTCTCTGTGGTTGCCACGGTTGCCCAAATTGGTAATGTTACTACTTGCTTTGCTCATTCCCCAGATATTGGGTTCTTGACTCAGGTGCTTCTGAACACATCTCTGGTAATAAAAATCTTTTCACCCATCTTTCTAGTTCATCTTTACTTCCATCTATAACTCTGGCCAATGGCTCTAAAACTGCTGCTACTGGAATTGGTAAAGCATAAATTCTTCCGTCCATATTTGTTGATTCTGTTCTTTATGTTCCTGAATCTCCTTTCAACCTTATTTCGGTTAGTAAATTGACTAAATCTCACAATTACTCCATCACCTTTGCTAATCAATGTGTTTCTATTCAGGATCGGAGTACGGGGCAGACGATTGGCATAGGACGAGAGTCACACGGCTTATACCACCTTTCACCTCCTATATCCCCAGTTGCGTGCACATCAAATTGTTCTCCATCTATTATCCATAATCGTTTCCAACCCTTTCAAAACTTCGCAAAATGGATACCTCTCTTTTTACTTTGTCTGCCCTCCCTTGTGAGTCGTGCCAATTAGGTAAACACACACGTAGCTCTTTTTCTACTAGTCTTAATAGTCAATCTTCATCTCCTTTTCAACTTGTTCACTCTGATGTTTGGGGTCCTAGTCGCGTATCTTCTACGTTTGGCTTTCAATATTTTGTAACTTTTATTGATGACTATTCTCGTTGTACTTGGGTGTATTTGATGAAAAATCGTTCTGAGGTATTAACATTTTCCAAAATTTTTGTGTTGAAATAAAAACTCAGTTTAATACCTCTGTCTCTATTTTGCGTTCTGACAATGCTAAAGAATGTTTGTCTACACCCTTTCAAACATTTATGGCCACTCAAGGAATTTTACATCAAACCAGTTGTCCTCATACCCCACAATAAAATGGGACAGCTGAACGTAAGAATCGCCATCTTATTGAAACTGCTCGCACTTTTCTTATTCATCATAATGTTCCTCTTAGTTTTTGGAGTGATGCTGTCCTCACTGCATGTTATCTGATTAATCGCATGCCTTCTACTTTGTTGAATGATCAAATCCCCCATACTTTGTTGTTTCCCAACGACCCTCTTTATCATCTTCCTCCTCGTGTTTTTGGTTGTGTTTGCTTTGTGCATGGTTTGACCCCAGGAAAAGATAAGCTTGCAGCAAAATCCGTCAAGTGTGTTTTTCTCGGATACGCCCGACTCCAAAAGGGCTACCGATGTTATTGTCCATCCACTCGACGTTGTTTCACCTCTCCTGATGTGACCTTCTTTGAGTCCTCCCTGTTCTTTGTATCTTCTACACCTACAAGTCCCTCTGTAATTGAAGTTCTTCCTGTTCCTTCTCTTCCTCTTCCAGAGGCCTCACCCCAGGACACACCTAGTCCTCCTCTCCTGACATATCATCGTCGTCCTCGTCCTGAGCCCACAGCTACTCTTCCTGACTCACTGCCTTTGTCTGAATCACCCACTGCTCCGGTCCAACCGCCACCTGCTAGTCCTCTGATTTCCATTCATAAAGGTACTCGTTCCACTCGTAATCCTCACCCTGTTTATAATTTCTTGAGCTATCATCGTTTATCTACTCCATATTATGCGTTTGTGTCTTCTTTGGATTTTGTTTCTATCCCCAAGACTACAGATGAAGCTCTTGAACATCCAGGTTGGAGGCAAGCCACGCTTGATGAGATGACTGCCTTACATTCTAATGGTACATGGGACTTGGTTTCACTTCCTCCGGGAAAATCCCCAGTTGGTTTTCGATGGGTTTATGCAGTTAAAGTTGGTCCTGATGGCAAAATTGAATGGCTGAAAGCTTGTTTAGTGGCTAAAGGGTATACTCAGATCTTTGGATTGGACTATGGTGATACCTTTTCTCCTGTTGCCAAAATTGCTTCCATTCGTGTTTTTTTATCCATTGCAGCTATTAATCATTGGCCACTTTATCAACTGGATATTAAAAATTCTTTCCTCAAAGGAGACTTGGAAGAAGAAGTTTATATGGAGCAACCGCCTGGTTTTGTTGCTCAGGGGGAGTATGGGAAAGTATGTCGACTTCGTCGTTCTCTTTATGGACTCAAGCAGTCATCGAGAGCTTGGTTTGGCCGATTTAGTTCTGTGGTTCAAGATTTTGGAATGACTCGTAGTGAAGCTGATCACTCAGTTTTCTTTCGCCATACTTCAAATGGCAAGTGCTTATACTTAGTTGTCTATGTGGATGACATTGTTATTACAGGAAATGATGATTTAGGCATTACTCAACTCAAACAACATATGTGCAACCACTTCCAAACTAAAGATTTTGGGAGGCTTAAATATTTTCTGGGAATTGAGATTGCCCAATCTAGTTCTGGTGTGGCTATTTCACAACGAAAGTATGCACTTGACTTATTAGAAGAAAAAGGCATGTTGAACTGCAAACCAGTTGAGACTCCAATGGATCCAAATGTCAAAGTCTATCCAGGACAGGGGGAGCTGATAAACAATCCCGAGAGATATCGAAGATTTATGGGAAAACTCAATTATCTCACTATCACTCGTCCAGATATATCGTTTGCTGTGAGTGTAGTCAGCCAGTTCCTACAATCACCATGTGATAGTCATTGGAATGCAGTTATTCAAATTCTTCGATACATTAAGGGAGCGCCAGGCCAGGGACTGTTATATGAGGACAAGGGGAACTCCTAAATCATTGGCTTTACAGATGCGGATTGGGCTGGTTCACCAGATGATAGGCGATCCACATCTGGATAATGTGTTCTCATCGGTGGAAACCTAGTCTCTTGGAAAAGCAAGAAACAAAATGTAGTTGCAAGGTCTAGTGCAGAGGCTGAGTATCGTGCTATGGCATTAGCAACTTGTGAACTCCTATGGTTGAAACAACTTCTTCAAGAGTTGAAAGTTGGAGACATAGAAAAAATGGAGTTGGTATGTGATAACCAAGCAGCTATGCACATTGCCTCGAATCCAGTGTTCCATGAGAGGACCAAACATATTGAGATTGATTGTCACTTTATTAGAGAGAAAATTCAATCAGGATGTCTTGCTACTCGATTTGTCAATACGAATGATCAGCTGGCAGATATCTTCACTAAGTCTCTTAGAGGTCCTCAGATAAAATACCTATGTGACAAGCTTGGTGCCTATGATTTATATGCTCCAGCTTGAGGGGGAGTGTTGAGAATATTCTAGATTTATGTTGTAAATCAATTAGAATCATTAGGATATGATTTAGTCCATCAATTAGGAATCAATTGTATTTATTGTATTTATTCTTACTTCCTATAATAGGTTTTCTTCACTTGTATAAATACCCATGGTATTCTCATAATAATACACACAGAAATTCTTTCACTCAACAAGTTCAAGCACTCTTCAACCCTAATGAAGCCCTAATTTACATTGATAAAACTTCATTAAAACCTTTTGATTCTTAGGATAAATCATCTGAATAAGCCTAATTGAATGCTAGTTATAGAGTTCAAAATTGAAGACCTATGTTGACTCCTGACAATCAAGATATTATGCCAAATTGATCCAAGTAAAGGACTGGTTGAAAGATTAAACGCATATGTACTGATCAGTGACTAACATAGAAGAGAAATTAATGAAATACAGAAACACTCTTAAGAATGATCAAGGTAACTAAATTCCAAAAACTATCATTTGTTATTTTAATTTTTAGTATGGTCTGACTCATTACCCATAGTGAGTTTTAAAAAATTGGTTTTATATATAATGTTTTACATTAGATTATGTTTTAAGAATTGGACCTGACGACCTCGGCCTGACCGGTTGAAAAGGTAATCATCCAAGTGTGCTATCTGATTCACACTAAAGACTTAGACTACCGGTCGGACTAGTTTAGACTGGTCAAAACCGGACGCCTCGATTAAAAACTGGGAACAGGAGCAAGAATGACAAAATCGGGCGAGTCATTAACAAAAAGGCAAACATGTTTCTTTTTTGGGCCAAAAGGCAAAAGTTTATGGATTGGCCCCAGTTGATTTGATCGCCAATTGAAATGGTAAAACCGATAAGCTCGTGATCCGACAAGTTTTTTTATTCTTTGAATGGTCCGGTTTTTAAAATAATGTTAATAATGTAATTGCCTCTATGGAAATGGCATGGCTGTTGTCAGCAATCCATTGTCTATTAATACAGTTTATTCATAGAAGTTATTCTATCTCCCTCACTCCTCTCTTTTCCTCTCACTCTATTGCACACTTCATGCAGGAGGTATTGTAAATAACACTTTAAGACCTACGATCCCCAGTTACTGTGATTCCGAGTGGAGAACACTAATGGAGCAGTGTTGGGCACCGAATCCTGCAGTCAGGCCATCGTTCACCGAGATTGCCCGCCGGTTACGTGTAATGTCTACGGTTGTAAGTCAGACCAAAGGACAACCTCACAAACCATCTAAATAATGGCTATTTCTCTCATATTATGGCCTTCAACTTGCTCAATTGTACTTCATAACCAATATCTTATACAAGGGCCTGTAATATCTATGTATGTTGTTATTTTCTGTTTAAAGATGTAAAATTTGTCATGGTGTGCTAAATCACATTTGTAAGATTGTGTAATTAAACATTTTAGCTTATAGCTGTACATTATTTTTCTTGTTTTTTGTTATCTGCTCTGTGACAATTTTTACCTTGCCACCCCATTTCCTAACTTTCCATATGAATGGGACTGAAATTACAAGGTCAAGAATCAAGAAGACAAGAAATATATTCATAAATAACTTACGCTAATAACTTTCACAAAACTTAATTTAAGAATGAGTCAAATGCCATTTTGGTCTTTTATGTTTAACCCAAGTTTTAAACTGATCTTTTATCTTTCAAAAGTTTTATATTTGTCCTTTTATGTTTCCTAAAAGTTTTATATTTGTACTTTAGGTTTTATTAAAGTTCTATATTGGTCTTTTATGTTCCAATAAAGTTCTATTTTGGTCCTATGCTTCATTGAAGTTATATATTGGTCCTTTATGTTTCATTAAAGTTTTATATTAGTCATTTATGTTCATTAGAGTTTCATATTGGTCTTCTCAGCATGATTTTATTTTTTGTTTAAACGACGTTGTTTGGGTGTTTTTGGTGTGTCTAAGGCCACGTCAGCTATCTGATACAAGTAGGAGAGATTATGTGTCCACCTTGGCATGTCACGTCAACTATTAATTTAAGAAATTGACGGACTTGGACGGAAGGACCAATTTAGAACTTTTGGGAAAGATAAATGACCAATTTAAAACTTTTGCAACATAAAGGACCAATTTAAAACTTTTGAAACATAAAGGATTAATTTGAAACCTGGGTGAAATATAAAGGACCAAAATGAACCTTTGACCTTACGAATGTGTTAATACGTCAACTTCAAGAAAATAAAGTTTTAGTGAAATTAAAAAATCTGAGTTGAAAATTATATGTAAAATTATAATTGGCTAAATTAATATATAGTTATAGGTTTAACTCGAGTAAATATTAATTAACCGTTTGGTTGGTAGATATATTTTGAAAGAGTGATAATAGTAGTGAGAATAAGAATATAAATAGAAATGGAAATGATATGACTACGTTTGGCATGATATAAAATTGGGAGCGAGAAAGAAATGAGAGTTAAGTAAGATTATAAAATGAAGTATTGGGATCACTATAGGAATTCCAATCCAACTATCAAAAAGGCAACCAAACAAAAGTAAGGAACCCACCTCCCTAAAATCCAAACACGCGGAATATCTTTGATAAAACTTATACTTCATTTTCTTGAAAGAATAAAAAATTTATAAATTTATTTTTTGATTAAAATATTCTTAATAGCGTTATCAAATCTTTGGAAATAATAACTTTATTAAAAAAATATTTTTAAAATTATTATTTTACTATTATTTATTTTGAGTTAAAAATAACTGTTATTCCGGTAAATTGTTGATAGCCGAAATTAGGATGAGAAAGCTCCCGAAGGGAGGACGGACTAGAGTGGGGAACAATTCCGACACCTACATACCCTTGAATGGGATCATAGTCTATGTAGTTCGCTTTGGTGTGGCTCTATGATGATGGAGATTGAGAGAGTGAGCGCCTTGGGAAGGCTTAGGAGCCCCATTATATAGGCTTAAGGTGAGCGAGGTTTGTTATGCTTTAAGCAGGAAAAACGGTTATGCTAATGAGTGAAAATGTTCATTAGGTGCCGAGAAGCGGGTGGATGCCGAGTTGCTAGGGTGCCATGTCCATAATACCATAATCCCCCAAGCCTGAGAGTTTCGGCGAAGCTCTTGGGCTTTAAGTGTGAATGGAGGTTGGCCGAGTGCCTATTGACTGTGAGCATTTTGCTTAAGTGTTTTGGTAGTGTTCATATGTTTAAGTGTACTTAGGAGCACCAAATCGTAAAACGTGACAAGGATGCTTTGCCTTATTAAATTGGGTTTTTGTGCTTGACCCAAGCTTTGAAGGTTCTGTTTGAACTTGTAGATTTTGTTGGTCATACGCTTCTACTGATGTCGTAGCTTCGGGATTGTTTCCCTTATAATGCCAGTCCCCCAGCACTTGTGCGCAAGTCGTGAGGGCAATTTAGAATGGTTTTATTACATTGAAGAAATCATTTCTAATCCACCAGGTTGAAAGGCCCGCCAAATGAAGCCGATAAGTTGATGAACTTTATGATTGCATCTCTCTTAAGATGCGTACGATTTGGATGATCAAGGAGCCCGGAAGGGGATTTCATTGCTTGATGCTTGATGAAGTGCGATTGGTAAGAAGATGATCGGCTTTGTTGGGCGAAAGTGGTAGGCAAACAAGAGGGATGCTGGGTCCTTTAAATTCCTCGTGGTATGTTGGTTTCTGACCCTTTTTATCCAGGGAGTAAATGCTTTAAGCATAATTTGCTTTGTCTTAAGATATCGGTTAGATGCTTTTAGCAACATCTTCATGACCAAGTAGACTCGGCTGATATGATTTTCTTTAGTCCCCTGGTCTATATAGGGGTGCCACTTCCTCAGGCTAGCAAGTGTTATGGATCATCATTTGATCATTTAACAAAAAGGAGTAGGCTATAGAGCTTTCTATGAGTAAGATGATCGTGTTTCGATCATGAAGTAGGGGAGGGGTTGTTTGTGATAGAAATTGGCGAGTTTGCTTTATATCGTGATCACCTTTGGGTCAGAAGGGAGAGTTTAGAAGACTAACTTTTTTAATTGTTTGGTGAGGGCTAAGAATCGAAGGGAGCTGGAGAGCTCAATCATTGGGTTGTGGACCCTTCAATTAATTGGGTCATGCAGTCGGCGGATATTTGTTTAGATCACTCGGTAAGGAATGAGGGTTGGAGGAAGCTTAAATGCTTCAAACTTGATTGCCTTTTGAATGGGTTCTTTCTGCCTCTCGATGTGGACTTTATCATTCTGTCTAAATAACTACTTGTGTGCCTGATATATCACTGCTTGGATCTTTTTTATAGTTGGCCAAACGGCCAAATTTGGGGGAATCTTCCCCATGATTTGTAGTGATAGGTAAAATTGTTGTAAATGCTTTGGCCTAATAGGCCTTTATAATATTTTCTCCCTTAGAGGTATTTGGTCTTGTAGACTTTTTCAAGAATGCATTACTTTGCTCTTGGTAGCTTGTTGCTGAATTTGTTGAAGGATTTTGACTAGAGCTATCAAAACGGGCTCAACTCATCGGGTTGGTCTGTTTAACCCACCAATTTGATGGGTTGAGTTACAAAATTTTAACCCGTTTAATAAACGGGTTGGAGAAACCCGACCCACCTAACCCGCGAGTTAGGTGGGTTGGCCCGTAACCCACCTAACTATTAAAAAAATTTATTTAATATATTAATAAAAAGTAAAAGAAAATCCTAAGCCTTAAGTTCTCATAACTCATATATTAAATATATTAAAAAAATTTATTTAATATATTTCATACTTTCATTGTTTTGTATTTAACTATTTGTGATTGACATGATGAATCTTTTATTTTATTTTATTATGTTAAATTTCATAGTTCGTGAAAAAAATGTATAAAAAAAGTATAGATTTTTTTAAAAAAATTAAATAAAAAAAGGTGGGTTACCTCGACCCACCACTTTGGTAGGTTGGGTTGAGATTTTCAGCTCATTTAACTCTTCCAACCCTAGGTGAGCCAACCCGTGACGAGCCCAAACTGTAGTGGGTCAACCCATGTGGACCAGGTTGACCCACTTTGACACCTCTTATTTTGACTCAGTGCTCGATCGAAATGGTCTTGCCAGCCTCTCCTTTCTTTGTTGTTGTTACCGCGTCCTTTGGCGGTTGTCTTATGGACTTTCACCTTGTTATAACAAGGATTTTGCATCCCGTTAGAACAAGGATTAGGTCTTGAAGATATTGTCATCCGATTACCCACCTTAATAGGACAAGGATTTTTCATCCCGTTAAAATAGGGATTCGATCTTGAAGGTATCGTCAATCGATTACCCACCTTGATAGGATGAGAATTTTTCATCCCGTTAGAATGGAGATTTTGGATTCTTTTACTGCCCACACAATTTTTATGACTCGTCACTAGAAAGCTTATTGGACTTAGCTTTAATGCTCAAAACGTTTTCTTTCCCATTATCTCTCCCTTATTTCTTGCCTTATTATCATATTCTTTGTTGACCACGGTTGTTTCCTCTAAATTCGTGATTGTGATAAATGTACATTGATTAAAAATAATGACATCAAAATTTCGGATTTCTATTAATGATGCCAAAGGTTTGCCATTATTTCATCTTGGTTATGATTTTTTGTTTGTTTGCCATTTTCTAATGAGGTTATTGAACAATCATCCATGGCCCATATGTTTTTGACCCCTTGTCATGTTTCTTACTTCCATTGTTATCTATGGAGGTCAAAGGAGTATGAGGTTTGGTTTAGATCAATTTAAAAATTTTGCTTCTTTTATTTAAGAAATCATATATATCTTATTTATGTCTATAGTAATTGCAAGAAAAAATATACCATATATATGGAATTCTTCATATGCTATATGGCAAGTTATTTTCCATAGTGAAAATCTTGTTAGAAAATATTTGCTTAAATCCCACCTTGAAGCGACCACCAAGAATGTGAATCAAATGGTAGGGGGTTGATTTAGCTTAATCAAGGGTTACAAGTTCAAGTCTTAAAAATTACTACAAGAAAAATGAGTATTTTACTATTTTCAATAAACTCTATTTTGACAGCCACTATTAATTGTTGAAAAAAGGATTAATTTTCAACAATTAATTTTTGAACGTCAAAATAAATACATATTTTTCAACAACTACATTTTAGCTGTCGAAATAAGTTATTAAAAAAAGTCAATGATAGTATTTTCGACTATCAACCATTGTCGCTGTTTATCAATAATATTATTTTCTAACAATACATTTATCGACGACGACCGTAAAAAAAAAAGAAAAGTATTGTCCAAAAAAGTATTATCGACAGTTATTGACCGTCAAAAATACTATTATTGTCTTTTTTCAACAACTTATTTCGACGGTCAAAATATTCAAATTGGATTCGGTGCAATTCGTTTTCCTGCAATTCCTGTACAATTACGTCAAAATATACATTTTTGCTTTATTATTTTTTGGTTTAGACCAGGGTATCCACGACGGCCGTAAAAAAACATTAAGAAAAGTATTGTCCAAAAAAGTATTATCGACAGTTATTGACCGTCAAAAATACTATTATTGTCTTTTTTCAACAACTTATTTCGACGGTCAAAATATTCAAATTGGATTCGGTGCAATTCGTGTTCCTGCAATTCCTATACAATTCCGTCAAAATATACATTTTTGCTTCATTATTTTTTGGTCTAGACCAGGGTATCCACCGTCAAGCACAGTGACTAATCCCTTCACTGAATTTTAGGCACCTCGAAGGGTGGGACAGCTGGCCCAAGGATTTAAAGCTGCTCCATACCCAAGGTAGGGATCAAACCCCTGACACTTGGTTAAGGATGGATGAGTCCCTTCCACTTAACCACACCCCTTGAGTTTTGCTTCATTATTTGTGAAGTAATAATAGGCACTCACAAAAGTAAGGACCAACCATGAGTGGATTACGGACTAAACTATTATTAATATTGGCACATATCATCACCTTGAATGGATTAGAGACCAAATTCCTATTAACATTAACAAATAGCCACACAAGTCACAAGGCTATTTGGTGATTCTATTTGTTAATATTACTAATAATTTGGTCCCTAATCCAAATATAGTGAGTCCTTATTAGTATGAGTCCATATTATTATTACTTCACAAATGAAGTAAAAATGTATATTTTGAAGGAATTACATAGGAAAACAAATTGTACTGGATCCAATTTTTTAAAATTTATTGTCGAAAAAAGTACCTTTTTTCAACAAATAAGTGGCCGTCGAAATATAAGTTGTTGAAAATACAATTGTGTTAAAATTTGCTTGCGAGAGTTTTGTCGCTCTTTTGATCTTGCCCGGCTCAAATGAGATTAATTTTCACCTGGACTGTAAAACAATTAGGCGAAGGATACCAATGGTTCTTACACCAAAAAAAAATCCACCTCTACGCATATTTTGCTTTCCTCTTTAGCATATTGCCATATAATTTTTAGTTTCTCCAACTTTATTTCATTTCCTAGCTTCCATTGGAAAGTATGGCTATAATATTCAAAAGGGGATCTAGGAACTTTAATCCAAATAACAATCTTGTTAAATTTTTCCTTGAATGGATCAAACTTTGGTCCTTCTTTGAACAATGTAGTGGTTGGTGATCATCCATAACTCCTCATAAAAACATTTGTTAAAAGAGTTCTATCTCCATTATATGATCTTGGCTAGTTTGAGCTAAATTAGTAAAAGCCCAATGAACTTCTAGATTTTAGTAATTTTAAAAGAACATAAATAAAAAGAGGCCTCATATATATACTCATCGCGACCTCATCTGAAAAACATTTTCATTTTCATTTATCTCGATTAAAATAATAAGAATGCAATTATCATCTCCTAAAATTAAGTAAGACAAAAAATATTATGTTATCCAACTAAATTCAAGTCTCATAAAAACAGATACAGAAACGAATAAAATAAACATATTTCCAATTCAGGTGTATACACCGAAAGAAATAAAAGATTAATTGTTACCATCAATATCAAAGAAAACCAGCCCCTGGTTTTCTGCACGACATTCTAAGCAATAACATAATTCGAAGATTAAGAAATCAATCTTCATCGATGTCCTCCCACGCCCATGGATTCTCTTGGCGGATTGCTTCCTCTTCCTCCGGAGTAAAATCGTTTTCAATTTCAAAGTACTCGCGAACATATTCCACACTCTTGTTCATAACCCGATTCGCTATCCCCTGATTCAAGAAATCGAGTAGGCTCTTCACGTTTAGATAATTTGCAGCCAAAAGCAATTCCTTGATTGCATCGTTATCCAATTTCTCAAGGTATTGGTTGTCGTATGCCTTAGCCTCCATTGTGAACTTTCCATATTTCTTCCTGCTTAGAACATCAATTTCCTCAATCTCATCACACTTTTTTGCCATTTCACTAAAGTCCAAGTGCGTCTTGATGTAGTCGATGACCATTGTGAGAGAGTTGCTGGACACATTTGGAAGAGGAATCTTGGTGATCTCTTGACTATTGTAGTCCTCGAAGAATGATCTCACGGCCTCCATCTTCATTGCTACCTCCACGTCAACCTCGAAGGAGACACCATCGAAGGTTGTCATTGGAATCTTCTTGGAGCTTGAGGGTTGGAAGTTCAAATCCATTATTTTTGTTGTGAGAGAAGTAAAGAATCAAATAAGAAGAAGCGAAGCCGAAGTGTTGAGTGATAGGAGATGTTGTTAACCAAGTTTATATAGAGGGAGCACACAAATATATGTTGGCAAAAAAAAAGAAGAAGACATCATGTAGTTTCAGTTTCACATGAATTAGGCTTTTCCAAACTCTCCCTTGCGTGCCCTACGTTTAGTACGTTATCTGTTCAAACTATAGCCGTTCTTACTCTTTACCACTCCTTTTTTTTTTAAATGTAAAGTTGTAAACAACTTTATTTTCTTGGATGTTCATGTTCTAATCGTGGGAGGAATCATGGAATCACTCCCGAGGAAGGAGAAGTTACCTTACATGTAATGTAAAAAAATAGGTCAACACACATTAAATTAAAATGTCTTTATATATATAAAGTTTCAAAAAAAATTCCTTTTCGGTGCATTTTTTTTAAAAAAAAACATGATGATAATTTAATCACCTTTGCCTACAACGACTCTTTTTTTGTTGAGGAAAAATAACTAAATTTGCGTTCATTTATTTAATCTCAAATTCACCACTTTTTAGATAATTTTGATTATTTATTTTTGGTCAAATTGCCCAAAACCCTACATACACTTTCAAATTGTTGCAGACAATCCATTTCAAGCAGTTTTCCATCCATATATTTAACAGTGTGAGATACACTAACTTTAAGGGGACCAAATTGGATTTTTGAATAATTAAAAAACTAAAAGGGTAATTTGGTTCACTCAACTTAAAACCTTATTGTCCCTTACTGTTGCAACTCCAAAATCCAGAACACCGAGGAAGTCAAAGTCGAGCCCTACCTCTCTCCCTCTCAATATGTCTCTCACTATTAATTTGTCATCGTGATGCAAACCAAACGTCCACCACCATGATCGAAACTAAACATTCACAACCATAACTAGCTAGTTATATCACCACCAAAGGTTCTTCCCCTTCCCTTTTGTTTCTTCATTCATCATTCCTCTGGTCTTTTCGAGGTTGACTCTGCTGATTACTCTTCTTTTTGGCAATAGTAATGCTATTAGGTGAGTAAAGGGCCATATTTTAACTTAATTTTGATGCCATTTTACTGTCATTTGCCTCGATAACCACAATTTTCAACAATACATCAATAATAGCCAAAGAAAAGCCTTCACTCATTTCGAATACATAAGTATCTTAATGAGATTGGGTGTGCAAATGCATGAAATGTAAAATAAAAGCTATTTTTTCCTTTTACTTGACTCCCTCTTTTTCTTTTTTGTTTGTTTTTGCTTTTCTCTTTGTCTTCTTGATTTATTTTTCTCACACTTTATTTGATAAATTGCATTTTTTTTGTTTTTTTTATATTATTGCTTTTTTCTCCTATTTTTTTAAAACAATACTTGGGTATTATTTCTCCATATTTCATACGTTTTATGTGATATCCAGTATTTCGAATTCGAGGTTGAGGTACTCGGCGTGTTAGAACATAGAACGTTCATCATTGGAGAAAGGGAATTGAAGGAAATACGTGTAGAGCAAGAAATTCAAAAAAAAGAGGGGGGTCCCTCTTAGCTGGCGTGTGGCCCTGTATGGGTTGCAGGAAACTTCTTTAAATTGTATTTTTAGCCCCCAACTTTTTAAAATAACAAACAGGAGCTTGAATTTTGGTCCTAGCAGCTTTACAAACTTATCCTAAACCTCTCTTTCTCCATTTCTCAATCATCCTCTTCATCTCCTCTTCTCTTCCTCTCACTTTCTCTCTTGGGGTTAGCAAGAAAGTGAAGGATTCTTCACTTTCTAACCATTCTCCTTCCTTCCTTTCACCATTTCCAACACTCCTTAAGCTAATTTCTCCACCATTGTTAAGCATCAACAATCTTGGGCAACCTCCATAAATCTCCAAATTCATATTTTCATAAACGTATGCGCACAAACCATTATCCAAGACTCGGTTTGAGGGTACCCCGATATCGGCTAGGACTATAGCTTCTTGTCCATAGGTTAGGGCGAATGGTGTTTCCCCGGTAGCCGAATAAATGGTCGTTCGGTAGGACCATAGGACTGAAGGGAGTTCGTCTACCCAATCTTTCGTTGACTCTTCTAAGCATTTTTAGAGTCCTTTGAGTATGATATCGATCCTGTTCGCCCGCTCGGTTTGACCGTTGGTCACCAGATACTCAACTGAAGTCGTCCGATGGTCAATGTGTCATTCTTTGCAAAAGTCTTTGAACTTTTCGTTGATGAATTGGCGACCGTTGTCGGTGATTAGTACGTGGGGAGGGCCAAATCTAGATATGATATTTTGCGAGAGGATGTTTTGGATATTTTGGGACCTAATAGTGGCAAGTGCTTCAGCTTCATTCCATTTTGTGAAATAGTCGACTGCCACTACGAGGAACTTCCTCTGCAGTGTGCTTTGCGAAAGAGGTCCAAGTATATCCATACCCCAAGTATCGAACGGCCACGGAGACTCGATGGGTTTTAGTTCTCCAGGAGGTTGATGTATGAAGTTGCCGTGCTGTTGGCACTGGTCACAGTTTGTGACTAATTTCTCGGAATATATCCTCATATTGGGCCAGTAGAAACCCGAGCGAAGTGGTTGCTTGCGGAGGGCACCCGCAGATTGATGGGTTCCGCATATGCCTTCATGGATTTCCTGGAGAAGATAGTTAGCCTCTTCAGGTGGAAGAAACGTGAGGTGCGGGGATGAGAATCCCTTTTTGTACAAGTCTTCCCACAAGATAAAATATCGAGCTGCTTGTCTCCTTATCTTTTTGGCTAATTCCCTTTCTTCAGGTAGCGTGCCCACTGTTATATACGCTTTTAAAGGGGCCATCAAGGAGGCGTTGATTGCTTTTGGTAGCACATTTGGAGCTATGCTAGGTGCTTGTAGCGTCGTTCGGAGGACCGTTTTGAGGCCCGATTGACTTGGCATGGAGGTTAGTTTGGAGAGGGCGTGAGCTTGGGTGTTTTGGCTTTGCGGTATCCGTGTGATCAAGACGGACTCGAACCTGCTGATCTCTTGTTTGGCACGCTCCACATATTTGGAAATGGTAGCGTCTTTTACCTCGAATTCCCTGTTAAGTTGTCCAACCACCAGTTGTGAATCGTTGAATAGCTTGACCTTTGAGGCGCCTAGGTCGTGAGCTAGCATTAGACAGGCTATGAGTGCTTCATATTCAGCTTGATTGTCTGAGGCTGGGAACATGAAGCGTAGAGCTTGTTTCACCTTTATTTCGTCGCGGCTTTCGGCTATGATTTCGGCGCCCACGAATTTCTCGGTTGAGGAGTCGTCTACGTAGACTAGCTATGGGAATTTTTTTGGCTTTGGCTCGCATGTCATGTCAGTCTTTGTTTCTTCTAACCGGGGCATCCCCCTTCTGGCATTCTAACGGAGTCAGTTCGGCAATGAAATTGGCTAGGGCATGGGCTTTGATTGCCTGCCTTGGCTCGTATTTGTTGTCGAACTCGGAGAGTTCTACGGCCCAGTTTGTCATTCTTCTTGCTAAGTCTGGCTTCTACACTATTTTCCACAGGGGTTGGTAGGTTTGGACCATGATTGTATGTTGTTGAAAATACGGTCAGAGTCTCCGTGCTGAATGAACGAGGGCTAGCACTAGTTTTTCACTCGCTGGTACCGTAATTGAGCTCTTTGCAGGGCATGGCTCGTATAATACACCGAATATTGTTCTGCTCTTGCTTCCCTTATCAAGGTGGAGCTTACGACATGATCGGTGGTGACTAAGTATAACAACAAGGTTTACCATTTCTTGGTTTTTGCCAATATCGGGGGCCTAGACAAGTACATTTTGAGGTCTTGGAAGGACTTTTCACATTGCTCCATCCACTAGAATGTTGGTGCAGTTTTCAGGATCTTGTAGAAAGGGAGGCATCGGTCAGTCATCTTGGATAAGAATCTGTTGAGGGCCGTCATCCTTCCATTGAGCCTCTGCACATCCTTGATCGAACGAGAAGGTTCCATGTTTAGAATGCCCGCGCAGTTTTTTGGGTTGGCCCCGATTCCCCTTTGTGTGATCATGAAGCCTAGGAACTTCCCTGCTTATACTCCAAAGGTGCACTTTGTCGGATTCAGCTTCATCCGATGTTTCCTCAGGACTAGGAAGATTTCTTCCAAGTGTTGGAGGTGTTGCTCGACTTCCAGGGACTTCACCACCATGTCATCGACGTAGACTTCAAGGTTCCGGCCAATCTGTTCCTTGAAGACTATATCCATCATCCTTTGGTAGATGGCACCTGCGTTTTTTAGTCCAAAAGGCATGACCTTATAACAAAATATCCCTCTGTCTGTGATGAAGGAGGTCTTTTCTTGGTCTTGTGGGTTCATCTGAATCTAGTTGTAACCTGAGAAGGCATCCAGGAAACTCAGCAAACGATGCCCTGCCGTTCCGTCTACCAATTAGTCGATGTCGGGAAGTGGATATGCGTCTTTAGGGCAGGCCTTGTTTAGGTTGGTGAAGTCTACACACATTCGTCATTTCCCGTTGGCCTTTTTTACCATGACTAGATTGGAGAGCCACTTAGGATATTGCAATTCTCTTATGAAAACGGCATCTAGCAGATTTTGTACTTCTTCGTCGATCGCCTGCTGTCTCTCATTGCCGAAGTGCCGCTTTTTCAAAAAGACATCGGGACCGTCGTTTGTGTTGAGGGAGTGACAGATGAGCGCTGGGTCTATCCCAAGCATGTCTACGGCGCTCCAAGCAAACACATTCCTGTACTCTGTGAGTAGGTTCTGAATTTGTTCTTTGGTCGCTTGATCCAGGAGGGCTCCTACCAGAATTTCTCTGTCATTTGCTTTGTCTATGCAAATATTGATGAGATCTTTAGTGGGCCGCGGGCAAGTGCCTAGTATCTCGTCTTGCAAGTCTACTACCTCTGGGGCGCTCTTTTTGTTACAAGCATGAGTTTTAGGTTTTCCTCTCTCGGGGAGATATGCCAGGTTGCACGCGCAAGCTTCGTCCTTATTCGCTCGTATTTCTCCTATTCCTCTGAGTGTAAGGAATTTTATTTTCAGGTAGGCGACAGATACGATGTCCTTGAGTTTGTTGAGGGTCGAGCGACCCAATATTGCATTGTATGCTAATGAAGCTGTTGATACAGTGAATCTAACCACTGTACGAGCAACCCTTGGGGGACCCCCATGGTGAGCCAAGTTGTGAAGGTTCCGCAGGTCTCAATAGCTCGACTTGAGAAGTAACAACGGTTCCTGCGTCTGGCACCAGCCGACCCTTGTACTTATGCATTTTTTCCAATGTTTCTGCGAATAGTACAATGGCGGCTCACCCGGGGTCTATCAACACCCTTTTGACCTTACAGCCTGCAATGCCGGTTGTGATGGTTATTGATTCATCGATTTCCAATGTGCTGTCTATTTCTCCGAAGGCTGAGAGTTGTGTCCTTCGTTTTCGTTTGTTTTGATAGCTACTGACGACATTTTGTCAGTCACGTGACGACTTGGGGGGTCTACTGGTGTTGGCCATACGAGTACTACCTATAGAGAGACTGTAGTGAAAAAAGGAAAATGTGTTTCTGAGTTAGGTGTATACTCCTACTCCCCGAAAAAAGATTGTCGTTTAGCGGCGAGATGCGCAAGGCATTGTAGTCTGAGAAGGACCGTGGTGGGCACCAATGTAACTGTTGTTTTTGGTTGAGACAATTCATAATATAAAATAAGAACCGCAAGGGGTCGTAACCTTGGGGGACTTGTCCTTAGGTGATGACCTAGGTGCATACGTATCGTTATGGAGGGATCAATGTCCACGTAGTTTAAAGAGGGAACGTCCATGGTGGCCGTTAGGTAGGAGTGTTACCTGTAGTGGCCGTGTGCGGCTAGAACGTGTGTGTGTTCTCCGGGCGGGCAAGCCACTTGTTGGAGGTACCTCCTAAGTAGAGGATGAGAGAGCAAGAGTTTCTAGATGTTGCTTAGAGCAAGAGGATGAGTGTATCTTCTTAATGGAGTGAATATAAGCTGATGTCTATTACGTAGACTTCAAGTAACAATGATAACGTGGTATGCTTTTGTGTTGTGAGCATTGTCTTGTTCGCTTCTTGGTTGCGTACCCTTCAGTCCCCTAGGTGAGGGATATTTATACTCAGGGTAAAGGAGAACATGGTCGACCTACGTTCTTGCGCCGGGGGTTAACCCACGATCTGGAGAGCTCACCCACGATCTCTAATGCGAGATAGCATGCGGGTGATTGTGGGGAGAAGCCACGTTCGGGGCAATTGAGCGGTGCCACGTGCCACAGATCTGTGGTTCGGTTAACCTTCTAGAAAGTTAGTGCCACGTGTCCATAGGAGGGTATATTATGGAATTACACTAGGCATACGACGAGGGCAATCTGAGTCAAATATTGACTTGCGATGGATTAGATTTGCCACGTGAAAGTGTATATAGTTAAATCTAGGACATATAAGGCATAATTCAAAAAACAAATCTAGCTACACGAAGGATAAGGAAACTTGTGTTGGTCTTGTAAAACAGATTTCTAATACAAGCCTTTAAATGAAGACATCATGCCCACGCGATCCCGGCAAAACACTTAGTATGAAATTAAGGGAGACAAAGAGACTGGACTCACTGTATCTAATCCACCAAGTGTAAGTGGGAGAAGAAGGAAAATTGGTCAGTCCACCCTTGGTGGATTGGACCCAAGCCCATTTGAGTTTGGGCCTTTGTGCAAATAACATAAAATGTGGGGCTATAATATGTATTTTCTCTTTTTATTTAAATTACATGTATTTTCTCTTTTTATTTAAATTAAATATTTGAGGAGCAGTTATTTGTAGACAAAATCATTATTTTGGTCCTCTATGTTTCACCAAAGTTCAGTTTTAGTCCTCTATAATTCAAAATGTCATTATAACTCCTCTATGTTTCGAATTATATCAAAATTTAAATGTCGGAGACTTCTATTTCTTCTCCGTGCCAGAGAGTCTTAATTTCGATGTCTCCGAACCTGGCTTTGGCAACAACGCCATGGCTGTTTCGTCTAATGACGACGCTGTCCGATCCACGGCGTGGCCGCAGCTGTACACCAGAAAGGATTGGATCAAGATCGTTCATTTCTACTCTTCTTCATTACAAGATCTGATTTCTGGAGGCTAGCTCATGCAGGAGTCGAAATCGTTGTGTATGGAGACGTCGATGGGTCGCAACATCTTCGCCTTGAAGGAGGTTAGCATTTCAAATTTGATCAAATTCTGTTTGGCGATAACACGTTTTGGATTGGAGAAGTTGGCTTTGGTGGAGAAAGATTTGGCATCGCGTACAAAAAATGTTGTGCTTGGATTCATTACAAAATCGCAGGTTGTTTGGAGGAGGGGATAATGGAGAGTGGTTGCGGTGGTTTTGAATTGGCGACAATGGAGGAGGCGGCAGAGGAGATGGTCAGAAGAGAGTGGGCATGGTGATGAAGAAGAAGATGTGAGAGGAAGTAAAGAGAAAAAGAGAAAGAGAGAAAACAGGGGAGAGAAAGAAGAAGAAGAAGAAGAAGAAGAAGAGGAGGAGGTGATGACATGGCCAGTGATATGGCCGACCACGTCAGCTTAAAGGGACACTCGAGTAACATACGCAGTCCATGTTAGCATCTAACGGAGGAAACTGGCGATGTGAGGCAAAATGACCAATTTTGACAAAATTCAAAACATATAAGACTTATAATGACATTTTAAAAGATAGAGGATCAAAACTAAATTTCGATGAAACATAGAGGACCGAAATAGTGATTTTGCCGTTATTTGTATTTAATGTATATAAGGGAAGTGGTTACCATAATGTGAAGTGAGTGCAAAAACATATTCATAATTTTCATTCAGTAAAAATTAAGGAACCACAAAAGAGAACTTCCTCCTATCTTCTTTTCTCCCAATGTGCATTTTCTGTGTATCTTGATCCAAGTCCATCACTGTGATTGGATCGGACGTGGTTACTTGAATCTGACATCTAGATATGCCTAAAATTCTTCACTCTCAAAGTGACTGTTTGGATACGCCTGAAAAAGACTAAAAATCCCTCCAAGACGTGTGGCGCGTACAGCAAACTAATGTTGGCCACCTCCTCGAAAAGACGCGAAGGACTGACAAGTCGTAACATCATTATGGCTTACAATCTTTAGAAACCTGCGAGGTAAGCCAAGTGACGACTAACAAAGAAACAACACGTGGCCATGAAACATTCTCGCTAAAAAAAACCCTTCAGATATAAAGATCTGCAAACAAATCAGGCATCTCACCACTCACCCTCAAGGTAAAACTTTCAGGCAGTCAACTATCATTGAAATTGCTGAAGGACAATTGGACGCCTTAAACTGGCGAACCGAGAGGCGGTCCAGCCTCACCTGATGGCAACCTCAGTGTGACATGCCCGAAATTTATTAAGTCCACGAGTCGACACACCCGTAGACTTGGGGGGACTTTTGTTATTATCAAATATGGTTCTCACACGTGATACACAGGTGTCACTCTTATTCCCTCTAGAAAACTCTCACGTAACGATTTGACCCATTATGAGACTATAAGTAGACTTATGCACAGAACCCTAGACACAACACTTATTCTGCCTCTTTACTAAAGAGTCGACTCTCTCTTCACTCTTAACTCCCTCCGAGATCCTTTTCTCGATATCTCACACGTTCCCATTCTCCCCCTCACCACCATATTCACGTAACCCTAATATGAACCAACCTTCTTGGGATCGTGGCCCTCACCTACGTGATTGCCCCCTCCACTACAACTACATCCACAGGACCTTTGTGATCCATCTCCGGTGACCCTGCTCACCCACCAACGTCCTAGCCCCCTACAACTCACATGCAGGTAAACCCTATGCCTAATAGTCACCATAGACGTTCCCTATTCGAACTATCTGGATTTTGATCTTTTACCAGAATACGTAAGCACTTAGGTCTTCAACTAGGACAAAGCTCCCAAGGTTTAGACAAGTTATAAAAAACATTTATTTATCATATTATAAATAAATTTTTTAATAACAAATACATAAACTTGGACATAATTGTTTTCCTTTATCGATTACTAATAATTCTGGGCATTTTTTAGTTTACTGTGAAAAATACTCTTTCCCATCCCATTTGTCCGCTCGAATTGTCCATCACTCTTCCAACTCTCTTCTCTATTAATTGTTTACAATGGCTACAGCTTTTTTTCATAATAATAATAAATTAAGTGGTTGCTGAAATGTTACGTCAGCCATATATTACTGTCAGTAATAGAAAAAAGTCTTCTTTCCAGTTTTCACTATCAGTTGGGCGGGAATCGTTCTCTAATATTATTGTTGGTGTAATTTTTATATTTCCTATTGGTGTAATAGCATTGCACAAAAAAAAAGTATTATTGGTGTAATTGTTTTATAATTTAAAATTGTTCTTTAATAATAATAGTTACCTACCCCTCTTTCCAAGATTAAAGAGTATGTTCACATTTTAGATCCAACAAAAAAAATATGTTCACTTGCTTTTTTTATTATTCCAACTTTTGTAAATTATACAACAACAATTAAAAAAAAAATCCTAATCTTCACTTTAAAAAGAAATCTTAGGGTATGTTTGGCAGGGCCATTTCCTGCTTTCATTTTCACTAAAAACATAAATTAATTGAAAAAATGTGTTTGGTTAGAATTTCTGAAAATAATTTTCAAAAAACATTTCTTAAAATTGACTAATTTTTGAAAACACTAAAAAGTTGTTTCCATTGTTTCCTATACAAAACTTTAAATATTGAAAATAGAAAGTGAAAACACGGTGGCAATTTTGTAATTAAATAGAAAGATGGTGTCAACTGTTCGAGAAGTCTTATGGTACTCGTGAGGTATTCTTCTTCTCTCTTTTTTTCTTCCTCTTTTGAAACTATGATGTAGGGAAATAGGCTGTTCTTATTATTATTTATATTGTAGATATGATTGATTATGATAGATTATACTATTATATTAATAAAAATTATTTTATTAATAGTTTTTTTGATAAAATTTTATTATTATAATATAATAATAACAATTTGTGTTGTAAAACAAAGAATTTAGGAGCAAGAACATAAGAGAAAGAACTTAGAGAAACAATAAGAACATAAGGGAGAGATGCACTAAATTCATTCATACATTCACTTGTTTACAATAGCCTCTATTTATAGGACTCTAGTCACAAGGTAACATTAAGAACACAATAATGTACCTTTAAGCACACTAATTGGAAGGTTACACAATTGTCTTTAAGGGGCTTTCATGGAGAGGTTACTAAGGATACAAAGAGACAAGTGATTATGTGGAGGGTTTAGAAAGAATCCAATGTTGAAATGTGGTCATCCACACATAAATATATATATATTTACAATACTTCCCCTTGGATGACCACCCACTATGAACATGCCTTATTAAAACCTTGCTAAGAAAAACTCAATTGGACAAAATCTTAGCGAAGGAAAAAGAGTACATAATTCATAATTAAATTTCTTCCTCTGAATTTATATTGTATAATGTAAGTCTTCAACTTCGTATGAATATGCCTCGTTAAAACCTTGCTAAGAAAAACCCAGTGGGACAAAAACTTAGCGAAGGAAAAAGAGTACATTATTCATAAATAATTTGCTTCCCCTCAAGTTTATATTTTATAATGAAAGTCTTCAGGACTCCGTATGAATATGCCTCGTTAAAACCTTACTAAGAAAAACCCAGTGGGACAAAAGCTTAGCGAAGGAAAAAGAGTACAATATTCATAGTTATTTTTCTTCCCCTCAAGTTTATATTGCTAAGAAAAACCCAGTGGGACAAAAACTTAGCGAAGGAAAAAGAGTACATTATTCATAAATAATTTGCTTCCCCTCAAGTTTATATTTTATAATGAAAGTCTTCAGGACTCCGTATGAATATGCCTCGTTAAAACCTTACTAAGAAAAACCCAGTGGGACAAAAGCTTAGCGAAGGAAAAAGAGTACAATATTCATAGTTATTTTTCTTCCCCTCAAGTTTATATTGTGTCATGGAAGTCTTCAGGACTTCATATTTCAATGTTGTATCCATGCTTCTTAAGAACTTGAGGTGGAAGACTTTAATTAAATGTTAGCTACATTATTGCTGAATTGAATTTTGTGAACACCAATATCACATTTCTTTTGTAACTCATCAATATCTTATGATGCATGCTGCATTTTCCTCATACAATATTATTGGTTGCAGGCAACCGACATGTTTCTTTAATATGAGGAATCATGATTCTCAACCAAATACGCATATAGGTTGCTTCATGAATAACCAATATCTCTGAGTAATTTGATGATGTGGCTGTAACGATTTGCTTCACTTACTGTCATGAAAGTTCCTCCATATGTAAAGATGTAACATTTTGAGACCGAGCTTTGCGGGGATCACAAAAATATTCAACCTTAACATATCCAATTAATTATGGTTTTCCTTCCTTTGAGAAGAGTAAACTGGGAAAAGATATTCTTTGAAAATATCTAAACTTTACTAACAAATTTATTGCAATGGCTATGCCTAGTTTAGTACAAAGTGTCCTTATTGTACTAAGGTATGGTACTTCAAGACCAATAAATTGTGTTTATCATCTTCGTGCTGATAACGTGTTGTAAAACAAAGAATTTAGGAGCAAGAACATAAGAGAAAGAACTTAGAGAAACAATAAGAACATAAGGGAGAGATGCACCAAATTCATTCATACATTCATTTTGTTTACAATAGCCTCTATTTATAGGACTCTAGTCACAAGGTAACATTAAGAACACAATAATGTACCTTTAAGCACACTAATTGGAAGGTTACACAATTGTCTTTAAGGGGCTTTCATGGAGAGGTTACTAAGGATACAAAGAGACAAGTGGTTATGTGGAGGGCTTAGAAAGAATCCAATGTTGAAATGTGGTCATCCACACATAAATATATATATATATTTACAATACAATTGTATTATTATCTTATTTATTATATTATAATATAATAACATATTATCTATATAAATAATATTATTATTTACCTTATTTTAGATTTTTTTTCAAAGGTATCTTCTTATTGGAAGCGATCTTGTACGAGGCACTGCCGGGCACTAAATGTGGGCACCTCTCCCAACAGGGATTTGAACATGAATTCATCACGTTGTGAGGGACTAGTCCTTTTCACTAGAGATAACCTAAATATGTCATATTTTTACTTTCAATTACTTATTAAATTTCTTAGTATATATTTTTTGTTTATTTTTACAGGTATATTGTTATTACTTTTGAACCAATCAATATATCAATAAATAGATCTACAAATAATTGAGGCACTAAAAATAGTATTATTTTTCTAATTTATTTTCATCCTCATCATTTTTCATTATTTTTCTTTCCTCCTCCCTTTTCTCTCTCTTTATTATTATTATTGTTATTACTATTTATATATATTTTTTATTATATATTTTTATTTATATATCATTTTATTGTTATTTACTTTTTTGTCTTTTTTTTTAACTTTTATGCTCAAACAAAATGGAGTATTCAAAATTTTCAAACCAAATGTATTTTCATATTTTTTATTTTCTGAAATATATTTTTACTTTACAAACCAAACACATTTCTTAAATTTTAGAAATTAAAAAATGAAAATTGTTTTCAAGAAATGAAAATAGAGATTGAAAATAGAAAATATTTTCTTAAACCAAACGCACCCCTAATCTTCTTTCACCTAGAAATTTAGTAACATCACTCCAAACAATTTTTTATATATAAATAATTTATTTGATAGTCAAGTAATTTTGTGGGACTCACTTTTCAAATAAAAACATTTTTTATTTAACCTAAATACAAAACTTACACTCAAGCATTTCTTAGATAATCAAATAAAATTTTTTAATCAAACATTTTTGTAAATTTCATCACTTAAATACAAATTATTTTTTTAACCTAAATATCAAACTTATTTATTCTTCAATTTTAATAATAATTAGAACTTATATTCAATCTATATGCACTTCTCATTTTCTCTCGCTCAATCACTTTTTGTTTTTGTAAACAAAGTATTGTTAGTAACTTAAAATTTATTCATAATTAATTTAATTAAAAAATAAATTATATCTATAGTTTTTGGGCAAAGAAACATAACTCTGTACACTTCTCATTTTTTTGCCCAATCATAACATTGTACACTTCTATTTTTTTGCCCAATCACTTTTCTTTTAGCTAGGGAAATAAAGTACTATTGAAAACTTAAAATTCATACATAATAAGGCAAAATAAACATGTATTTTTTCCGTAATAAAAAAGTTTGTGGGCCATTACTTATTCATTCTCATATTTATACAACTATGTGTTTTCTAATTGTAACTGTCATTTTTGGTTTAGACAATTTTAATTTGTAAATAAGGACTGCAAGGGGTCGTAACCTTGGGAGACTCGTCCTTAGGTGGGAACCTAGGTGCCTACGTATCCTTGTGAAGGGATCAAAGTCCACGTAATTCGTCGTGATAACGTCCGTGAGAGCCGTTAGGCAAGGTTACTTGTATGGGGCCGTGTGCGGTTAGGACGTGTGTAAGGTACTCCGGGTGGGCGAGCCACTCGTAGGAGGTTGCCTTAGATTGTGAGAGAGGAAGAGTCTCTTAGAGCTGTTAAGAGCTCTGTTGGTGAAGGCCTCCGAGATGGAGATATACCTGCTAATGGCGGAGCTTGGTGGTGTCGGGGGCTAAGCTCTTGAGTTAACTGGAAGATGTATTGCATAAGGAAAGTTAAGTCTAGCTTAGATGTAATAAGAGTTTGTGTCACTTGCCTCTTCTATCGAGTCCCATGGGTGAGGGCCTTTTATACCAAGTGTGGAGGTGGACGTGGTCGACCCACGTTCCTGCTCAGCGTGGGTCGTCCCATGATACTTGGAGGTTTCCCACGTTCCTTGGACGGGAGCCTAGAAGGAAAAACGTGGATACTGGCCACGTAGGGGATAGACGAGTGGTGCCACGTGTCACTGGCGCAAGCTACTGCGGAGCTTTTGGAAGCCCAATGTCACGTGTCCCTAGGTGGAATATTCCGTAGTTACATAAGTCCCCAAAGTCTACGGGTGTCGGGCGCCCGTGGACTTAAGTTCCTTTTAGCAAGCTACTTAGGAAAATTTCTCACTAGTTGCATTTTGACAAACGAGCCCGTCCGCAAGTTGGTCTGGCAATCTTGGTCGGTCATTCGGCTGAGGAGATTTCACGTATATCTTCCTGATTTCCTTTGAAAGAGTAGGGATGTAGAAGATGCCACACATCTTGGTTTGGGCGACTAACTGCTTGACTTCCTCAGCAAGTTTTTTGAGCCGTCTCTGCAGAAAGTATGCCTCTTTCCGATGAAGAGTCATCATTGTGTAGAGGGGAATTCCTGGAAGTGCCCTCTGGGGTGTACCGAGGAAAATCAAAGGCCAAGGGTATTTTGGTCATTCAGGACACTTCTCCCTGAGCAGGCTCTTCCGCAATCTGTGGCCGATAGGAGACTTTGTGAGGAGTTGCCTTTTGAAGAAGTGGGCTGCTGTCACCCCCCACGTCTCATGGCCTGATTAATTTTCATGGCTTCGGGTGACTTGTAGCTGTTTTTCTTCATTTAATGTGGGTGCGTTTCCGAGGGTTGTCATCATTAGCCTTGGTTACGGATTTTTCGTAAAGGCCTTTCGATATCTTCGTGTGACTCTTGGGTTTCCTGGGGCTTTTTAGTCTTTACTCCTCCGGTTTTCGGATGATGAATCTGGGCCGTTCCTTTTCTCCACGTGTTCGGCTAGGGCAGGTGGCTGCAGCCTATGATGGATGCATTGGATAATGATTTTATTCGTTGCTAGATTCGCAGGGGGGAGATTTTCGAATCGTCTCGCGCCTTTGTGCTTCCTATAAATACCCTGGATTTAAAAGTTTGTTGTTTTACCTTCTCTTTTCAATGATTTCTCTGCTTTCTTGCTTCATCAGGGCTTTTCTCTCTGATTTTCACACCTTTTTCTCTCCTCTATCATTCTTCCTTGTGAAAATTTCACTAGTTTCACTACAATTTCACCATGGCCAGTGACAACGATAGTCTTTTCCCTTTTCATTTTACTAACATGGGAGATCTACCTCCTCCTCCACTTAGCCGTACTCGAGACAGCAGTCAGAGTAAGGGGAAGAAATTTGGGCAGGACCTTTCTCCTGGTCGGCAAGAGGATCCCAAGGGGAAAACATGGAGGAAAGATGGGAGAGGAGACGGTGGAGGTTCCAAGGGGAGAGAAAGGAGGGAAGTCGTAGTGGCAGCGGACCCCAAGAATAAAGAAGGAGGGTTCAAGAAGTCTTCCGGTGCGGGTTTGAGGTTGTTGTCTCAGATTTCTCAGCGGAAATCAGATTCGGCGGATGCAAGGGTGGTGACTTCGGTGGAAGGTACTCTTCCTCCTCCTGTGCTTGTTCGTCAATCACATATGAAGGTGGTTTTGTCATCTCGCGCCGCGGCTCTGAGTTCGGTTGGCGGTGCTAATGAGCCTGCGAGCAAGAAAGCTCGACGGGCTATCAAGGAACCTGTGGGTGACTCTTCTACGGGGGAAAGGGCCACTGCAGATGAGACCATGATTGAGGCTCCAACTGGAGGGGCCAGAGCTGGTGAAGCGGCTGGAGAAGCTGGGACCCTCTCTAGTGGAGGGGATATAGTGGTCAGTCAAATGACCACCACGGAGGATGTTTCTTTAGGGTTGGATGTCGACCCTTTTGAGCCTGTCGGGCTTCCGGGGGGAGAACCTTCCTTTGACCTGGTGGTTTTGGGCAGGCACTTTCCCGTGGACATGGGAGAGAGCTGCTAGGGGGTTGGACAGTGGACACCAATCCCCTGAACATTACTGTTTGTGCCTTTGGCAGTGTTGCCGAGGCGTTGGCTGACTTCCACCAAGCTGGAACTGTGTGGGAGAAACAAGTGGTAAGCATCTTTGTTTCGACTTGCCTTCTTTCGCCGTTTTTGATTCGGGGTATTCTTTATTTGTTGACGTTTTTCGTTTTGTGCTGCGCGATGCCCGTCTCGATAGAGACCGGCTTCTCGGGACTGTGGCCTCTAGAAGTTCGGCTTCAGAGGCTACTCGAAAGAGTTTGGAGGACGTGCGCGGATGACTATCCGCGAAGGAGTTGGAATGCGAGGACCAAGGTCGTGAGACAAGGTCCTTGACTCACAAGGTGGCTCGCCTTAGGGCCGAGGGTGCCTAGCCTTTCGAGGTTAAGCTTCTACGATCAGAGTTGGAGAAAACTTGCAAAGAGCTTGCCATTCGTCGGGAGGACGCGAAGAAGCACCGGCATGAGTTGCACTCTCTTCGCAAGGCTTTGAAGAGTATCGAGGTTCGCGCTAGCGAAAATTTTTCCGGCTGGCTGGAAGCCGAGAGCAAGGTGGTCGATGTTGTCGATCACCAGGGAGAGCTGTTGGCGCAGAGGATGTACAGTATGCTGCTGGTAGTTGAGCAACTTGAACGCCTTCGCGAAGAGAGGGTAATTTGGTTCACTCAACTTAAAACCTCATTCTCCCTTACTGTTGCAACTCCAAAATCCAGAACACCGAGGAAGTCAAAGTCGAAGCCCCAGCTCTCTCCTTCTTAATATGTCTCTCACTATTAATTTGTCATCGTGATGCGAACCAAACGTCCACCACCGTGATCGAAACTAAACATTCACCACCATAACTAGCTAGTTATATCACAAGCAGGGGTTCATCCCCTTCCCTTTTGTTTCTTCATTCATCATTCCTCTGGTCTTTTCGAGGTTGACTCTGCTGACTACTCTTCTTTTTGGCAATAGTAATGCTAGTAGGCGAGTAAAGGGCCATATTTTAACTTAATTTTGATGCCATTTTACTGTCATTTGCCTCGATAACCACAATTTTCAACAATACATAAATAATAGGCAAAGAAAAGCCTTCACTCATTTCGAATACATAAGTATCTTAATGAGATTGAGTGTGCAAATGCATGAAATGTAAAATAAAAGCTATTTTTTCCTTTTACTTGACTCCCTCTTTTTCTTTGTTGTTTGTTTTTGCTTTTCTCTTTGTCTTCTTGATTTATTTTTCTCACAATTTATTTGATAAATTGCATTTTTTTTGTTTTTTTATATTATTGCTTTTTTCTCCTATTTTTTAAAAACAATACTTGGGTATTATTTCACCATATTTCATATGTTTTATGTGATACACAGTATTTTGAATTCGAGGTTGAGGTAGTCGGAGTGTTAGAACATAGAACGTTCATCATTGGAGAAAGGGAATTCAAGGAAATACGTGTAGAGGAAGAAATTCAAAAAGAGGGGGGGTCCCTTTTAGCTGGCGTACCCCTGTATGGGCTGTAGGAAACTTCTTTAAATTGTATTTTTAGCCCCCAACTTTTTAAAATAACAAACGGGAGCTTGAATTTTGGTCCTAGCAGCTCTACAAACTTATCCTAAACCTCTCTTTCTCCATTTCTCCATCATCCTCTTCATCTCCTCTTCTTTTCGTCTCACTTTCTCTCTTAAGGTTAGCAAGAAAGTGAAGAATCCTTCACTTTCCAACCATTCTCCTTTCTTCCTTTCACCATTTCCAACACTCCTTAAGCTTCCTCCACCATTGTTAAGCATAAAAAATCTTGGGCAACCTCCGCAAATCTCCAAATTTGGATTTTCATAAAGGTATGCGCACAAACCATTACCCAAGACTCGGTTTGAGGGTACCCCGATATCGGCTAGGACTATAGCTTCTTGTCCATAGGTTAGGGCGAATGGTGTTTCCCCGGTAGCCGAATGAATGGTCGTTCGGTAGGACCATAGGACTGAAGGGAATTCGTCTACCCAATCTTCCTTTGCCTCTTCTAAGCGTTTTCAGAGTCCTTTGAATATGATCCTGTTCGCCCGCGCGGTTTAACCGTTGGTCACCGGATACTCAACTGAATTCGTCCGATGGTCAATGTATCATTCTTTGCAAAAGTCTTTGAACTTTTCGCTGATGAATTGGCGACTGTTATCGGTGATCAGTTCATAGGGAGGGACAAATATGGATATGATATTTTGCGAGAGGAAGTTTTGGATATTTTGGGACCTGATAGTGGCAAGTGCTTCAGCTTCAATACATTTTGTGAAATAGTCGACTGTCACTATGAGGAACTTCCTCTGCAGTGTGCTTTGCGAAAGAGGTCCAAGTATATCCATTCCCCAAGTATCGAACGGCCATGGAGACTCGATGGGTTTTAGTTCTCCGGGAGGTTGATGTATGAAGTTGGCGTGCTGTTGGCACTGGTCACAGTTTGTGACTAATTTCTCGGAATATGTCCTCATACTGGGCCAGTAGAAACCCGAGCGAAGTGGTTGCTTGCGGAGGGTACCCGTAGATTGATGGGTTCTGCATATGCCTTCGTGGATTTCTTAGAGAAGATAGTTAGCCTCTTCAGGTGGAAGACAGCTGAGGTGCGGGGATGAGAATCCCTTTTTGTACAAGTCTTTCCCCCAGATAAAATATCGAGCAGTCTGAGGTGCCCTCTGTTATATATGCTTTTAAAGGGGCCATCCATGAGGTGTTGATTGTTATTGGTAGCATATTTGGAGCTATGCTGGGTGCTTGTAGCGTCGTTCGAAGGACCATTTTGAGGCCCGATTGACTTGGCATGGAGGCTAGTTTGGAGAGGGTGTCAGCTTGGGTGTTTTGGCTTCACGGTATCCGTGTGATCAAGACGGATTCGAACATGCTGATCTCTTGTTTGGCATGCTCCACATATTTGGAAATGGTAGCGTCTTTTGCCTCGAATTCCCATTAAGTTGTCCAACCACCAGTTGTGAATCACTGAATAGCTTGACCTTTGAGGTGCCTAGGTCGTGAGCTAGCATTAGTCAAGCTATGAGTGGTTCATATTCTGCTTGATTGTTTGAGGCTGGCAACAAGAAGCGTAGAGCTTGTTCCACCTTTATTCCGTCGTGGCTTTGGACTATGATTCTGGCGCCCACAGATTTCTCGGTTGAGGAGCCGTCTACGTAGACTAGCTGTAGGGATTTTTTTGGCTGTGGCTTGTATGTTGCGTCAGTCTTTGTTTCTTCTACCGGGGTATCCCCCTTCTGGCATTCTGACGGAGTTAGTTCAGCAATGAAATTGGCTAGGGCTTGGGCTTTGATTGCCCGCCTTGGCTCGTATTTGATGTCGAACTCGGAGAGTTTTACGGCCCAGTTTGTCATTCTTCTTGCTAAGTGTGGCTTCTACAATATTTGCCACAGGGGTTGGTAGGTTCGGACCATGATTGTATATTGTTGAAAATACGGTCGGAGTCTCCATGTTGAATGAACGAGGGCTAGCACTAGTTTTTCACTCGTTGGTACCGTAATTGAGCTCCTGGCAGGGCATGGCTCATATAATACACCAGATATTGTTTTGCTCTTGCTTCCCTTATCAAGGTTGAGCTTACGGCATGATCGGTGGTGACTAAGTATAACACAAGGGTTTCCCATTTCTTGGTTTTTTCCAATATCGAGGGCCTAGCCAAGTACATTTTGAGGTATTGGAAGGACTTTTCACATTGCTTCGTCCACTAGAATGTTGGTGTAGTTTTCAGGATCTTGTAGAAAGGGAGGCATCGGTCAGTCATCTTGGATAAGAATTTGTTGAGGGCTGTCAGCCTTCCATTGAGCCTCTGCATATCCTTGATCGAACGAGAAGGTTCCATGTTTAGAATGCCCACATAGTTTTTTGGGTTGGCCCCGATTCCCCTTTGTGTGATCATGAAGCCTAGGAACTTCCCTGCTGATACTCCAAAGGTGCACTTTGTCGGATTCAACTTCATCTGATGTTTACTCAGGACTAGGAAAATTTCTTCCAAGTGTTGGAGGTGTTGCTCAACTTTCAGGGACTTCACCACCATGTTGTCGATGTAGACTTCAAGGTTCCGGCCAATCTGTTCCTTGAAGACTATATCTATCATCCTTTGGTAGATGACACTTGCGTTTTTGAGTCCAAAAGCATGACCTTATAACAAAATATCCTTTTGTCTGTGATGAAGGAGGTCTTTCCTTGGTCTTGTTGGTTAATCTGAATCTAGTTGTAACTTGAGAAAGCATCCAGGAAACTCAGTAAACGATGCCCTGCCGTTCCGTCTACCAATTTGTCAATGTTGGGAAGTGGATATGCGTCTTTAGGGCAAGCCTTGTACAGGTTGGTGAAGTCTACACACATTTGCTATTTCCTGTTGGCCTTTTTGACCATGACTACGTTGGAGAGCCACTTAGGATACTGCGATTCTCGTATGAAAACGGCATCTAGCAGATTTCGTACTTCTTCATCGATCGCCTGCTATCTCTCCTCGCCGAAGTGCTGCTTTTTCATAAAGACAACGGGACCGTCTTTTGTGTTGAGGGAGTGACAGATGAGCGTTGGGTCTATCCCAGGTATGTCTGCAGAGCTCCAAGCAAACACATTCCTGTACTCCACGAGTAGGTTCTGAATTTGTTCTTTGGTTGCTTGATCTAGGAGGGCTCCTACCAGAATTTCTCTGTCATTTGCTTTGTTTATGCAAATATTGTTGAGATCTTTAGTGGGCCGCGGGCGAGCACCTAGTATCTCGTCTCGCAAGTCTACTACCTCTGGGGCGCTCTTTTTGTCACAAGCATTAGTTTCAGGTTTTCCTCTCTTATGGAGATATGCCACGTAGCATGCACAAGCTTCGTCCTTATTCGCTCGTATTTCTCCTATTCCTCCGAGTGTAAGGAATTTTATTGTCAGGTAGGCGATAGAAACGATGACTTTGAGTTTTTTGAGGGTTGAGCGACCCAATATTGCATTGTATGCTAATGAAGCTGTTGATATAGTGAATCTAAGCTCTGTACGTGTGACCCTTAGGGGGACCCCCATGGTGAGCGAAGTTGTGAAGGTTCCGCAGGTCTCAACAGCTCGACCTGAGAAGTAACAAGGGTTTCTGCATCTGGCACCAGCCGACCCTTGTACTTATGCATTTTTTCCATTGTTTCTACGAATAGTACATCGGCGGGTGACCCGGGGTCTATCAACACCCTTTTGACCTTACAGACTGCAATGTCGATTGTGATGGTTATTGATTCATCGATTTCCACTGTGCCGTCTATTTCTCCGAAGGCTAAGAGTTGTGTCCTTCGTTGTTATTTGTTTTGATAGTTACTGACAATATTTTGTCGGTCACGTGACGACTTGGGGGGTCTACTAGTGTTGGCCATACGAGTACTACCTATAGAGAGACTGTAGTGAAAAAAGGAAAATGTGTTTCTGAGTTAGGTGTATACTCCTACTCCCCGAAAAAAGATTGTCGTTTAGCGGCGAGATGCGCAAGGCATTGTAGTCTGAGAAGGACCGTGGTGGGCACCAATGTAACTGCTGTTTTTGGTTGAGACAATTCATAATATTAAATAAGAACCGCAAGGGGTCGTAACCTTGGGGGACTTGTCCTTAGGTGATGACTTAGGTGCCTACGTACCCTTATGGAGGGATCAATGTCCACGTAGTTTAAATAGGGAACGTCGATGGTGGCTATTGGGTAGGAGTGTTACCTGTAGTGGCCATGTGCGGCTAGGACGTGTGTGTGTTCTCCGGGCGGGCGAGCCACTTGTTGGAGGTACCTCGTAAGTAGAGGATGAGATAGCAAGAGTCTTTGGATGTTGCTTAGAGCAAGAGGATGAGTGTATCCTGTTAATGGAGTGAATATAAGTTGATGTTTGTTACGTGGACTTCAAGTAACAATGATCTCGTGGTATGCTTTTGTGTTGCGAGCTTTGTCTTGTTCGCTTCTTGGTTGCGTACCCTTAAGTCCCCTAGGTGAGGGATATTTATACTCGGGGTAAAGGAGAACGTGGTCGACCTACATTCTTGCGCTGGGGGTTAACCCACGATCTGGAGAGCTCACCCACGATCTCTAATGCGAGATAGCACGCGAGCGATTGTGGGGAGAAGTCACGTTTGGGGCAATTGAGTGATGCCATGTGCCACAGATCCGTGGTCCGGTTAACCTTCTAGAAGGTTAGTGCCACGTGTCCATAGGAGGGTATATTATGGAATTACACTAGGCATACGACGAAGGCAATCTGAGTCAAATATTGACTTGAGATGGATTAGATTTGCCACGTGAAAGTGTATATAGTTAAATCTAGGACATGTAAGGCATAATTCAAAAAAAAAATTCTAGCTACACAAAGGATAAGGTAACTTGTGTTGGTCTTGTAAAACGAATTTCTAGTATAAGCCCTTAAATGAAGACATCATGCCCACGCGGTCACAGCAAAGCACTTAGTATGAAATTAAGGGAGATAAAGAGACTGGACCCACGGTATCTAATCCACCAAGTGTAAGTGGGAGAAGAAGGAAAATTGGCCAGTCCACCCTTGGTGGATTGGACCCAAGCCCATTTGAGTTTGGGCCTTTGTGCAAATAACATAAAATGTGGGGCTATAATATGTATTTTCTCTTCTTATTTAAATTACATGTATTTTCTCTTTTTATTTAAATTACATATTGGAGGAGCAGTTATTTGTAGGCAAAATCATTATTTTGGTCCTCTACGTTTCACCAAAGTTTAGTTTTAGTCCTCTATAATTCAAAATGTCATTATAACTCCTCTATGTTTCGAATTATATCAAAATTTAACTGTCGGAGACTTCTATTTCTTCTCTGTGCCAGAGAGTCTTAATTTCGCTGTCTCCGAACCTAGCTCTAGCAACAACGCTCTGGCTGTTTCGTCTAATGACGACGCTGTCCGATCCACGGTGTGGCCGCAGTTGTACACCAGAAAGGATTGGATCAAGGTCGTTCATTTCTACTCTTCTGCATTCTAAGATCTTATTTCTAGAGGCTACCTCATGCGGGAGTCGAAATCGTTGTGCGTGGAGACGCTGATGGATCACAACGTCTTCGCCTTGAAGGAGATTAGCATTTCAAATTTGATCAGATTCTGTTTGGCGATAGCACGTTTTAGATTGGAGAAGTTGGCCTTGGTGGAGAAAGATTTGGCATCGCAGTACAAAAAATGTTGTGCTTGGATTCGTTACAAAATCGCAGGTTGTTTGGAGGAGGGGATAATAGAGAGTGGTTGCGGTGGTTTTGAATTGGCGACAACGGAGGTGGAGGCAGAGGCAAAGGAGGAGAATATGGCAGATTGTCAGAAGAGAGTGGGCATGGTGATGAAGAAGATGTGAGAGGAAGAAAAGAGAAAAAGAGAAAGAGAGAAAACAGGGGAGAGAAAGAAGAAGAAGAAGAAGAAGAAGAAGAAGAAACCTCATTCTGCCTTATGCACGAAACCTTAGACACAACACTCATTCTGCCTCTTTACTAAAGAGTTGACTCTCTCTTCACTCTTAACTCCCTCCGAGATCCTTTTCTCGATATCTCACACGTTCCCATTCTCCCCCTCACCACCATATTCACGTAACCATAATATGAACCAACCATCTAGGGATCGCGGCCCTCACCTACGTGACTGCCCCCTCCACTACAACTACTTCCACCGGACCTTTGTGGTCCATCTCCGATGACACTGCTCACCCACCAATGTCCTAGCCCCCTACAACTCACATGCAGGTAAACCCTATGCCTAATAGTCACCATAGACGTTCCCTATTCGAACTATGTGGATTTTGATCTTTTACCAGAATACGTAAGCACTTAGGTCTTCACCTAGGACAAAGCTCCCAAGGTTTAGACAAGTTATAAAAAAAACATTTATTTATCATATTATAAATAAAAATTTTAATAACAAATACATAAACTTGGACATAATTTTTTTCCTTTATCTATTACTAATAATTCTGGGCATTTTTTATTGTGCAAAATACTCTTTCCCATCCAATTTGTCCGCCCAAATTGTCCATCATTCTTCCAACTCTCTTCTCTATTAATTGTTTACAATGGCTACAGTTTTTTAATTATAATAATAAATTAAGTGGTTGCTGAAATGTTACGTCAACCATATATTACTGTCAGTAATAGAAAAAAGTCTTCCTTCCAGTTTTCACTATCAGTTGGGCGGGAATTGTTCTCTAATAGTATTGTTGGTTTAATTGTTATATTTTAATCTGTTGATGTAATAACATTGCACAAAAAAAGGTACTATTGGTGTAATTGTTGTATAATTTAAAATTGTTCTATAATAATAATAGTTACCTACCCCTCTTTCCAAGATTAAAGAGTATGTTCACATTTCATATCCAGCAAAAAAAATATGTTCACTTGATTTTTTTATTATTCCAATTTTTGTAAATTATACAACAATTAAAAAAAATCCTAATCTCACTTTAAAAAGAAATCCTAATCTCAATGTTGTAAGAACCGAACTGGACAAAGATTCGGACAAGTGTTTGGTTCATGGTATGATCGGTTTAACCGGTCGAACTGTCAGTCGAACCGGATGGCGCAATAAATAATAAATATTAATTATTCTTAATATATAAAATGATATCACTCAAATTTTAGGTATCAACATGCATAATTTTGAAGTTTTAAATTACATGAATTTTCAAAGTTGTAATTTTCAAGACTTGTCAAACTCTGAAAGAACTTGATCAAACCAAACATGAAATTCTTAATAATCATGACTTCTTAAATTTTAATTTTCAAGACTTTTTAAATTTTAAATTTTAAGATTTTTCTAATTTCTTTATTTATGTTATTTTTTATTTTCATTTTTCAATTTTTTTATTTTTTTAAAAAATAAAAACAGGTTGGACGGTCCAACCCGGTTGACCGATTGGACCCTGGTTAAATCCGGCCCAACCAGAAAAATGACTTTTTTTGTCCAACTGACTCGCCTTTGTATCTGGTTAGCAGTTGGACCGGTCAGACCATCCGGTCCGGTCCGGTCCAAACAAAACTGCCTAATCTTCTTTTACCTACAAGTTTAGTAGCGTCACTCCAAACAATTTTTTATATATAAATAATTTATTTGATAATCAAATAATTTTGTGGGACTCGCTCTTCAAACAAAAACATTTTTTGTTTAACCTAAATATAAAACTTACACTCAAGCATTTCTCAGATAATCAAATAAATTTTTTTAATCAAACATTTTTGTAAATTTCATCACTTAATTACAAATTATTATTTTTAACCTAAATATCAAACTTATTCTTCAATTTTAATAATAATTAGAACTTATATTCTGTCTATATGCACTTCTCATTCTCTCGCTCAATCACTTTTTGTTTTTGTAAACAAAGTATTGTTAGAAATATAAAATTTATTCATAATTAGTTTAATTAAAAAATTATTTATATCTATAATTTTTTGGCAAATAAACATAACACTGTACACTTCTCATTTTTTTGCCCAATCACTTTTCTTTTAGCTAGGGAAATAAAGTATATTTAAAACTTAAAATTCATACATAATAAGGCAAAATAAACATGTATTTTTCCGTAATAAAAACTTTTGCGGGCCATCACTTATTCATTCTCATATTTATACAACTATGTGTTTTCTAATTGTATCTGTCATTTTTGGTTCAGACAATTTTAATTTGTAAATAAGGACCGCAAGGGGTCGTAACCTTGGGGGACTTGTCCTTAGGTGGGAACCTAGGTGTCTACGTATCCTTGTGAAGGGATCAAAGTCCACGTAATTTGTCATGATAACGTCCGTGAGAGCCGTTAGGCAAGGTAGTTACCTGTATGGGGCCGTGTGCGGTTAGGACGTGTGTAAGGTACTTCGGGCGGGCGAGCCAGTCTTAGGAGGTTGCCTTAGATTGTGAGAGAGCAAGAGTCTCTTAGAGCTATTAGGAGCTCTGTTGGTGAAGGCCTCCGGGATGGAGATATGCCTGCTAATGGCAGAGCTTGGTGGTGCCGGGGGCTAAGCTCTTGAGTTAATTGGAAGATGTATTGCATAAGGAAAGCTAAGTCTAGCTTAGGTGTAATCAGAGTTTGTGTTACTTGACTCTTCTGTCGAGTACCCCGGGTGAGGGCCTTTTATACCAAGTGTGGAGGAGGACGTGGTCGACCCATGTTCCTGCACAACGTGGGTCATCCCACGATACTTGGAGATTTCCCACGTTCCTTGGACGGGAGCCTAGAAGGAAAAACGTGGATACCGACCACGTATGAGATAGATGAGTGGTGCCACGTGTCACTGGCACAAGCTACTGCGGAGCTTTTGGAAGCCCAATATAATGCCACGTGTCCCTAGGTGGAATATTTCGTAGTTACATAAGTCCCCCAAATCTATGGGTATCGGGCGCCCGTGGACTTAAGTTCCTTTTAGCAAGCTACTTAGGAAAATTTCTCACTTGTTGCATTTTGTCAAACGAGCCCGTCCGCAAGTTGGTCTGGCCATCTTGGTCGATCGTTCGGCTGAGGAGATTTCGCGTATCTCTTCTTGATTTTCTTTGAGAGAGTAGGAATGTCGAAGATACCACGCTTCTTGATCTGGGCGACTAACTGCTTGACTTCCTCAGTAAGTTTTTTTAGCCGTCTCTACAGAAAGTACGCGTCTTTCCGAGGAGGAGTCATCATTGTGTAGAGGGGAATTCCCGGAAGTGCCCTCTGGGGTGTACGGAGGAAACTCAAAGGCCAAGGGTATTTTGGTCATTCGGGACACTTCTCACTGAGCAGGCTTGTCCACAGTCTGTGGCCGGTAGGAGACTTTGTGAGGAGTGGCCTTTTGAAGAAGCGGGCTGCTGTAACCGCCACGTGTCATGACCTGATTAATTTCCATGGCTTCGGGTGACTTGTAGCCGTTTTTCTTCATTTAATGTGGGTGCGTTTCCGAGGGTTGCCATCATTAGCCTTGGTTACGAGTTTTCCATAAAGGCCCTTCGATATCTTTATGTGACTCTTGGGTTTCCTGGGGCTTTTTAGTCTTTACTCCTCCGATTTCCGGATGATAGATTTGGTCCGTTCCTTTTCTCCACGTGTTCGGCTAGGGCAGGTGGCTACAGCCTATGATGGATGCACTGGATAATGATTTTATCCGTTGCGAGATTCGAGGGGGCTGAGATTTTCGAATCGTCGCGCCTTTGTGCTTCCTATAAATACCCTGCATTTAAAAGTTTGTTGTTTTACCTTCTCTTTTTAACGGTTTCTTTGCTTCCTTGCTTCATCGAGGCTTTTCTCTCTGGTTCTCGCACCTTTTTCTCTCCTCTATCATTCTTCCTTGTGAAAATTTCACTAGTTTCACTACAATTTCACCATGGCCGATGAGGATGATAGTCTTTTCCCTTTTGATTTTAATAACCTGGGGGATCTACCTCCTCCTCCTCGTCCTCTTAGCCGTACTCGAGACAGCAGTCAGAGTAAGGGGAAGAAGTCTGGGCATGACCTTTCTCCTGGTCGGCAAGAGGATCCCAAGCGGAAAACGTGGAGGAAAGATGGGAGAGGAGATGGTGGAGGTTTCAAGGGGAGAGAAAGGAGGGAAGTCGTAGTGGCAGCGGACCCCAAGAATAAAGGAGGGTTCAAAAAGTCTTCCAATGTGGGTTTGAGGTTGTCGTCTCAGATTTCTCAGCAGAAATCGGATTCGGCGGATGCAAGGGTGGTGAGTTCGGTGGAGGGTACTCTTCCTCCTCCTGTGCCTGTTCGTCAATCACCTTTGAAGGTGGTTTTGTCCTCTCACGTCGCGGCTCTGAGTTCGGTTGGCGATGCTGATGAGCTTGCGAGCAAGAAAGCTCGGTGGGCTGTCAAGGAACCTGCGGGTGACTCTTCTACGGGGGAAAGGGCCACTGCAAATGAGACCATGGCTGAGGCTCCAACTGGAGGGGCCAGAGCTGGTGAAGTGGCTGGAGAGGCTCGGACCCTCTCTGGTGAGTCAAACAACTTGCCTTCTTTCGCCGTTTTTGTCACGGGGTTTTTTTTATTTGCTGACATTTTTCGTTTTGTGCAGCGCGACGCCTGTCTCGAGAGAGACCGGCTTCTTGGGACTATGGCCTCTAGAAGTTCAGCTCCGGAGGCTACTCGGAAGAGTTTGGAGGACGTATGCGGATGACTATCTGCAAAGGAGTTGGAATGCGTGGACCAAGGTCGTAAACAAAATGGTTACATTTGAGTGGCCTGGGTTAGGCTAGCCTAGGTCAGCCTAGCTTGGGTTAGGCTAGCCTTAGTCAGACTGAAAGTAAACAAAATGATTATATTCGAATAGCCTTAGTCAGGCCGAAAGTGATAATCCCTAACTTTGAAATAAACTGAGACATGCGTAACTTGGCCGAGAAGTGTTTCGGGTGTGCAAAGTGCGTTTAGAGCTTAGGCGGAGGCTTGGTCCGAGCGGGGGGACTCCTGGATTTTACCTCCTGACTCTTTACCCTTAGAGGGTTCCTCGCGTGATTTTTTAGGACCAAGGCGAGCGACCTTGATGGTCTTGGTTAGGATTTCCGCATAGCAGGCTCGCGTTAGTTTTTGATCCGCCTTGATTTCTCCAACCCCGTGTGGCGTCGGGAATTTCATAGTGAGCTGTGCCGTGTACACTACATCTCTGAGTTTGTTCAGGGACGGTCACCCAAGGATGGCATTGTACGCCGAAGGTGCTGAGACGATGATGAAATCTACGTCAAGACTTGCCACCTTTGGTAAAGTGCCCATAGTTGTCCGGTTTGATATGATTCCTTCTGCAGGAACTTGAGCTTCGAAGAACCCTATGAGAGTGCCGGGGAAGGGCCTCATGTTGGCCTCGTCCAACCCGAGCTTCTTAAAAGTGTCAAAGTAGAGGACGTCTGCTAAGGATCCTTGGTCTATTAGGACTCGCTTGATCTCGTAATTGGCAATGACTGCGGTCACTACCATTGGGTCGTCATGGATTGGTCCTTCGAGATTTGTGAGGTCGAACATGATAGGGTCTCCCTTAGACTCTTTGCTTCTCTTCCTATGCTTCGGGGCATAGTCGAGGGCGAGTACGGAGAGTTCCACCCTTTTCTTATTTTGCGGTTGCAAGGTGGTTCCTTTTTGCAATCCGCCTGCAATGACGCTAATAACCCCGCGAGTAGGTGCTTGGTCGCTAGCATCCCTCGAGTGTTCCATATTAGTTCTGCTCTCCTCTTTGATGTATCTGCCCAACACTGTCATTTACGGATCAGGTCCTCAATCTGATCTTTCAAGTGAATACAGTCGTTGTTCTCGTGTTCGTAGTCTTTGTGGAACTGGTATTACTTGGATTTATCCACCGGCTTTCCAGTCTTCCTCCTCTTTATTTGTGGGGGGAAACTGCGCATGTCCGAGTGGTAAATTTCCTCCAGGACCCCGACGTGTGATTTGTTGAGGGGAGTGTTGTTGGTGAACCGTCCTCTGGGAGGCGTTTGAGGTCGCGGTGGCGAGTGCTTTCTGTTATTTTTCTCCTTAGGACTTTGATTGTCTGTTGTTGTCTTCTCCCTCTTTTTCTTGGATCGCTCTTGGTCGGATCTACTTATTAGGAATTTTCTCATTTTGTCTTTGGCGATCTGGGCGTTCTCCTCTTGGATAAACCATTCTGCACGGTCCATTAGTTCCTGCAAGGTAGAAACAGGGCACCTGTTGAGCTCCTCGTAGAACTGTGAACATCAGAGGCCTTGCTTAATGACGAAGATTGCAACGACATCGTGGAGGTCTCTGACTTGGAGCAAGAGTTTGGTGAAGCGGGCTAAGAAGGCTTGTAAGGTTTCCCCTTCTTCCTAGTGGAAGCCTATAGACACCCCATTTTGTCCGAAATTTTTAAAATTAATAAATAAGGACAAACATCGCCTTTAGATAGCTTATGTGGACACCGCCTTTTGTCCACCCCAAATGCACCAAAAATAAAATAGAACAAAAATAAGCTGAGGGGTCGCGACCCCCTCCTCCTTTAAGGGACCCGTTGCGACCTATAGGCCCATACGTCGCGACCCCCTTAGCATTTATGGCAGATCTAATAAGATTCGAGATCGGGTACCCGTCGCGACGGGGAAGCCTACCCGTCACGACCCCTAACCCGCTGATGCCCATTAATACCCATTGATGCCCATTAATACCCATTGATACCCATTGATGCCCATTGATGCCCATTAATACCCATCGATGCCCATTAAGGCCCATTGATGCCCAGATTCAATCTTCCTTTTATATGACCCATGAAACTCACTATAAATAGTGAGTCCCATCACTTGTCATGTGGAAAAAAACGGAGGAGAGGAAGAGAGGACCAAAAGGCTTCTAAGAAGAAGTAAGAGGTAGAAAATATTTTGATTATATTCCATTAGTTTTCTCATATTAACCCACCCATATTCTCTTGATTGCTTGATTCTTTACTTGAGCACATAGAGACATTTTGACTTGTCTTCTTCCCCTTTTTCTTAAAAAACGTAAAAGGGGTCGCGACGTCTTACACTACCCGTCGCGACCCCTTTTGCTTTTGGGAGACAAAAATTAATCATTTTTTACTTGGTAAATATAATCTTTTTATATATGTAACCTAGTGCCACCAAGAGACTTTTGTCTTTATAGTTAGCACTAGCCTTCACACCATCTGGGTATTATGCTTGATGAGCCTTCACACGCGCACCTTTTTGATGTTTTCATTACTTGTATGTATTGTATGGTAGATATGTACCAAAAGTCATTGTCCTCTTTAGGTACATCGCACTGGGAGGCCATCTGAGCTTTGGCTTGATGAACTTCCCTCACTCACACACCTGAATGTCACAGGAACTACGTGGGCTTTGATCCCTCTTTGAGGGTACGTAGGCCCTAGGCTTTTATCCTAGGTCAAGCCCTCCCTCTTTCTTTCCTCATTTTCTCCCATGATTGTATATGTTTTCAAGGCCAAACAATTTCTATATTAATTTTTAGGGCAACTGTCTTCGGACGGGGAAAGAAGGGTGCCTAACACATTTCCTTCATCTCAATCAGACTCTCGAACCCAACATTTTGTGAAAATTCATTTTACCCCACTTTTGAACTTATTTTTCTTTTTTCCAAATTTTGATTGAAAATTTGGTGCGACTCCCATCGAAGGCTCCGGTCTTCACAGTTGGCGACTCCACTAGGGACTTTTAATTAGAGAGTCAAGCCCTTTTCTTTTAAGAATTAATATTAAAATTGTTTGGCCTTCCATAGTTGTTTGTTTGTATATATATCTTTGTATATTTGTGGTTTTCTTTGTTTTTTTTTTTTTTGCAGTGTTTCCACCTTCGAGTGGAAGGGACGGGTAGTTAGGGTACTCCAAAAATCACAAATGCACTATTTATATTTATACCCCCACAAATTGGTTCCTATGCCCGGAGTACGTCCAAATAAGTTAGAATGAGATATGAGAATCTTTTCCTGTTGGGCTTAGGCCTACAGAGGTTGACCTATCTATCCTACTTAGATTGTTACTTGCCTTAAGGGTTGATCCGCGCAGACTTTTCTGTGACAGGATCCTCTCTTAAGTCAAGGTCCTTTGGTAGGGACAATCTAAGGCCCTTTTTAGGGTGTCTAGATCCCAAGCTAAACCATGTGCAAGTTGACCTTAAAAGCCTACCTTTATTAGGTCAGCCAATTTTAGATACCTTAAGAGCCTAACCCTTAGGACACAAGGAGCAAACTCCCTCATGCATACATTTCTTTTTTTTAAAAAAAAGAACAAAAGTAAAAAGTAAAAAAAATGTTCATTTTTCTTATAATTTTCTTTGCATTGTATATAAAGTTGTCTTTCGATCTATGAATAAAAGAAAAAAAACCACTTTTTCTTTGCATCGCATATATATAAAGAAAAAAACTTTCCTTTGCATTGTAAATTTTTTTTTCTTTTTTCTCATAATTTCTTTTAAATTGTATATATAAAAAAAATAAAATTTTCTTAACATTATATAAAAAAAATAATTTTCTTATAGTTTCTTTCGCATAACACATGTATATATAAAAAACTTTTCGCGTTATATAAAAGAAAAATTCTTTTTCTCGTAGCTTTCTTTGCATTGTATATATATAAAAAAAGAGAGGAAAATCATTTACATTGTATATATAAAAAAAGTTTCATTTTTCTTTACACTGTATATAAAATTGTCTTTTGAATTATGAATAAAAGAAAAAAAACCAAATTTTCTTTGCGGTTCATATGTATATAAAAAATAATTTCTTTGCATTGTGTAAAAAAAAAATTCCTCCTTATAATTTCATTTGTATTGTATACAAAGTTCACTTTTAATAATTAAAAAAAACCTCCTTCTCTTGGCATTGCATATACAAAAAAATTCTTTGAATTGTGTAAAAAAGAAATTTTCCTTTTTATTTTGCATTACATATTAAAATTCTCCTTTGTATAAAAGAAAAAAAAATCACTTTTCTTTGCATTATATATAAAAAAAGCCGAAAACCCTTTGCATTGTATATGTGAATATATATATATAAAAAAATTTCTGTATTGTATATAAAATTTTCCTTTGAATTGTAAAAAGTAATTTTTTTTTTCGTCTTCGCATCGTATAAAATTTTTTTTACATTATATTTAAAAAAAGGTTCTCTTTTTTCTTCTAAAAAAATTATTTTTCTTTGCATTGCATGTAACATTTTCTTTTGAAATATAAAAAAAAAATTTCTTTGCATTGTATATATAAATTTTTTTTTCTTTGTATTGAATATAAAAAAAATTGTCTGCGTATAAAAAAATATTTTCCTTTTCCTCATAATTTCCTTTGTTTTCTAAAATAAAATAAAAATTTTCTTTTTCTTTCTTTACTACATTTGTTTATAATGTAAATTATAATCGTTTTTCCTTTCTTCTTATGAATAATATTTGTACATGCGACGAGGATGTTTTCTCTCTCACATTAATTCCTAGGCCATAGGATTGTATTAACATTTGTTCATAGTTAGTAAACAGTGGTTATATTTACAATTATTGAGGTACATGTTGTCAATCTTTTGGCCTTTTACTAGCAAGTTTCACGCAAGTTAAAGTCAATGTTGCGATTGGTAATTGAAACGTTTAACGTGATGGAAATATTCTTTTTCTTACTAATCATGAATTTTCATACTTTGTGGAATTTCTGTTTCCGTTAAGAATCTCATTTGCCAATTACAACATTTGACTAAAAGAAAAAGAAACCCCATGTGTGTGTAACGAAACTTTTTGAATCCCTTGACTAACAAAGGGGAGAACTAGAGATCCAAAGAATGATCCTCAAGATAATTGCAAATGTAACCACTTCTTTCTTGAAAAGAAATCTTCATCAAGGTACTTGTAAGAACCATTTATTGCAAAGAACTTAACATGGTATTTGGCGTGAAACCATTTCTCTCATATTCTTTTGTTGATTTGTTTCTTTTATTTTTCGCATTTTTGCATTGTATTCAAAGCTATAATTGTATTAGGGCTGGCGCCCGAAAATGGTTTGGCCTCAAGAACGAGTCTGGCTGTTGAAGCTAGATGGTGACTAAAAATCACCTTTCTAGACTCATTCTTGCTTTGGGCCTTGGCACTTGCATTGGGCAACCATCGTTTTGAATTCCCAGTATAAAGAGGGTCACCGCCTTAGAACTACCATTCTTGCCTTGAACCTCGATGCCTGCATTTGGGAATCACAAATTAGGCCATATCTCAAACCTTAGTGCCCGCACTGGGGGATGTGCTCTCAACACGTGTCTAATACTCAGTGTTTATACTGGGGAATTATTGTCTTAGGATATGTTTTGGTCTCTCATTGGGGAACCATCATTTCAAACTCATGGTTCCATTAACACCTCCGATGGTACAAGCTATAACTTTCATGAGAGTACCACGCGAATGCGTATGGTCATTCAACTGAGGCAGGTAGCATTTTTCAAGCCAATGTCCAAATATTAATGAGGAACAACAAGATCACCCCAACTCCTGAGTTTGAGAGTACATTCGCAAAGAGGGCAAAACGTGACAAGCTTGATTAGAAAATGTTAGAGTGAATGACATCAAATAGTTTGAAGTTCCTTAGAATCTTTTTCGAATGAACTTCGTCACACATATTTTGGGAATAAAGTAAACTGTCTTTTTATCCGTAACCGTCGTTCATTTGCTCAATGTTCTTCATTCTAGCATTCGAATGTTCGGAATCCTCATCTAATTTGATTCAACATTGGCAATTCACTTGATTGATAAAAGAAGATACCACACATATGCATAGTCGTGCGTCTCTCAAGAAGCATCACTCAATTCATATCTACTGCATTTTTAAATGGATGCTCATGCAATCTTGCTTATCATGGAAAGCTATTACAGTTTATGATGTGTTTCGCAGCTCATAAACAATGAAGATCTTGATGAGCTGAGGGAGCTAGGTTCAGGTACTTTTGGGACTCTATATCATGGAAAGTGGCGGGGAACAGATGTTGCCATTAAAAGAATAAAGAAAAGCTGCTTCACTGGTCGATCTTCAGAACAAGAGAGACTGGTAACTTGTTATTGAATTCTTTTATTAAGCAGCATGTATTAATTCAAAGATGGCCTCTTACAGGTCCTTTGGTGATAATATCTATTTCTTTTGACAGACTGTGGAATTCTGCCGGGAAGCTGACATACTTTCCAAGCTTCATCATCCAAATGTGGTGGCATTTTATGGTGTAGTGCAGGATGGGCCAGGAGGAACATTAGCTACAGTTGCAGAATATATGGTGGACGGTTCTCTAAGGCATGTTTTGCTTCGCAAAGATAGGTAATGCTTTTTTGTTAGTTACGTCATTTTAGTTACTATTAGGTGGTGCATTCAACCCGAAAATCTTCATCCCCCTTCCTCCCTTGTATCCTTCACCTTCTTCTGTTTCATTCATTCAATGCTCTCACAACTATTTACTTTCGATCTATGTCATTGATCATTGAAAATGAACGAACTTATTTTTGTGCTATGTTGGACTATTTGTTTTCTTGTATCTACCTCATATGAAATTAATTTTTACAATTTTACTAATTCCATTTTCCAAAACTTTAGGTTGGTGTGTTCTCTTTTGGCATTGTGTTGTGGGAGATTCTTACTGGTGAAGAGCCATATGCTAATATGCATTATGGAGCAATCATAGGTATGGTCCTCTTCTCTTCTAATCATCGTCTTTTTTTTGGCATTCTAAACATTGTCTTAAGTAGCTTGGTGTTGAGAATATTCTAGATTTATGTTGTAAATCAATTAGAATCATTAGGATATGATTTAGTCCATCAATTAGGAATCAATTGTATTTATTCTTACTTCCTAGAATAGGTTTTCTTCTCTTGTATAAATACCTATTGTATTCTCATAATAATACACACAAAAATTCTTTCACTCAACATGGTACCAGAGCCATTGTAATTGCTTCCGCTTCTTTTCTGTGTGGCTGTGTTCCTTTTCCAGCCCTAAAATTTCTCTCTTTCTTAGTTGTCCAATCGGATCTCTCAAGTTCGACACCTTCCCGGCCTCTTCTTGGAACACGCGCCACACCATCGTGTTCGGGAGGTGCCGACCAGCCGAACCCCGTTTTCTTCGGCATCATCCGACATCTCATGCGCCTCCACGCACCGCCGCTAAGTCCGCCAGAAGTCTCACGCGCCGGCGCGTGCGACCGTTTCCGGCGTCGTCCTCTGCCGCGATTTGTACCGTCGTGATCGTCGGCGTGTTCTGGTTTTGTTTCCAAGGTCAGTTGGCCATTATCCCAGACTTTGGTGTGTCACTCTCTTGTATATCTTAAATCAGTATACTGCCATGGCCATGGCTCCTTCTACTGAGTTCTCTGTGGTTGCCACGGTTGCCCAAATTGGTAATGTTACTACTTGCTTTGCTCATTCCCCAGATATTGGGTTCTTGACTCAGGTGCTTCTGAACACATCTCTGGTAATAAAAATCTTCTCACCGATCTTTCTAGTTCATCTTTACTTCCATCTATAACTCTGGCCAATGGCTCTAAAACTGCTGCTACTGGAATTGGTAAAGCATAAATTCTTCCGTCCATATTTGTTGATTCTGTTCTTTATGTTCCTGAATCTCCTTTCAACCTTATTTCGGTTAGTAAATTGACTAAATCTCATAATTACTCCATCACCTTTGCTAATCAATGTGTTTCTATTCAGGATCGGAGTACGGGGCAGACGATTGGCATAGGACGAGAGTCACACGGCTTATACCACCTTTCACCTCCTATATCCCCAGTTGCGTGCACATCAAATTGTTCTCCATATATTATCCATAATCGTTTGGGGCATCCAACCCTTTCAAAACTTCGCAAAATGGATACCTCTCTTTTTACTTTGTCTGCCCTCCCTTGTGAGTCGTGCCAATTAGGTAAACACACACGTAGCTCTTTTTCTACTAGTCTTAATAGTCGATCTTCATCTCCTTTTCAACTTGTTCACTCTGATGTTTGGGGTCCTAGTCGCGTATCTTCTACGTTTGGCTTTCAATATTTTGTAACTTTTATTGATGACTATTCTCGTTGTACTTGGGTGTATTTGATGAAAAATCGTTCTGAGGTATTTAACATTTTCCAAAATTTTTGTGCTGAAATAAAAACTCAGTTTAATACCTCTGGCTCTATTTTGCGTTCTGACAATGCTAAAGAATATTTGTCTACACCCTTTCAAACATTTATGGCCACTCAAGGAATTTTACATCAAACCAGTTGTCCTCATACCCCACAACAAAATGGGACAGCTGAACGTAAGAATCGCCATCTTATTGAAACTGTTCGCACTTTTCTTATTCATCATAATGTTCCTCTTAGTTTTCGGAGTGATGCTGTCCTCACTGCATGTTATCTGATTAATCGCATGCCTTCTACTTTGTTGAATGATCAAATCCCCCATACTTTGTTGTTTCCCAATGACCCTCTTTATCATCTTCCTCCTCGTGTTTTTGGTTGTGTTTGCTTTGTGCATGGTTTGACCCCAGGAAAAGATAAGCTTGCAGCAAAATTCGTCAAGTGTGTTTTTCTCGGATATGCCCGACTCCAAAAGGGCTACCGATGTTATTGTCCATCCACTCGACGTTGTTTCACCTCTCCTGATGTGACCTTCTTTGAGTCTTCCCCGTTCTTTGTATCTTCTACACCTACAAGTCCCTCTGCAATTGAAGTTCTTCCTGTTCCTTCTCTTCCTCTTCCAGAGGCCTCACCCCAGGACACACCTAGTCCTCCTCTCCTGACATATCATCGTCGTCCTCGTCCTGAGCCCAAAGCTACTCTTCCTGACTCACTGCCTTTGTCTGAATCACCCACTGCTCCGGTCCAACCGCCACCTGCTAGTCCTCCGATTGCCATTCATAAAGGTACTCGTTCCACTCGTAATCCTCACCCTGTTTATAATTTCTTGAGCTATCATCGTTTATCTACTCCATATTATGCGTTTGTGTCTTCTTTGGATTTTGTTTCTATCCCCAAGACTACAGATGAAGCTCTTGAACATCCAGGTTGGAGGCAAGCCACGCTTGATGAGATGACTGCCTTACATTCTAATGGTACATGGGACTTGGTTTCACTTCCTCCGGGAAAATCCCCAGTTGGTTGTCGGTGGGTTTATGCAGTTAAAGTTGGTCCTGATGGCAAAATTGAACGGCTGAAAGCTCGTTTAGTGGCTAAAGGGTATACTCAGATCTTTGGACTGGACTATGGTGATACCTTTTCTCCTGTTGCCAAAATTGCTTCCATTCGTGTTTTTCTATCCATTGCAGCTATTAATCATTGGCCACTTTATCAACTGGATATTAAAAATTCTTTCCTCAAAGGAGACTTGGAAGAAGAAGTTTATATGGAGCAACCGCCTGGTTTTGTTGCTCAGGGGGAGTATGGGAAAGTATGTCAACTTCGTCGTTCTCTTTATGGACTCAAGCAGTCATCGAGAGCTTGGTTTGGCCGATTTAGTTTTGTGGTTCAAGATTTTGGAATGACTCGTAGTGAAGCTGATCACTCAGTTTTCTTTCGCCATACTTCAAATGGCAAGTGCTTATACTTAGTTGTCTATGTGGATGACATTGTTATTACAGGAAATGATGATTTAGGCATTACTCAACTCAAACAACATATGTGCAACCACTTCCAAACTAAAGATTTTGGGAGGCTTAAATATTTTCTGGGAATTGAGGTTGCCCAATCTAGTTCTGGTGTGGCTATTTCACAACGAAAGTATGCACTTGACTTATTAGAAGAAACAGGCATGTTGAACTGCAAACCAGTTGAGACTCCAATGGATCCAAATGTCAAACTCTATCCAGGACAGGGGGAGCTGATAAACAATCCCGAGAGATATCGAAGATTTATGGGAAAACTCAATTATCTCACTATCACTTGTCCAGATATATCGTTTGCTGTGAGTGTAGTCAGCCAGTTCCTACAATCACCATGTGATAGTCATTGGAATGCAGTTATTCAAATTCTTCGATACATTAAGGGAGCGCCAGGCCAGGGACTGTTATATGAGGACAAGGGGAACTCCTAAATCATTGGCTTTACAGATGCGGATTGGGCTGGTTCACCAGATGATAGGCGATCCACATCTGGATAATGTGTTCTCATCGGTGGAAACCTAGTCTCTTGGAAAAGCAAGAAACAAAATGTAGTTGCAAGGTCTAGTGCAGAGGCTGAGTATCGTAATATGGCATTAGCAACTTGTGAACTCCTATGGTTGAAACAACTTCTTCAAAAGTTGAAAGTTGGAGACATAGACAAAATGGAGTTGGTATGTGATAACCAAGCAGCTATGCACATTGCCTCGAATCCAGTGTTCCATGAGAGGACCAAACATATTGAGATTGATTGTCACTTTATTAGAGAGAAAATTCAATCAGGATGTCTTGCTACTCGATTTGTCAATTCGAATGATCAGCTAGCAGATATCTTCACTAAGTCTCTTAGAGGTCCTCAGATAAAATACCTATGTGACAAGCTTGGTGCCTATGATTTATATGCTCCAGCTTGAGGGGGAGTGTTGAGAATATTCTAGATTTATGTTGTAAATCAATTAGAATCATTAGGATATGATTTAGACCATCAATTAGGAATCAATTGTATTTATTGTATTTATTCTTACTTCCTATAATAGGTTTTCTTCTCTTGTATAAATACCCATGGTATTCTCATAATAATACACACAAAAATTCTTTCACTCAACAAGTTCAAGCACTCTTCAACCCTAATGAAGCCCTAATTTACATCGATAAAACTTCATTAAAAACTTTTGATTCTTAGGATAAATCATCTGAATAAGCCTAATTGAATGCTAGTCATAGAGTTCAAAATTGAAGACCTATGTTGACTCCTGACAATCAAGATATTAGGCCAAATTGATCCAAGTAAAGGACTGCTTGAAAGATTAAACGCATATGTACTGATCAGTGACAAACATAGAAGAGAAATTAATGAAATACAGAAACACTCTTAAGAATGATCAAGGTAACTAAATTCCAAAAACTATCATTTGTTATTTTAATTTTTAGTATGGTCTGACTCATTACCCATAGTGAGTTTTAAAAAATTGGTTTTATATATAATGTTTTACATTAGATTATGTTTTAAGAACTGGACCTGACGACCTCGGCCTGACCGGTTGAAAAGGTAATCATCCAAGTGTGCTATCTGATTCACACTAAAGACTTAGACTACCGGTCGGACTAGTTTAGACTGGTCAAAACCGGACGCCTCGTTTAAAAACTGGGAACAAGAGCAAGAATGACAAAATCGGGCGAGTCATTAACAAAAAGGCAAACATGTTTCTTTTTTGGGCCAAAAGGCAAAAGTTTATGGATTGGCCCCAGTTGATTTGATCGCCAATTGAAATGGTAAAACCGATCAGCTCGTGATCCGACAAGTTTTTTTATTCAGTGAATGGTCCGATTTTTAAAATTATGTTAATAATGTAATTGCCTCTATGGAAATGGCATGGCTGTTGTCAGCAATCCATTGTCTATTAATACAGTTTATTCATAGAAGTTATTCTATCTCCCTCACTCCTCTCTTTTCCTCTCACTCTATTGCACACTTCATGCAGGAGGTATTGTAAATAACACTTTAAGACCTACGATCCCCAGTTACTGTGATTCCGAGTGGAGAACACTAATGGAGCAGTGTTGGGCACCGAATCCTGCAGTCAGGCCATCGTTCACCGAGATTGCCCGCCGGTTACGTGTAATGTCTGCGGCTGCAAGTCAGACCAAAGGACAGCCTCACAAACCATCTAAATAATGACTATTTCTCTCATATTATGGCCTTCAACTTGCTCAATTGTACTTCATAACCAATATCTTATACAAGGGCCTGTAATATCTGTGTATGTTGTTATTTTCTGTTTAAAGATGTAAAATTTGTCATGGTAATCACATTTGTAAGATTCTGTAATTAAACATTTTAGCTTATAGCTGTACATTATTTTTCTTGTTTTTTGTTATCTGCTCTGTGACAATTTTTACCTTGCCGCCCCATTTCCTAACTTTCCATATGAATGGGACTGAAATTACAAGGTCAAGAATCAAGAAGACAAGAAATATATTCATAAATAACTTACGCTAATAACTTTCACAAAACTTAATTTAAGAATGAGTCAAATGCCATTTTGCTCTTTTATGTTTAACCCAAGTTTTAAACTGATCTTTTATCTTTCAAAAGTTCTATATTTGTCCTTTTATGTTTCCTAAAAGTTTTATATTTGTACTTCAGGTTTTATTAAAGTTCTATATTGGTCTTTTATGTTCCATTAAAGTTCTATTTTGGTTCTATGCTTCATTGAAGTTATATATTGGTCCTTTATGTTTCATTAAAGTTTTATATTAGTCATTTATGTTCATTAGAGTTTCATATTGGTCTTCTCAGCATGATTTTATTTTTTGTTTAAACGACGTTGTTTGGGTGTTTTTGGTGTGTCTAAGGCCACGTCAGCTATCTGATACAAGTAGGAGAGATTATGTGTCCACCTTCAAGAAAATAAAATTTTAGTGAAATTAAAAAATCTGAGTTGAAAATTATATGTAAAATTATAATTGGCTAAATTAATATATAGTTGTAGGTTTAACTCGAGTAAATATTAATTAACCGTTTGATTGGTAGATATATTTTGAAAGAGTGATAATAGTAGTGAGAATAAGAATATAAATAGAAATGGAAATGATATGACTACGTTTGGTATGATATAAAATTGAGAGCGAGAAAGAAATGAGAGTTAAGTAAGATTATAAAATGAAGTATTGGGATCACTATAGGAATTCCAATCCAACTATCAAAAAGGCAACCAAACAAAAGTAAGGAACCCACCTCCCTAAAATCCAAACACGCGGAACTTATACTTCATTTTCTTGAAAGATTAAAAAATTTATAAATTTATTTTTTGATTAAAATATTCTTAATAGCGTTATCAAATCTTTGGAAATAATAACTTTATTAAAATAATATTTTTAAAATTATTATTTTACTATTATTTATTTTGAGTTAAAAATAACTATTATTCCGGTAAATTGTTGATAGCCGAAATTAGGATGAGAAAGCTCCCGAAGGGAGGACGGACTAGAGTGGGGAACGATTCCGACACCTACATACCCTTGAATGGGATCATAGTCTATGTAGTTCGCTTTGGTGTGGCTCTATGATGATGGAGATTGAGAGAGTGAGCGCCTTGGGAAGGCTTAGGAGCCCCATTATATAGGCTTAAGGTGAGCGAGGTTTGTTATGCTTTAAGCAGGAAAAACGGTTATGCTAATGAGTGAAAATGTTCATTAGGTGCCGAGAAGCGGGTGGATGCCGAGTTGCTGGGGTGCCATGTCCATAATACCATAATCCCCCAAGCCTGAGAGTTTCGGCGAAGCTCTTGGGCTTTAAGTGTGAATGGAGGTTGGCCGAGTGCCTATTGACTGTGAGCATTTTGCTTAAGTGCTTTGGTAGTGTTCATATGTTTAAGTGTACTTAGGAGCACCAAATCGTAAAATGTGACAAGGATGCTTTGCCTTTTTAAATTGGGTTTTTGTGCTTGACCCAAGCTTTGAAGGTTCTGTTTGAACTTGTAGATTTTGTTGGTCATACGCTTCTACTGATGTCGTAGCTTCGGGATTGTTTCCCTTATAATGCCAGTCCCCCAGCACTTGTGCGCAAGTCGTGAGGGCAATTTAGAATGGTTTTATTACACTGAAGAAATCATTTCTAATCCACCAGGTTGAAAGGCCCGCCAAATGAAGCCGATAAGTTGGTGAACTTTATGATTGCATCTCTCTTAAGATGCGTACGATTTGGATGATCAAGGAGCCTGGAAGGTGATTTCATTGCTTGATGCATGATGAAGTGCGATTGGTAAGAAGATGATCGGCTTTGTTGGGCGAAAGTGGTAGGCAAACAAGAGGGATGCTGGGTCCTTTAAATTCCTCGTGGTATGTTGGTTTCTGACCCTTTTTATCCAGGGAGTAAATGCTTTAAGCATAATTTGCTTTGTCTTAAGATATCGGTTAGATGCTTTTAGCAACATCTTCATGACCAAGTAGACTCGGCTGATATGATTTTCTTTAGTCCCCTGGTCTATATAGGGGTGCCACTTCCTCTGGCTAGCAAGTGCTGTGGATCATCATTTGATCATTTAACAAAAAGGAGTAGGCTAAAGAGCTTTCTATGAGTAAATGATCGTGTTTCGATCATGAAGTAGGGGAGGGGTTGTTTGTGATAGAAATTGGCGAGTTTGCTTTATATCGTGATCACCTTTGGGTCAGAAGGGAGAGTTTAGAAGACAAACTTTTTTAATTGTTTGGTGAGGGCTAAGAATCGAAGGGAGCTGGAGAGCTCAATCATTGGGTTGTGGACCCTTCAATTAATTGGGTCATGCAGTCGGCGGATATTTGTTTAGATCACTCGGTAAGGAATGAGGGTTGGAGGAAGCTTAAATGCTTCAAACTTGATTGCCTTTTGAATGGGTTCTTTCTGCCTCTCGATGTGGACTTTATCATTCTGTCTAAATAACTACTTGTGTGCTTGATATATCACTGCTTGGATCTTTTTTATAGTTGGCCGAACGGCCAAATTTGGGGGAATCTTCCCCATGATTTGTAGTGATAGGTAAAATTGTTGTAAATGCTTTGGCCTAATAGGCCTTTATAATATTTTCTCCCTTAGAGGTATTTGGTCTTGTAGACTTTTTCAAGAATGCATTACTTTGCTCTTGGTAGCTTGTTGCTGAATTTGTTGAAGGATTTTGACTAGAGCTATCAAAACGGGCTCAACTCATCGGGTTGGTCTGTTTAACCCACCAATTTGATGGGTTGGGTTACAAAATTTTAACCCGTTTAATAAACGGGTTGGAGAAACCCGACCCACCTAACCCGCGAGTTAGGTGGGTTGGCCCGTAACCCACCTAACTATTAAAAAAATTTATTTAATATATTAATAAAAAGTAAAAGAAAATCCTAAGCCTTAAGTTCTCATATCTCATATATTAAATATATTAAAAAAAATTATTTAATATATTTCATACTTTCATTGTTTTGTATTTAACTATTTGTGATTGACATGATGAATCTTTTATTTTATTTTATTATGTTAAATTTCATAGTTCGTGAAAAAAATGTATAAAAAAAGTATAGATTTTTTTAAAAAAATTAAATAAAAAAGGTGGGTTACCTCGACCCACCACTTTGGTAGGTTGGGTTGAGATTTTCAGCTCATTTAACTCTTCCAACCCTAGTGAGCCAACCCGTGACGAGCCCAAACTGTAGTGGGTCAACCCATGTGGACCAGGTTGACCCACTTTGACACCTCTTATTTTGACTCAGTGCTCGATCGAAATGGTCTTGCCAGCCTCTCCTTTCTTTGTTGTTGTTACCGCGTCCTTTGGCGGTTGTCTTATGGACTTTCACCTTGTTATAACAAGGATTTTGCATCCCGTTAGAACAAGGATTAGGTCTTGAAGATATTGTCATCCGATTACCCACCTTAATAGGACAAGGATTTTTCATCCCGTTAAAATAGGGATTAGATCTTGAAGGTATCGTCAATCGATTACCCACCTTGATAGGATGAGAATTTTTCATCCCATTAGAACGGAGGTTTTGGATTCTTTTACTGCCCACACAATTTTTATGACTCGTCACTAGAAAGCTTATTGGACTTAGCTTTAATGCTCAAAACGTTTTCTTTCCCATTATCTCTCCCTTATTTCTTGCCTTATTATCATATTCTTTGTTGACCACGGTTGTTTCCTCTAAATTCGTGATTGTGATAAATGTACATTGATTAAAAATAATGACATCAAAATTTCGGATTTCTATTAATGATGCCAAAGGTTTGCCATTATTTCATCTTGGTTATGATTTTTTGTTTGTTTGCCATTTTCTAATGAGGTTATTGAACAATCATCCATGGCCCATATGTTTTTGACCCCTTGTCATGTTTCTTACTTCCATTGTTATCTATGGAGGTCAAAGGAGTATGAGGTTTGGTTTAGATCAATTTAAAAATTTTGCTTCTTTTATTTAAGAAATCATATATATCTTATTTATGTCTATAGTAATTGCAAGAAAAAATATACCATATATATGGAATTCTTCATATGCTATATGGCAAGTTTTTTTCCATAGTGAAAATCTTGTTAGAAAATATTTGCTTAAATCCCACCTTGAAGCGACCACCAAGAATGTGAATCAATTGGTAGGGGGTTGATTTAGCTTAATCAAGGGTTACGAGTTCAAGTCTTAAAAATTACTACAAGAAAAATGAGTATTTTACTATTTTCAATAAACTCTATTTTGACAACCACTATTAATTGTTGAAAAAAGGATTAATTTTCAACAATTAATTTTTGAAAGTCAAAATAAATACATATTTTTCAACAAATACATTTTAGCTGTCGAAATAAGTTATTAAAAAAGTCAATGATAGTATTTTCGACTATCAACCATTGTCGCTGTTTATCAATAATATTATTTTCTAACAATACATTTATCGACGACGGCCGTAAAAAAAAAAGAAAAGTATTGTCCAAAAAAGTATTATCGACAGTTATTGACCGTCAAAAATACTATTATTGTCTTTTTTCAACAACTTATTTCGACGGTCAAAATATTCAAATTGGATTCGGTGCAATTCGTTTTCCTGCAATTCTTGTACAATTCCGTCAAAATATACATTTTTGCTTTATTATTTTTTGGTTTGGACCAGGGTATCCACGACGGCCGTAAAAAAACATTAAGAAAAGTATTGTCCAAAAAAGTATTATCGACAGTTATTGACCGTCAAAAATACTATTATTGTCTTTTTTCAACAACTTATTTCGACGGTCAAAATATTCAAATTGGATTTGGTGCAATTCGTTTTCCTGCAATTCCTATACAATTCCATCAAAATATACATTTTTGCTTCATTATTTTTTGGTCTAGACCAGGGTATCCACCGTCAAGCACAGTGACTAATCCCTTCACTGAATTTTAGGCACCTCGAAGGGTGGGACAGCTGGCCCAAGGATTTAAAGCTGCTCCATACCCAAGGTAGGGATCAAACCCCTGACACTTGGTTAAGGATGGATGAGTCCCTTCCACTTAACCACACCCCTTGAGTTTTGCTTCATTATTTGTGAAGTAATAATAGGCACTCACAAAAGTAAGGACCAACCATGAGTGGATTACGGACTAAACTATTATTAATATTGGCACATATCATCACCTTGAATGGATTAGAGACCAAATTCCTATTAACATTAACAAATAGCCTCACAAGTCACAAGGCTATTTGGTGATTCTATTTGTTAATATTACTAATAATTTGGTCCCTAATCCGAATATAGTGAGTCCTTATTAGTATGAGTCCATATTATTATTACTTCACAAATGAAGTAAAAATGTATATTTTGAAGGAATTACACAGGAAAACAAATTGTACTGGATCCAATTTTTTAAAATTTATTGTCGAAAAAAGTACCTTTTTTCAACAAATAAGTGGCCGTCGAAATATAAGTTGTTGAAAATACAATTGTGTTAAAATTTTCTTGGGAGAGTTTTGCCGCTCTTTTGATCTTGCCCGGCTCAAATGAGATTAATTTTCACATGGACTGTAAAACAATTAGGCGAAGGATACCAATGGTTCTTACACCAAAAAAAAATCCACCTCTACGCATATTTTGCTTTCCTCTTTAGCATATTGCCATATAATTTTTAGTTTCTCCAACTTTATTTCATTTCCTAGCTTCCATTGGAAAGTATGGCTATAATATTCAAAAGGGGATCTAGGAACTTTAATCCAAATAACAATCTTGTTAAATTTTTCCTTGAATGGATCAAACTTTGGTCCTTCTTTGAACAATGTAGTGGTTGGTGATCATCCATAACTCCTCATAAAAACATTTGTTAAAAGAGTTCTATCTCCATTATATGATCTTGGCTAGTTTGAGCTAAATTAGTAAAAGCCCAATGAACTTCTAGATTTTAGTAATTTTAAAAGAACATAAATAAAAAAGAGGCCTCACATATATACTCATCGCGACCTCATCTGAAAAACATTTTCATTTTCATTTATCTCGATTAAAATAATAAGAATGCAATTATCATCTCCTAAAATTAAGTAAGACAAAAAATATTATGTTATCCAACTAAATTCAAATCTCATAAAAACAGATACAAAAACGAATAAAATAAACATATTTCCAATTCAGGTGTATACACCGAAAGAAATAAAAGATTAATTGTTACCATCAATATCAAAGAAAACCAGCCCCTGGTTTTCTGCACGACATTCTAAGCAATAACATAATTCGAAGATTAAGAAATCAATCTTCATCGATGTCCTCCCACGCCCATGGATTCTCTTGGCGGATTGCTTCCTCTTCCTCCGGAGTAAAATCGTTTTCAATTTCAAAGTACTCGCGAACATATTCCACACTCTTGTTCATAACCCGATTCGCTATCCCCTGATTCAAGAAATCGAGTAGGCTCTTCACGTTTAGATAATTTGCAGCCAAAAGCAATTCCTTGATTGCATCGTTATCCAATTTCTCAAGGTATTGGTTGTCGTATGCCTTAGCCTCCATTGTGAACTTTCCATATTTCTTCCTGCTTAGAACATCAATTTCCTCAACTCATCACACTTTTTTGCCATTTCACTAAAGTCCAAGTGCGTCTTGATGTAGTCGATGACCATTGTGAGAGAGTTGCTGGACACATTTGGAAGAGGAATCTTGGTGATCTCTTGACTATTGTAGTCCTCGAAGAATGATCTCACGGCCTCCATCTTCATTGCTACCTCCACGTCAACCTCGAAGGAGACACCATCGAAGGTTGTCATTGGAATCTTCTTGGAGCTTGAGGGTTGGAAGTTCAAATCCATTATTTTTGTTGTGAGAGAAGTAAAGAATCAAATAAGAAGAAGCGAAGCCGAAGTGTTGAGTGATAGGAGATGTTGTTAACCAAGTTTATATAGAGGGAGCACACAAATATATGTTGGCAAAAAAAAAGAAGAAGACATCATGTAGTTTCAGTTTCACATGAATTAGGCTTTTCCAAACTCTCCCTTGCGTGCCCTACGTTTAGTACGTTATCTGTTCAAACTATAGCCGTTCTTACTCTTTACCACTCCTTTTTTTTTTTAAAATGTAAAGTTGTAAACAACTTTATTTTCTTGGATGTTCATGTTCTAATCGTGGGAGGAATCATGGAATCACTCCCGAGGAAGGAGAAGTTACCTTACATGTAATGTAAAAAAATAGGTCAACACACATTAAATTAAAATGTCTTTATATATATAAAGTTTCAAAAAAATTCCTTTTCGGTGCATTTTTTTTAAAAAAAAAACATGATGATAATTTAATCACCTTTGCCTACAACGACTCTTTTTTTGTTGAGGAAAAATAACTAAATTTGCGTTCATTTATTTAATCTCAAATTCACCACTTTTTAGATAATTTTGATTATTTATTTTTGGTCAAATTGCCCAAAACCCTACATACACTTTCAAATTGTTGCAGACAATCCATTTCAAGCAGTTTTCCATCCATATATTTAACAGTGTGAGATACACTAACTTTAAGGGGACCAAATTGGATTTTTGAATAATTAAAAAACTAAAAGGGTAATTTGGTTCACTCAACTTAAAACCTTATTGTCCCTTACTGTTGCAACTCCAAAATCCAGAACACCGAGGAAGTCAAAGTCGAGCCCTACCTCTCTCCCTCTCAATATGTCTCTCACTATTAATTTGTCATCGTGATGCAAACCAAACGTCCACCACCATGATCGAAACTAAACATTCACAACCATAACTAGCTAGTTATATCACCACCAAAGGTTCTTCCCCTTCCCTTTTGTTTCTTCATTCATCATTCCTCTGGTCTTTTCGAGGTTGACTCTGCTGATTACTCTTCTTTTTGGCAATAGTAATGCTATTAGGTGAGTAAAGGGCCATATTTTAACTTAATTTTGATGCCATTTTACTGTCATTTGCCTCGATAACCACAATTTTCAACAATACATCAATAATAGCCAAAGAAAAGCCTTCACTCATTTCGAATACATAAGTATCTTAATGAGATTGGGTGTGCAAATGCATGAAATGTAAAATAAAAGCTATTTTTTCCTTTTACTTGACTCCCTCTTTTTCTTTTTTGTTTGTTTTTGCTTTTCTCTTTGTCTTCTTGATTTATTTTTCTCACACTTTATTTGATAAATTGCATTTTTTTTGTTTTTTTTATATTATTGCTTTTTTCTCCTATTTTTTTAAAACAATACTTGGGTATTATTTCTCCATATTTCATACGTTTTATGTGATATCCAGTATTTCGAATTCGAGGTTGAGGTACTCGGCGTGTTAGAACATAGAACGTTCATCATTGGAGAAAGGGAATTGAAGGAAATACGTGTAGAGCAAGAAATTCAAAAAAAAGAGGGGGGTCCCTCTTAGCTGGCGTGTGGCCCTGTATGGGCTGCAGGAAACTTCTTTAAATTGTATTTTTAGCCCCCAACTTTTTAAAATAACAAACAGGAGCTTGAATTTTGGTCCTAGCAGCTTTACAAACTTATCCTAAACCTCTCTTTCTCCATTTCTCCATCATCCTCTTCATCTCCTCTTCTCTTCCTCTCACTTTCTCTCTTGGGGTTAGCAAGAAAGTGAAGGATTCTTCACTTTCTAACCATTCTCCTTCCTTCCTTTCACCATTTCCAACACTCCTTAAGCTAATTTCTCCACCATTGTTAAGCATCAACAATCTTGGGCAACCTCCATAAATCTCCAAATTTAGATTTTCATAAACGTATGCGCACAAACCATTATCCAAGACTCGGTTTGAGGGTACCCCGATATCGGCTAGGACTATAGCTTCTTGTCCATAGGTTAGGGCGAATGGTGTTTCCCTGGTAGCCGAATAAATGGTCGTTCGGTAGGACCATAGGACTGAAGGGAGTTCGTCTACCCAATCTTCCGTTGCCTCTTCTAAGCATTTTTAGAGTCCTTTGAGTATGATCCTGTTCGCCCGCTCGGTTTGACCGTTGGTCACCAGATACTCAACTGAAGTCGTCCGATGGTCAATGTGTCATTCTTTGCAAAAGTCTTTGAACTTTTCGTTGATGAATTGGCGACCGTTGTCGGTGATTAGTACGTGGGGAGGGCCAAATCTAGATATGATATTTCGCGAGAGGATGTTTTGGATATTTTGGGACCTGATAGTGGCAAGTGCTTCAGCTTCATTCCATTTTGTGAAACAGTCGACTGCCACTACGAGGAACTTCCTCTGCAGTGTGCTTTGCGAAAGAGGTCCAAGTATATCCATTCCCCAAGTATTGAACGGCCACGGAGACTCGATGGGTTTTAGTTCTCCAGGAGGTTGATGTATGAAGTTGGCGTGCTGTTGGCACTGGTCACAGTTTGTGACTAATTTCTCGGAATATATCCTCATATTGGGCCAGTAGAAACCCGAGCGAAGTGGTTGCTTACGGAGGGCAGCCGCAGATTGATGGGTTCCGCATATGCCTTCATGGATTTCCTGGAGAAGATAGTTAGCCTCTTCAGGTGGAAGAAACGTGAGGTGCGGGGATGAGAATCCCTTTTTGTACAAGTCTTCCCACAAGATAAAATATTGACCTGCCTGTCTCCTTATCTTTCTGGCTAATTCCCTTTCTTCAGGTAGCGTGCCCACTGTTATATACGCTTTTAAAGGGGCCATCCAGGAGGCATTGATTGCTATTGGTAGCACATTTGGAGCTATGCTAGGTGCTTGTACCGTCGTTCGGAGGACTGTTTTGAGGCCCGATTGACTTGGCATGGAGGTTAGTTTGGAGAGGGCGTCAGCTTGGGTGTTTTGGCTTTGCGGTATCCGTGTGATCAAGACGGACTCGAACCTACTGATCTCTTCTTTGGCACGCTCCACATATTTGGAAATGGTAGCGTCTTTTACCTCAAATTCCCTGTTAAGTTGTCCAACCACCAGTTGTGAATCGTTGAATAGCTTGACCTTTGAGGCGCCTAGGTCGTGAGCTAGCATTAGTCAGGCTATGAGTGCTTCATATTCAACTTGATTGTTTGAGGCTGGGAACATGAAGCATAGAGCTTGTTTCACCTTTATTTCGTCGCGGCTTTCGGCTATGATTCCGGCGCCCACGAATTTCTTGGTTGAGGAGTCGTCTACGTAGACTAGCTATGGGAATTCTTTTGGCTGTGGCTCGCATGTCATGTCAGTCTTTGTTTCTTCTAACCGGGGCATCCCCTTTCTGGCATTCTGACGGAGTCAGTTCGGCAATGAAATTGGCTAGGGCTTGGGCTTTGATTGCCCGCCTTGGCTCGTATTTGATGTCGAAATCGGAGAGTTCTACGGCCCAGTTTGTCATTCTTCTTGCTAAGTCTGGCTTCTACACTATTTTCCACAGGGGTTGGTAGGTTTGGACCATGATTGTATGTTGTTGAAAATACAGTCGGAGTGTCCGTGCTGAATGAACGAGGGCTAGCACTAGTTTTTCACTCGCTGGTACTGTAATTGAGCTCTTTGCAGGGCATGGCTCGTATAATACACCGGATATTGTTCTGCTCTTGCTTCCCTTATCAAGGTGGAGCTTACGACATGATCGGTGGTGACTAAGTATAACAACAAGGTTTCCCATTTCTTGGTTTTTGCCAATATCGGGGGCCTAGACAAGTACATTTTGAGGTCTTGGAAGGACTTTTCACATTGCTCCATCCACTAGAATGTTGGTGCAGTTTTCAGGATCTTGTAGAAAGGGAGGCATCGGTCAGTCATCTTGGATAAGAATCTGTTGAGGGCCGTCATCCTTCCATTGAGCCTCTGCACATCCTTGATCGAACGAGAAGGTTCCATGTTTAGAATGCCCGCGCAGTTTTTTGGGTTGGCCCCGATTCCCCTTTGTGTGATCATGAAGCCTAGGAACTTTCCTGCTTATACTCCAAAGGTGCACTTTGTCGGATTCAGCTTCATCCGATGTTTCCTCAAGACTAGGAAGATTTCTTCCAAGTGCTGGAGGTGTTGCTTGACTTCCAGGGACTTCACCACCATGTCATCGACGTACACTTCAAGGCTCCGGCCAATCTGTTCCTTGAAGACTATATCCATCATCCTTTGGTAGATGGCACCTGCGTTTTTTAGTCCAAAAGGCATGACCTTATAACAAAATATCCCTCTGTCTGTGATGAAGGAGGTCTTTTCTTGGTCTTGTGGGTTCATCTGAATCTAGTTGTAACCTGAGAAGGCATCCAGGAAACTCAGCAAACGATTCCCTGCCGTTCCGTCTACCAATTAGTCGATGTCGGGAAGTGGATATGCGTCTTTAAGGCAGGCCTTGTTCAGGTTGGTGAAGTCTACACACATTCGCCATTTCCCGTTGGCCTTTTTTACCATGACTAGGTTGGAGAGCCACTTAGGATATTGCGATTCTCTTATGAAAACGGCATCTAGCAGATTTTGTACTTCTTCGTCGATCGCCTGCTGTCTCTCATTGCCGAAGTGCCGCTTTTTCAAAAAGACACCGGGACCGTCTTTTGTGTTGAGGGAGTGACAGATGAGCGCTGGGTCTATCCCAAGCATGTCTGCGGCACTCCAAGCAAACACATTCCTGTACTCCGTGAGTAGGTTCTGAATTTGTTCTTTGGTCGCTTGATCCAGGAGGGCTCCTACCAGAATTTCTCTGTCATTTGCTTTGTCTATGCAAATATTGATGAGATCTTTAGTGGGCCGCGGGCAAGTGCCTAGTATCTCGTCTTGCAAGTCTACTACCTCTGGGGCGCTCTTTTTGTTACAAGCATGAGTTTCAGGTTTTCCTCTCTCGGGGAGATATGCCAGGTTGCACGCGCAAGCTTCGTCGTTATTCGCTCGTATTTCTCCTATTCCTCTGAGTGTAAGGAATTTTATTGTCAGGTAGGCGATAGATACGATGTCCTTGAGTTTGTTGAGGGTCGAGCGACCCAATATTGCATTGTATGCTAATGAAGCTGTTGATATAGTGAATCTAACCTCTGTATGAGCAACCCTTGGGGGACCCCCATGGTGAGCCAAGTTGTGAAGGTTCTGCAGGTCTCAACAGCTCGACTTGAGAAGTAACAACGGTTCCTGCGTCTGGCACCAGCCGACCCTTGTACTTATGCATTTTTTCCAATGTTTCTGCGAATAGTACAATGGCAGTTCACCCGGGGTCTATCAACACCCTTTTGACCTTACAGCCTGCAATGCCGGTTGTGATGGTTATTGATTCATCGATTTCCAATGTGCTGTCTATTTCTCCGAAGGCTGAGAGTTGTGTCCTTCGTTTTCGTTTGTTTTGATAGCTACTGACGACATTTTGTCGGTCACGTGACGACTTGGGGGGTCTACTGGTGTTGGCCATACGAGTACTACCTGTAGAGAGACTGTAGTGAAAAAAGGAAAATGTGTTTCTGAGTTAGGTGTATACTCCTACTCCCCGAAAAAAGATTGTCGCTTAGCAGCGAGATGCGCAAGACATTGTAGTCTGAGAAGGACGGCGGTCGGCGCCAATGTAACTGTTGTTTTTGGTTCAGACAATTCATAATGTTAAATAAGAACTGCAAGGGGTCGTAACCTTGGGGGACTTGTCCTTAGGTGATGACCTAGGTGCCTACGTACCGTTATGGAGGGATCAATGTCCACATAGTTTAAAGAGGAAACGTCCATGGTGGCCGTTAGGTAGGAGTGTTACCTGTAGTGGCCGTGTGCGGCTAGAACGTGTGTGTGTTCCCCGGGCGGGCAAGCCACTTGTTGAAGGTACCTCGTAAGTAGAGGATGAGAGAGCAAGAGTTTCTAGATGTTGCTTAGAGCAAGAGGATGAGTGTATCTTGTTAATGGAGTGAATATAAGCTGATGTCTGTTAGGTAGACTTCAAGTAACAATGATAACGTGGTATGCTTTTGTGTTGTGAGCATTGTCTTGTTCGCTTCTTGGTTGCGTACCCTTCAGTCCCCTAAGTGAGGGATATTTATACTCAGGGTAAAGAAGAACATGGTCGACCTACGTTCTTGCGCCGGGGGTTAACCCACGATCTGGAGAGCTCACCCACGATCTCTAATGCGAGATAGCATGCGAGTGATTGTGGGGAGAAGCCACGTTCGGGGCAATTGAGCGGTGCCACGTGCCACAGATCTGTGGTTCGGTTAACCTTCTAGAAAGTTAGTGCCACGTGTCCATAGGAGGGTATATTATGGAATTACACTAGGCATACGACGAGGGCAATCTGAGTAAAATATTGACTTGCGATGGATTAGATTTGCCACGTGAAAGTGTATATAGTTAAATCTAGGACATATAAGGCATAATTCAAAAAACAAATCTAGCTACACGAAGGATAAGGTAACTTGTGTTGGTCTTGTAAAATAGATTTCTAGTACAAGCCTTTAAATGAAGACATCATGCCCACGCGATCCCGGCAAAACACTTAGTATGAAATTAAGGGAGAGAAAGAGACTGGACTCACTGTATCTAATCCACCTAGTGTAAGTGGGAGAAGAAGGAAAATTGGTCAGTCTACCCTTGGTGGATTGGACCCAAGCCCATTTGAGTTTGGGCCTTTGTGCAAATAACATAAAATGTGGGGCTATAATATGTATTTTCTCTTTTTATTTAAATTACATGTATTTTCTCTTTTTATTTAAATTAAATATTGGAGGAGCAGTTATTTGTAGACAAAATCATTATTTTGGTCCTCTATGTTTCACCAAAGTTCAGTTTTAGTCCTCTATAATTCAAAATGTCATTATAACTCCTCTATGTTTTGAATTATATCAAAATTTAACTGTCGGAGACTTCTATTTCTTCTCCGTGCCAGAGAGTCTTAATTTCGATGTCTCCGAACCTGGCTTTGGCAACAACGCCATGGCTGTTTCGTCTAATGACGACGCTGTCCAATCCACGGCGTGGCCGCAGCTGTACACCAAAAAGGATTGGATCAAGATCGTTCATTTCTACTCTTCTGCATTACAAGATCTGATTTCTGGAGGCTAGCTCATGTAGGAGTAGAAATCGTTGTGTGTGGAGACGTCGATGGGTCGCAACATCTTCGCCTTGAAGGAGGTTTGCATTTCAAATTTGATCAGATTCTGTTTGGCGATAACACGTTTTGGATTGGAGAAGTTGGCTTTGGTGGAGAAAGATTTGGCATCGCGTACAAAAAATGTTGTGCTTGGATTCATTACAAAATCGCAGGTTGTTTGGAAGAGGGGATAATGGAGAGTGGTTGCGGTGGTTTTGAATTGGCGACAACGGAGGAGGCGGCAGAGGAGATGGTCAGAAGAAAGTGGGCATGGTGATGAAGAAGAAGATGTGAGAGGAAGAAAAGAGAAAAAGAGAAAGAGAGAAAATAGGGGAGAGAAAGAAGAAGAAGAAGAAGAAGAAGAAGAAGAAGAAGAAGAAGAAGAAGAAGAAGAAGAAGAGGAGGAGGAGGTGATGACATGGCCAGTGATATGGCCGACCACGTCAGCTTAAAGGGACACTCGAGCAACATACGCAGTCCATGTCAGCATCTAACGGAGGAAACTGGTGATGTGAGGCAAAATGACCAATTTTGACAAAATTCAAAACATATAAAACTTATAATGACATTTTAAAACATAGAGGATCAAAACTAAATTTCGATGAAACATAGAGGACCGAAATAGTGATTTTGCCGTTATTTGTATTTAATGTATATAAGGGAAGTGGTTACCATAATGTGAAGTGAGTGCAAAAACATATTCATAATTTTCATTCAGTAAAAATTAAGGAACCACAAAAGAGAACTTCCTCCTATCTTCTTTTCTCCCAATGTGCATTTTCTATGTATTTTGATCCAAGTCCATCACTGTGATTGGATCGGACGTGGTTACTTGAATCTGACATCTAGATATGCCTGAAATTCTTCACTCTCAAAGTGACTGTTTGGATACGCCTGAAAAAGACTAAAAATCCCTCCAAGACGTGCGGCGCGTACAACAAACTAATGTTGGCCACCTCCTCGAAAAGACGCGAAGGACTGACAAGTCGTAACATCATTATGGCTTACAATCTTTAGAAACCTGCGAGGTAAGCCAAGTGACGACTAACAAAGAAACAACACGTGGCCATGAAACATTCTCGCTAAAAAAAACCCTTCAGATATAAGGATCTGCAAACAAATCAGGCATCTCACCACTCACCCTCAAGGTAAAACTTTTAGGCAGTCAACTATCATTGAAATTGCTGAAGGACAATTGGACGCCTTAAACTGGCGAACCGAGAGGCGGTCCAGCCTCACCTGATGGCAACCTCAGTGTGACATGCCCGAAATTTATTAAGTCCACGAGTCGACACACCCGTAGACTTGGGGGACTTTTGTTATTATCAAATATGGTTCTCACATGTGATACACACGTGTCACTCTTATTCCCTCTAGAAAACTCTCACGTAACGATTTGACCCATTATGAGACTATAAGTAGACTTATGCACAGAACCCTAGACACAACACTTATTCTGCCTCTTTACTAAAGAGTCGACTCTCTCTTCACTCTTAACTCCCTCCGAGATCCTTTTCTCGTTATCTCACACGTTCCCATTCTCCCCCTCACCACCATATTCACGTAACCCTAATATGAACCAACCTTCTTGGGATCGTGGCCCTCACCTACGTGATTGCCCCCTCCACTACAACTACATCCACAGGACCTTTGTGATCCATCTCCGGTGACCCTGCTCACCCACCAACGTCCTAGCCCCCTACAACTCACATGCAGGTAAACCCTATGCCTAATAGTCACCATAGACGTTCCCTATTCGAACTATCTGGATTTTGATCTTTTACCAGAATACGTAAGCACTTAGGTCTTCAACTAGGACAAAGCTCCCAAGGTTTAGACAAGTTATAAAAAACATTTATTTATCATATTATAAATAAATTTTTTAATAACAAATACATAAACTTGGACATAATTTTTTTCCTTTATCTATTACTAATAATTCTGGCCATTTTTTAGTTTACTGTGAAAAATACTCTTTTCCATCCAATTTGTCCGCCCGAATTGTCCATCATTCTTCCAACTCTCTTCTCTATTAATTGTTTACAATGGCTACAGATTTTTTTCATTATAATAATAAATTAAGTGGTTGCTAAAATGTTACGTGAGCCATATATTACTGTCAGTAATAGAAAAAAGTCTTCTTTCCAGTTTTCACTATTAGTTGGGCGGGAATCGTTCTCTAATATTATTGTTGGTGTAATTTTTATATTTCCTATTGGTGTAATAGCATTGCACAAAAAAAAAGTATTATTGGTGTAATTGTTTTATAATTTAAAATTGTTCTTTAATAATAATAGTTACCTACCCCTCTTTCCAAGATTAAAGAGTATGTTCACATTTTAGATCCAACAAAAAAAATATGTTCACTTGATTTTTTTTATTATTCCAACTTTTGTAAATTATACAACAACAATTAAAAAAAAATCCTAATCTTCACTTTAAAAAGAAATGTTTGGTAGGGCCATTTCCTGCTTTCATTTTCACTAAAAACATAAATTAATTGAAAAAATGTGTTTGGTTAGAATTTCTGAAAATAATTTTCAAAAAACATTTCTTAAAATTGACTAATTTTTGAAAACACTAAAAAGTTGTTTCCATTGTTTCCTATACAAAACTTTAAAAATTGAAAATAGAAAGTGAAAACACGGTGGCAATTTTGTAATTAAATAGAAAGATGGTGTCAACTGTTCGAGAAGTCTTATGGTACTCGTGAGGTATTCTTCTTCTCTCTCTTTTTCTTCCTCTTTTGAAACTATGATGTAGGGAAATAGGCTGTTCTTATTATTATTTATATTGTAGATATGATTGATTATGATAGATTATACTATTATATTAATAAAAATTATTTTATTAATAGTTTTTTGATAAAATTTTATTATTATAATATAATAATAACAATTGTATTATTATCTTATTTATTATATTATAATATAATAACATATTATCTATATAAATAATATTATTATTTACCTTATTTTAGATTTTTTTTTTCAAAGGTATCTTCTAATTGGAAGCGATCTTGTACGAGGCACTGCCGGGCACTAAATGTGGGCACCTCTCCCAACAGGGATTTGAACATGAATTCATCACGTTGTGAGGGACTAGTCCTTTTCACTAGAGATAACCTAAATATGTCATATTTTTACTTTCAATTACTTATTAAATTTCTTAGTATATATTTTTTGTTTATTTTTACAGGTATATTGTTATTACTTTTGAACCAATCAATATATCAATAAATAGATCTACAAATAATTGAGGCACTAAAAATAGTATTATTTTTCTTATTTTCATCCTCATCATTTTTCATTATTTTTCTTTCCTCCTCCCTTTTCTCTCTCTTTATTATTATTATTGTTATTACTATTTATATATATTTTTTATTATATATTTTTATTTATATATCATTTTATTGTTATTGACTTTTTTGTCTTTTTTTTTACTTTCATGCTCAAACAAAATGGAGTATTCAAAATTTTCAAACCAAATGTATTTTCATATTTTTTATTTTCTGAAATATATTTTTACTTTACAAACCAAACACATTTCTTAAATTTTAGAAATTAAAAAATGAAAATTGTTTTCAAGAAATGAAAATAGAGATTGAAAATAGAAAATATTTTCTTAAACCAAACGCACCCCTAATCTTCTTTCACCTAGAAATTTAGTAACATCACTCCAAACAATTTTTTATATATAAATAATTTATTTGATAGTCAAGTAATTTTGTGGGACTCACTTTTTAAATAAAAACATTTTTTATTTAACCTAAATACAAAACTTACACTCAAGCATTTCTTAGATAATCAAATAAAATTTTTTAATCAAACATTTTTGTAAATTTCATCACTTAAATACAAATTATTTTTTTAACCTAAATATCAAACTTATTTATTCTTCAATTTTAATAATAATTAGAACTTATATTCAATCTATATGCACTTCTCATTTTCTCTCGCTCAATCACTTTTTGTTTTGTAAACAAAGTATTGTTAGTAACTTAAAATTTATTCATAATTAATTTAATTAAAAAATAAATTATATCTATAGTTTTTGGGCAAAGAAACATAACTCTGTACACTTCTCATTTTTTTGCCCAATCATAACATTGTACACTTCTATTTTTTTGCCCAATCACTTTTCTTTTAGCTAGGGAAATAAAGTACTATTGAAAACTTAAAATTCATACATAATAAGGCAAAATAATTTTTTCCGTAATAAAAAAGTTTGTGGGCCATTACTTATTCATTCTCATATTTATACAACTATGTGTTTTCTAATTGTAACTGTCATTTTTGGTTTAGACAATTTTAATTTGTAAATAAGGACTGCAAGGGGTCGTAACCTTGGGAGACTTGTCCTTAGGTGGGAACCTAGGTGCCTACGTATCCTTGTGAAGGGATCAAAGTCCACGTAATTCATCGTGATAACGTCCATGAGAGCCGTTAGGCAAGGTTACTTGTATGGGGCCGTGTGCGGTTAGGACGTGTGTAAGGTACTCCTGGTGGGCGAGCCACTCGTAGGAGGTTGCCTTAGATTGTGAGAGAGGAAGAGTCTCTTAGAGCTGTTAAGAGCTCTGTTGGTGAAGGCCTCCGAGATGGAGATATACCTGCTAATGGCGGAGCTTGGTGGTGTCGGGGGCTAAGCTCTTGAGTTAACTGGAAGATGTATTGCATAAGGAAAGTTAAGTCTAGCTTAGGTGTAATAAGAGTTTGTGTCACTTGCCTCTTCTGTCGAGTCCCATGGGTGAGGGCCTTTTATACCAAGTGTGGAGGTGGACGTGGTCGACCCACGTTCCTGCTCAGCGTGGGTCGTCCCACGATACTTGGAGGTTTCCCACATTCCTTGGACAGGAGCCTAGAAGGAAAAACGTGGATACTGGCCACGTAGGGGATAGACGAGTGGTGCCACGTGTCACTGGCGCAAGCTACTGCGGAGCTTTTGGAAGCCCAATGTCACGTGTCCCTAGGTGGAATATTCCGTAGTTACATAAGTCCACAAAGTCTACGGGTGTCGGGCGCCCGTGGACTTATGTTCCTTTTAGCAAGCTACTTAGGAAAATTTCTCACTAGTTGCATTTTGTCAAACGAGCCCGTCCGCAAGTTGGTCTGGCAATCTTGGTCGGTCATTCGGCTGAGGAGATTTCACGTATATCTTCCTGATTTCCTTTGAGAGAGTAGGGATGTAGAAGATGCCACACATCTTGGTTTGGGTGACTAACTGCTTGACTTCCTCAGCAAGTTTTTTGAGCCGTCTCTGCAGAAAGTACGCCTCTTTCCGATGAAGAGTCATCATTGTGTAGAGGGGAATTCCTAGAAGTGCCCTCTGGGGTGTACCGAGGAAAATCAAAGGCCAAGGGTATTTTGGTCATTCGGGACACTTCTCCCTGAGCAGGCTCGTCCGCAATCTGTGGCCGATAGAAGACTTTGTGAGGAGGTGCCTTTTGAAGAAGTGGGCTGCTGTCACCCCCCACGTGTCATGGCCTGATTAATTTTCATGGCTTCGGGTGACTTGTAGCTGTTTTTCTTCATTTAATGTGGGTGCGTTTCCGAGGGTTGTCAACATTAGCCTTGGTTACGGATTTTCCGTAAAGGCCTTTCGATATCTTCGTGTGACTCTTGGGTTTCCTGGGGCTTTTTAGTCTTTACTCCTCCGGTTTTCGGATGATGAATCTGGGCCGTTCCTTTTCTCCACGTGTTCGGCTAGGGCAGGTGGCTGCAGCCTATGATGGATGCACTGGATAATGATTTTATTCGTTGCTAGATTCGCAGGGGGGGAGATTTTCAAATCGTCTCGCTCCTTTGTGCTTCCTATAAATACCCTGGATTTAAAAGTTTGTTGTTTTACCTTCTCTTTTCAATGATTTCTCTGCTTTCTTGCTTCATCAGGGCTTTTCTCTCTGGTTTTCACACCTTTTTCTCTCCTCTATCATTCTTCCTTGTAAAAATTTCACTAGTTTCACTACAATTTCACCATGGCCAGTGACAACGATAGTCTTTTCCCTTTTCATTTTACTAACATGGGAGATCTACCTCCTTCTCCACTTAGCCGTACTCGGGACAGCAGTCAGAGTAAGGGGAAGAAATCTCGGCAGGACCTTTCTCCTGGTCGGCAAGAGGATCCCAAGGGGAAAACATGGAGGAAAGATAGGAGAGGAGACGGTCGAGGTTCCAAGGGGAGAGAAAGGAGGGAAGTCGTAGTGGCAGCGGACCCCAAGAATAAAGAAGGAGGGTTCAAGAAGTCTTCCGGTGCGGGTTCGAGGTTGTTGTCTCAGATTTCTCAGTGGAAATCAGATTCGGCAGATGCGAGGGTGGTGACTTCAGTGGAAGGTACTCTTCCTCCTCCTGTGCTTGTTCGTCAATCACATATGAAGGTGGTTTTGTCGTCTCGCGCCGCGGCTCTGAGTTCGGTTGGCGGTGCTGATGAGCCTGCGAGCAAGAAAGCTCGACGGGCTATCAAGGAACATGTGGGTGACTCTTCTACGGGGGAAAGGGCCACTGCAGATGAGACCATGACTGAGGCTCCAACTGGAGAGGCCAGAGCTGGTGAAGCGGCTGGAGAAGCTGGGACCCTCTCTAGTGGAGGGAATATAGTGGTGAGTCAAATGACCACCACGGAGGATGTTTCTTTAGGGTTGGATGTCGACCCTTTTGAGCCTGTCGGGCTTCCGGGGGGAGAACCTTCCTTTGACCTGGTGGTTTTGGGTAGGCACTTTCCCATGGACATGGGAGAGAGCTGCTAGGGGGTTGGACAGTGGACACCAGTCCCCTGAACATTACTGTTCGTGCCTTTGGCAGTGTTGCTGAGGCGTTGGCTGACTTCCACCAAGCTGGAACTGTGTGGGAGAAACAAGTGGTAAGCATCTTTGTTTCGACTTGCCTTCTTTCGCCGTTTTTGACTCGGGGTATTCTTTATTTGTTGACGTTTTTCGTTTTGTGCTGCGCGACGCCCGTCTCGATACAGACCGGCTTCTCGGGACTGTGGCCTCTAGAAGTTCGACTTCAGAGGCTACTCGAAAGAGTTTGGAGGACGTGCGCGGATGACTATCCGCGAAGGAGTTGGAATGAGAGCACCAAGGTCGTGAGACAAGGTCCTTGACTCACGAGGTGGCTCGCCTTAGGGCCGAGGGTGCCTAGCCTTTCGAGGTTACGCTTCTACGATCAGAGTTGGAGAAGACTTGCAAAGAGCTTGCCATTCGTCGGGAGGACGCGAAGAAGCACCGACATGAGTTGCACTCTCTTCGCAAGGCTTTGAAGAGTACCGAGGTTCGCGCTAGCGAAAATTTTTCCGGCTGGCTGGAAGCCGAGAGCAAGGTGGTCGATGTTGTCGATCACCAGGGAGAGCTGTTGGCGCAGAGGATGTACAGTATGCTGCTGGCAGTTGAGCAACTTGAACGCCTTCGCGGAGAGAGGGTAATTTGGTTCACTCAACTTAAAACCTCATTCTCCCTTACTGTTGCAACTCCAAAATCCAGAACACCGAGGAAGTCAAAGTCGAAGCCCCACCTCTCTCCTTCTTAATATGTCTCTCACTATTAATTTGTCATCGTGATGCGAACCAAACGTCCACCACCGTGATCGAAACTAAACATTCACCACCATAACTAGCTAGTTATATCACAAGCAGGGGTTCATCCCCTTCCCTTTTGTTTCTTCATTCATCATTCCTCTGGTCTTTTCGAGGTTGACTCTGCTGACTACTCTTCTTTTTGGCAATAGTAATGCTAGTAGGCGAGTAAAGGGCCATATTTTAACTTAATTTTGATGCCATTTTACTGTCATTTGCCTCGATAACCACAATTTTCAACAATACATCAATAATAGCCAAAGAAAAGCCTTCACTCATTTCGAATACATAAGTATCTTAATGAGATTGGGTTTGCAAATGCATGAAATGTAAAATAAAAGCTATTTTTTCCTTTTACTTGACTCCCTCTTTTTCTTTGTTGTTTGTTTTTGCTTTTCTCTTTGTCTTCTTGATTTATTTTTCTCACAATTTATTTGATAAATTGCATTTTTTTTTTGTTTTTTTATATTATTGCTTTTTTCTCCTATTTTTTAAAAACAATACTTGGGTATTATTTCTCCATATTTCATATGTTTTATGTGATACGCAGTATTTTGAATTCGAGGTTGAGGTAGTCGGAGTGTTAGAACATAGAACGTTCATCATTGGAGAAAGGGAATTCATGGAAATACGTGTAGAGGATGAAATTCAAAAAGAGGGGGGTCCCTTTTAGCTGGCGTACCCCTGTATGGGCTGTAGGAAACTTCTTTAAATTGTATTTTTAGCCCCCAACATTTTAAAATAACAAACGGGAGCTTGAATTTTGGTCCTAGCAGCTCTACAAACTTATCCTAAACCTCTCTTTCTCCATTTCTCCATCATCCTCTTCATCTCCTCTTCTTTTCGTCTCACTTTCTCTCTTAAGGTTAGCAAGAAAGTGAAGAATCCTTCACTTACCAACCATTCTCCTTTCTTCCTTTCACCATTTCCAACACTCCTTAAGCTTCCTCCACCATTGTTAAGCATAAAAAATCTTGGGCAACCTCCACAAATCTCCAAATTTGGATTTTCATAAAGGTATGCGCACAAATCATTATCCAAGACTCGGTTTGAGGGTACCCCGATATCGGCTAGGACTATAGCTTCTTGTCCATAGGTTAGGGCGAATGGTGTTTCCCCGGTAGCCGAATGAATGGTCGTTCGGTAGGACCATAGGACTGAAGAGAATTCGTCTACCCAATCTTCCTTTGCCTCTTCTAAGCGTTTTCAGAGTCCTTTGAATATGATCCTGTTCGCCTGCGCGGTTTGACCGTTGGTCACCGGATACTCAACTGAATTCATCCGATGGTCAATGTGTCATTCTTTGCAAAAGTCTTTGAACTTTTCGCTGATGAATTGGCGACCGTTATCGGTGATCAGTTCATAGGGAGGGCCAAATCTAGATATGATATTTCGCGAGAGGAAGTTTTGGATATTTTGGGACCTGATAGTGGCAAGTGCTTCAGCTTCAATCCATTTTGTGAAATAGTCAACTGTCACTATGAGGAACTTCCTCTGCAGTGTGCTTTGCGAAAGAGGTCCAAGTATATCCATTCCCCAAGTATCGAACGGCCACGGAGACTCGATGGGTTTTAGTTCTCTGGGAGGTTGATGTATGAAGTTGGCGTGCTGTTGGCACTGGTCACAGTTTGTGACTAATTTCTCGGAATATGTCCTCATACTGGGCCAGTAGAAACCCGAGCGAAGTGGTTGCTTGCGGAGGGTACCCGCAGATTGATGGGTTCCGCATATGCCTTCGTGGATTTCCTAGAGAAGATAGTTAGCCTCTTCAGGTGGAAGATAGCTGAGGTGCGGGGATGAGAATCCCTTTTTCTACAAGTCTTTCCCCCAGATAAAATATCGAGCTGTCTGAGGTGCCCTCTGTTATATATGCTTTTAAAGGGGCCATCCATGAGGTGTTGATTGTTATTGGTAGCACATTTGGAGCGATGCTGGGTGCTTGTAGCGTCGTTCGGAGGACCGTTTTGAGGCCCGATTGACTTGGCATGGAGGCTAGTTTGGAAAGGGTGTCAGCTTGGGTGTTTTGGCTTCACGGTATCCGTGTGATCAAGACGGATTCGAACATGCTGATCTCTTGTTTGGCATGCTCCACATATTTGGAAATGGTAGCGTCTTTTGCCTCGAATTCCCGTTAAGTTATCCAACCACCAGTTGTGAATCACTGAATAGCTTGACCTTTAAGGTGCCTAGGTCATGAGCTAGCATTAGTCAGGCTATGAGTGCTTCATATTCAGCTTGATTGTTTGAGGCTGGCAACAAGAAGCGTAGAGCTTGTTCCACCTTTATTCCGTCGTGGCTTTGGACTATGATTCTGGCGCCCACAGATTTCTCGGTTGAGGAGCCGTCTACGTAGACTAGCTGTAGGGATTTTTTTGGCTGTGGCTTGCATGTTGCGTCAGTCTTTGTTTCTTCTACCGGGGCATCCCCCTTCTGGCATTCTGACGGAGTTAGTTCAACAATGAAATTGGCTAGGGCTTGGGCTTTGATTGCCCGCCTTGGCTCGTATTTGATGTCGAACTCGGAGAGTTTTACGGCCCAGTTTGTCATTCTTCTTGCTAAGTGTGGCTTCTACAATATTTGCCACAGGGGTTGGTAGGTTCGGACCATGATTGTATATTGTTGAAAATACGGTCGGAGTCTCCATGTTGAATGAACGAGGGCTAGCACTAGTTTTTCACTCGCTGGTACCGTAATTGAGCTCCTGGCAGGGCATGGCTCATATAATACACCGGATATTGTTTTGCTCTTGCTTCCCTTATCAAGGTTGAGCTTACGGCATGATCAGTGGTGACTAAGTATAACACAAGGGTTTCCCATTTCTTGGTTTTTGCCAATATCGAGGGCCTAGCCAAGTACATTTTGAGGTATTGGAAGGACTTTTCACATTGCTTCGTCCACTAGAATGTTGGTGCAGTTTTTAGGATCTTGTAGAAAGGGAGGCATCGGTTAGTCATCTTGGATAAGAATCTGTTGAGGGCCGTCAGCCTTCCATTGAGCCTCTGCACATCCTTGATCGAACGAGAAGGTTCCATGTTTAGAATGCCCACGCAGTTTTTTGGGTTGGCCCCGATTCCCCTTTGTGTGATCATGAAGCCTAGGAACTTCCCTGTTGATACTCCAAAGGTGCACTTTGTCGGATTCAACTTCATCTGATGTTTACTCAGGACTAGGAAGATTTCTTCCAAGTGTTGGAGGTGTTGCTCGACTTTCAGGGACTTCACCACCATGTTGTCGATGTAGACTTCAAGGTTCCGGCCAATCTGTTCCTTGAAGACTATATCTATCATCCTTTGGTAGATGACACCTGCGTTTTTGAGTCCAAAAGGCATGACCTTATAACAAAATATCCTTTTGTCTGTGATGAAGGAGGTCTTTCCTTGGTCTTGTTGGTTAATCTGAATCTAGTTGTAACTTGAGAAAGCATCCAGGAAACTCAGTAAACGATGCCCTGCCGTTCCGTCTACCAATTTGTCAATGTTGGGAAGTGGATATGTGTCTTTAGGGCAGGCCTTGTATAGGTTGGTGAAGTCTACACACATTCGCTATTTCCTGATGGCCTTTTTGACCATGACTACGTTGGAGAGCCACTTAGGATACTGCGATTCTCGTATGAAAACGGCATCTAGCAGATTTCGTACTTCTTCATCGATCGCCTGCTATCTCTCCTCGCCGAAGTGCTGCTTTTTCATAAAGACACCAGGACTGTCTTTCGTGTTGAGGGAGTGACATATGAGCGTTGGGTCTATCCCAGGTATGTATGCAGAGCTCCAAGCAAACACATTCCAGTACTCCACGAGTAGGTTCTGAATTTGTTCTTTGGTTGCTTGATCTAGGAGGGCTCCTACCAGAATTTCTCTGTCATTTGCTTTGTTTATGCAAATATTGTTGAGATCTTTAGTGGGCCGCGGGCGAGCACCTACTATCTCGTCTCGCAAGTCTACTACCTCTGGGGCGCATTAATACCCATTGATACCCATTGATGCCCATTGATGCCCATTAATACCCATCGATGCCCATTAAGGCCCATTGATGCCCAAATTCAATCTTCCTTTTATATGACCCATGAAACTCACTATAAATAGTGAGTCCCATCACTTGTCATGTGGAAAAAAAATGGAGGAGAGGAAGAGAGGACCGAAAGGCTGCTAAGAAGAAGTAAGAGGTAGAAAATATTTTGATTATATTCCATTAGTTTTCTCATATTAATCCACCCATATTCTCTTGATTGCTTGATTCTTTACTTGAGCACATAGAGAAATTTTGACTTGTCTTCTTCCCCTTTTTCTTAAAAACGTAAAAGGGGTCGCGACGTATTACACTACCCGTCGCGACCCCTTTTGCTTTTGGGAGACAAAAATTAATTATTTTTTACTTGGTAAATATAATCTTTTTTTATATGTAACCTAGTGCCACCAAGAGACTTTTGTCTTTATAGTTAGCACTAGCCTTCACGCCATCTGGGTATTATGCTTGATGAGCCTTCACACGCGCACCTTTTTGATGTTTTCATTACTTGTATGTATTGTATGGTAGATATGTTCCAAAAGTCATTGTCCTCTTTAGGTACATCGCACTGGGAGGCCATCTGAGCTTTGGCTTGATGAACTTCCCCTCACTCACACACCTGAATGTCACAGGAACTACGTGGGCTTTGATCCCTCTTTGAGCGTACGTAGGCCCTAGGCTTTTATCCTAGGTCAAGTCCTCCCTCTTTCTTTCCTCATTTTCTCCCATGATTGTATATGTTTTCAAGGCCAAACCATTTCTATATTAATTTTTAGGGCAACTGTCTTCGGACGGGGAAAGAAGGGTGCCTAACACATTTCCTTCATCTCAATCAGACTCCCGAACCCAACATTTTGTGAAAATTCATTTTACCCCACTTTTGAACTTATTTTTCTTTTTTCCAAATTTTGATTGAAAATTGGTGCGACTCCCATCGAAGGCTCCGGTCTTCACAGTTGGAGACTCCACTAGGGACTTTTAATTAGAGAGTCAAGCCCTTTTCTTTTAAGAATTAATATTAAAATTGTTTGGCCTTCCATAGTTGTTTGTTTGTATATATATCTTTGTATATTTGTGGTTTTCTTTGTTTTTTTTTTCTTTGCAGTGTTTCCACCTTCGAGTGGAAGGGACGGGTAGCTAGGGTACTCCAAAAATCACAAATGCGCTATTTATATTTATACCCCCACAAATTGGCTCCTATACCCGGAGTACGTCCAAATAAGTTAGAATGAGATATGAGAATCTTTCCCTGTTGGGCTTAGGCCTACAGAGGTTGACCTATCTATCCTACTTAGATTGTTACTTGCCTTAAGGGTTGATCCGCGCAGACTTTTCTGTGACAGGATCCTCTCTTAAGTCAAGGTCCTTTGGTAGGGACAATCTAAGGCCCTTTTTAGGGTGTCTAGATCCCAAGCTAAACCATGTGCAAGTTGACCTTAAAAGCCTACCTTTATTAGGTCAGCCAATTCTAGAGACCTTAAGAGCCTAACCTTTAGGACACAAGGAGCAAACTCCCTCATGCATACATTTCTTTTTTTTTAAAAAAAAGAACAAAAGTAAAAAGTAAAAAAATGTTCATTTTTCTTATAGTTTTCTTTGCATTGTATATAAAGTTGCCTTTCGATCTATGAATAAAAGAAAAAAAACCACTTTTTCTTTGCATCGCATATATATAAAGAAAAAAACTTTCTTTTAAATTGTATATATAAAAAAAGTTTAATTTTTCTTTACACTGTATATAAAATTATCTTTTGAATTATGAATAAAAGAAAAAAAAAACCAAATTTTCTTTGCGGTTCATATGTATATAAAAAATAATTTCTTTGCATTGTGTAAAAAAAATTCCTCCTTATAATTTCATTTGTATTGTATACAAAGTTCACTTTTAATAATTAAAAAAAACCTCCTTCTCTTGGCATTGCATATACAAAAAAATTCTTTGAATTGTGTAAAAAAGAAATTTTCCTTTTTATTTTGCATTACATATTAAAATTCTCCTTTGTATAAAAGAAAAAAAAATCACTTTTCTTTGCATTATATATAAAAAAAGCCGAAAACCCTTTGCATTGTATATGTGAATATATATATATAAAAAAATTTCTGTATTGTATATAAAATTTTCCTTTGAATTGTAAAAAGTAATTTTTTTTTTCGTCTTCGCATCGTATAAATTTTTTTTTACATTATATTTAAAAAAAGGTTTTCTTTTTTCTTCTAAAAAAATTATTTTTCTTTGCATTGCATGTAACATTTTCTTTTGAAATATAGAAAAAAAATTTCTTTGCATTGTATATATAAAATTTTTTTTTCTTTGTTCAAAAATATAAAAAAATTGTCTGCGTATAAAAAATATTTTCCTTTTCCTCATAATTTCCTTTGTCTTCTAAAATAAAATAAAAAATAAAAATTTTCTTTTTCTTTCTTTACTACATTTGTTTATAATGTAAATTATAATCGTTTTTCCTTTCTTCTTGTGAATAATATTTGTACATGCGACGAGGATGTTTTCTCTCTCACATTAATTCCTAGGCCATAGGATTGTATTAACATTTGTTCATAGTTAGTAAACAGTGGTTATATTTACAATTATTGAGGTACATGTTGTCAATCTTTTGGCCTTTTACTAGCAAGTTTCACGCAAGTTAAAGTCAATGTTGCGATTGGTAATTGAGACGTTTAACGTGATGGAAATATTCTTTTTCTTACTAATCATGAATTTTCATACTTTGTGGAATTTCTGTTTCCGTTAAGAATCTCATTTGCCAATTACAACATTTGACTAAAAGAAAAAGAAACCCCATGTGTGTGTAACGAAACTTTTTGAATCCCTTGACTAACAAAGGGGACAACTAGAGATCCAAAGAATGATCCTCAAGATAATTGCAAATGTAACCACTTCTTTCTTGAAAAGAAATCTTCATCAAGGTACTTGTAAGAACCATTTATTGCAAAGAACTTAACATGGTATTTGGGGTGAAACCATTTCTCTCATATTCTTTTGTTGATTTGTTTCTTTTATTTTTCGCATTTTTGCATTGTATTCAAAGCTATAATTGTATTAGGGCTGGCGCCCGAAAATGGTTTGGCCTCAAGAACATGTCTGGCTGTTGAAGCTAGATGGTGACTAAAAATCACCTTTCTAGACTCATTCTTGCTTTGGGCCTCGGCATTTGCATTGGGCAACCATCGTTTTGAATTCCCAGTATAAAGAGGGTCACCGCCTTAGAATTACCATTCTTGCCTTGAACCTCGATGCCTGTATTTGGGAATCACCAATTAGGCCATATCTCAAACCTTAGTGCCCGCACTGGGGGATGTGCTCTCAACACGTGTCTAATACTCAGTGTTTATACTGGGGAATTATTGTCTTAGGATATGTTTTGGTCTCTCATTGGGGAACCATCATTTCAAACTCATGGTTCCATTAACACCTCCGATAGTACAAGCCATAACTTTCATGAGAGTACCACGCGAATGCGTATGGTCATTCAACTGAGGCAGGTAGCATTTTTCAAGCCAATGTCCAAATATTAATGAGGAACAACAAGATCACCCCAACTCCTGAGTTTGAGAGTACATTCGCAAAGAGGGTAAAACGTGACAAACTTGATTAGAAAATGTTAGAGTGAATGACATCAAATAGTTTGAAGTGCCTTAGAATCTTTTTCGAATGAACTTCGTCACACATATTTTGGGAATAAAGTAAAGTGTCTTTTTATCCGTAACCGTCGTTCATTTGCTCAATGTTCTTCATTCTAGCATTCGAATGTTCAGAATCCTCGTCTAATTTGATTCAACATTGGCAATTCACTTTATTGATAAAAGAAGATACCAAACGTATGCATAGTCGTGTGTCTCTCAAGAAGCATCACTCAATTCATATCTACTGCATTTTTAAATGGATGCTCATGCAATCTTGCTTATCATGGAAAGCTATTACAGTTTATGATGTGTTTCGCAGCTCATAAACAATGAAGATCTTGAAGAGCTGAGGGAGCTAGGTTCAGGTACTTTTGGGACTCTATATCATGGAAAGTGGCGAGGAACAGATGTTGCCATTAAAAGAATAAAGAAAAGCTGCTTCACTGGTCGATCTTCAGAACAAGAGAGACTGGTAACTTGTTTTTGAATTCTTTTATTAAGCAGCATGTATTAATTCAAAGATGGCCTCTTACAGGTCCTTTGGTGATAATATCTATTTCTTTTGACAAACTGTGGAATTCTGGCGGGAAGCTGACATACTTTCCAAGCTTCATCATCCAAAGGTGGTGGCATTTTATGGTGTAGTGCAGGATGGGCCAGGAGGAACATTAGCTACAGTTGCAGAATATATGGTGGACGGTTCTCTAAGGCATGTTTTGCTTCGCAAAGATAGGTAATGCTTTTTTGTTAGCTACGTCATTTTAGTTACTATTAGGTGGTGCATTCAACCATTTAACCTCATAGAGGTTATGTAAAGATGAAATAAAATTGTAAAATTTTTTTGTACTATCTCTACCTCGTATTATTTTTTGGTGTGAAATTGATTTCAAATTTTTTCACGATATTTACCATGTCTGGAAAATTATCATTGGGATACATCATACATCTCATATTTTGCTGATAGATTAGGCTCTTAGAATTTTTGCATGATCTTGGTTCTAGATATCTTGATCGTCGCAAGAGGCTGCTAATTGCCATGGATGCAGCTTTCGGAATGGAATATTTGCATGCAAAAAACATTGTGCATTTTGACTTGAAATGTGACAATTTGCTAGTGAACTTGAAGGATCCTTTACGGCCAATATGCAAGGTAAATTATGTTGGAGACTAGTCATTCTATAACTTGGTCTGAGTGTTGAGGAAGCTAAAAATATGCTCTTTGTCAGGTTGGTGACTTTGGCCTATCAAAAATTAAAAGAAACACCCTGGTTTCTGGCGGAGTGCGTGGAACCCTTCCTTGGATGGCACCAGAGCTGTTGAACGGTAGCAGCAATAAGGTCTCAGAAAAGGTAAAATGTCAATGTTATATCCTTGAAATTTTATTAACTCATAGACTCTTACGATGATCAATAAAATAAGTAAGAAGCTTATTTTTGTTTTCCTTCCTTTATATCTTGTAATTGTCACCCGAAAATCTTCATCCCCCTTCCTCCCTTGTATCCTTCACCTTCTTCTGTTTCATTCATTCAATGCTCTCACAACTATTTGCTTTCGATCTATGTCATTGATCATTGAAAATGAACGAACTTATTTTTGTGCTATGTTGGACTATTTGTTTTCTTGTATCTACCTCATATGAAATTAATTTTTACAATTTTACTAATTCCATTTTCCGAAACTTTAGGTTGGTGTGTTCTCTTTTAGCATTGTGTTGTGGGAGATTCTTACTGGTGAAGAGCCATATGCTAATATGCATTATGGAGCAATCATAGGTATGGTCCTCTTCTCTTCTAATCATCGTCTTTTTTTTGGCATTCTAAACATTGTCTTAAGTAGCTTGGTGTTGAGAATATTCTAGATTTATGTTGTAAATCAATTAGAATCATTAGGATATGATTTAGTCCATCAATTAGGAATCAATTGTATTTATTCTTACTTCCAAGAATAGGTTTTCATCTCTTGTATAAATACCTATGGTATTCTCATAATAATACACACAAAAATTCTTTCACTCAACATGGTACCAAAGCCATTGTAATTGCTTCCGCTTCTTTTCTGTGTGGCTGTGTTCCTTTTCCAGCCCTAAAATTTCTCTCTTTCTTAGTTGTCCAATCGGATCTCTCAAGTCCGACACCATCCCGGCCTCTTATTGGAACACGCGCCACACCACCGTGTTCGGGAGGTGCCGATCGGCCGAACCCCGTTTTCTTCGGCATCATCCGACATCTCATGCGCCTCCACGCGCCGCCGGAAGTCTCACGCGCCGGCGCGTGTGACCGTTTCCGGCGTCGTCCTCCGCCGCGATTTGTACCGTCGTGATCGTCGGCGTGTTCTGGTTTCGTTTCCAAGGTCAGTTGGCCATTATCCCAGACTTTGGTGTGTCACTCTCTTGTATATCATAAGTCAGTATACTGCCATGGCCATGGCTCCTTCTTCTGAGTTCTCTGTGGTTGCTACGGTTGCCCAAATTGGTAATGTTACTACTTGCTTTGCTCATTCCCCAGATATTGGGTTCTTGACTCAGGTGCTTCTGAACACATCTCTGGTAATAAAAATCTTTTCACCCATCTTTCTAGTTCATCTTTACTTCCATCTATAACTCTGGCCAATGGCTCTAAAACTGCTGCTACTGGAATTGGTAAAGCATAAATTCTTCCGTCCATATTTGTTGATTCTGTTCTTTATGTTCCTGAATCTCCTTTCAACCTTATTTCGGTTAGTAAATTGACTAAATCTCATAATTACTCCATCACCTTTGCTAATCAATGTGTTTCTATTCAGGATCGAAGTACGGGGCAGACGATTGGCATAGGACGAGAGTCACACGGCTTATACCACCTTTCACCTCCTATATCCCCAGTTGCGTGCACATCAAATTGTTCTCCATCTATTATCCATAATCGTTTGGGGCACCCAACCCTTTCAAAACTTCGCAAAATGGATACCTCTCTTTTTACTTTGTCTGCCCTCCCTTGTGAGTCGTGCCAATTAGGTAAACACACACGTAGCTCTTTTTCTACTAGTCTTAATAGTCAATCTTCATCTCCTTTTCAACTTGTTCACTCTGATGTTTGGGGTCCTAGTCGCGTATCTTCTACGTTTGGCTTTCAATATTTTGTAACCTTTATTGATGACTATTCTCGTTGTACTTGGGTGTATTTGATGAAAAATCGTTCTGAGGTATTTAACATTTTCCAAAATTTTTGTGCTGAAATAAAAACTCAGTTTAATACCTCTGTCTCTATTTTGCGTTCTGACAATGCTAAAGAATATTTGTCTACACCATTTCAAACATTTATGGCCACTCAAGGAATTTTACATCAAACCAGTTGTCCTCATACCCCACAACAAAATGGGACAGCTGAACGTAAGAATCACCATCTTATTGAAACTGCTCGCACTTTTCTTATTCATCATAATGTTCCTCTTAGTTTTTGGAGTGATGCTGTCCTCACTGCATGTTATCTGATTAATCGCGTGCCTTCTACTTTGTTGAATGATCAAATCCCCCATACTGTGCTGTTTCCCAACGACCCTCTTTATCATCTTCCTCCTCGTGTTTTTGGTTGTGTTTGCTTTGTGCATGGTTTGACCCCAGGAAAAGATAAGCTTGCAGCAAAATCCGTCAAGTGTGTTTTTCTCGGATACGCCCGACTCCAAAAGGGCTACCGATGTTATTGTCCATCCACTCAACGTTGTTTCACCTCTCCTGATGTGACCTTCTTTGAGTCCTCCCCGTTCTTTGTATCTTCTACACCTACAAGTCCCTCTGTAATTGAAGTTCTTCCTGTTCCTTCTCTTCCTCTTCCAGAGGCCTCACCCCAGGACACACCTAGTCCTCCTCTCCTGACATATCATCGTCGTCTTCGTCCTGAGCCCACAGCTACTCTTCCTGACTCACTGCCTTTGTCTGAATCACCCACTGCTCCGGTCCAACCGCCACCTGCTAGTCCTCCGATTGCCATTCATAAAGGTACTCGTTCCACTCGTAATCCTCACCCTGTTTATAATTTCTTGAGCTATCATCGTTTATCTACTCCATATTATGCGTTTGTGTCTTCTTTGGATTTTGTTTCTATCCCCAAGACTACAGATGAAGCTCTTGAACATCCAGGTTGGAGGCAAGCCACACTTGATGAGATGACTGCCTTACATTCTAATGGTACATGGGACTTGGTTTCACTTCCTCCGGGAAAATCCCCAGTTGGTTGTCGGTGGGTTTATGCAGTTAAAGTTGGTCCTGATGGCAAAATTGAACGGTTGAAAGCTCGTTTAGTGGCTAAAGGGTATACTCAGATCTTTGGATTGGACTATGGTGATACCTTTTCTCCTGTTGCCAAAATTGCTTCCATTCGTGCTTTTCTATCCATTGCAGCTATTAATCATTGGCCACTTTATCAACTGGATATTAAAAATTCTTTCCTCAAAGGAGACTTGGAAGAAGAAGTTTATATGGAGCAACCGCCTGATTTTGTTGCTCAGGGGAGTATGGGAAAGTATGTCGACTTCGTCGTTCTCTTTATGGACTCAAGCAGTCATCGAGAGCTTGGTTTGCCCGATTTAGTTCTGTGGTTCAAGATTTTGGAATGACTCGTAGTGAAGCTGATCACTCAGTTTTCTTTCGCCATACTTGCTTATACTTAGTTGTCTATGTGGATGACATTGTTATTACAGGAAATAATGATTTAGGCATTACTCAACTCAAACAACATATGTGCAACCACTTCCAAACTAAAGATTTTGGGAGGCTTAAATATTTTCTGGGAATTGAGGTTGCCCAATCTAGTTCTGGTGTGGCTATTTCACAACGAAAGTATGCACTTGACTTATTAGAAGAAACAGGCATGTTGAACTGCAAACCAGTTGAGACTCCAATGGATCCAAATGTCAAACTCTATCTAGGACAGGGGGAGCTGATAAACAATCCCGAGAGATATCGAAGATTTATGGGAAAACTCAATTATCTCACTATCACTCGTCCAGATATATCGTTTGCTGTGAGTGTAGTCAGCCAGTTCCTACAATCACCATGTGATAGTCATTGGAATGCAGTTATTCAAATTCTTCGATACATTAAGGGAGCGCCAGGCCAGGGACTGTTATATGAGGACAAGGGGAACTCCTAAATCATTGGCTTTACAGATGCGGATTGGGCTGGTTCACCAGATGATAGGCGATCCACATCTGGATAATGTGTTCTCATCGGTGGAAACCTAGTCTCTTGGAAAAGCAAGAAACAAAATGTAGTTGCAAGGTCTAGTGCAGAGGCTGAGTATCGTGCTATGGCATTAGCAACTTGTGAACTCCTATGGTTGAAACAACTTTTTCAAGAGTTGAAAGTTGGAGACATAGACAAAATGGAGTTGGTATGTGATAACCAAGTAGCTATGCACATTGCCTCGAATCCAGTGTTCCATGAGAGGACCAAACATATTGAGATTGATTGTCACTTTATTAGAGAGAAAATTCAATCAGGATGTCTTGCTACTCGATTTGTCAATTCGAATGATCAGCTGGCAGATATCTTCACTAAGTCTCTTAGAGGTCCTCAGATAAAATACCTATGTGACAAGCTTGGTGCCTATGATTTATATGCTCCAGCTTGAGGGGGAGTGTTGAGAATATTCTAGATTTATGTTGTAAATCAATTAGAATCATTAGGATATGATTTAGTCCATCAATTAGGAATCAATTGTATTTATTGTATTTATTCTTACTTCCTATAATAGGTTTTCTTCTCTTGTATAAATACTCATGGTATTCTCATAATAATACACACAGAAATTCTTTCACTCAACAAGTTCAAGCACTCTTCAACCCTAATGAAGCCCTAATTTACATTGATAAAACTTCATTAAAAACTTTTGATTCTTAGGATAAATCATCTGAATAAGCCTAATTGAATGCTAGTCATAGAGTTCAAAATTGAAGACCTATGTTGACTCCTGACAATCAAGATATTAGGCCAAATTGATCCAAGTAAAGGACTGCTTGAAAGATTAAACGCATATGTATTGATCAGTGACTAACATAGAAGAGAAATTAATGAAATACAGAAACACTCTTAAGAATGATCAAGGTAACTAAATTCCAAAAACTATCATTTGTTATTTTAATTTTTAGTATGGTCTGACTCATTACCCATAGTGAGTTTTAAAAAATTGGTTTTATATATAATGTTTTACATTAGATTATGTTTTAAGAACTGGACCTGACGACCTCGGCCTGACCGGTTGAAAAGGTAATCATCCAAGTGTACTATCTGATTCACACTAAAGACTTAGACTACCGGTCGGACTAGTTTAGACTGGTCAAAACCGGACGCCTCGTTTAAAAACTGGGAACAGGAGCAAGAATGACAAAATCGGGCGAGTCATTAACAAAAAGGCAAACATGTTTCTTTTTTGGGCCAAAGGGCAAAAGTTTATGGATTGGCCCCAGTTGATTTGATCGCCAATTGAAATGGTAAAACCGATCAGCTCGTGATCCGACAAGTTTTTCTATTCAGTGAATGGTCCGGTTTTAAAAATAATGTTAATAATGTAATTGCCTCTATGGAAATGGCATGGCTGTTGTCAGCAATCCATTGTCTATTAATACAGTTTATTCATAGAAGTTATTCTATCTCCCTCACTCCTCTCTTTTCCTCTCACTCTATTGCACACTTCATGCAGGAGGTATTGTAAATAACACTTTAAGACCTACGATCCCCAGTTACTGTGATTCCGAGTGGAGAACACTAATGGAGCAGTGTTGGGCACCGAATCCTGCAGTCAGGCCATCGTTCACCGAGATTGCCCGCCGGTTACGTGTAATGTCTGCGGCTGCAAGTCAGACTAAAGGACAGCCTCACAAACCATCTAAATAATGACTATTTCTCTCATATTATGGCCTTCAACTTGCTCAATTGTACTTCATAACCAATATCTTATACAAGGGCCTGTAATATCTGTGTATGTTGTTATTTTCTGTTTAAAGATGTAAAATTTGTCATGGTGTGCTAAATCACATTTGTAAGATTCTGTAATTAAACATTTTAGCTTATAGCTGTACATTATTTTTCTTGTTTTTTGTTATCTGCTCTGTGACAATTTTTACCTTGCCACCCCATTTCCTAACTTTCCATATGAATGGGACTGAAATTACAAGGTCAAGAATCAAGAAGACAAGAAATATATTCATAAATAACTTACGCTAATAACTTTCACAAAACTTAATTTAAGAATGAGTCAAATGCCATTTTGGTCTTTTATGTTTAACCCAATTTTTAACTGATCTTTTATCTTTCAAAGGTTCTATATTTGTCCTTTTATGTTTCCTAAAAGTTTTATATTTGTACTTCAGGTTTTATTAAAGTTCTATATTGGTCTTTTATGTTCCATTAAAGTTCTATTTTGGTCCTATGCTTCATTGAAGTTATATATTGGTCCTTTATGTTTCATTAAAGTTTTATATTAGTCATTTATGTTCATTAGAGTTTCATATTGGTCTTCTCAGCATGATTTTATTTTTTGTTTAAACGACGTTGTTTGGGTGTTTTTGGTGTGTCTAAGGCCACGTCAGCTATCTGATACAAGTAGGAGAGATTATGTGTCCACCTTGGCATGTCACGTCAACTGTTAATTTAAGAAATTGACGGACTTGGACGGAAGGACCAATTTAGAACTTTTGGGAAAGATAAATGACCAATTTAAAACTTTTGCAACATAAAGGACCAATTTAAAACTTTTGAAACATAAAGGATTAATTTGAAACTTGGGTGAAATATAAAGGACCAAAATGAACCTTTGACCTTACGAATGTGTTAATACGTCAACTTCAAGAAAATAAAATTTTAGTGAAATTAAAAAATCTGAGTTGAAAATTATATGTAAAATTATAATTGGCTAAATTAATATATAGTTGTAGGTTTAACTCGAGTAAATATTAATTAACCGTTTGGTTGGTAGATATATTTTGAAAGAGTGATAATAGTAGTGAGAATAAGAATATAAATAGAAATGGAAATGATATGACTACGTTTGGTATGATATAAAATTGAGAGCGAGAAAGAAATGAGAGTTAAGTAAGATTATAAAATGAAGTATTGGGATCACTATAGGAATTCCAATCCAACTATCAAAAAGGCAACCAAACAAAAGTAAGGAACCCACCTCCCTAAAATCCAAACACGCGGAATATCTTTGATAAAACTTATACTTCATTTTCTTGAAAGATTAAAAAATTTATAAATTTATTTTTTGATTAAAATATTCTTAATAGCGTTATCAAATCTTTGGAAAGAATAACTTTATTAAAAAAATATTTTTTAAATTATTATTTTACTATTATTTATTTTGAGTTAAAATAACTGTTATTCCGGTAAATTGTTGATAGCCGAAATTAGGATGAGAAAGCTCCCGAAGGGAGGACGGACTAGAGTGGGGAACGATTCCAACACCTACATACCCTTGAATGGGATCATAGTCTATGTAGTTCGCTTTGGTGTGGCTCTATGATGATGGAGATTGAGAGAGTGAGCGCCTTGGGAAGGCTTAGGAGCCCCATTATATAGGCTTAAGGTGAGCGAGGTTTGTTATGCTTTAAGCAGGAAAAACGGTTATGCTAATGAGTGAAAATGTTCATTAGGTGCCGAGAAGCGGGTGGATGCCGAGTTACTGGGGTGCCATGTCCATAATACCATAATCCCTCAAGCCTGAGAGTTTCGGCGAAGCTCTTGGGCTTTAAGTGTGAATGGAGGTTGGCCGAGTGCCTATTGACTGTGAGCATTTTGCTTAAGTGCTTTGGTAGTGTTCATATGTTTAAGTGTACTTAGGAGCACCAAATCGTAAAACGTGACAAGGATGCTTTGCCTTATTAAATTGGGTTTTTGTGCTTGACCCAAGCTTTGAAGGTTCTGTTTGAACTTGTAGATTTTGTTGGTCATACGCTTCTACTGATGTCGTAGCTTCGGGATTGTTTCCCTTATAATGCCAGTCCCCCAGCACTTGTGCGCAAGTCGTGAGGGCAATTTAGAATGGTTTTATTACACTGAAGAAATCATTTCTAATCCACCAGGTTGAAAGGCCCGCCAAATGAAGCCGATAAGTTGATGAACTTTATGATTGCATCTCTCTTAAGATGCGTACGATTTGGATGATCAAGGAGCCCGGAAGGGGATTTCATTGCTTGATGCTTGATGAAGTGCGATTGGTAAGAAGATGATCGGCTTTGTTGGGCGAAAGTGGTAGGCAAACAAGAGGGATGCTGGGTCCTTTAAATTCCTCGTGGTATGTTGGTTTCTGACCCTTTTTATCTAGGGAGTAAATGCTTTAAGCATAATTTGCTTTGTCTTAAGATATCGGTTAGATGCTTTTAGCAACATCTTCATGACCAAGTAGACTCGGCTGATATGATTTTCTTTAGTCCCCTGGTCTATATAGGGGTGCCACTTCCTCGGGCTAGCAAGTGCTGTGGATCATCATTTGATCATTTAACAAAAAGGAGTAGGCTAAAGAGCTTTCTATGAGTAAGATGATCGTGTTTCGATCATGAAGTAGGGGAGGGGTTGTTTGTGATAGAAATTGGCGAGTTTGCTTTATATCGTGATCACCTTTGGGTCAGAAGGGAGAGTTTAGAAGACTAACTTTTTTAATTGTTTGGTGAGGGCTAAGAATCGAAGGGAGCTGGAGAGCTCAATCATTGGGTTGTGGACCCTTCAATTAATTGGGTCATGCAGTCGGCGGATATTTGTTTAGATCACTCGGTAAGGAATGAGGGTTGGAGGAAGCTTAAATGCTTCAAACTTGATTGCCTTTTGAATGGGTTCTTTCTGCCTCTCGATGTGGACTTTATCATTCTGTCTAAATAACTACTTGTGTGCCTGATATATCACTGCTTGGATCTTTTTTATAGTTGGCCGAACGGCCAAATTTGGGGGAATCTTCCCCATGATTTGTAGTGATAGGTAAAATTGTTGTAAATGCTTTGGCCTAATAGGCCTTTATAATATTTTCTCCCTTAGAGGTATTTGGTCTTGTAGACTTTTTCAAGAATGCATTACTTTGCTCTTGGTAGCTTGTTGCTGAATTTGTTGAAGGATTTTGACTAGAGCTATCAAAACGGGCTCAACTCATCGGGTTGGTCTGTTTAACCCACCAATTTGATGGGTTGGGTTACAAAATTTTAACCAGTTTAATAAACGGGTTGGAGAAACCCGACCCACCTAACCCGCGAGTTAGGTGGGTTGGCCCGTAACCCACCTAACTATTAAAAAAATTTATTTAATATATTAATAAAAAGTAAAAGAAAATCAGAAGCCTTAAGTTCTCATATCTCATATATTAAATATATTAAAAAAATTTATTTAATATATTTCATACTTTCATTGTTTTGTATTTAACTATTTGTGATTGACATGATGAATCTTTTATTTTATTTTATTATGTTAAATTTCATAGTTCGTGAAAAAAATGTATAAAAAAAGTATAGATTTTTTTAAAAAAAATTAAATAAAAAAAGGTGGGTTACCTCGACCCACCACTTTGGTAGGTCGGGTTGAGATTTTCAGCTCATTTAACTCTTCCAACCCTAGTGAGCCAACCCGTGACGAGCCCAAACTGTAGTGGGTCAACCCATGTGGACCAGGTTGACCCACTTTGACACCTCTTATTTTGACTCAGTGCTCGATCGAAATGGTCTTGCCAGCCTCTCCTTTCTTTGTTGTTGTTACCGCGTCCTTTGGCGGTTGTCTTATGGACTTTCACCTTGTTATAACAAGGATTTTGCATCCCGTTAGAACAAGGATTAGGTCTTGAAGATATTGTCATCCGATTACCCACCTTAATAGGACAAGGATTTTTCATCCCGTTAAAATAAGGATTAGATCTTGAAGGTATCGTCAATCGATTACCCACCTTGATAGGATGAGAATTTTTCATCCCGTTAGAATGGAGATTTTGGATTCTTTTACTGCCCACACAATTTTTATGACTCGTCACTAGAAAGCTTATTGGACTTAGCTTTAATGCTCAAAACGTTTTCTTTCCCATTATCTCTCCCTTATTTCTTGCCTTATTATCATATTCTTTGTTGACCACGGTTGTTTCCTCTAAATTCGTGATTGTGATAAATGTACATTGATTAAAAATAATGACATCAAAATTTCGGATTTCTATTAATGATGCCAAAGGTTTGCCATTATTTCATCTTGGTTATGATTTTTTGTTTGTTTGCCATTTTCTAATGAGGTTATTGAACAATCATCCATGGCCCATATGTTTTTGACCCCTTGTCATGTTTCTTACTTCCATTGTTATCTATGGAGGTCAAAGGAGTATGAGGTTTGGTTTAGATCAATTTAAAAATTTTGCTTCTTTTATTTAAGAAATCATATATATCTTATTTATGTCTATAGTAATTGCAAGAAAAAATATACATATATATGGAATTCTTCATATGCTATATGGCAAGTTTTTTTCCATAGTGAAAATCATGTTAGAAAATATTTGCTTAAATCCCACCTTGAAGCGACCACCAAGAATGTGAATCAATTGGTAGGGGGTTGATTTAGCTTAATCAAGGGTTACGAGTTCAAGTCTTAAAAATTACTACAAGAAAAATGAGTATTTTACTATTTTCAATAAACTCTATTTTCACAGCCACTATTAATTGTTGAAAAAAGGATTAATTTTCAACAATTAATTTTTGAACGTCAAAATAAATACATATTTTTCAACAACTACATTTTAGCTATCGAAATAAGTTATTAAAAAAGTCAATGATAGTATTTTCAACTATCAACCATTGTCGTTGTTTATCAATAATATTATTTTCTAACAATACATTTATCGACGACGGCCGTAAAAAAAAAAAAGAAAAGTATTGTCCAAAAAAGTATTATCGACAGTTATTGACCGTCAAAAATACTATTATTGTCTTTTTTCAACAACTTATTTCGACGGTCAAAATATTCAAATTGGATTCGGTGCAATTCGTTTTCCTGCAATTCCTGTACAATTCCGTCAAAATATACATTTTTGCTTTATTATTTTTTGGTTTAGACTAGGGTATCCACGACGGCCGTAAAAAAACATTAAGAAAAGTATTGTCCAAAAAAGTATTATCGACAGTTATTGACCGTCAAAAATACTATTATTGTCTTTTTTCAACAACTTATTTCAACGGTCAAAATATTCAAATTGGATTTGGTGCAATTCGTTTTCCTGCAATTCCTATACAATTCCGTCAAAATATACATTTTTGCTTCATTATTTTTTGGTCTAGACCAGGGTATCCACCGTTAAGCACAGTGACTAATCCCTTCACTGAATTTTAGGCACCTCGAAGGGTGGGACAGTTGGCCCAAGGATTTAAAGCTGCTCCAAACCCAAGGTAGGGATCAAACCCCTGACACTTGGTTAAGGATGGATGAGTCCCTTCCACTTAACCACACCCCTTGAGTTTTGCTTCATTATTTGTGAAGTAATAATAGGCACTCACAAAAGTAAGGACCAACCATGAGTGGATTACAAACTAAACTATTATTAATATCGGCACATATCATCACCTTGAATGGATTAGAGACCAAATTCCTATTAACATTAACAAATAGCCTCACAAGTCACAAGGCTATTTGGTGATTCTATTTGTTAATATTACTAATAATTTGGTCCCTAATCCGAATATAGTGAGTCCTTATTAGTATGAGTCCATATTATTATTACTTCACAAATGAAGTAAAAATGTATATTTTGAAGGAATTACACAGGAAAACAAATTGTACTGGATCCAATTTTTTAAAATTTATTGTCGAAAAAAGTACCTTTTTTAAACAAATAAGTGGCCGTCGAAATATAAGTTGTTGAAAATACAATTGTGTTAAAATTTGCTTGGGAGAGTTTTGCCGCTCTTTTGATCTTGCCCGGCTCAAATGAGATTAATTTTCACCTGGACTGTAAAACAATTAGGCGAAGGATACCAATGGTTCTTACACCAAAAAAAAATCCACCTCTACGCATATTTTGCTTTCCTCTTTAGCATATTGCCATATAATTTTTAGTTTCTCCAACTTTATTTCATTTCCTAGCTTCCATTGGAAAGTATGGCTATAATATTCAAAAGGGGATCTAGGAACTTTAATCCAAATAACAATCTTGTTAAATTTTTCCTTGAATGGATCAAACTTTGGTCCTTCTTTGAACAATGTAGTGGTTGGTGATCATCCATAACTCCTCATAAAAACATTTGTTAAAAGAGTTCTATCTCCATTATATGATCTTGGCTAGTTTGAGCTAAATTAGTAAAAGCCCAATGAACTTCTAGATTTAGTAATTTTAAAAGAACATAAATAAAAAGAGGCCTCACATATATACTCATCGCGACCTCATCTGAAAAACATTTTCATTTTCGTTTATCTCGATTAAAATAATAAGAATGCAATTATCATCTCCTAAAATTAAGTAAGACAAAAAATATTATGTTATCCAACTAAATTCAAATCTCATAAAAACAGATACAGAAACGAATAAAATAAACATATTTCCAATTCAGGTGTATACACCGAAAGAAATAAAAGATTAATTGTTACCATCAATATCAAAGAAAACCAGCCCCTGGTTTTCTGCACGACATTCTAAGCAATAACATAATTCGAAGATTAAGAAATCAATCTTCATCGATGTCCTCCCACGCCCATGGATTCTCTTGGCGGATTGCTTCCTCTTCTTCCGGAGTAAAATCGTTTTCAATTTCAAAGTACTCGCGAACATATTCCACACTCTTGTTCATAACCCGATTCGCTATCCCCTGATTCAAGAAATCGAGTAGGCTCTTCACGTTTAGATAATTTGCAGCCAAAAGCAATTCCTTGATTGCATCGTTATCCAATTTCTCAAGGTATTGGTTGTCGTATGCCTTAGCCTCCATTGTGAACTTTCCATATTTCTTCCTGCTTAGAACATCAATTTCCTCAATCTCATCACACTTTTTTGCCATTTCACTAAAGTCCAAGTGCGTCTTGATGTAGTCGATGACCATTGTGAGAGAGTTGCTGGACACATTTGGAAGAGGAATCTTGGTGATCTCTTGACTATTGTAGTCCTCGAAGAACGATCTCACGGCCTCCATCTTCATTGCTACCTCCACGTCAACCTCGAAGGAGACACCATCGAAGGTTGTCATTGGAATCTTCTTGGAGCTTGAGGGTTGGAAGTTCAAATCCATTATTTTTGTTGTGAGAGAAGTAAATAATCAAATAAGAAGAAGCGAAGCCGAAGTGTTGAGTGATAGGAGATGTTGTTAACCAAGTTTATATAGAGGGAGCACACAAATATATGTTGGCAAAAAAAGAAGAAGAAGACATCATGTAGTTTCAGTTTCACATGAATTAGGCTTTTCCAAACTCTCCCTTGCGTGCCCTACGTTTAGTACGTTATCTGTTCAAACTATAGCCGTTCTTACTCTTTACCACTCCTTTTTTTAAAAAAAAAATGTAAAGTTGTAAACAACTTTATTTTCTTGGATGTTCATGTTCTAATCGTGGGAGGAATCATGGAATCACTCCCGAGGAAGGAGAAGTTACCTTACATGTAATGTAAAAAAATAGGTCAACACACATTAAATCAAAATGTCTTTATATATATAAAGTTTCAAAAAAATTCCTTTTCGGTGCATTTTTTAAAAAAAAACATGATGATAATTTGATCACCTTTGCCTACAACGACTCTTTTTTTGTTGAGGAAAAATAACTAAATCTCAAATTCACCACTTTTTAGATAATTTTGATTATTTATTTTTGGTCAAATTGCCCAAAACCCTACATACACTTTCAAATTGTTGCAGACAATCCATTTCAAGCAGTTTTCCATCCATATATTTAACAGTGTGAGATACACTAACTTTAAGGGGACCAAATTGGATTTTTGAATAATTAAAAAACTAAAAGGGTAATTTGGTTCACTCAACTTAAAACCTTATTGTCCCTTACTGTTGCAACTCCAAAATCCAGAACACCGAGGAAGTCAAAGTCGAGCCCTACCTCTCTCCCTCTCAATATGTCTCTCACTATTAATTTGTCATCGTGATGCAAACCAAACGTCCACCACCATGATCGAAACTAAACATTCACAACCATAACTAGCTAGTTATATCACCACCAAAGGTTCTTCCCCTTCCCTTTTGTTTCTTCATTCATCATTCCTCTGGTCTTTTCGAGGTTGACTCTGCTGATTACTCTTCTTTTTGGCAATAGTAATGCTATTAGGTGAGTAAAGGGCCATATTTTAACTTAATTTTGATGCCATTTTACTGTCATTTGCCTCGATAACCACAATTTTCAACAATACATCAATAATAGCCAAAGAAAAGCCTTCACTCATTTCGAATACATAAGTATCTTAATGAGATTGGGTGTGCAAATGCATGAAATGTAAAATAAAAGCTATTTTTTCCTTTTACTTGACTCCCTCTTTTTCTTTTTTGTTTGTTTTTGCTTTTCTCTTTGTCTTCTTGATTTATTTTTCTCACACTTTATTTGATAAATTGCATTTTTTTTGTTTTTTTTATATTATTGCTTTTTTCTCCTATTTTTTTAAAACAATACTTGGGTATTATTTCTCCATATTTCATACGTTTTATGTGATATCCAGTATTTCGAATTCGAGGTTGAGGTACTCGGCGTGTTAGAACATAAAACGTTCATCATTGGAGAAAGGGAATTGAAGGAAATACGTGTAGAGCAAGAAATTCAAAAAAAAGAGGGGGGTCCCTCTTAGCTGGCGTGTGGCCCTGTATGGGCTGCAGGAAACTTCTTTAAATTGTATTTTTAGCCCCCAACTTTTTAAAATAACAAACAGGAGCTTGAATTTTGGTCCTAGCAGCTTTACAAACTTATCCTAAACCTCTCTTTCTCCATTTCTCAATCATCCTCTTCATCTCCTCTTCTCTTCCTCTCACTTTCTCTCTTGGGGTTAGCAAGAAAGTGAAGGATTCTTCACTTTCTAACCATTCTCCTTCCTTCCTTTCACCATTTCCAACACTCCTTAAGCTAATTTCTCCACCATTGTTAAGCATCAACAATCTTGGGCAACCTCCATAAATCTCCAAATTCAGACTTTCATAAACGTATGCGCACAAACCATTATCCAAGACTCGGTTTGAGGGTACCCCGATATCGGCTAGGACTATAGCTTCTTGTCCATAGGTTAGGGCGAATGGTGTTTCCCCGGTAGCCGAATAAATGGTCGTTCGGTAGGACCATAGGACTGAAGGGAGTTCGTCTACCCAATCTTCCGTTGCCTCTTCTAAGAATTTTTAGAGTCCTTTGAGTATGATCCTGTTCGCCCGCTCGGTTTGACCGTTGGTCACCAGATACTCAACTGAAGTCGTCCGATGGTCAATGTGTCATTCTTTGCAAAAGTCTTTGAACTTTTCGTTGATGAATTGGCGACCGTTGTCGGTGATTAGTACGTGGGGAGGGCCAAATCTAGATATGATATTTCGCGAGAGGATGTTTTGGATATTTTGGGACCTGATAGTGGCAAGTGCTTCAGCTTCATTCCATTTTGTGAAATAGTCGACTGCCACTACCAGGAACTTCCTCTGCAGTGTGCTTTGCGAAAGAGGTCCAAGTATATCCATTCCCCAAGTATCGAACGGCCACGGAGACTCGATGGGTTTTAGTTCTCCAGGAGGTTGATGTATGAAGTTGGCGTGCTGTTGGCACTGGTCACAGTTTGTGACTAATTTCTCGGAATATATCCTCATATTGGGCCAGTAGAAACCCGAGCGAAGTGGTTGCTTGCGGAGGGCACCCGCAGATTGATGGGTTCCGCATATGCCTTCATGGATTTCCTGGAGAAGATAGTTAGCCTCTTCAGGTGGAAGAAACGTGAGGTGCGGGGATGAGAATCCCTTTTTGTACAAGTCTTCCCACAAGATAAAATATCGAGCTGCCTGTCTCCTTATCTTTTTGGCTAATTCCCTTTCTTCAGGTAGCGTGCCCACTGTTATATACGCTTTTAAAGGGGCCATCCAGGAGGCGTTGATTGCTATTGGTAGCACATTTGGAGCTATGCTAGGTGCTTGTAGCGTCCTTCGGAGGCCCGATTGACTTGGCATGGAGGTTAGTTTGGAGAGGGCGTCAGCTTGGGTGTTTTGGCTTTGCGGTATCCGTGTGATCAAGACGGACTCGAACCTGCTGATCTCTTGTTTGGCACGCTCCACATATTTGGAAATGGTAGCGTCTTTTACCTCAAATTCCCTGTTAAGTTGTCCAACCACCAGTTGTGAATCGTTGAATAGCTTGACCTTTGAGGCGCCTAGGTCGTGAGCTAGCATTAGTCAGGCTTTGAGTGCTTCATATTCAGCTTGATTGTTTGAGGCTGGGAACATGAAGCGTAGAGCTTGTTTCACCTTTATTTCGTCGCGGCTTTCGGCTATGATTCCGGCGCCCACGAATTTCTCGGTTGAGGAGTCGTCTACGTAGACTAGCTATGGGAATTTTTTTGGCTGTGGCTCGCATGTCATGTCAGTCTTTGTTTCTTCTAACCGGGGCATCCCCTTTCTGGCATTCTGACGGAGTCAGTTCGGCAATGAAATTGGCTAGGGCTTGGGCTTTGATTGCCCGCCTTGGCTCGTATTTGATGTTGAACTCGGAGAGTTCTACGGCCTAGTTTGTCATTCTTCTTGCTAAGTCTGGCTTCTACACTATTTTCCACAGGGGTTGGTAGGTTTGGACCATGATTGTATGTTGTTGAAAATACAGTCGGAGTCTCCGTGCTGAATGAACGAGGGCTAGAACTAGTTTTTCACTCGCTGGTACCGTAATTGAGCTCTTTGCAGGGCATGGCTCGTATAATACACCGGATATTGTTCTGCTCTTGCTTCCCTTATCAAGGTGGAGCTTACGACATGATCGATGGTGACTAAGTATAACAACAAGGTTTCCCATTTCTTGGTTTTTGCCAATATCGGGGGCCTAGACAAGTACATTTTGAGGTCTTGGAAGGACTTTTCACATTGCTCCATCCACTAGAATGTTGGTGCAGTTTTCAGGATCTTGTAGAAAGGGAGGCATCGGTCAGTCATCTTGGATAAGAATCTGTTGAGGGCCGTCATCCTTCCATTGAGCCTCTGCACATCCTTGATCGAACGAGAAGGTTCCATGTTTAGAATGCCCGCGCAGTTTTTTGGGTTGGCCCCGATTCCCCTTTGTGTGATCATGAAGCCTAGGAACTTCCCTGCTTATACTCCAAAGGTGCACTTTGTCGGATTCAGCTTCATTCGATGTTTCCTCAGGACTAGGAAGATTTCTTCCAAGTGCTGGAGGTGTTGCTTGACTTCCAGGGACTTCACCACCATGTCATCGACGTAGACTTCAAGGCTCCGGCCAATCTGTTCCTTGAAGACTATATCCATCATCCTTCGGTAGATGGCACCTGCGTTTTTTAGTCCAAAAGGCATGACCTTATAACAAAATATCCCTCTGTCTGTGATGAAGGAGGTCTTTTCTTGGTCTTGTGAGTTCATCTGAATCTAGTTGTAACCAGAGAAGGCATCCAGGAAACTCAGCAAACGATGCCCTGCCGTTCCGTCTACCAATTAGTCGATGTCGGGAAGTGGATATGCGTCTTTAGGGCAGGCCTTGTTCAGGTTGGTGAAGTCTACACACATTCGCCATTTCCCGTTGGCCTTTTTTACCATGACTAGGTTGGAGAGCCACTTAGGATATTGCGATTCTCTTATGAAAACGGCATCTAGCAGATTTTGTACTTCTTCGTCGATCGCCTGCTGTCTCTCATTGCCGAAGTGCCGCTTTTTCAAAAAGACACCGGGACCGTCTTTTGTGTTGAGGGAGTGACAGATGAGCGCTGGGTCTATCCCAAGCATGTCTGCGGCGCTCCAAGCAAACACATTCCTGTACTCCGTGAGTAGGTTCTGAATTTGTTCTTTGGTCGCTTGATCCAGGAGGGCTCCTACCAGAATTTCTCTGTCATTTGCTTTGTCTATGCAAATATTAATGAGATCTTTAGTGGGCCGCGGGCAAGTGCCTAGTATCTCGTCTTGCAAGTCTACTACCTCTGGGGCGCTCTTTTTGTTACAAGCATGAGTTTCAGGTTTTCCTCTCTCGGTGAGATATGCCAGGTTGCACGCGCAAGCTTCGTCCTTATTCGCTCGTATTTCTCCTATTCCTCCGAGTGTAAGGAATTTTATTGTCAGGTAGGCGATAGATACGATGTCCTTGAGTTTGTTGAGGGTCGAGCGACCCAATATTGCATTGTATGCTAATGAAGCTGTTGATACAGTGAATCTAACCTCTGTACGAGCAACCCTTGGGGGACCCCCATGGTGAGCCAAGTTGTGAAGGTTCCACAGGTCTCAACAGCTCGACTTGAGAAGTAACAACGGTTCCTGCGTCTGGCACCAGCCGACCCTTGTACTTATGCATTTTTTCCAATGTTTCTGCGAATAGTACAATGGCGGCTCACCCGGGGTCTATCAACACCCTTTTGACCTTACAGCCTGCAATGCCGGTTGTGATGGTTATTGATTCATCGATTTCCAATGTGCTGTCTATTTCTCCGAAGGCTGAGAGTTGTGTCCTTCGTTTTCGTTTGTTTTGATAGCTACTGACGACATTTTGTCGGTCACGTGACGACTTGGGGGGTCTACTGGTGTTGGCCATACGAGTACTACCTGTAGAGAGACTGTAGTGAAAAAAGGAAAATGTGTTTCTGAGTTAGGTGTATACTCCTACTCCCCGAAAAAAGATTGTCGCTTAGCAGCGAGATGCGCAAGACATTGTAGTCTGAGAAGGACGGCGGTCGGCGCCAATGTAACTGTTGTTTTTGGTTCAGACAATTCATAATGTTAAATAAGAACTGCAAGGGGTCGTAACCTTGGGGGACTTGTCCTTAGGTGATGACCTAGGTGCCTACGTACCGTTATGGAGGGATCAATGTCCACGTAGTTTAAAGAGGGAACGTCCATGGTGGTCGTTAGGTAGGAGTGTTACCTGTAGTGGCCGTGTGCGGCTAGAACGTGTGTGTGTTCTCCGGGCGGGAGGATGAGTGTATCTTGTTAATGGAGTGAATATAAGCTGATGTCTGTTAGGTAGACTTCAAGTAACAATGATAACGTGGTATGCTTTTGTGTTGTGAGCATTGTCTTGTTCGCTTCTTGGTTGCGTACCCTTCAGTCCCCTAGGTGAGGGATATTTATACTCAGGGTAAAGGAGAACATGGTCGACCTACGTTCTTGCGCCGGGGGTTAACCCACGATCTGGAGAGCTCACCAACGATCTCTAATGCGAGATAGCATGCGGGTGATTGTGGGGAGAAGCCACGTTCGGGGCAATTGAGCGGTGCCACGTGCCACAGATCTGTGGTTCGGTTAACCTTCTAGAAAGTTAGTGTCACGTGTCCATAGGAGGGTATATTATGGAATTACACTAGGCATACGACGAGGGCAATCTGAGTCAAATATTGACTTGCGATGGATTAGATTTGCCACGTGAAGTGTATATAGTTAAATCTAGGACATATAAGGCATAATTCAAAAAACAAATCTAGCTACACGAAGGATAAGGTAACTTGTGTTGGTCTTGTAAAACAGATTTCTAGTACAAGCCTTTAAATGAAGACATCATGCCCACGCGATCCCGGCAAAACACTTAGTATGAAATTAAGGGAGACAAAGAGACTGGACTCACTGTATCTAATCCACCAAGTGTAAGTGGGAGAAGAAGGAAAATTGGTCAGTCCACCCTTGGTGGATTGGACTCAAGCCCATTTGAGTTTGGGCCTTTGTGCAAATAACATAAAATGTGGGGCTATAATATGTATTTTCTCTTTTTATTTAAATTACATGTATTTTCTCTTTTTATTTAAGTTAAATATTGGAGGAGCAGTTATTTGTAGACAAAATCATTATTTTAGTCCTCTATGTTTCACCAAAGTTCAGTTTTAGTCCTCTATAATTCAAAATGTCATTATAACTCCTCTATGTTTCGAATTATATCAAAATTTAACTGTCGGAGACTTCTATTTCTTCTTCGTGCCAGAGAGTCTTAATTTCGATGTCTCCGAACCTGGCTTTGGCAACAACGCCATGGTTGTTTCGTCTAATGACGACGCTGTCCGATCCACGGCGTGGCCGCAGCTGTACACCAGAAAGGATTGGATCAAGATCGTTCATTTCTACTCTTCTGCATTACATGATCTGATTTCTGGAGGCTAGCTCATGTAGGAGTCGAAATCGTTGTGTGTGGAGACGTCGATGGGTCGCAACATCTTCGCCTTGAAGGAGGTTAGCATTTCAAATTTGATCAGATTCTGTTTGGCGATAACACGTTTTGGATTGGAGAAGTTGGCTTTGGTGGAGAAAGATTTGGCATCGCGTACAAAAAATGTTGTGCTTGGATTCATTACAAAATCGCAGGTTGTTTGGAGGAGGGGATAATGGAGAGTGGTTGCGGTGGTTTTGAATTGGCGACAACGGAGGAGGCGGCAGAGGAGATGGTCAGAAGAGAGTGGGCATGGTGAAGAAGAAGAAGATGTGAGAGGAAGAAAAGAGAAAAAGAGAAAGAGAGAAAATAGGGGAGAGAAAGAAGAAGAAGAAGAAGAAGAAGAAGAAGAGGAGGAGGAGGAGGAGGAGGAGGAGGAGGTGATGACATGGCCAGTGATATGGCCGACCACGTCAGCTTAAAGGGACACTCGAGCAACATACGCAGTCCATGTCAGCATCTAACGGAGGAAACTGGTGATGTGAGGCAAAATGACCAATTTTGACAAAATTCAAAACATATAAGACTTATAATGACATTTTAAAACATAGAGGATCAAAACTAAATTTCGATGAAACATAGAGGACCGAAATAGTGATTTTGCCGTTATTTGTATTTAATGTATATAAGGGAAGTGGTTACCATAATGTGAAGTGAGTGCAAAAACATATTCATAATTTTCATTCAGTAAAAATTAAGGAACCACAAAAGAGAACTTCCTCCTATCTTCTTTTCTCCCAATGTGCATTTTCTGTGTATCTTGATCCAAGTCCATCACTGTGATTGGATCGGACGTGGTTACTTGAATCTGACATCTAGATATGCCTGAAATTCTTCACTCTCAAAGTGACTGTTTGGATACGCCTGAAAAAGACTAAAAATCCCTCCAAGACGTGCGGCGCGTACAGCAAACTAATGTTGGCCACCTCCTCGAAAAGACGCAAAGGACTGACAAGTCGTAACATCATTATGGCTTACAATCTTTAGAAACCTGCGAGGTAAGCCAAGTGACGACTAACAAAGAAACAACACGTGGCCATGAAACATTCTCGCTAAAAAAAACCCTTCAGATATAAGGATCTGCAAACAAATCAGGCATCTCACCACTCACCCTCAAGGAAAAACTTTCAGGCAGTCAACTATCATTAAAATTGCTGAAGGACAATTGGACGCCTTAAACTGGCGAACCGAGAGGCGGTCCAGCCTCACCTGATGGCAACCTCAGTGTGACATGCTCGAAATTTATTAAGTCCACGAGTCGACACACCCGTAGACTTGGGGGACTTTTGTTATTATCAAATATGGTTCTCACATGTGATACACACGTGTCACTCTTATTCCCTCTAGAAAACTCTCACGTAACGATTTGACCCATTATGAGACTATAAGTAGACTTATGCACAGAACCCTAGACACAACACTTATTCTGCCTCTTTACTAAAGAGTCGACTCTCTCTTCACTCTTAACTCCCTCCGAGATCCTTTTCTCGTTATCTCACACGTTCCCATTCTCCCCCTCACCACCATATTCACGTAACCCTAATATGAACCAACCTTCTTGGGATCGTGGCCCTCACCTACGTGATTGCCCCCTCCACTACAACTACATCCACAGGACCTTTGTGATCCATCTCCGGTGACCCTGCTCACCCACCAACGTCCTAGCCCCCTACAACTCACATGCAGGTAAACCCTATGCCTAATAGTCACCATAGACGTTCCCTATTCGAACTATCTGGATTTTGATCTTTTACCAGAATACGTAAGCACTTAGGTCTTCAACTAGGACAAAGCTCCCAAGGTTTAGACAAGTTATAAAAAACATTTATTTATCATATTATAAATAAATTTTTTAATAACAAATACATAAACTTGGACATAATTTTTTTCCTTTATCTATTACTAATAATTCTGGCCATTTTTTAGTTTACTGTGAAAAATACTCTTTCCCATCCAATTTGTCCGCCCGAATTGTCCATCATTCTTCCAACTCTCTTCTCTATTAATTGTTTACAATGGCTACAGCTTTTTTTCATTATAATAATAAATTAAGTGGTTGCTGAAATGTTACGTCAGCCATATATTACTGTCAGTAATAGAAAAAAGTCTTCTTTCCAGTTTTCACTATCAGTTGGGCGGGAATCGTTCTCTAATATTATTGTTGGTGTAATTTTTATATTTCCTATTGGTGTAATAGCATTGCACAAAAAAAAAGTATTATTGGTGTAATTGTTTTATAATTTAAAATTGTTCTTTAATAATAATAGTTACCTACCCCTCTTTCCAAGATTAAAGAGTATGTTCACATTTTAGATCCAACAAAAAAAATATGTTCACTTGATTTTTTTTATTATTCCAACTTTTGTAAATTATACAACAACAATTAAAAAAAATCCTAACCTTCACTTTAAAAAGAAATCTTAGGGTGTGTTTGGTAGGGCCATTTCCTGCTTTCATTTTCACTAAAAACATAAATTAATTGAAAAAATGTGTTTGGTTAGAATTTCTGAAAATAATTTTCAAAAAACATTTCTTAAAATTGACTAATTTTTGAAAACACTAAAAAGTTGTTTCCATTGTTTCCTATACAAAACTTTAAAAATTGAAAATAGAAAGTGAAAACACGGTGGCAATTTTGTAATTAAATAGAAAGATGGTGTCAACTGTTCGAGAAGTCTTATGGTACTCGTGAGCTATTCTTCTTCTCTCTTTTTTTCTTCCTCTTTTGAAACTATGATGTAGGGAAATAGGCTGTTCTTATTATTATTTATATTGTAGATATGATTGATTATGATAGATTATACTATTATATTAATAAAAATTATTTTATTAATAGTTTTTTTGATAAAATTTTATTATTATAATATAATAATAACAATTGTATTATTATCTTATTTATTATATTATAATATAATAACATATTATCTATATAAATAATATTATTATTTACCTTATTTTAGATTTTTTTTTCAAAGGTATCTTCTAATTGGAAGCGATCTTGTACGAGGCACTGCCGGGCACTAAATGTGGGCACCTCTCCCAACAGGGATTTGAACATGAATTCATCACGTTGTGAGGGACTAGTCCTTTTCACTAGAGATAACCTAAATATGTCATATTTTTACTTTCAATTACTTATTAAATTTCTTAGTATATATTTTTTGTTTATTTTTACAGGTATATTGTTATTACTTTTGAACCAATCAATATATCAATAAATAGATCTACAAATAATTGAGGCACTAAAAATAGTATTATTTTTCTTATTTTCATCCTCATCATTTTTCATTATTTTTCTTTCCTCCTCCCTTTTCTCTCTCTTTATTATTATTATTGTTATTACTATTTATATATATTTTTTATTATATATTTTTATTTATATATCATTTTATTGTTATTGACTTTTTTGTCTTTTTTTTTACTTTCATGCTCAAACAAAATGGAGTATTCAAAATTTTCAAACCAAATGTATTTTCATATTTTTTATTTTCTGAAATATATTTTTACTTTACAAACCAAACACATTTCTTAAATTTTAGAAATTAAAAAATGAAAATTGTTTTCAAGAAATGAAAATAGAGATTGAAAATAGAAAATATTTTCTTAAACCAAACGCACCCCTAATCTTCTTTCACCTAGAAATTTAGTAACATCACTCCAAACAATTTTTTATATATAAATAATTTATTTGATAGTCAAGTAATTTTGTGGGACTCACTTTTCATTTTTGTAAACAAAGTATTGTTAGTAACTTAAAATTTATTCATAATTAATTTAATTAAAAAATAAATTATATCTATAGTTTTTGGGCAAAGAAACATAACTCTGTACACTTCTCATTTTTTTGCCCAATCATAACATTGTACACTTCTATTTTTTTGCCCAATCACTTTTCTTTTAGCTAGGGAAATAAAGTACTATTGAAAACTTAAAATTCATACATAATAAGACAAAATATTTTTTTTCGTAATAAAAAAGTTTGTGGGCCATTACTTATTCATTCTCATATTTATACAACTATGTGTTTTCTAATTGTAACTGTCATTTTTGGTTTAGACAATTTTAATTTGTAAATAAGGACTGCAAGGGGTCGTAACCTTGGGAGACTTGTCCTTAGGTGGGAACCTAGGTGCCTACGTATCCTTGTGAAGGGATCAAAGTCCACGTAATTCATCGTGATAACGTCCGTGAGAGCCGTTAGGCAAGGTTACTTGTATGGGGCCGTGTGCGGTTAGGACGTGTGTAAGGTACTCCTGGCGGGCGAGCCACTCGTAGGAGGTTGCCTTAGATTGTGAGAGAGGAAGAGTCTCTTAGAGCTGTTAAGAGCTCTGTTGGTGAAGGCCTCCGAGATGGAGATATACCTGCTAATGGCGGAGCTTGGTGGTGTCGGGGGCTAAGCTCTTGAGTTAACTGGAAGATGTATTGCATAAGGAAAGTTAAGTCTAGCTTAGGTGTAATAAGAGTTTGTGTCACTTGCCTCTTCTGTCGAGTCCCATGGGTGAGGGCCTTTTATACCAAGTGTGGAGGTGGACGTGGTCGACCCACGTTCCTGCTCAGCGTGGGTCGTCCCACGATACTTGGAGGTTTCCCACGTTCCTTGGACGGGAGCCTAGAAGGAAAAACGTGGATACTGGCCACGTAGGGGATAGACGAGTGGTGCCACGTGTCACTGGCGCAAGCTACTGCGGAGCTTTTGGAAGCCCAATGTCACGTGTCCCTAGGTGGAATATTCCGTAGTTACATAAGTCCACAAAGTCTACGGGTGTCGGGCGCCCGTGGACTTATGTTCCTTTTAGCAAGCTACTTAGGAAAATTTCTCACTAGTTGCATTTTGTCAAACGAGCCCGTCCGCAAGTTGGTCTGGCAATCTTGGTCGGTCATTCGGCTGAGGAGATTTCACGTATATCTTCCTGATTTCCTTTGAGAGAGTAGGGATGAAGAAGATGCCACACATCTTGGTTTGGGCGACTAATTGCTTGACTTCCTCAGCAAGTTTTTTGAGCCGTCTCTGCAGAAAGTACGCCTCTTTCCGATGAAGAGTCATCATTGTGTAGAGGGGAATTCCTGGAAGTGCCCTCTGGGGTGTACCGAGGAAAATCAAAGGCCAAGGGTATTTTGGTCATTCGGGACACTTCTCCCTGAGCAGGCTCGTCCGCAATCTGTGGCCGATAAGAGACTTTGTGAGGAGTTGCCTTTTGAAGAAGTGGGCTGCTGTCACCCCCCACGTGTCATGGGCTGAATAATTTTCATGGCTTCGGGTGACTTGTAGCTGTTTTTCTTCATTTAATGTGGGTGTGTTTCTGAGGGTTGTCATCATTAGCCTTGGTTACGGATTTTCCGTAAAGGCCTTTCGATATGTTCGTGTGACTCTTGGGTTTCTTGGGGCTTTTTAGTCTTTACCTCTCCAGTTTTCGGATGATGAATCTGGGCTGTTCCTTTTCTCCACGTGTTCGGCTAGGGCAGGTGGCTGCAGCCTATTATGGATGCACTGGATAATGATTTTATTCGTTGCTAGATTCGGAGGGGGGGAGATTTTCGAATCGTCTCGCGCCTTTGTGCTTCCTATAAATACCCTGGATTTAAAAGTTTGTTGTTTTACCTTCTCTTTTCAATGATTTCTCTGCTTTCTTGCTTCATCAGGGCTTTTCTCTCTGGTTTTCACACCTTTTTCTCTCCTCTATCATTCTTCCTTGTGAAAATTTCACTAGTTTCACTACAATTTCACCATGGCCAGTGACAACGATAGTCTTTTCCCTTTTCATTTTACTAACATGGGAGATCTACCTCCTCCTCCACTTAGCCGTACTCGGGACAGCAGTCACAGTAAGGGGAAGAAATATGGGCAGGACCTTTCTCCTGGTCGGCAAGAGGATCCCAAGGGGAAAACATGGAGGAAAGATGGGAGAGGAGACGGTGGAGGTTCCAAGGGGAGAGAAAGGAGGGAAGTCGTAGTGGCAGCGGACCCCAAGAATAAAGAAGGAGGGTTCAAGAAGTCTTCCGGTGCGAGTTCGAGGTTGTTGTCTCAGATTTCTCAGCGGAAATCAGATTCGGCGGATGCGAGGGTGGTGACTTCGGTGGAAGGTACTCTTCCTCCTCCTGTGCTTGTTCGTCAATCACATATGAAGGTGGTTTTGTCGTCTCACGCCGCGGCTCTGAGTTCGGTTGGCGGTGCTGATGAGCCTGCGAGCAAGAAAGCTCGACGGGCTATCAAGGAACCTGTGGGTGACTCTTCTACGGGGGAAAGGGCCACTGCAGATGAGACCATGACTGAGGCTCCAACTGGAGGGGCCAGAGCTGGTGAAGCGGCTGGAGAAGCTGGGACCCTCTCTAGTGGAGGGAATATAGTGGTGAGTCAAATGACCACCACGGAGGATGTTTCTTTAGGGTTGGATGTCGACCCTTTTGAGCCTGTCGGGCTTCCGGGGGGAGAACCTTCCTTTGACCTGGTGGTTTTGGGCAGGCACTTTCCCGTGGACATGGGAGAGAGCTGCTAGGGGGTTGGACAGTGGACACCAGTCCCCTGAACATTACTGTTCGTGCCTTTGGCAGTGTTGCCGAGGCGTTGGCTGACTTCCACCAAGCTGGAACTGTGTGGGAGAAACAAGTGGTAAGCATCTTTGTTTCGACTTGCCTTCTTTCGCCGTTTTTGACTCGGGGTATTCTTTATTTGTTGACGTTTTTCGTTTTGTGCTGCGCGACGCCCGTCTCGATAGAGATCGGCTTCTCGGGATTGTGGCCTCTAGAAGTTCGGCTTCAGAGGCTACTCGAAAGAGTTTGGAGGACGTGCGCGGATGACTATCCGCGAAGGAGTTGGAATGCGAGGACCAAGGTCCTTGACTCACGAGGTGGCTCGCCTTAGGGCCGAGGGTGCCTAGCCTTTCGAGGTTAAGCTTCTACGATCAGAGTTGGAGAAGACTTGCAAAGAGCTTGCCATTCGTCGGGAGGACGCGAAGAAGCACCAGCATGAGTTGCACTCTCTTCGCAAGGCTTTGAAGAGTACCGAGGTTCGCGCTAGCGAAAATTTTTCCAGCTGGCTGGAAGCCGAGAGCAAGGTGGTCGATGTTGTCGATCACCAGGGAGAGCTGTTGGCACAGAGGATGTACAGTATGCTGCTGGCAGTTGAGCAACTTGAACGCCTTCGCGGAGAGAGGTTTCCAGCTAAGTGGGTGTCTTCTCTGCATCCTTCCTTGGAGTTTCTTAATGGTGAGCTTAGGGGCCGGCTGCAGACTGATTCTCCTTTGAACACCGTTAGTACTGTCAAAACGGGCCGGCATTAAACGGACCGGGCTGGGCCGACCCGTTTATTAGGCGGGCTTGGGAAGTAAAGCCCAAGCCCACGGGCCAATTTTTTAATTTTTTTAAATTAATTATAAAATTAGATATTTACTTAAAAATTAGTAATTTTTTTAACTTTAAATTAATATTTTATTAATTTTAATTATTATTTATATACTTTATTAGAAAAAAATTATTATTTAACGCATAAAATTATCTAAAATATATACATTTATACATATTTTAAACAAATATATATTAATTTTTTATTTTCTTTTTTTTTCTTTTAATTTTTTGGCGGGCCGGCCCGCGCCCGTTTTTAAACGAGCTTATTTTTTCTTACCCAAGCCCGCAGGCTCAGACCCGTTTTGACACTACTAAACATCGTTTATCTCTGACAATTGGCTGGTTGCCCGCTGGACCATCAGGTGCTTTCCGTTGTTGGCGGACGTGCTCTAGAGATTGGAGCTACTTCTCAATAGCTGGCTGAAGCGGTTCAAAGGAGGCCGTCGGGAGATGCTGGCAACGTCGAGCACGTGGAGGCCGAAGCCAACGTAGATCTTGCACTACAAGAAAAAACAGGATTACCTAGGGATTTTCCGTAGCTAATCCCTAGCTAAATTCCCTACCTAAGCCGTAGCTAATTCCTAGCTAAATCACCCCCTCCGACAATTGCCGCCGGTGACCTCCTCCACCGGCCTCCGACGACGACGGCCGTCAGCGACCTCCTCCAACTCTGGCGACCACTTCTGACGATGGCCGCCAGCGACCTCCTCCGGCAACCCCCTCCGACGACGGCCATCGGCGACCTCCTCCATCTCCGACGACGCCCGGCGGCAGCCTCCTCCACCTCCGGCAACCTCTAGTGACCTCCTCCAGCGACCACTTTATATTTCTGAAAAATGGTCCTAGGAGGACTCGAAGACGGAACATCATGGATGGTAACATTTACACCAACCACTAGGCCATTGATCACTTTTTGATTTATTAATGTAAAACATTTTATATATATACATATAATAAATTAGCTAGGGATTTTTTCCCTAGCTAATCCGTAGCCAATTAGCTAGGGATTTTTTTCCCTAGCTAATTAGCTAGGGATTAGCTAGGGACTTTTTCCCTAGCTAATTAGCTGCTAGGGAAATCCGTAGCTAATTAGCTACGGATTTTTTCCCTAGCTAATTAGCTAGGGAAATCCGTAGCTCAATTTTCCCGCCATTTCGCGCCAAACTTTTTTACCAATTAGCTAGGGATTTTATCCTTAAGTGGTAACCTAGGTGCCTACGTACCCTTGTGAAGGGATCAAAGTTCACGTAGTTCATCGTGATAACATCCGTTAAAGCCGTTAGGCAAGGTAGTTACCTGTATGGGGCAGTGTGCGGCTAGGACGTGTGTAAGGTACTCCGGGCGGGCGAGCCACTCGTAGGAGGTTGCCTTAGATTGTGAGAGAGCAAGAGTCTCTTAGAGTTGTTAGGAGCTCTGTTGGTGAAGGCCTCCAGGATGGAGATATGCCTGCTAATAATGGTGGAGCTTGGTGGTGCCGGGAGCTAAGATCTTGAGTTAACTGGAAGATGTATTGCATAAGGAAAGCTAAGTCTAGCTTAGGTATAATAAGAGTTTGTGTTACTTGCCTCTTCTGTCGAGTCCCCTGGGTGAGGGCCTTTTATACCAAGTGTGGAGGAGGACGTGGTCGACCCACGTTCCTGCTCGACGTGGGTCGTTCCACGATACTTGGAGGTTTCTCACGTTCCTTGGATGGGAGCCTAAAAGGAAAAACGTGGATACCGGGCACGTAGAGGATATATGAGTGGTGCCAAGTGCCACTGAAGCAAACTACTGCGGAGTTTTTGGAAGCCCAATGCCATGTATCCCTAGGTGGAATATTCCCTAGTTACACTAATATTAATCATCTATTGATTATAACTAGTTAAAAAATAATATAACCTATTTTTTAAACAAAATAATAATACAATTTTGGTTTTAAAACAAGAGTAATAAGCCAATAGTGTAAAGTACTCTATTTATGACTTCATTATAATTTAACAAAAAATTATAAGAATCAATATTATATTATAAATATATGTATTTATATGTGGATGACCACATTTTCAACATTGGATTCTTCCTAAACCTTCCATATGATCACTTGTCTCTTTGTATCCTTAGTAACTTCTCCATGAAAGCCCCTTTAAGAGAATTGTGTAACCTTCCAATTAGTGTGCTTAAATATACATTATTGTATTCTTAATGCTCCCTTATGGCTAAAGTCCTATAAATAGAGGCTATTGTAAACAAGTGAATGGATGAATGAATTTGGTGCATCTCTCTTATGTTCTTCTTGTTTCTCTAAGCTCTTTCTCTTATGTTCTTGTTGCTCCTAAATTTTTGTTTTTAGAACATTGTTTTATAACACGTTATCAGCACGAAGCTCTAGAATTTTGTGTCGAAAGGAGCTCAAACTTGTTTTCATCATATCATGGTAAGCAAGAATATATTTCCTTTTCTCATAATGTAAGTTTTATCAAATTTCATAATGTTTATATTTGTCGCACTTGATAAGTCAAGAAAATTTATTTATCATGAGACTTTTTTTTGTTTCATAATTTATTTGAGTGCAATATTGAATCTTTGAGATACTATAGAAGAACAAATTCATGTATCCCTGAAGGATTTATGCATTCCTGAAGGATGTGCAAAATGCAATGATTTTTATTCGTTATTCATTTGCATGAAGAGCTAGATATGAAAATAAGAACCAGTACTTCTTTGGAACAAATTGAAGGAAAGATATATATGAGTTTCAAAATGATCAATGATTCATCTTAAAGCTCTTTCTAATTATTGGATGCACTTACATCTACAATATATTTTGTAAGTGAATATATGTCATCCTTGTTTGAAATTAGCTCTATAATCAAGTTATAAGGAAAGGAAATTACTAATGAATATATGTTTAGAAAAAACATGTTTTACTTTAATTTTCATGCTTCGAGTGTGCTCTCGCAGTAGCAATATCGAGCGCATATATAGATTAATTTATCAAATATTATGGGCTAGTTTCTTGTTTGCTTGTGGAAGAGCAAAATAATGAGATTTGAGCTTTTGATGAAGAATAATTAAAAATCATGTCCAGTTGGATCAATTTCATTCCCTGAAGTGAATGTGGCTTTTTCTCGAGGTCATGGATGAGGTCGTGCTCCGAATTGAGACCATGAAAGAAAACATATTCTGGAATATTGAAAATGATTTTTCATCAAATTATGAAAATAAAAGTGCTACACGCACAAGAACGAGACCAAAAATGAGGACAAACTATTTCAAAAAAAAAAAAACTCAAAGAAATGATAAAATCATTTGCTACAAATGTAGCATATATTATTGGTCTTACATTTTATTATACTTTATTATGTTTCACTAAACAAAGGAAACTGAAATAAAAGCAAAATTTTTTGAGCTTGTAAATCCTACTATTTCTTATGGATCACAAATAAAAATTGATTGTGATGTGTTTAATTCTATTTAATTTTTGAAGACTTATAATTTAATTAGTGACAAAAAATGACTTCACTTTAAAAATTTATGAATCACATATGTTTCATTTTGAATTTTAAGTATAACTTGCTCCCTTAGTGTATTATAATTATTTTAATTTTGCTTTGAGATAAGCAATTATATTCAAAGTTATAGAGGATTACATATGTCTTGTGGATAGTAGCACAACTCATACAATTTATTTTGACAAAATTAACATTAGCTGAAATTAATGTTAATAAGATATCTAGTTTTGCAAATGTCATATAAGACTCTGGAAGAGCTCACATTTCATTGCCAAATAGATAAATTTTTAATATTGGTGATACATTATATATTTCTTGTAGATCCAAAAGAAATCTATCAAATTTCAAAGAAATATATCCACCGTAATAGTTATCACATTGAGACAAAAATAAGTGAGATACAGAATATCCATACATTATTTCTACTATATCAAGCCTGAAGCTTATATTAGAGAAACTCTTTACTTTTCTTTAAGGTTATATCTAATAAATATAAAATTTGACGAATCAAATTTTATGCACTGAAAGTGGTCAGATCCTAAGATTTTTATACTTTGGCATGATCGACTTGGTCATCCAAACTCACATTTCATGCGACGTATTATACAAATTACATACGGACATTTGTTGAAGGACCGGAAGATCCTATAAGTAATTGATTTCTTTTGCGAATCTTGTGTAATGTGAATTAATTATTAAATAATCTTTTTCTATATTACACATCAAGTCTCCTTATTTTCTACAATATATTCAAGAAAATGTCTATAGTTATATTCATCTATCATGTGGCTCATTTCAATATTTTTTCATTTTAATTGATGCATCTAATCGATAGTCATAAATACTTTTAACTTGTCATATAACTTTTCTAAATTACTTGCTCAAATAATACAATTAAGGGCATACTTTCTTGTTTAGATAAAAACATTTTATGACTATTACATGCCAATAGGAATTATAGTTGAACTATTAGTAGCTCATGGACATAAAAAATGGTTTAGTTGAACCTTTTATTAAATGGTTAGAGCTTATTGCTAAACCTATGCTTATAAAGTCAAAGTTTCTAAAATTTACTTGGGGATATGCTATAATACATGTTGTATCTTTGATTCGTATAAAAAATTGTTGGTTGTATTTTATATGTTCCTCTTGAAATTTATGTAGGTTTTTATTCGTGATCTATTATTAGATATATTGAACTTTTAACTTATGAATAGAGGAAGAAAAATATAATTAGTTGAAATACACCAACATTATCATACCATAATACTCGTACAAGTTAATGTGAACTTGAAGTTCAAAGAATAATTTATTTGCAAATTATTGCAAATGAATTATCAGATAATTTCATAAATACTTAGTGGGTCATTAAATCGCATGTATCAGGTGCAAATATTTTAGCACGATTAGATGTCCCTGGCAGACAATCTGCTAGTACATCAGCTAATGAATCTGGAATACGCCAGAAGCGTGATAGACCAATTAGTGCAAAAGATATCATTCCTAGAAGGAGAAAAAGTAAAGAAGATGCTCTCAAGGATATTCAGGATATTTCAAATATGAATCAACAACCCCACATTTCTAAAAAAGTAACTCCTGAAGTAGTTTCATCCCCAGAAGTGGATCCGGTACCGGAAAATCATGAGATCTCATTGAATTGTAGAGAAATGTGAGAAATAAATGAAATTGTTGTTGATTATATTTTCAATTGCAATTGCATCGGAAATTATTAATGATGAGGGACCTGATCCCAAAACTACAAAATGATATCGATATCGAAATGATTGGCCAAAATAGAAAAAGGCAATATAAGGCAAATTAGACTCGTTATTAAAACGAGAATTTCTGAATCAATTACCCAAACACCTGAAGATGTTAAACCTGTATGGTATGAATGGGTATTTGTTCGTAAACGAAATGAGAAAAATACAAATTGTGCACGAGTTTTGGCACAAAGTTTCTCACAAAGGCTTGGCTTAGATCATTATGATATTTATTATCTAATTATGGATACAATTGTACCATTTTTAATTTATATGGTAGCCTTTGAAAAACTTGATGTATGTTTGATGGAAGTAGTAGTTATATAGGTCATTATAATCCTTGAAGGATTTAAGATGCCTGAAGCATATAAATCAGAACCTTGAGATATATATTCCATCAAATTACAAATATCCTTATATGGATTGAAACAATCTAGACGAATGTAGTATAATCGTCTCAGTGAGTATTTATTAAAAGGTTATAAAAATGATAATATTTGTCCTTATATTTATAAAGAAGGCAAACTTTGAATTTTCATTGTTGCAGTTTATGTTAAGGACATAAATATTGTAGGAACTCCAGAAGAGATTTAAAAACCTGCATAGTACTTGAAAAATGGATTTGGAATGAAAAATCTTGGGATTCAAGATTTTGTTTGGGATTTAAGTTCCCCTATGATCATTTGTCCACTTGATATAAATACATACCATTTTCATCCATGAGAAGATGATAAACACAATTTATTGATCCTGAAGTACCGTACCTTAGTTCAATAAGGACACTTTGTACTAAACTAGGCATAGCCATTGCAATAAATTTGTTAGCAAAGTTTAGATATTCAAAGAATATCTTATCCCAGTTTACTCTTCTCAAAGGAAGGAAAACCATAATTAATTGGATATGTTAAGGTTGAATATTTTTGTGATCCCCGCAAAGCTCGGTCTCAAAATGTTACATCTTTACATATGGAGGAACTTTCATGACAGTAAGTGAAGCAAATTGTTACAGCCACATAATCAAATTACTCAGAGATATTGGTTATTCATGAAGCAGCCTATATGCGTATTTGGTTGAGAACCATGATTCCTCATATTAAAGAAACATGTCGGTTGCCAGCAACCAATAATATTGTATGAGGAAAATGCAGCATGCATCATAAGATATTGATAGGCTACAAAAGAAATGTGATATTGGTATTCACAAAATTCAATTTAGCAATAATGTAGTTGACCTTTAATTAAAGTATTTCACCTCAAGTTCTTAAGAAGCATGGATACAACATTGAAATATGAAGTCCTGAAGACTTTCATGACACAATATAAACTTGAGGGGAAGAAAAATAACTATGAATATTGTACTCTTTTTCCTTCGCTAAGCTTTTGTCCCACTGGGTTTTTCTTAGCAAGGTTTTAACGAGGCATATTCATAAGGAGTCCTGAAGACTTTCATTATAAAATATAAACTTGAGGGGAAGCAAATTATTTATGAATCATGTACTCTTTTTCCTTCGCTAAGTTTTTTTTGTCCCACAGGGTTTTCCTTAGCAAGGTTTTAACGAGGCATATTCATACGAAGTCCTGAAGACTTATATTATACAATATAAAATCCGGGGAAGAAAATTAATTATGAACTATGTATTCTTTTTCCTTCACTAAGATTTTGTCCCACTGGGTTTTTCTTAGCAAGGTTTTAATGAGGCATGTTCACAATGAGTGGTCATCCAAGGGGAAGTATTATAAATATATGTATTTATATATGGATGACCACATTTTCAACATTGGATTCTTCCTAAACCTTCCATATGATCACTTGTCTCTTTGTATCCTTAGTAACTTCTCCATGAAAGCCCCTTTAAGAGAATTGTGTAACCTTCCAATTAGTGTGCTTAAATATACATTATTGTATTCTTAATGCTACCTTATGGCTAAAGTCCTATAAATAGAGGCTATTGTAAACAAGTGAATGGATGAATGAATTTGGTGCATCTCTCTTATGTTCTTCTTGTTTCTCTAAGCTCTTTCTCTTATGTTCTTGTTGCTCCTAAATTTTTGTTTTTAGAACATTGTTTTATAACATATTAAAAATTTACTTGTTCTTACTATTTTATATGGAAAAGTTATGATTTTTTATTAAAGTAAAATTATAAGAAAAAATTTCTTAAAAAAAATTATAAGAACAAAAAAAATTTATTTGTAAAGCTAATAATATATATATATATATATATATATATATATATATATATAAAGGAATCCCCCTAGCCCATTTTTTTGACAAATAGGATGAAGGACATCTTTGCTCATTTGACACATCATCAACTCAACTTTTATTCTCATGCATTTAGTCCACATGTCAAATCATGTTACACATGCTAAATTTTTATTGGTCCACATAATTTATAATAATCCAGCTTGGCTTTTTTGTCTTCCATGTAGACCCATTCCAATTGATTCTTTTTAATTCATTGCAATTATTTCTTTTTAATTCAATGCAAATTATCATTTAATGTTGCTTAATACTTAATGTAGGTAATAATAACAATTTATCATAAGAAATACACCTATCTATATTTTATATTAAGTAAAAACGTGTAGTTAAATAAAATGGTCGACTAATAGCACTATGAATAAAACATTCCATATATAGTTTCTCCATTACAGAGCTTCTTACTCATTTAATTGGTCTTTCACAATAATGTGCATTAAATATCAATAACCAAATTATTTTTTATCGCCAATTGAATTTCCATTGTTCCCATGTCTCGAACAAAAAAATATATATCATAAGCATGTGAATTTTTAATTCTTTTTTATCATGACTCAAGCAACCCCAAAATTATAATAATATAAAATTAAAATATAATCAATATTTATATATCTTAGGCCAAAACTATATATATATATATATATATATATATATATATATATATATATATATATATATATATATAAAGGAATACCCCTTAAACCTCATCTTGACACATAGGATTAGTGATGTTTTACTCAACTAACACCTCACTAAATTAACTTTCATTCTCTGGCCTCGAATCCACATAGGATTAAAATCTCCACATGTACAACCATAAAAAATCCACATAATATGACATTTTCCAAATCGGATTCCTTTGGTGCCACATGTCAACGATTGGATCAAATATGTGTTATTGTAATGGAGAAAACTTATGTACATTTCCTTGTGTCCATTTCCTCCATTTTCCCAATATAATTATGACACGTGGCAAAAAGTGTTTAAATGACCAATCACAGTAGAGAGAGAATATAGAAGACCACCTTTTATATGACCAATCATAGAAGAAAGAGAGTGTAAATACAATATATGATTGGTGGAAATGGAGGAAATGGACATAAGGAAATGGACATAATTTTTTTTCCTATTGTAATTACCATTGATCTTGAGGAGTTAATGAGCATTTAATCAAATTATGACAAATATGGCAAACTTTCAACTTTATCATTTACTAGCATCAATTACTATTAAATTCTGCCATATGTGTTTAAAGAATAAAATTGGTGATTGATCCACCTATATTACATATGGTCATTTTTTCCTTTAAAATTAGTATCCAATTCAAATTTAGTCATTAATTGTCTTTAAATTAATTGATATTGTGATACCATCATCAGTTTTTTTAAAAAAAAATATATATTCCTTTATTCATGGATATTTTGATATCTCAGTATTATTTTAATATTTCAAATCTCAATCTGCTGCCTATACTCAAGAGTTTGTATATAAAGATACATCTCATATCTTTCTATTCTACTTCACATTTGTTGCGTACTGATCCAAGGACTGCATGTAAGTATTTCCATTGCTTTGCTTTTTCCTTCTTCACTATATGGATTTAAAATGCTTAATTCCATATCATTACTATGTCAGCGCATTTTCTTTTCTATTCACTATGGTTTATGTTTTTATCACCATATAGATTGATAATGCTTTGTTCCATCTTCATGTTCAATGCTTAAGGTCTTCCATTGACTTCCTTATTCGGTTCTCAGAGAGATAGTTTACTTACACAATAAGTTGTGAACCATGGAGAAGATGTTTGACGCGGTTAGGAACATTGACCGATCTCACCATAGCTGGACCGCATTTTATTGCCTTTTAAAACTATCTGCTACATTTTTTTTATTGACTTGCATTGGAATCCATATTACTTGTACATTAATCTCATTTGTGTTTATCATGGCAAGTTACAGTTTATTTTTAAAAGATCGTTTGTGTTTATTATTTCAATAACATTGTGCAATAGTCAATTTTATTCATGTCTATATAACCTTCTGATATAAACCAATTTTATAAACAGATATTTTCCATAAATAGGTGCAACCGACGCACTACTATAATGATATAATTTGATCAAGTTAAGGGTGACTAACAATATATGTAAATGACAACATTAATTCGTTTTAGTTTTTTATATGAACTAATTTTTTTTCTTTTTCAAAATCTCATTACTATTTGTCTCTACAAAATGTTGGAAAAAAAATCATATAGTTAATGTTGAATAGAAATATGAGAGATACTCTCATAAAAAAATAGAAATATGAGAGACACTCTCATAAAAAAAAAAAAGAAAAGAAATATGAGAGGCACAAATATTTTGTCTAATTATATTTAATGTGATTACGGAATTTATATGGCATGTGAACACACATAATTTCAATTTTTTTAAACTGAATACAAACAAGTGAACAACTATAATACATAAGTCAACCAATTACATTATATTTGACATTTATTTATTTTTTTAAATAAAAGACTTCAAAATTAAGACATGAGATGTGAAATTTAGGAAAAAAAAAAAACAATCATTTTTTGTTAACTTATAAAAATTAGCTTGGAAAACATAAAAGATTAGATACCAATATATTTTTTAAATTAAATTTTATATTAGAATCAGAAAATTCTAAATGGTTATAATTTATAATTCTTAATAGTTTAGGTTAAAACAATCCTACAATTTAATGAGTTGTTCGAATTTAAATACATTTTCTTCATAAGAAAATTAAATACATTTTCAAAAAAAGCAGGATGCAAAATTAATTATATCAAAATAGGATTATGGGGTATGAAAATTTTAGAAAACAATTTATGGGTATGAGGATAATGCAAAATTAATTCATATTTTTAAAAAAACAAAAAATTAACATGGATTTAAAAAAAAATTACTTCATGAGTTACATATATGGATACAGAGTATGACAATCTTTTCAGTATAAGTTAGGGTACACTACTATGTACTAAATAAATAAAAAAAATTATAATATACAAGTACCGGTAGGGTTACGCGTGCATGTACATATACAAAGTATGACAACATTTTCAAAATATATAGGCACGAGTATGATAATATATACTAAATAAATAAATTCCACTTAAATAAAATATGCAAATTACCACATGTTTTATTTTGGCCTGGAAAACTACCACATGTTGAGTGAAAAATGTTGATATCCCATCAAAGCATTGATGTGGACCAGTAAAGAAAGAGACAATGTGAAAATCTCTTTTAAAAGGGTTATTGTTAAACAGTGCTACTAAAGTTGGGTCTGATTTTTTAGAAGACCTGTTAATTCTTAAAGTCTGCTAAAAAAATTATTGATAAGTTCATATTTAAACTTCGTATACTTTAATATTTAAGGTATTCCAATTTCATTGATTCGACATGTATTTTATATTAACATAATATTACTTTATATTATATTTTTTATAAATTAAAATTTAGCCATTTATATTTTCAAATATTAAAAAAAAATATAAATATATCTAGATATAGCCCGTCCATCGCACAGGTCACCACCTAGTAATTTTAGATTTTAAATAAGAATGATGATCTCATGTAATTGATAATAAATTATTCTTTGTAAAATAATTTTATTTTATTTATTAATTTTATTATTATAATTATATTATTTTATAATATCACCGTGTCCAACGGGAAGTAGGACTGATCATTGGTTTGGGCTGGCCCGCCAACCCGCCTAATCCAACCCAACCCGCTAGATTGGGTTGGTTTGGTTTGGGCTGAAAAATCCCAGCCCGAACCACTACGGTTCGGTTAACGGGCTTCAAAAACAAAAGCCCGTTAAACCCGAACCGAACCGAACCGCGAGCCCGTTGAATAGTTTTTTTTTTTTTGCCATTTAGGTTTGGGTTTGTGTAGTGTAAATGTGTTATGTAATTTGGAGCTTATGGAGTATAAATAATATATAATATGTAGTTTATTAGGTGAAGATATAAGTCATTTGTTGAATTTATGTCAAGTAATACTAGATCTTGTCTTAAAATTTTGTAATTTTTTGTGTTAAATATTATCTTATCATTTTGAGTTTAAAAAAAAGTGAGCTGGCCCGCCAACCCGAACCAACCCGAACCGCCAATAAATGGTTTGGGTTGGTTCAGGTTGGGTGATGCATTTTCACTAAACCCGAACCAACCCAATCCGATGTCTTTTTTTTTCAGCTCGAACCAACCCGCCCCAAATTCGAACCGAACCGAACCGTGAGCAGTGAAGTATTGCGGAAATCGCTGGTCCCCATCCAACGCGTAGGACAAAGGTTTTCCCTGCTAGCATCAAAAAACGTGGAAGAAAAAGGACGAATAGAAATCAATGAAAAAATAAAGTAATAGTAATATAAATAATTAAATATTTATAATGCTCTCAACATAGCCTTTGTCGTTCTCTTGCTTCCACACGAACGCCATCAGAGTGAGGCCATCCAGAGTCAGAGAAAGCTATGGCCATGGAGTCCACGTTCAAGCCAAATATACTGAAGGGCAAGGTTGCTCTCTTAACAGGAGGCGGCTCTGGAATCGGCTTCGAAATTTCCATGCAATTCGGTAAACATGGTGCTTCTGTTGCCATCATGGGTCGACGCAAGCAAGTCCTCGATTCCGCTGTGTCCGCTCTTCGTTCACTCGGGATTCCGGTAATTTATCCTTCTGTGCAAGTTGTTGTTGTGCTCGATCATTGATCTTAGTTGTTGTAGTCTCTAATTTCTAGCTTGATTTAATGCTTTGACCTAAGAATAATCACGAATACACTCTATTTGACTAGATGTAGAGACTGTTCAAATGTGATTTAAAATGTCTCGTGTAGTGTCTGATACGAGATGGCACTGTTTCTTGGATTTTCTACTGTTTAATGCTATTCACTGTTATTCCATGAAATGAAATTGAGCTTTTTTTTTGGTTGGCTTGTTTCCCTTCCTATAAGAACAATGATAATCGGGGTTTGCTTTATACTGAGGCAACATCACGTTGTGTAGTATAGTTAAGTTAGCCGCCTGTAGAGTTGTTGCTTGGTAGCAGGAGGAGAAAGTGTTTCCTAGTGATTTCGGGTTCTAGTTCTAGATATTTATGGCTAGCGTGCTCCTACATGATGGAGTGAGTGGTTGAAGAGAAATGTAGGTTCCTACTTCCTAAGGCTATTGGAGTTGTAGAAAAGTCTTCTTCTGACATGAAAATAGAAAAAGAAGCATATCATGACGTTTTATGCTTCCCTTTTGGCTTAATGATTAATCATTGCTTTTTTTTTTTTGATAGAAAAAGAAATATTATTGAGGAAGAAAATAAGAATACAAAAGAGGAGGACAAGGAGTCCTCAAAGAGGAAAAATTAAACCAACAAAAGAAAACACCAAGGAAGAAACAAAAACATTAGTGCATAAGAGCCCTCCAGTCCCGTTGAATATCCATAATGGAGACCCCTCTAAACATTTCATGGGCCGAAACCCACAAAGAGGCCAAAAATGTTACTCTATCCCACAAAAGATGAGGTGGGAGGAATCTGTTATTGAAGATCCTGGCATTCCGTTCCAACCAAATACACCAGAGAGCTGCAAGAATTGCACAATGCCAAAGGCCTTTGTGCTCTTTGTTTCTCCCAAAGCCAGCGAACTTAATAGCAAGAAAGGATCCCAAATCCGAAGGGCAAACCCAACTCTCTTCAAAGTAGCTAAATAATTTATTCCAAATCAATCTTGCCACTTCACAATGCAGGAAGAGGTGGCTATTTGTTTCTGAGCTACCAAAGCACATCACACACACATTAGGTGACAACGCCATATTGGGTCGTCGAATCTGAAGCAGATCATTCGTGTTAATTCTATTAAGCCCTGCTATCCAAACAAAAGCTTTTACTTTAGAAGGAGCCTTAATCTTCCAAAAAGTTTTAGATAAGAAGGGAGCGCTATGATCTGGCCTGCGAATGAAATATTTGAAGAGAGAAGAACACGTATATGTGCCTGACGCATCTAAGTTCCAAGTCCTCCTATCTGGAGTGGAAGAGGGACGAAAAGGAGGGAGAATATCGATCAGCAAAGTGATTTCATCCGCAAGTCTGTCATTCAGATTTCTAGTGAAATGAAAATCCCACGAGATTTGATCATTGTTAACCACAACAAAGTCAGAGATTGGGGCGTTGTGTAAAGATGACACACCATAGAGGGAAGGAAAAAGCTCCAGAAAAGAATTCTCACCAATCCAATGATCCTCCCAAAAGCGAAAGCGAGTACCCACACCAACACGAAGTGAGAGAAAAGGGGAGAAAGAACGGTAGACCTGGGAGATAAATTTCCAAGGACTTGCATGAGTGACACGCGTACCAAGATTAGCATCCCAACCATTCTGTTGAATCCCAAATTTGCTCCTGATCACCCTATGCCACAAGGCATTAGGCTCCAAAGGAAACCGCCAGTGCCATTTTGCCACTAGAGAGATGTTTTTAGCCACCAGGTTACCTAAACCTAGCCCTCCATCCTCCTTAGCCCTACAACACACCTCCCAACTTACCAAGTAATCTTTCTTATGCTCCCCCTTACCAGACCACAAAAAGTCCCTCATGATATTCTCAATCCTATTAGCCACCTTAACTGGGATCTTGAACAAGGAAAGATAATACAAAGGAATGCTAGACAAACATGCCTGAATCAAAGTAATCCTCCCACCAAGAGAGAAATAAGCTCATTTCCAACTCTCCAATCTTTTAGAAATCCTATGAATCACGGGATCCCAAAACGACTCAGCCCTAGGGTTACCCCCCAAAGGGACACCCAAATACGTCAGAGGCCACTGCGACACTTCACAACCCACCATCTCAGCCAAGTACCCTACCAGGTTATCATCAACATTGATACCAGCTAGCCCACACTTCGAGAGATTAATGCGAAGCCCAGAAACAATTTCAAAGATTTGAAGCAAGGACAGAACATTCTGAAAATTCTCTTTATCTTCAGGAAGAAAAAAAATAGTGTCATCTGCAAACTGTAAATGTGAAATCCCCAACTCCTCACTACCCACCTTCAAACCTTTCACCACCCCAGTCTCCATTCCCCTGCATAGCATTCGGCTTAACACATCAACAACCAGAGTGAAGAGAAAAGGTGAGAGGGGATCGCCTTGCCTGACACCTCGGGAACCCTTGAACCACTCCTTAGGTTCCCCATTCACTATGACTGCAAAGGCGACAGAAGAGAGACAACCCTTAATCCACCTTCTCCATCTATCCCCAAAACCCTTACGACATAAGACCTTGTCCAGAAAACCCCAGCTGACCCTATCATAAGCTTTCTCAAAGTCCAATTTAAAGACCAATCCCTTCTTTTTACATCTTCGCGCTTCTTCCACTATTTCATTAGCCACTAGAGCTGCGTATGATTAATCATTGCTTATTAACTCAGTTATAAGAACATATGTTTCTTGAATGGAATAATAAGGAAGTCATTTTTTTGTGGCATTGTGTGATTTATTAACTATATCCAGTGCAGATCACCGGTTGTTCCATGTCCATTAACTGAGCTGCAAGAACATCTTTCTCTTATATGGTAGGATGAGGAAGTCGAATTTCTTTTGTATTTTTAGCTTATTTGGCTATCTTTTCATTTAGTTATTCTGTTTTGGAGGAATTTTACCTTCCCACTAGTTTTACTTTTTCCTCTGTTCTCTCTAATTAATTTTCTTCTTCTGGAAAAAATATAATCTGTTTTGTATCTTTTAAACTGTATCAATTCATTTACTTTCATATAAACATAAGATATTTCTGCGATATAAGGGTGATGATTTAGAGTTATTCCACCAGCACCGGTGATGGTTTAGAGTTATTCCACCAGCACAATGAAGTGGATTGCTAACTTTAATATGAATTGTGACGTGATACTTCTATAGGACAGAGGGTTTTGCTGACAAGCCAAAACATACAGCATAGTATTCATATCCATTGGGTAAACCTAAAAGGACATCAATAACTTTTTCATCTTGCTGTTTTGCTTAGGCTATCGGTTTTGAGGGGGATGTTCGCAAGCAGGAAGATGCAAAAAGAGTTATCGAATCAACTTACAAGCATTTTGGGAAGATTGACATTCTTGTTAATGCTGCGGCAGGAAACTTCTTAGTGTCAGCAGAGGATCTGTCTCCCAAGGGATTTCAAACAGGTTGTATTTTTCATAATGTTTCACAGCCACTACCTATTTCCTCAATGTGCAAAACTTTTCTAAAGTTCTATAAATTTTATGCCATGCAATTCGTTGGATAAGATCTTCCCCTCCACCCCACCACAAAACAAATGAAAAGAGGATAAAAAAAAAGTCCTAATTTTGAGCAAAAATAACTTTGTGCAAATAAACGTTCTATTGCTAAAGAATGCATTGAAGTCTTAGTTTCTATCTTTGTTCGTCTTTACTTTCTCTAATTAGAAGTCATTTTCATATTCCCGGTGGTAAGTTTCAAAATCAAGCCAACTTGAATTTTACCATGCTGTGGGTGTAGGAGGGACTGTTTGTGTCCTTGAGAGAAATTGACACTTTTAAAAAAGTTCAAGAATGGCATTCTTATACTTAGATGTATGTATTAGTCTTAATTGAGTAGTTACTCTAAGAAACTTTCTGCACTACAGGTTTTAAGTTTATAGCATACTGCAGCCTGTTTGTAAATACAATACTTAAGAGAGTACGATGTAGGAGGTACCGATAGTGATCAGTTGTATTTTTTTTTTGTTGCAGTTATGGATATTGATTCTATTGGCACATTTACAATGTGCCATGAAGCTCTAAAATATCTCAAGAAAGGAGGACAAGGAAGGAGCTCTTCTGGCGGGGGATCAATATTAAACATTAGTGCTACCTTGCATTATACAGCCTCTTGGTATCAAATTCATGTTTCTGCAGCTAAGGTTTGCAGCACTTTTCCTAGATATTAAAGATCATCTGAGCTAGGATTGCATTCAACTTGAAAACTTTTCTTCTCCAATAGGCAGCTGTTGATGCTGTTACAAGAAGCCTGGCACTAGAATGGGGAACAGACTATGATATTAGAGTCAACGGGATTGCACCTGGTCCTATTAGTGACACTCCTGGCATGAGTAAATTGGATCCTCAAGAAATGAATAGCAAAGCCAGAGACTACATGCCTCTGTATAAAATTGGGGATAAGTGGGATATTGCCATGGCTGCTCTCTACCTAGTGTCAGACGCAGGTTAGTAGTTTTTACTTAGTCAAGTATTTAAAGTTTTCGATCTTATTTGTGTTTTATTGAGGAAAATATTATCTTGTTTTACCCTTTTTCTTATTTTATAGTAGAGTATGAACATTTTATTATACTTAGAAATGACTATACTTTAGGGTCTATTTGGATTGAGGACAATGGAGGGATAGAGAGGAGAATTTTGAAACCTTTCTCTTGTTTGGATTTCTAAATTTTAGAGGAAATAAAATTAGAAGATTTTGTACTAGCCCTCATTAACTTTCCTCCATTAATTTTAATTACCATAAATTAGAAAATTTTGGAGGGTCTAGGGAAAAGAGAAACCATCTCTTAACCATTCATCCCCTCTCCTTCCCTTTCCCTTTTAATTCCTTTGAATCCTTTCCCTTTTCTTTTTAATTCCTTAGTCATGTTCACTAGTAAGAATTGTCCAAGGAAAAGCCAATGGAAATGGTGGGGCCCACTGGGCACCACTTAATTTGTCACTTTTTCATTTCCATCAACTTTTTAAAAAAGAAGAAAAAAAATACAAAATATATATTATACACCTATAATTTGACATTATTTTACAGAATTATAACCCTCTTTTCTTTTTATTATTTCAATATAAGGGGTAAAATGGTCATTTTAATACATTCCCTTTCCATTTCCATTACCAAACTTTTACTACTAAACACATAAAATGCTTTTCGTTTCCATTTCCATTTCCAATTCTTCCTAATGAACGTGCCCGTACGATTTCTTCCCTTCCTTATTCCCAAACATCCTAGGTAGAGTGTTCGGCGGGCGGTTTTGGATGAAAAAAATAGTGCATCTATCGGTTTAAGTTAATAGCGTCAAACCAAACCAAATCAAATCAAACCATAAACGAGCGGTTTTGAGCTGTTTGAGACTTTTAAGTTATTAATCTTAAATATTTAAGTTTATTAATAAATAATATAATTTTATTCAAAATAAATAATAAAAAGTATAGTAATATTTCATTTATTTACAATATACAATCAAATTAGTTCAAAAATTAAATTTTTAGATTGACTAAATTTAATCTAACCTTCTAAAAATAAATTTTAAACCTTATTATTTAGAAACTTTAATATAATATATACATATAAGTGTATGCGGTTTGGTTCGGTTTTTCAGCATACCAAACCGAACATTGATCAGTTTGTGCTAAGTTCAGTTTGGTTTGGTTCAAGTCTGTCGGTTTTGTTCGGTTCTGAACACCCCTAGTCCTAGGCACTCTTTTTACCAATTTTCTTATCTGTTTTCTTTGTCCATAAAAACTTTCCATTTCATTATTTATTTTCTCTGTCCATGAAACCTTAACATCCATGCAAATTCTTGAAGGAAAATTCGTGAATGGGACCACTATGGTGGTTGACGGAGGACTATGGCTGAGCAAACCTCGTCATCTTTCAAAAGAGGCAGTGAAGCAGCTTTCACGAGCAGTAGAGAAGAGGTCCAGAATTCAGCCAGTTGGTGTTCCCACAAGCAAGATGTGAGCCAGTGAAATAAATAGAACTTCATCCTTTTTAGCTTTGCCCCTCTTTCAGACCCCCAAAAAAAAAAGTTTATGCCCCTATATTCCTTTTTTTTTGGTAAATTGGACAGACTACAACAGTCTAGCAAAAGTACAGGCGAGGTACCAAAGGACCATTGAGATCAGTAGCAAGAATCTTTCCTAGACCTATTATGCCCCTATATTCAATTAATCTTTTTTTTTTATCGGAAAAAGTAGCTTTTAGTTTTTATATATATATATATAATGGTTGAGGCTCGAGATTAGGCAGATGATCTTATAGACTTTAGATCATTCATTCTAAAAATAGGATAAAAATAGCTAAATAAATCATTATTATTTTAGGGGATGAGTAATTTACACCGACATAGCTATTTTCATGATGCGCATCTATAGAAATGGGATCCAAATCTATTAAAGTGTAGATTCGGTGAGGTGTGTGAAGTGCACACTTAAGGACCATTCGATGAAACTGTTATAGTATGGACACGAATTTCGATTTTTATTTAACGGTCTGGATGGTGTACTTCATATACTTTACACTTTCTGCACTTCACTGGATTCAATCTCGGTCTTTACTCTTCTTCCTTGAAGTTCTTAACGCTCATTCAAACAAAGGGTTGGGAGTAAATTGTTAAGATCTCGATCTTGTAAGTAAAATCTTATAATTCTACAATCTTGATAGAAATCGAACTCAATCATATATAAAATGAAAATGTGCTAGGATAGTAATAGGATTACGATTTTGCATGTCTAGTCTTGCGATCTAGTATATTAGGTATCTTACAATCTCATTAGAAAGTTATCATTTTTAAGAAAAAAAAATCAAATATCACACTGCTAGTGCATATTAATAAAAATTATTTTATAAAAATCATTTTAATATAAATTGTTAAATATATCTTAACATATTTTATAAAGTTATGACGATTTTTGGATAAATTTATATTTTTAAGTAAAGATTTTATATTATTATATATAGGGTAAAATGCATATACACTATCACACAGTTGCTAGACCCTTGCACTGTTAATTGTGGCAAAGACCCTTTTTTACATTTTCACCGTTCAAATTTAACTTTGTCTTTTCATATTCTATTAAAGTTGTGGAGTATTTTTGTGTCATATTTTTCTTTTATGGTATTCGAATAGCCCCAAGTAAACCCTAACTCTTTTATCATCTTATCCCAGAAGAGTCACTAATGTACACTGCTGTACAATAATGATTGTAACATTAAAAATGACACAATATTACGTGACGGCGTTAACAGAAAATGAAAAGAAAGAGTTCAATTTGAAGTGTGTGAATGTAAAAAGGGATCTTTGCCATTGATAGTGCAGGGGGTTTTATAACTGAGTAATAATTGGAGGAGTATAGGCATTTTACCCTTATATATATTATTTATTTTATTAAAATAATATGATCTTACAATCATTGAATCGATCTTATGATCAATTTATCTTATACTTTTTTCAATCCAATACAAGATCTCGATCTTATCATTGATTGTGAGTGAAATGAACCAAATCCTCTTGTTAATAAATTAGTAGCTTCTTGTAACCATCTTATTGACCAAAAAACTCTGTGTAGTCCCTCACCCTGATTTGTGTTTCAGTAAAAAAGAATAGTTGAATTCTCATATTTCATTAGTGCCATTGTCCTCTGGTAAGTGCGTTTCCAGACTCCTGTGGCATTTAAATTTGCCACTTTCTAATCATCTATGATTATGCAAGGCAAAAATACTTTTGATACTCTGAAACTTTTAAATTTTAATTAGCAAATAATTTTATCATTTATTCTAATTTTGTCTAAATAATTAATAAAATATTATAACCTTTAATGTTGATTATAATATCAAATAATATATTTAATTTTATTTTGTTAATTTAACCATGATTATCATTATATCACTATAAAATACAAAAAATATTGCAGTTAAATTAACAAAAAAACTATAACTAAATATACAATTTAATATCACAATTAACATTGAACATCACAAGAATAATTATATTTATATCTATCATTAATTATTTATACGAACGAAATTTGAACCCTAAAGTTGAGGGATATCAAAACTACTTTTGGAATGATTCAATATTTTCATATTCCAATTAGCTCAGATCCAGAACTCCTGATATTAGCAAATAAAATCTAAAGCTAAATCACCTCAAATAATAAGATTTTATACATCAAGTATATGACAATTACTCCGCATCACAAACCAAGAGTGAAGAAACCAAGACATATACAAATTAAATGATCGTGTTTTCTCAGAAATGCCTGGTTCGCATATTACTAGATATACAAACAGTGATGCGATTAAAAGAAAAGAGGGGGCGAAGGGATGATTGATATGAACACATTACAAAATCAAGATTGTGGAAAAAGAAAATATTGGTACAATACAACAGTTGTCATCATAGCTCTGAGAGAATGGCAGGAATGTAATGTGATAATTCTGCGGTCAGAGACTGGAATCCGTTAACGAGCTGTGTATGGAAGTCCTGATCTTCCTCCCCGATCAATCTGAAGTGTACCCGAATGGCACGCTTACATACAGCCATGAACTCGAGAAGGGCAGCTATTAGTTGCTGCAGTTCCTGTGATCGCAACCTCGTCGCAGGCTCACCGGACAAAAAGGCTGTACAGACACTCAGGACTCCACTATTCACCTGCACATATACAAGTCTGTCAGACATAAGAATTAAAACTTGCAACGAATGTTTATATTTAAGATTCTGTCCGACTAGAAAAGGAGATCCACTGAAGTATTTGAACCCATCAGGTACAATCTGCACCACGCATCTCGGCCATCAATCCACAATTTGTCGAGATTGATGGCAGAAATTGCACACAAAATCCACTTAAGTACTTCAGCGGATTTCCTCTCCCTGAGTAGCAACCATCCCAAGCCACCAAAATTGTGAGGGAAAAAAAAAAGGAACACCAGAAGATAGAACTTTTCTTGCTACCAAGTTAATGAAAAATATTAAGACCAGAAAAAACATGTCATGTAATCAGTAAAGCATATATTGCATTTTTTAAGTTAATAAGAATTAACGCCACAACATACTTGCACTGCAACACTGCCTTGAAGGATTCTCTGTAGACTCTGGAGTCGTGGGAGTTGATCCCCTTCAGAACTCCGAGGTTCTTCAAGTTCATTTCTTAATGCGGCCGTCCTCGTTTCAATCATTCCAATTGCATTCTCTACTGGAGAGAACTCCAGAGATTCGGATTTGGTTACCAGCAACCTATTTACTAAGGCAGGAAAAGAACCCTCCGTCTGAAGAACAGTGCGTCTCTTCCACTGGTCTTCTAATCCACCTTGAGTCTTGCCATTTTTTGTAAATGGGGTATCAAACAAGAAGCGGTCAAATACTCGTGCACGGACACTTCCAGTAGAAAGAGAAAAAATCCTCTCCCTTCTACTTCCTAAATCCTCATCTTCCATAACAGGATCAACAGCAGTAATCTGCAAGTAGCAGACTCCAGGCTGTAACTCCTCTGCCTTTACTTGTCTAGAATCTGGAATGATATGCAGAGTGTGATTACCATCCATTCTAGATTCGTATATGTGACTAAGTTTTTCCATTATGTCACCTAAACGTACATCACGTGGCTCACGATATACATACTCCTTTTTGTCAAGTTTCCCAAATTTTTCTCCATAGAATCCAACCCTATAGTATGTTGCATCGGTGAACGGAATTGGACTAGATTCCTGCTCAAGTATTGACTCATAGATATTGGTAAGCAATGTGTGACATTTAGCTAGCTGTCCATAAGCTCTCCTGCTTTTGTAAACTGGGATTACAAGTTCCAGAATGCTTGCACAAAAATGATAAAGCTCAGCTTGTGAGAAAAGCTTGTTAGCGAGCTGCAGGTATTTTACAGCGGAGTCAACTGTCAGTTTTGAAGCGCCATAACCCTCTACCTCAGCAGCAGATGCCTCAGAGGAGATCTCACTGCTGACCATGGGACAAATTTTGCGTAGAGCAGCTACATGGTCTTTGCTCCAAACACCATCATTTCTGGCAACAAGGGCCTACATGAAATTTGATCAGTATACCACCAATGTCCGAAAAAATAATAGCACCATATAAATACCAAAAAACTAATTAAGGTTCCTCCACCACAGCCTTGGAATTAACAACTCAAGAAAATCCTAGATTTAAAAAAAAAAAAAAAACTTTTAAGATAGAAAGAAGAGTTTAAAAGAAGTTATTAAAGTTATAGGTAACAGGCCATACTTGTAAAGTATTAATTGCCAATTAAGCTGACAGCAGTGAATAAAATAACTTCCAAAATATATGTCTACCAACTTTTAGAAGTAGAGGAAAAAAGGAGGCATGCACAACCTTCAAATTATATCAATCACTTAGTTCAAATTAGGCTTAGTATTAATTGATGGAACCACCAGGGTGGTAGCCTGTATGTCTCAAAGTGCAAAAAGGTTGTTAACCAAGCACTAGCAAATATTTATAGGAATTATGACTTAAAAAAATCCCAAGTACATCATTTTAAACACAATAAAAACCTGCTTTAATATTTATCATTACAACAAAGAATTTTATGCAGCCATTAAAAATTATAAGGTTACAAACTTGCAATGTGTATGCATTGATGAAACAAGAGTTTACCTGCATTACAACACCAGCAACAGCTACAGCACACTGAGCAGCTTCAGCCCATGATTGCATTTCCTGGTGTGCATCACATAGATGCAGTAACCACATTATATGAAGATCAGGCACAGGGGCAAAGGCCATTGCCAGTTTATAGAAGCTTTCAGAAGCAGCATATCTATCCATAGTCATCACAGGAGACTGAAATGAAGCCAGAAAAGCAGATTGTAATAATCAGGATTTCAAGGTCTTTTTTCAGTTTAATGATCGGTCAGGTTTAACATAAGTATAGAAAGAAAAAGCTATACCACAATCATCCTATGCTGCAAATAAATAATATGCCTTAAAGGTTAGAAAAAGGCTGAGTCAGGAGTTAAAGTAGTAAATCTAGCCTACATCAAAACACAGAAGCCAAGTCCAAATAATTCATACTTCTTACCGAAAAAAATTCTTACTCACCAATAACGCATGCTCCAAGCTAGCATCAAGGGCCAAAAGAAGACAATCAGAGAGATACTTCACTGCTGTCCATGACCACTTGTTCTCTGTCAATCTTTCAGGTACAGCCACAAGAGCACTCTCAGGTAGTCCGCATTCATTTAACAGGCTAACACTTTTAGTTTCATCTGCCATTTCATCCAAAGATTTTCTTAGTCTCCGTGCCTCACCACTCTCTTCTAGGCTTCCATCAGACCTCATCTGAGTTACTTGCACATCAGACATTAGCTCTGATAATGTGATAATCAACATGACCCTCAACCTTGCTGTCTGCAAAAAGTAATGAAACGAACTCTGCACAAATTGGAAAGAAACAAACAGTACAGGGTATAGATCAGTATAAAATAAAACCAGAGAGAGCAACTACCGGTCAAAATCAGAAAACATACCCTCACAAGTATCTGAAGTCCAACAACTGCCCTTTTCCTGATGTTTTCATTTCGGAAAACTGCAAGCCGAAGTAGATGGAAAGTAACTTGCTTCAAGAAACGATCATTTTCCCTTGCCATCAGAGTTGCCCCATGTAAATCGAACATACTGTTGAAAACAGGAAAGAAAGCTTTCCAGAAAGCCAATGGTTGATTCCGGGATAAAAAGCTCATGAATATGGCAGTGATGCAATCAAGTTTTCCATAGTCAGTAGCAATGCCATGGGATGCTGCCATCGTGGAGAACTTCTCAGTCACTTCCAGAACCTGAAGACTAACAGAAGCGCTCAAATTTTCCTCCCAAAGTTCCTGCAGTATATATATGCATACATGAGTAAAAAGAAAAAAAGAGAGGGTGGGGGGGAGGGCAAATGTATATAACAAAGTCTTTTCCCACTAGGGAGCAAATGTATAATGTATTAAATATAAGCAAAACAAATAGAGTCCACACTCCACAGTTAGAGGTTTACTACATGAATTAAATATAGAAAACTAATAAATAAGTAACATCATTTTACTTTTACAAATCTCAACATAGACCAGAACAAATTTACATTTCAGCATAAAAAAAAGAGAGTACCAGTTTCTGCCTCAAAATTGGGTGCAGAGATTCTCTGAGTGCTTGAGCAGAAGCTCCAATCCTAGAAGATTGTGCTTGGGCTAGAGCTTCCCTCAAGGAATATGGCTGGCTAGGAGAACTTAACTGGGAATTCACTCTCTGCCACAAATATCCATTATCAGGAGTTCCCTGTGGCTGCAATACAAAAATTCAAGACAAAGGCATAAAAAGTAAATGTGAGAACTTATTCAAACATTAAAAACAAGTTGATAAAAAATGCTGCAAATCAAGCATCCAAAAAATAGGAGTCACACTGAATATTTCAGTATTTCAGGGATAGTAATGGCCAAGCAACAATAGACTAACTCTGACTTCCTGTCTCGAGGCCTCGGACAGATAGTTGTTGATTGCCGGAGAAAGTCTATCAGAGTACTTGGGGGAAGCAGGGGCTTCCCCAACAGGGTTGCGAGAACTGGAGCCTAGTAGCATGCCATCAGCAGGTTTTTTGTGCTGTAGAACAAGTGATACAGTTAACAGAAAAATGATGACAAAAATAGGATAACCGAACAAAAGCATAGGTTGCCTAAGTTTGTAGTCTATATTATTCATGTCTAAGTGTTCATAATTGCAACTAATTCAATAGAGATAAAAATAAAATTAAGAAAATCAGGTATATATATATATATATATATATAAATCAAAGCCATGAATCACATGGCCCAGACAAATGACAAATTACTGCATAAAGTGTAACCTCAAATAGAAGTAAGCATTCCTCCATGAGCTTGAAGAACAATCTAGTCCTGGCAATGCTTTGTTGCCATGCCTTGACAAGGGATGCATCATCAAGGTTGCGAACAATTTGCAAAATTACAATCAAAACTTCGCGTTTTTCAACAGAACTCAGGTTGTAGAAGACTGGCATTTCATCTAATATCTGTTGAGACCAACATTATTTTATAAAAAAAAACAATGTAACACATTATAAAATTATAAATATTAAAAGTCAAAAATAGTATACAATGCAAAATATGATAATAACACGATTAAATATACTATGTGTGATGTATCATCATTTGTCGTGTAATTTAATAACATTATATCTTCCATTGTTTAGTGGCTTCTTGGCATCTCCATGGCCATGCCCATCTAAGCTTAGCTAGTGTAGAGCAGTAACAAAATTTTTACATAGAATAAGCTTAAACTAAATAATTTTAGAGGCAAGAAATAATAAAACTGATTATAACATATTTGAAATCACAAATTCACAATACAAAAAAAACTACTAACACAAATTTGTTTGGATTTATCCATAGAAAAGTAAAAATCAATTACAAAAGTATAAAGTTTTTAGTTCTGAACCACTTATTAATTAATGATAATATCAAGATAAGTTCCAAAACTATATACCAAAATATATAATATTTTATTGATTGAATTGGAAAATTCAAAACTCCATATAAAAGGTTTCAGTTAAGACTTAAGACAAAGGATGTACTGACACAAGCAAAAATAATTTATATACCTGTCCAATAAGGGGGAAGTATAGCTGAGCAATATATAATTTATCTTCAGGCTTTTGGTATCTCACATCAAACTCATGCTTGCACAAGAGCACTACCAAGATTCTTGCTGCCTATAGATGCATACACGAGGATGATAAAATTTAATGAAACTCTTATGAAACAGGAAGTATAGTCACTCAACTCAAAACAGACATATTACTCTCTTCAGGCAAAACAAAATAGATATCACTCCAACTAGTCCAATTGAACGCACCTTTGCTCGTAGAGATAGATCCTCATGATCCCAAGTGAGAAAGAGTTCTTGTATTAGGACAGATGATAGGTAGTTCCTAGAAAAAGAAAATACAATTAATCAAATATGTAAGTCACTGATTTTTTACATGGTTTATATTTACAGATTTGTTGGCAACATAATTGAGAAGTTACTCCTTACATTCCAAAAACATTTACTGGGCTCCACCTTCTAGGCCCATATAATGGTGCATAATTTAGAGTTTAATGACATTGAAAAAAAAAACTGCAGCATATAATTATACAGGACTCTGAATATTTCTAACATGACTGCCTAAGATTGACAGGAATGCACACAATAGTTAAAAATGAGTTAACAAAATACTAGTAGTATTGCATACCGTCATGGTTGACAGAATGCAATACTATTATTTAAATTACCAATAAAGTACCTATCTGAAGGATCTCTCCCAGGCATTTCCACAAAAAGATCATGGTCACATATAATTTGTAGAAATGTAAGCTTGCACTCATGAAGAACTGATTGACATACTCCAGAGAATTTATCAAGATATAATGATACCTGCAACAAACAATAAACTTTGCATGAAATTTTGAGCAAGAAACATCAAAAGAAAAGGGACAATATTTTCCAACCAAAACAATTATCAGCTCAACTCGAATTTCTAAAAATTTTTAATACAGAAGTAATGCTTGCGTAGCCATTAACCAAGTTCATTTTCATTACTATATATTACATAATTTTCAAGTTTTATAATTCACAAAAGGAAACTTCATAAGCTCCACTGATAAAAAGGGCTGTGTAAAATTCAGCTTCAATTTGCAGTCCAATACTTTAGACTTGTCTTTACTCTTTACCAACATTGAACTAGTAGATTACTTCAATCATTTCATGCCCCGCCAAGACGACGAGACGGGAGCATAGATGAAATAACTGATAACAGATTCAGTTTATTTGCAGAAGTAAATTAACAATGAGACATTATCAAGACGAAGTAAGCTTATGATAAAAGCCATAAGATGTTTACATAAAAACCAATTAAATGTCATATAAATATACACAAAGACAGAATATTTGTTTAGCTGTTCTTTATTTATATATTAAATAAATTAAAGCTGTCTTGGGCTGACAAACTAATTCCCAGGGAAAAAGTACAATATTATCTTAATATAATTGAGGATATACTGTTCTATTATGATAAACTTCCCATGTATCTCTAATTCTCTATGGCTAATTTATTATTATATAATTTTTAAAAAAATTAATTATTAAAATATAATACACATTTTTATTTCTTAAAATACTACACATACAAAAATATTTTTTTGTATGAGGGCCTTTGCCATTAAATAGGACGAAGGCCCTGCACCTGTCAGAGGTTCGCCACATACATTGATGGATGGACATGACGTCCATCCATCTATATTATCTATATATATATATATATGGAGGAAGGGAAGGGAAGGGGAGATAAGTAACATATCACCCCCTTGTTTGGAAAGTTGAGAATTGGAGGGGAAGATAATGGAAGAATAATTCTTAATCCTTAATTCTTAATCCTCCATTATCTTTCTCCTTCACAAATTCAAAATACCCCAAATTGGGGTATTTTGAAGGAGCTACCAACATCCAAACAAGCGGGAGAGTAAGAGAAGATTAACCTCCCCTCCCCTTCCCTTACCCTCTCCTTCAATCTCTTCCCTTCTCTCCTCCTCCTAATTACCAAATAAACCCTAAAGTTTAAGACACTAATTCCCTGTACTCACAACTTAGACTTTCAAGTAATTAAGTTTATTTTCCTGCTTTCATAACCAGATCAATTGTCAAATGTATGAGCAAAAAAATTCCAATCATTTTACAGTAAGTTTGCAAAAGTCCTTCATTCAAGTTTCAAGGAAAGTAGCACCTAAATATGTACAAACACAACACCACCAGAAGTCTAAATCAACACAGGGATAAACACAAAATTCTGTGTAAATCATACCAAATCAAAAACTTGGCGAGGCTCAATGATGGACAGAAGATCATAACAAAAGAAGGCCAAACTACTGTTCAATCGCTTTGCCAAGCTTAACCCCTTCTTGCAGCGCTCATGCACCTCAGTCAGAAGGCAATCATACAACTGCATTATACATCTGAACACACCTTCTTTCAACTGCATAGGTGGGATATCTTCACCTTTTGAACAAAAAGGAGATAGCAATTGAGAACAAAATTCAAACCAAAACCTAGCCAATTCAAACAAGCAATGCCCTACATCTTTACGCCACTGATTTTAAGTTTAAAAAATAACATATTTGACAGAATGAAAAATAAATTGTCCACTTGAAGGAGTTCTCTATTACAAGACAGGTTCAGTTATTATAAGGATTTCTCTTATTTACAATCAAAAGATTGGTGGAGCTCGTATATATTGCAGAGCGTTGACCTTTGGGATTCAGGCTTCAGAACATCAGCAAAGTTAAAGTGGGTGACAAGGGAGACAGATACAGACACGCAGTCATTGAAGTGGATAATAATCTATGAAGGGATATGACTCCAATTAAATATGACATTTGTCTAGAAAATCAATAATAGAAGAGCAATAAGACATGGTTCAGATTGACAGCCCTATGAGTAACATTTCTAGAATTTTCAAGTACAGTGCACACAATGACAGAAAAGATTGTAATTTAGTAAGCCTTCTAATGTGTTTATACACGTGAAGACGATAAGAATCCCAACTTTGATTGTGTGGTTGCTACAGATATGCAAAGGAGATAATTGCATAATTCAAAATACAATAGGAAAAGAAATAAAAAGTTAAGTATTTGACAAAAGCTGTCTAATTTCATAATACAAGTACCAATTGGAAGACTATGATAGAAGAGACGAGTCTTCTCCAGTGCCATTGATTTAACAATCAGCTCAAGGAAAAACCATGCCATGGCCAAAACATCATCATACACAGGACCAACACGGTACCCTTTAGCCTGCACAATGAAGTCTTTCAAGTAAAAAAATGGACGGGTGAACTACGGCAGATATGTAGAAAAAAATACCACAATTATAAAAAAAACATTTTGACTACTATTACATGACTTGAGCATGCAATCCATCCTCACATTGACACAACAAAAACAACAACAACAAACAAAGCCTTTTCCCACTAGGTGGGGTCGGCTATATGGATCAAGCGACGCCAACATGTTCTGTCTTGACACAAACAATTTAAATTTAAAATATGGTAATACTCAATAGCTTATTTTATAATAAACAATGCTAGAGATAAGATAGAGGGGGAGGGAAAGAGCAATATCAAAAAGCTTTCAGGCTGAAGTTAGTTTTTTAGCTAACCCTTCACCTGCATGTATCTAATAAGATTAGGAGGTAAAGTACAATTGTTCCAAGAATACTCTCCCCCTACAATTACTCAATTCCTTGATTCTAGCACTCAATAATTAGTTAACTACCCTAACTTAGTTACTCCAAATGGTCATGACTACATTTGCACATTTGCATTACAATCCTCAGGGGTTACATCAATTGGCATTTTGGAAAGAGGGAAGTTAAAATATGTCGAGAGGATGGACAATTAAGTAATTTCTCATTACTTTTTTATTATTTTAAAATATGAAAATGATTTCCTTATTTTATATTGAAAATTGAAAACTTGGTGTGCACTTTAGTGCATTCCAAGCCACTAGTTTCTACAGAAATGCACAAATGATCATGTATCCACAGTACCTTACTCCGAGCCAAGCTTCCCCAAACAGTGGATAATCCAGGATATACTGGTGGTTGACGACCACCAAAGTCATCAAAAGCGTAATCAACATAATTGACTAAAAAGTGATTCCTTTCAGCATCGTCAACCGACTCCTGCTGCACCCTAAAAAAGAAAAAAACTTCCACATATCACACTAAAATTCTAAAGGCAAAACAAAATTCTGAGAACAAGGATCTCATACTAAAGCTACAAGATTGAAAGACATGAATATTACCACCAAACCTAAGCACTCATTAGCCATTAAAGTCTCTTAAATTTTCAAAGCTTCTTTCCTCTTTTAATTTCTCTCTTTTAGTGGGTAAGGGATAAATTTTCAGGTTGGAAAGCACTCAGTTGACTATATTGCATCACACTAGTGCCATGTTGGCTTTAACAAAGTACAAATGGGACTCCCCAGTCAAGGCTATGACCATCAATTAACTAGAAAGAAACAGATTGACAAACCTCTCAACCATTTTTTTACTTAAAACAGAATGTGAAAGAACAAGCCTATTCAACAATCAGATGCTTATCTCGTAACAGTAACTAGAAGGAATAAGAAAGACAGCACTCGTCCACTTTTGTCTTGAAGAAACAAAAAAATGATTACTCTATATTATTAATTTTCCTAACTGGGCAGCATATATATAGGAGAAAAAGTAACCTAGACCTTTAATTAAAAGACCCAATTATGTACCATAAAGATCCCCCTTCTAGCTGATTTTTCCTCTAGTATTTTTGTTAGATGTTACCTTTCGGGCACGTTCGTTACGCAGAAATGGAAAGGGAAAGGGAATGGGAATGGGTTTACTGTGTTTGTTAGTAAAAATTTGAGAATGAAAATGGAATGGAAATGTATTAAAATTACACTTTACCCCTTATATTAAAATAATAAAAAGAAAATAAGGTTATGATTGTGTCAAATCAAAGGGTATAATAGACATTTTGTATTTTCTTTTTTCTTTTTCCTTTTTTCTCTTTTCCCAAAAAGGAAAAGAAAAAGAAAAAGTAGGTGGGGCCAGATTTATTCCCTGAAGACCTTCAGAAACCAAGACAGAATCAGCCATATATACCAATTAAGGCAATAAATCATGAAAATTAAATCAGATGACTCATGCACAGTTGGCTGGAGAATCAAATCAGATTTCAACAGCCTTAAGTACAAACCATCCAAAAAAATTTGAAATGAACATATTAACTCGTCATACATTTTTAACCAATTAAACATGGACTAGATATAGGTAAAAGACATACCTGGTTACAATATTAACCATTGCCCTGAAGGCAGCAACCTGAAAGCAATAGCAGAAAGGTGAATGAAATGAAAGTGAAATCCCACTCATGCAAAGGAGGAATGGAAGGGGGGAGAGATGAATACTGGAGTGAACAACCAAGAAATAATTCTTGCTATTAAGTTCGTTGGCTTTGGGAGGAACAAAGAGCATAAAGGCCTTTGGCATTGTGCAATTCTTGCAGCTCTTTGGTGTATTTGGTTGGAACGGAATGCCAGGATCTTCAATAACAGATTCCTCCCACCTCATCTTTTGTGGGATAGAGTAACCTTTTTGGCTTCCTTGTGGGTTTCGGCCCATGGAATGTTTAGAGGGGTCTCCATTATGGATCTCCAACGGGACTGGAGGGCTCTTATGAACTAATGTTTTTGTTTCTTCCTGGGTGTTTTCTTTTGTTGGTTTAGTTTTTCCTCTTTGAGGACTTCTTGTCCTCCTCTTTTGTATTCTTATTTTCTTCCTCAATAATATTTCTTTTTCAATCAAAAAAAAGAAATAATTCTAGAAGGGAAAATTTAACAGAAGTAGATGCAGTAACAAGACAGGTTTCTGAAAACCAAAAACTTATGAGCAAACCTGCAGCGTTTCTCCACCATTGCCTATAAGATGAAGCAGCATATTCAGAATAGGGTGAAGAAACTGAAGTAGAGCAGTGGAATCAACATTCTTCAAGCTATTAATAGCCTGCAGTCAAGAATAGCTGAATATCAATCAAGTCCTCCACTAATAGATGCTACATTATACATATAAAACAATGTGCTCAACACCAAACATAAGCCATGAAGATAATCCCATCACCCAGCAATTTTATAAATAAAAATCTTCCTTTAAGAATACAAAAGCAAAGGAAATGAGAGGTTAAATGATGATTATCCTTTGACATGTTCGGATGTTAGAAATGAACAAGGGAAGGAAAAGGTGGGTTAAAAACAATGACTGATAATGATTTAACTTCTTTTTTTTTTTTGGCCTGAATAATGATTTAACTTTTATTGGTAAACTAATACATATTCCATCAATAATAGATTGTTCCTTCGTACTCTCTCTTGGTAAACTATGTTGATTCTGCAGAGAAGGTTAAATATTGCCCTTCAAACTACCTTATCATTTTCTCAAAAAATACAATTAAATCACATCATTGGCCCATTATGTGGTTGAGCTGTTTGAATCTAGTACTTGTAAAATGCTCATATCAACGAATGATATATTTTCTACAGATAAATAATGTCATCACAATTAGATAATTTAGTATATGACTATGTTTCATAATATAAGAAGCAAATTTCATGATAAAATAACTTTTATAGATTAATCAATTAATTGGATGAAATTCTGTCTCTACTCTCTACAAGGGATACACATAAATGGTAACAAAACTAGTAAAGGAAACTCCTTCACAATTACAATGGTCACAAACTCATCAATATGAAATACTACCATCTAAGATTTCCTACATAAAACACAATATAATCATTGAGATTTTTCTATATCTTTATAACCTTTAGTCCTTGCAAAATCTTCCTATTCAGAACTTCGCAATCTACAGTACTACAATTTCAGATGGGTCTTTCAAGAAGGAATTTCTCTCAATTTCAGAATTGAGTAAAAAAGTGAAAGGACTTGTAAGCAAACAAACCAGAAGAATAAAAAAGGGTACATATGCTCCAGACCTAATCCTCTGAGGCTCTAGTTCAGATCAGTATGACACATAAGGTTGCATTTCTGGATGCCATCCATCTAAACTTTTACTAGGGCAAAGATATTTTTAAATTTGCACAAGAGTATTATTAAGCATAGACAGCATGAAAGCAATTTAAAACCATGATTCAGATGTTAAATTCAAGTGCAGCAGGACCATGTATCTATATTGTAACATCTTTGGCACCAGTTTGAACTGCAAATATAAGTAGCACTTATCTGCTATAATAAGGTGAGGGAAAAAATCGTTAACAGAAAGGAATCATGAATTATCAAAGAAGGCAATGTCAAGATAGCTGACAAAAAGTCCCAAAATAATACCAAATCAAGCTAAACAAGAATGATACCTCCAGCAGTTCAGAACCCCAAGGTGGGCTTGTTCGAAGCGTGTGTCTATCATATTCAAGAAAGAAATCTCTTATGCGTTCATTTATAGGGTATAAAGATGAACACAGCCTTAAGCGTAATTTGAAGACATTTTTCCCATCTTCCAAATAATCCAATCTCTCCTATCAGAAAACAAAAACCAAAAGATAAATGATCCAAAACATATTGACAAAAAATAATCCACACCCACAAAAACATGTAAGCAGTATAAAATAACGTTAATCATGATATAGAAGAATGATAACCTCCATAAATAAGAATCAGGCAAACTGTGGTTACTTTGCTAATGCATGAAGCAGCTGGTAATGAGAAAATTTTGTAAACTAAGACACCAAGGTTCCACAAGAAAACTCTAAAGGTCAATACAAGGTTGGTATAGAATATAGATGTGTACAGGACTACAGGTACATATTTATGGGCTAACAACATTGGGAAGTTGTAGAAAATAGAAATATACAAAAATTAGCATTATTTCAATGTCACAAAGCCATACAATCTGATCCACACCAACTGGATAGATAGATAGATAGATAAAGAGAGAGAGAGAGAGGAACAGGTAGGAAGGGGAAGGAGAAAAAAATGTCGAATAGTACATGAAAGTCAACTTATAACTGAAGATTTTTTAATAGGAAAATTTCTTGTATTCCGCAATAATAAATTCGTTTACACCTATGGACCCTGAATTTATACACAGGGTTCCTAATCTAATTAAGAAATAAATTAAATCAACACTACTCCTAACAAAATAAAACTTCCTGAAATAACCTAATAATCTCATAGCATCATAGTAATCCTAGTTATCGTACTAATCTAGTCATCAAAGTAATCCTAATGAACAATAACAGCAACACAACACTGAAATAATACACATACCCTGCCTGCATCCTGGAGATAATGGGGCACCAACTCTCTCATTATTGATAGAGATATTTCAGATCGCAGCCTGTATAAAATCCCCAACAACTTAAGTTTCCATATACCAAGTTAAGAGCCTACATTCTGGAGGCATAACAAAAATTTCCTAATTAAAGATATGGCCAATTGGTGAATTTAAATCAAAATCAATAAATCATATATTATCTTTTACAGCAGAAAATGAAAAAGGGAGGGAAGAGAAAGCACAACAATGAAGGATCACATGAAGGAAAAAATATGAATTATCATTTGGAGAGAAACCAAAACCAAAACCAAAACACAGGCATAATCATGAAAAAAAATGCAATTGGTTCCCAATACAAAATATAGTTTAAAGATTTTTTTGAGGAAAAACAATAGAACTTTGCAGATTATATGGGGTTAGGTATAAAAGGACAACTTTCACTGTCTTGTACCCAAATTTCTTATTTGTAAACTTACGCTTCTCCCTTTGCCAGGGTTAAAGGCAAAAAGCATGGTTTTTAAACTCTGTTAACTAATAACTTGGACGATTTTAAGAGCTTAGGTTATGAAAACAAGTCAACTCAAACTAATGTTTAGTAAATTCAGGTAAACTAGTAAACTCACTGACAATTTGAATTACTAGTAATTCAATTCAGTGTAACTAGATCAAAGAAGACATCCCAAATGCTAGGAATGTAAAAGCGTGTAAATCTTTCAAATTAATCTGAAGTAACATTTAAGAATGAACTTCTCACAGCAGTAAGCTCACCATAATGCCATTACCAAGCTCACAAACATTGCAATTAACGAGACAAAGGGTAATAGGCAATAACATGACAAACAAAAGAAGAAAAATCAGAACAGCAGATCAAAAGTAAGTTACATACTGAGCATGTGAAGATAATGGAAGTGCCGCATATCCAAGCACCATCTAGAAAATATTCACCATAGTAATCAATTCAACATTGTCAGAGTTAATAAGTAGCCCAATACAATCAAGCCACAAAGATCTGGAACTAAAAACAAGAAGTTAAATGAGATACGTGAACAGAACTTACAGGTTTTGGAGCCTCTAGCTTTGTTTGAAGATCAACATGAAAGAAAGTAAATAAAAGGTGGTGCGTTGGTGTCCACGTGGCAGGGAGGGAAAGTTTAATTTCATCATGGTAACAAGCCATTCTAGCCCCGATAGCAACTTGGGTGTGAGCGCACTTCTGTAGTGAGGCACCTGGATCCCTAGGATACATTGCCTGGGCAGATTAACCACACACAATAAAGAAGTAAGAAAGAAGCAGGATACAATAATAAGAAATAAAACACAACAATGAAAGATATTACCTCTAATGGCTGTCTGCGAATATCACCGTCGTCCTCTTTAAGTTCAACCCTTATGAATAAATTCCTCTTTCTACCCAAGCTTACGGTCAAAGGATACACATACAGGCAGTGAAAAAGTTGTAAAAAAGGCTCGTTTCTTGTCGTGGTGCGGAAGTCAAAAGCATGGAACTATCATTTAATCATGTAGAGGGTATTAGAAAAGATATAGTGTATACAAATTAAATTAACTCAACCCCAAAATTATATCAAATAAGTTCACTAAAAAAATCATATCAAGCACCATTATTTCCTTGGCCAGGTAATACACGCACTTGCAAGATTCAGAGACCCCTCAAGTAGCCAAGAAGTGGCATTTAAGTATCACTGACTCCAAAAACAAAGCCCCTCTAAGATTGGTCGGCTATTATACTTTGGTTTCACTTTCCACCTATGCACCTTACTTTCATTTAAGAAATGAACCTCTAGCATTGACTCTGTCCAATTTTATATGATTCCACTATATACCACACCTTTATCAACATATCTGTTTATCTTAGGAAAAGAATCACTGATTACTATTAGCATTAGCAGCGCTGAAATAACTCCTATTTCCTAGGAGTATATTCTCGACTAATCTCCTGCCTTATCTCTGTTTAAAATTTATTTTTCTGTTTTAGAATGTAGTTAGCTATATCCTGATTTTTTGGGATCTTGGTTTAAACTTAAATATTTGTTTGTATATCTTTTAGATTTTGTTTTATCTGCAAACTCTCTGTAAAAACTAAAAACTGTATAGATCCTCTGATTCAGCAATAGAAACGAATTATTCAGCACAAACACATCTGTTTGTTTACTATCAGTAATTTCATTCTCTTTATCCACTCAAATACATTCCAGTCCATAGTAACACTATAAAGCTATTCTCTTGATCATATGCTTTCATATCTCCACAACTGCCACTATCATCATAGTAAAGAACTAAAGATTCTAAAGAAACCACAACTAGAAATTCAGTTAAGAAATATGGTGAACCATCTAAGAAAAGTGACAGTTAACTGTATGAAAGAAAATTAAATTATCACAACGGTAAGGCTACTACAGACTGATAACTGAGTTGAAAGGTATCTATACTTACATCATCAGAATTAAAATCTGAATTCCCATGCATATTTGTTCCATTTCCTGAAGCTTCTTTCCCATCATAGAAATTCCACTTGGAGGTACTACCCTGAGGATCGTCACAACCATTACTAGGATGCTTTCCAGATGATGAATCTGCAACACGATCACCTGGGTCCACAGAATCATTGGTTGTACTACCACTTTCTGACACATTTTCTAAATCAGCTTGGCAAATCTGATGTTTTTCTATTTCCAGTCTCAAAACACCTTTAACAGGTTTATGCACTTTACGTTTGGGATCCTAAACAATTTTAAGAAACACCAACCAAAAAGAGCAAATTAGAGGTAACCACAGCATACTAGAAGAAATTACTTAAATAAATCATCACAATATAATTTATCTAATAACAATATATTTCATGTAATTCTTTAAATTCATTAACAGAAGATTAAGACACTTTAAGTGTTGACCAACTTTAACCAGAATTAGTATGCACTTAATGAGTCACTTGGAACAGAAACAAGATCTCCATTGATGAAACCAGAATTATCAGATGAATCTTGGATACACACCTGAAGTGATTCCTCAGTGTAGCTCTCTTTGACTTTATTTAAGTTTGAAATTTCTACTACAACAGAATTTCCATTTGAATAACCCAGCTTTCCATCTAAAGAGATCTTTGCACTAGTCTCAAAGACACCTTCATGGGAACTTGAACCAGAAACACTTGGAGCAAGAGGGCTGCTTGGGGAAGCAGGCCCTACCGAAGCTGCACCAGTGTTGTTATCAAATAATGATACCATGGCCCATGCGAAGGACTCTTTGTAAGGCATGATTTGAGACCACACCTGCAATTTCTGCTTTTCTCTCTCAGTCAAGTGACCCTGTCCATGTGAATTGCATGTTAGAGCTCAAACAATTTTTCTGATGATACATTGTTCCATGCACAATACTTAAGCAGCACGTGTTATAAACTAATATAAAGAGGCATCCATAATCAGCTAGACACTACTCATTGAACATTATTTACTTCTGCAATATGATTCATTTCCAAAATGCAAGATGCATCACCCTAACCTTACTGTGTTTTTCTTTTTTTTTTGGGTTAAAAATAACTGTAAGGAAAGGTAATACCTCGTCATTGATCCATTTTTAAAGAAGTACAAACTACTCCATTTCATATTAGCACTTTTCTTACTATGTTCAAGACTTCATGTCTATCTTCGCTATGTATAAATTAATTTGAAGCTAATAATAAATACATAACTAACAAAGTATAAGACAAGAATACTGCTTAAATTAATTTCTAACGTACAAAGGTTTATTTATCAGCAGTTTAGGATTTTAATAAAGGTGTCTAGTTTCGGCCTAGGAGATCTTACCACACAGTAGTATTTTTATTTTATCAAGACTATCTTAGCTGGATTTACACTTTAATTGTGCTACAGGCGTTAGAATTTGAGTTTGCTTGAAATTAGTTGGACTGTCTATGAATAGACCTCGACCTACCATCAAATTTAAAAATCTACGTCTTATGACAGAACATGATTGAAACTTATTCTTTTTAATCTTTTCTCCCGGTTTCCTTCCTGTACTGCATCAATAGAAGTATAGATTATAGAACACCATCCAATGATCTCAAAGTTACTTCTCTTTGCATATTCCATAAACATACCCAAAAATGGGAAGATAAGTTTGAAATTCATGGATAAACGGTAAGATTTAGAATAACAGCAATGATTAAGGAAGAAAGACATGAGCACATACTGCTTCTTTACGTGAATAAACAGAAGGAGTAACTCCGCCTTCTTCTGTAGCATGCTTCTCCAACTGGATTAACAAACAAACTGATGCAGATGGAGCGTCTAAGTAGAAAACTCCACGAGGTTCATATGAAATTTTACCCTGGAAATGGTAAGAAAGGAATAATCGTCATTGCTTCAAAATAACTAGTTGATTTTAGGTAAATTAAAATAGAGAAATTTATATCCACAAAAATTAGAAAAGAAAGATGGTCTAGTTACTAGTATAGCTTACATCCTGCATTTCAGTTGGTAGGACACGAAAGTAGAAATCTTCTGACAATTTTTCCCTTCTCTCCCTATTGTATAAGCAAATTGTACCATAAAAGGGCTCTACAAGACAGACTTGTAAGTCAGAACCCTTGAATCTGCTTTCTAGAAAAGCACTAAATGATAGCAGTAAGACTAAAATAGGCAATTTAACTAATTGCCCCACCATCAATAGCATAATACTCACCAACTAATCCCACTTGAAACTGTAAAGACTGAACTTTTACAGAGATCTTCATTCCGCTAAGATGGATGATAGAAAAGGAAGGACAAAGCAAAAATAGTCAAGTCAGGCAAAAGTTAAATAAGAAGACTGGTAAAAAAAATTATTCAACAGGAAGTCTGCCATACTGCGTTATAGGTGTTTCTGGTATCCTTTGTCCAAGTATCAATGACCTCTCATTTTCCCAATCAAATGCTGGTTCATAAGCAGGAAGAGGACATTGACCTAAGTGCTGCATTTTGTATATCAAATGAAAAGCATCAGTGTTGAGTGTTTCCCATAGAAGATGCAAATAAAAGTCTAAAGTAGCCTAGAGTCGTAATCTTCATACAGAATTACATCAGGGACTAAACCATGACAACCTTTGAAGCACCCAGATGCTGTGATTCAGCATCTGCAGGTTCCATAAATTGCCTTCCTGACGTACTAGGGATATCATCTTCAGTAATATCTTCAGCCTTGGTTTGCCTTGCACCGGCAAGACACATTTCTGTGTATGGCATTAAAGTAAGAACTTTACTCAAATTAAGGTTAAGTGCACACCATCAACAGTAGGTAATTCCCCACTCATGCTATTTATGTTACTGAACAAATATAAATATCATTTCTGGACACTAATTACAACTATACCTACTGCAAAAGTCCTTCCATAAGGACTCCAATACCATCACCAAAGTAATACACCAGCATGAGGACATGCCTATTTTGAATCACATTCCATTTTTTGTAATCACGTAATAACAAAAACAATAGCAGCCACTAGAATAGGGGGAAACCAATACCGGTCTCAATATCAGTATCAGGCCCTTCATATATCTGATTCTGAAACGACAACGGACCCACGCTCTCATAGTGCCCGTACTTATTCTCATCTTTGACCCAGTCCGTTGTATAGCAGTGAACCAGTTCATTGAGGTGCGGCCATTGCTCCAAATTCTCGTCAAACTGCATGCCCCGAAAAAGGAAAGCAGAAAAGTTTTTCAAATGCCCACATCAAACCACACAACCCCCCCCCCCCCCCCGCCCATTGGGTACTTTCCTCAAACACATGAAGGGCCCCAGAAAAAAGCTACACATTGTACCTTGTTGTGCCACCTAGTAGTGGCCGGAGTAGAATCCCGGCGCTGACGGAGATGAAGCATGGCAGATCTAGGGTTTTCCTCGGGTCGTGGCTCTGAGCTTCCAATTGAAGAAGAAGACGATTAATAAGTCTTCTTCAAATGCTAGATTGCCCTACAATCTCGAACCCTTTTTACTGGATCTAGAAGCAAAATACAAAGCATTGCAAGGACAATAAGCATAGAGTAAAGAAGAAGAAGAAAGAGAGAAGAATGCAGGGTAAGGTAAGAGTAGAGTACAGTGAACAAGTCAAAAGAAGTCCAAAGAGAGAAAACGCCAACAAGAGTTCATATGTGAAAGTGTGAAACAGATGCTGCTGTTACTACTACATGTCATTGTGTATTACTAGCGCTATTAATCAGATTTTGCCATTTTTCTTTTTTTCCAATCTCTCTTTCTTTCTTTCTTCCAGCTCTTTTCAGCAGCTTTTTTGTCTTCTAAGAAAAGCAATTATGGTGCTCTTTGCCTTTTAACTAATTTCTTCTTTTTTTTAAATAATTTTTCACTTCTGTCCCTCCAACCAATACCACTACAGCTATACCTACGAAGGAAGGGTACAGCTCAAATATATTATTTTCTTAATGATTTGTTTAATTAAGACTTAAGAGGGAGACATTCATTTAATAACACAAGAGCAAGTTCCTTTTTTGTTTTTTATTGGCATATAGTAAGCATGCATTATTAAATATTAAATTTTAATTTAATGCTTCATTTCAAGGTACATTGGGAGGAAAAAAGAAAGAGAGAGAGAGAGAGAGGACTTGTTATGAGTATTGTTTTGTGAGCTTTACTTATTTTAACTCTAGTAATTCAATTTCTTTAAAAAAATCAATGATTTTAAATCTTTTCATGTGAGGGTTTTATGTAAAATGACAATAAAAACTAATAATTTTTAATATCTACTAATTAGATAAAACATTACTAATACAACAAGAATTAGGTGTAATTTAATGGATTATTCTCTTGACAGATCAAGATTTAAATTTATATTCAAAAATGTGTTAATATTTATTGTCTGACGGTATTTCAAATGGAATTGTTTTTAATAGAATAATACTTTTAGAAAATTAAAAAAAAATACTAGTTAGCAAAATTATATTAGAAAGAGGAGAGTGAATATTGTGAAGTTAAATGGAGTTAGTGATGAAGTTAAGAGAGAAAAATTAAGAAAAAGAAACTTTTTAAAGTGAATTCCTAAACTTTTTTATCTCTCTTTTATCTAGATCATCTAATTACAAAAGATTCACTCTCAAGATATAGAGAAGAGAGGAGGAGGTTTGGAAGAAAGTAAAATAAAATGGATTTTTTTATTTGAAAAACATACAAAAGCATAGTTAAATAAAGGGTTTATCTAACAAGTGTTGATTGAAAAAGAATATATTATCTTGACTTTGGTAAAAAGTCAATAGAAATAATTTTTTAAGCTCTCTTATTAGTTAAAATGAATTTTTAAACAATACCCTAAAAGTACTTATTAACTCCGCCTATGCTTGCATAGCTGGTCCCAAGCTCGGATAAAGGAGGAGGATTGTGTTAGGTAGTCGACAGCCAACGTAAAACTCTGTCGAATCTTCATGAATATGGACCCTAAAAGTACTTATTAACAAAACTCTTAAATAAAAGATAGTTAAGACGGCAACAAGAGGCTCTAGCTAATAGTTATGACTATGAATGTCATGGGATGGCCCAAAACTTCATGTATGCCAACTTGGACAAGTGTTTGGTTCACGTTCTGATTGGTTTAACTGGTCGAACCGGATGACGTAATAAAAAATAAAATATTAATTATGTCTATATGATACTAAGGAAAACATCACAAACATTCAATCTTCAACAAGTAATGCATAAATTTTTCATGTTGACCATCACAATATTATACTATAGTTAAGTAAAAATATAGTTAAGAAAATGATGAAGATGAGATTTAGAAAATGAAGGCTTCGAGCGACTTCGATTTTCAGCATTTTTCAATTTTTAATTTTTCATCACAATTTTTTAAACTAAAGAGGGCGGTTGGACTTGATTTAGCGGCTGAACTCCGACTAAATTCACTCTAATTGGTAATTTGTTTTTTTAAGTCCAACCGACTTGTTCTACTCTATAGTTCACAGTTAGACCGGTCGGTCCATCCCGTCCGATCCGATTCTAACAACATTGCTCCCATGTCTTGTAAAACTAAAATCAATGAGACAAGAGAAAACATAGCATTTATCTTTTTTATTTTTTGTGCAATTTATTAAAAACTCTCTCTTTACTTTTGATTGAGAGCTCAAATTTTTTTATCATTATTTAAGGTTTGTTTAGCTAAATTTTTAAAAATTACTTATTTTTAAATTACGCGTTATAAGAGAGAATCAATTTGTATTTGACAAATTAAGTTAAAAAATATTTTTATCAATAGTTTAAAAATTGTTTATGTTTAGTAAATTTCAATAAAAAAATACTTTTGACTATAAATTACCAAAAAAAAAGACTTATACTTATTATTGTTAGGTTTTACTAAACAAATAAATATAAAATGTTCATTAATTTATTAATTTCATAAAATGTTAATGAAATAAATTATTAATTTTAATTAATATAATTTTTTTATTTATGATTGTTATTTTTATTGTTGGGGTGAAAGCCATCGGTGCAAGTATATATTTTGTCAACAAGTAATAAAATGGTAAATAACTAAGTATCGTCCTCTGGATATATAATTAAAACAATTAGTTGATTACTAGGGTTGTTTGTGAGTGCCTAAGTCAAGCAGATTAATTCAAGTGATTGGTTTAATTAAGCAAATAACAATAAAAGGTAAAGCAAACAAAATTAATCACGTAGTTGTGAATCAAGAATAAAAACTCCTGGGATTGTAGTCACATCTAACACTTCAACTATGGTAATCGATTGTTTCCAATTGTTCAATTCATTACTCGAATGGTAATCTTAGTCCCTAGGTTCATTAACTAAGATCTAGCATTATTCAACCCTTAAACTAATTAAATTTAGGGTTCCTTTTTCAAGGCTCCCCCAAATTCTCTAAAAATCTCTAAATGGTGGTCAAGCAAGTAGGGTTCATAAAGCACAAGTTGAATAAACATTGAAGATATTGAATTAAAACAGTAAAAACAATCAATCATCCATAAAATCCATATTAGGGTACCACAATCCTAGGATACAAGAATCTAACCTATCATCCTAAGAGCAAACATCAATTCTAAAGCTGCAAACATAGCAAAATAACAAGGAAAGAGAGGAAAGATGAACAAAACTTCGTTTTCAGATGTTTAATCAACTCCCTCTTGACTTTAATGCGCCACAAATGCCTCGAACTTCTATTTTCTCATTGAGATTTCGATCATTTCTTGCCCTAAACTCGTTCCCAGCTCTAAATAATGAACCTTGGATCGAAAATTCACTTAAAATAGGCAAAAAATTATGAGTTTCCCGTAACATTCCTTGACACAACGCTATAGCAACGCTACATGGTGCTAGCCATTCTGGTCTACTATGGCGCTATAGTGCCATCCTGTTGAATTTTTGCCTGCTTTATTTCTTTGCTTTCAAGACAGTAGCTCGGGGCTATAGCGCCATACTACTGTCTTGAACTCCATATTCGCTCCAAATCTTTCCCAACTTTGTCCACTTGCTTCTACTTGAATCCCCAACTTCTCAAATGCACCCAACCGAGTTAATTTGTATCATTTTAGTCGTGAAAACAAGAGTAAGACAACAATGAACACTCCGAACAATATAGAAAGACAATCAATTTATCTTAAGACTAAACCAAATTCATTAAAATCATGCAAAATACCAATGAACACCTAAATATCATGAAACACACTTAGAACCAGCCAAAATAGGTCTTAATAACAGCTATAACATTATAAGTTAATGCAACTAAGCTCCAAATAGAGTTATCAAACACCCCCAAATTAAAGTTTTTTGCTTGTCCTCGAGTAAAGTAAACTTGAAAAGAGATCATAGAAGGCAGATGCAATAGTTCTCAAATGGTGTTCATGATTGGTCAAACTTACATCATCATACATGTCAAAAATGGTTAAATTAAGAAACAACATTGCATTTTTTATTAAAATATAGTTGCTTATATTTTTTTAAGAACCATAAGTATTCCTCCACCTATCCATTTAATAGTCTATATATGCGAAGACTAAAATCATGTTTGGTAGAATGTGAGGTGAGTTAGCTTCCTTGTGTGGTCATGTTTGATATGATGTGAGTGGAGACGGAAGGGAACCAGTGTTCTCTCTCATGATGATGGGAGCAAACTTCCACATGGCTAGGGAGGAAAGTGGCTTAAAGCCTGTTTGGTATGCTTATTCACATGGAAGGTGAGCTGAAGCTTCCCACATTTGCACGTTTGGTATATAACAGCATAGGAAAGGTGAGTTGATGCACTAGCAACCTTCCCTCCCTCAGCAGAGAGAAGGTTGCTTCCCTCGTGATGTGGAGGGAAGGTGACATGGAGAGAAAGAAGTGATGGATGAAAGTACCACTTTGCCCTTCTCTCCACATACCAAAAAATTTAATTTCTATCTTGAAGAGTAAAATAGTCTTTTTGTATTTTTAACTTCCACTTCCCTATCTCATTCCTATCATACCAAACAATTTTAATTTCTATTTCCATTTTCCTTCCCTACATACCAAACACACATAAAATTTACCACTTTCACTTCCCACAAAAACACTTACCGAATACCAAACACCACCTTTAGAGTTGATGGGAAGCAAAATGATAAAGGACCGAATTGTCCTTAAAAAAGATGGTGTGATAAGGGGCACGTGGCACAATGTTAGTAGGGGTACATCTGATATTTTACATTTTCATCTTTCATTTTCTTATCTTCTTTCCACCCTACCAAATTTACTCTTACAATTTAATTCTATTTCTATCCATAAACATACTTTTTATATCATCCATTTTCTTACAAGTTACTTGTTTTTTCACTTTCACTTCTATTTCCTATAAAATCATCTCTTGCTTTAGCAAACGCTAGCTAATTTCGTTCGAGCTAAAATAGAACCACAAGGACAATAAAACTCTCTCGACTAAGTTGCTTATAATTATTGAGTGATATAAAATCTCACCAAAAATAAAATAACTTATACTAATTTTTTTAAAAAAATTGTAATCCTTTATGACCCAAAAAAGGGAAATTTAGTCCAATCCTTGTGAGAATAAATATCCAATCAAGTGATGAGTTTATGATTTCAATTTTCATTTTTATTTTGGGTCTTGTAGAGAAAATGTAACTTAGGGTACGCTTGGTATAGATGCACGGATGTAAAGTATTGTAAAGAAAGTACTGTAGAATAAAAGAAAATACTGTAGAGAGAAGTGATGAGAGAGATAGAGAGAAAAATTAGGAGAAAAAAAAAGTATGATATAAAATATGATATAAAATTTTTTTGAGAATCGTGAAACACCATAATTTTACTATTTGGTTTTCTTACCAAACATTTAGTTCCATAATTTGAGAGCTAGCCAACCTAACTCAATTAGTAGATTATTTGGTAATCAGTTATAAAAGGTTTGGGAATTAAATTGTGTTCAAATTCTATTGGAAAAAAAGAAAAATGGAGAGGATTACTCTTCTAGAACATTTCATTTTTCATTGTATTTATGTATTATTAATAATTATTGTTAGGATTTATATTATAACTCTATATATATATATATATATATAGTAAAACACTGTTTTGGTCCTCTATAGATGCCTCTTTTGTCAATTTGGTCCCCCACAGATCGGTGTTATCAATTTGGTCCCCCACAGATCAAACTGTTAGCAATTTGGTCCTTCCGTTAATTAACTTGATGACATGTCAAGTTAAGTTGTGACTCAGCAATTTTTTCATCTGACTAGGCATAAATTAATTTAGAATAATTTATTTTTTATTTAAAAAACCTTTTAAATTAAAAAAAACCTTTGACATATCTCCTTTAACGCAAAGAAGCATATTTGTGCCATTTGTTTTTACTTTTTTTTTAATTTAAAAGGTTTTTTAAATAAAAAATAAATTACTCTAAATTAATTAATGCCTAGTCAGATAAAAAAAATTATTGAGTCACAACTTAACTTGACATGTCATCAAGTTAATTAACGGAAGGACCAAATTGCTAACAGTTTGATCTGTGGGGGACCAAATTGACAAAGGAGACATCTGTGGAGGACCAAAATAGTGTTTTACTCTATATATATGTCTTTAAGGTACATGTTAAGATTTTTTATTTATTAATGAAGTATTTAATAACTTAAAATTTTTGAAAAATCAACTAAAAAACAATTTTTGATATTTAAAAATTCTATTGATCAATTAATTAAGAGAAATCTTAACATCTATTTTTGGGTAAACTACAGTTTGTCCTCCTGTGGTTTGGCCTAAATCCAGTTTGCCCCCCTATGGTTTAAAATGCGACACTTAACTACCCTGTGGTTTGGCTTAAAATTAATGTGCCCCATGTGGTTTAGAGTGTGACACTTGACCCCCCTGTGGTTTGTTATGTTATCACTTAACTACCCTATATTATTATTTTTTCTTAAAATTTAATATTTAATATAACTTATAAAAGAAATTACCTAAAAATAATTGAATTAATTAATTATTTTATTAAATATTTATTTTATCTCTAAAATAATAATAATAAACTCTAATCTTTTACTTTCAACTCTTTTTAACGTTTCCTTCAAACTCTTTCTTTCCTCTAATCTCTCCACTATATTCAAGAGTACTGTTATGCTCCTAGTCTAAGGATACTTTTCTAAGAAAATTATTGTTTCATGTTAGAGTTTCTAAGCTCAATAATGTTAACATTCAATCCAGGTATATATGTTCTAAACTTGAACAATAAAAAAAACTTAAATTTAGTTATATATTTGTATTATATTATTCTTTTACAATTTTATTTTGATTGACTTAATAATTCTAAAACATTAAAGATAAAAAATATCAATTAAATGAATAAATAACTAAATATAAATAATCAATGGAGTAAACAATAAATATTAAATTATTTTATTGATTTTTTAAAATTATAATTTTATTTTTATATTAATTATAATTTTTTTAATAATTTTATAATTCTAGAGTGTTGAATTTAAACATTAAAAGTATTAAATGATGATTAATTTGACTAAACTTTGGATAGAAGATAGGTGAAGGTAGTTAAGTGATAACATAACAAACCACAGGGGGATTAAGTGTCACACTCTAAACCATAGGGTGGCACATTAATCTTAAGCCAAACCACATGGTAGTTAAGTGTCGAATTTTAAACTACAGGGAGCAAACTGAATTTAGGTCAAACCACAGGAAAAAACTGTAGTTTACTATTTATTTTTACTAAAGACACATGTTATAACTAAATGAATCCTTATTGTTATGTTTTCCATTATTTTAACAAAATCAATATATTGTAATTTTATATTAAATTCTCGGTACGAAAGTATTATAAAAGTAAAGCAAATATTTATATTTTAAGCAAATATTTATTGTTATGTTTCCCTTTGCTATTAATTAGCTTATGGTCCATCGGTTCTTATCAGATTTTAGAAAGTTGTTGAATAATGATATATAATTTACTTATTCAGCAGAACCAAAAAGGAAAAATATAATGGTGCATCTACTATATATTTGATAACTTATAAGTGGATAACACAATTTATTCACCCTTAATTGGTTATATATATATATTTTTTTGTGATGACTGATGACTCTTTTATTTGCCTACATTAGTGTCATCATGTTAACGTAATGTTGAGATGGATCTACTATTATTGTTGTTGAGTAAGAGAGGGGATTTGGGTAGACTTTTGAAGAAGATATTTATTTTTGGTAAAAATAATATTTAGTCTAGATTCCTTATATAGTTTCACTTAATTATTTTAAAATTTAATTATTATCATTAAACATTATATCATTAAATCTAATCAAGGTTGAGTTATATGATCCTCTTTTTGCTAATAAAAATTGCGTGAGTTTGAGTTTAAATTCAAATAAATTTTTATTGATAGATTATGTGTAAGTATTCTCTAAACATGAAAGCCTGCATTGATTTTGGACTTTAGGGCATGTTTGATCGATGAGAAAATGTTGGAGGGAGAGAGAAAAGAGAGGGAAAAAGTCAATTGTACCCCATCTTTTAAATATTAATATTTTTTAAATGAAGGTATAATTGTCATTTTACCTAACTCTCATTTCATTTTCTTTTTCACTCTCTCTCCTATTCTCATTCTCATCTCCATTCACTTAGGGCTTGTTTGATAGACATAATGTGATGGGAATGGGTTTACATATATTGTGTAACTACATAATATTTCACCTATAGACACGTGGCATTGGCCTTCCAGAAGGTTAGCAGGAACGCAAATCAGTGACACGTGGCATCACTTTCCAGTCTCTTACGTGGCAAGTAAGTAAGAGAGGACATTCCATAAGCAAGACAAAATACATACAGAACATCTCACAACACCATAAGCCTAATCAATCACCTTACAAGGTTAAGCTATCAGTGCTCGTATGCCCTCGCTGGATATATCTATCATCAAGCTCTGAGCAGCTCATCATAGAGACTCAAGCTCTCTCATTCCTCTAAGGAAACCTCTAACAGGGGGCTTGCCCGCCCGTAAAACACATTCACGTCCTAGCCGCACACAGCGCTACAGGTAACACTCTTGCCTAACGGTCACCATGAATGTTCTTCCTTCAAACTACGTGGACTTTGATCCCTACGCAAGGATACGTAGGCACCTAGGTCTTCACCTAAGGACAAGTCCCCATGACAACAACTCTTCGTGGTCCTTATTTGACACTATGAATTGTCTAAATAAAAAATGATAGTTACATATTGTATGACATATTATATGTACATGTAAAATATATATATATTTTTTTATTATTTTTTATGGAACTATTATTATTTTTGGTAAATAGAACTCCACTTGACAATATTCATTAACTAAAAACTTAAACTTGTCAAAATGACATACGTTTATTTCTGAAAATGACTAGTCAATATTTTTTTTATAAATAATAAACCATAATTAAATTTTTCAATACAAAATTAAAACTGTTAGGCGTTTTAATAAAAATATAACAAATCCTTAAATAATTTCATTGAAATATGATCTTAGATTTTTTTTTCCTCATATATACCTGGATGTCCATAAGTTTCAATCTTGTGACTAATATCTGAAATATCATGGGTCTGACCCTTGTACTAACGACGCTCTCTTATCATTTATCTATGATCAATTTTACTAATTCCTTATCACATCGCCATATATATAACATGATTTTAAATCTGGTTCCAAATATAGCGATAGAAAGTATAATGGAATTAGTTGAAGTAGTAAGTATTTATTTTCATTAAGTAAGGTTTCGGGTTTGAGTCTTGCGTATAAAAAAATTTCTGCTGGAAGAGTTCTACTCCCGTTATTGGACCTCAACTAGCTCGAACAAGATTACCTCCAATTGAAAGACACTGTGGAAAAAAAAAAGAAAATATAATGGAATCAATGTGGCGTATCATAGATGATAAATGATTTGTATTCTTTTAATAATTGCCTCTCAAATTCGATGGATGGAGAGATAAAAATAAAACATCATTAAAAGAGTCATTCCTAATCATAAATCTTGTTACAATATCTAAAAAACTAATCATTAAGTCCATTCTAATTGATATACTAATTTGAGACCCCAAAAAAAGGCATAATGAGAAATATTGTAGTGGGAAAGAGAGATTAATAAGGATTAGAATAAGGGTAGTTTTCATGGTGTTCATTTATTTGGAGTGGGTTATCTGTACCTTTAACATGGGACCAGTGGGTGATATGATAGTGCTGTGACATAATGGTAGCATCACATTTGAGCAAAACTACTGAACTACTCCTTCCTTAATTAATGTTGTTGTCCTATGTATATATCATATGCACATGTAAGAGTGAAACACACATAGCTCATTTTCTTACACATAAAAAAGAGAAGGTTTTGCTAAGCAGTGTCACAAGGATATTTTTAAGAATTCTGAGAGTTTTAAAAATTATGTTGGTTGACTTTTCACCAACTTCAAAAAAATGAATTCTCTCTCTGCCAATCAAAAGAAATCTTAACAAGAGTCATAGGGTACTTGTTAGATAAACTCAAAAAGAAAAAAAAAACCTTCACCCTAACCGATGGGGTTCAAATCCTATGACTGACGTGAGGGCTTTATTGATGGGTGATATGTAAATCTTTTCATAAATATTTAAAAAGGTTGAAAGGTATACTCTAACCCTGCAGGTGGAATACCGATGCTTACCCTACATAAACTTTCTTTTAAGGAAAAAAAGAAAAAAAACCCAACTTTTGCATATATTCTAAATATTAAAGACATAGTTCTAAAGAGTGTGTTAGGTATAAATTTATTAAGCAATGCAAATAAATTATAGTTCAACTTATTTTTATAGTTAATTATTATAATTTTACTCAAGTTTTAATTGAATCTTTATAATTTAAAAATGTGTAATGGAATCCTTGTGGTTTAAAAAGGTTAAATTAGTTTCTATTGTCAATTTTTCCGTTGAAATTATATTAAAAATAGTTTAATGATTCAATTACAAAATTTAAAATATAAGGCCATATTACAAGAAAAATGAGTATTTTTAACAACCTATATTTCAACAACTACTATTAATTGTTGAAAATTGTACTTTTTTTCAATAATTAAATTTTGACTATTGAAATAGGTATTTTTTCAACAATTAAATTTTGACCGTCAAAATAAACTGTTGAAAAAAATCAATGATAGTATTTTCGATGAATTTTGGAAAGAGTTTTAACCAATCCCTCGTATAATCTTCTTACCAAACAAACCTTACTTTTTGCAATGTGATGGAATTATATTTTTGTTCTTACTTTTTTACTCACTTTTATTCTATTCCCACTTTTAATATAAGGATAAAATGGTCATTTTACCCACTTTTATTTCATTCATATCACATCACATTAACAAGACATTCTTATTCCCTTCAACATTCTCATTCTCATTTTCATTCCCTTTCCACCTACCAAACAAGCCAATAATTTTGTCCATGGGAAGACAAGGCGTTTCACAAGATCCCTACGAGCATGTTCACTAACAAGAAACCAATTCTATGGAAATCAAAAAGCAAGTGGGGCCCACTTATTTTTTCACTTTTTCATTTCCATCAACTTCAAAAAAAAAAAATACAAAATATCTATTATACTCCTTTGATTTGACACAATTATAATCTTCTTCTTTTTTATACTATAAGGGGTAAAATAGTCATTTTAATACATTCCTATTCTATTTCCATTACCAAACTTTTACTACTAAACACATCAAATGCATTTCGTTTTCATTTTCGTTTCCGTTTCCGTTTTCATTTCTATTTCTAGCTAATGAACGTGCCTACATACATGTCTACATTCTTTTGATATTAATCATAAATCTAATTAAAACTCTTTCTTTTTCCTTATTTTGTTATTCCCATGACATGGGCAGATGGGCTTATATATGGGCATGCATTTAATTTATTTTTTGAAGTGATTTGGTCTTTTCTGTCTCCACATTTGGTTTTTAAACTCAGTTTTCTCTTGATGATGTGCAAGGATTACTAGACAAAGATAGATGATGTATAAAGTTATGTAATTATTAGAGAACATGAAGATATCTGATGATTCAGATTTCAGAGTGGACCTCTTATTATGTTAAAGCTCTTCAATTGTGAAATGAAATGAGTCAGAAAGTTTCCAACCAATAGAAACATGTTTCAGAATTTTTTTTTTCTTTAGAGAAATTGGTTAAAAAATTCATGTCCTTTCCCCTTAACTATTAATATCACATTTTTTAATTTGTATTCTTTCAACCAAAACTCTATTTTGGTCCCTCACATATGTCTATTTTCTCAATTTAGTCCCTAACAAAACAAAGTATTATCAATTTGGTCCCATAATTTGGCAGTCATTTAAATATAAATGAATATGATAAGTTAGATTGTTTGGTGCTCAATGTGTAATATTTCAAGCCTGCTAAAATAATCCATTAATTATTTAAACATCAACCAAACATAGGGACCAAATTGAAGACAATTTGTTTTTTGTGAGGGACCAAATTGATAAGGATTTGCTGTGTGATGGACCAAATTGAAAATGCAAATGTATTAGAGACCAAATGGAGGAAATAGCATCTATGAGGGACTAAATTGAGAATGAAAATATGTCAGGAACCAAATTGGCAAATGAGCATCTATGAGGGACTAAAATGAATTTTTAGTACAAAATTTGAATATCTAGTTAAATTAACTTTTAGTCCCTATAGTTCACTTTAATTTTGAATTAGGTCTTTATATCTTCAATTTTTTTGTAATTAATTAACTCTCTATCGTTATAATTCATTAATTTGGAGCTAACTATCGTTTAATTTATATTTATTTGGTTGAAAATTATTGATTAGTCTCCACCATTAGCATCACACACCACATAGAGGATACATGAGTGCTAACAAATTTTCTAAATTGTGATTGAACAAAAAGGAAAAAAAAACAATAGATGAAGTTCACTCATCTAATGGGCAATTTCTTTGTAGTGGGAGAATCTAAATGGGATGATGATTATATTGTGTAAGTGATACTGAGTTAGATCCATTTAAAATAAGACAAATGTTAATTGGAAGGATTTGACAATTTAACACATTTAATTATAATTGATAGATAACTAAGACTAAGGATCCAATTACAAAAAGTAAAATTATATGGACTTGATTGAAAATTAAAATAAACTATAGCGGAATAATAGATTAATTTAACCTTATTTTTATTTGAAAATTGTACTCATGAACTAAAATAAAAAAAATAACTTTTATTTATTCATTTACATTTTAAAAACTACATAATTAATATATATATATACACACACATACATATATCAAATCAATAAATTATGATCTGTCCATTATTTTTCAAGAATTATCTAAACTTGTTGGCTAATTTCAATTTCTTCCACTCAATTATAAAGACACATTCCATCCATGGTTAGCTGGCTTTCACTTCCAAACAATCCTTAAAAAAATGGATCATTCTTAATTAGGAGTATCACTCAAAATTCTCTTTTATTCACCATATTTGAGAAGTTACATTTTTTTTTTCCACGCAGGTATCTTTTATTAGAAGCAATTTTATTCGAGTTAGCTGAGGTTTTCTCCCAGCAGATATTGTTTCATATACAAATCTCAAACTTAGAACCTTGCTTAAAAAAAATGGAGTACCTATCACTTCAATTAACAACATGTTGGTTGAGAAGTTATATATATATATATACATAAGGTATAGAGAAAGTAGAGGACCCCATATATATTACATAGCTTTGCAGACAAGACAAGACAAGCAGCATTATAATAAGTTTGAAGTTTTATCCATTAAAGGAAGGAAGGTGGCATACCATCCCACATTTTGTCTCTATTTGACTCTCAAACAGTAAATTAAACCCAAATAAAAGAAATCTTTAATTTCTCTTTTCCACCAAACCAATGCAAATAGGTTTACCTCTAAGGCTCTAATTAGTCTTCCAAGACATAATTGACCTAAGTTGAAGTTTTTGATCTACCCATATAGCTATAGAGTATAGAGTACTTTTCCAACTTAGCTAAAGACAGGACAGGATAACAAAAAAATGACCACTTAATTATTCTTCTACTGCATAATGGTCGTTACTTCTTGTGGGATGTGAACAATTGCTACTTTTTTGTTTTTTTAAATATATATATAGAGTTTTGCTAAGTGCCATTAGGACACTTGTTAAGGTTTCCCTTCAATCAATAAAAGAGTCTTAAAACATGTGTTGGTTGACTTTTCACCAAATTAAAAAAGATTAATTCCCTCTCAACTAATAAAAGGAAACCTTAATAAGTGCTCAGGACACTTGTTAGATAAACCCATATATATATATATATATATATATATATATATATATATATATATATATATATATATATATATATATATAAAGACTAAACTGAGGTAAAATTTATTAGGTGCTTGCTGCCAAGTTTTTCAATAAAAATTACACATGTGGCAAAAATGTATAACCAATCATTATAGAGAGAGAATATAAAAGACAATAAATTACACAACCAATTAAAGAGGAGAGAGAGTAAAAATACAATTTATGATTGGTGAATTTTATTGTAAGCACCTAATGAACTTTACCTTAATTTTTTCCTATATATAAAAGTACCTTTCAATATGTGTTATAAATTTTAAAGAAAAGTAATGATTTTTTTTTAAAAAATTGCTCCTTTTTTTTTCAATTAGGTTAAAATTTGACAATCATTAAACTTGGACCCAAAAAAAAGACAATCATCAAACTTGGCAAAATTAGTCCAAAGGATGTTATGTTGGGGAAATGTGACGTAGACAAGTTTAAATCATAAGTTGGCTATGTGAATTCTCATTTCGTAAATGGAAACACTTTTAGCTAAGGATAAGGTTGTGTTTGGATGAGCTAATTTAAGGGCATTTGTGTTTCATGGTGTAAATGAGGGAATGGGTTTGAAAGTAAGGTTGTTAAGATCGAGATTTTGTATAAGATCAAAAGAGATACAAGATAGATTAAATTAAATTATAAAATCAGATCGAGGATCATAAGATCCTATTATTTTTATAAAATAAATGAAATTTCATTTACTAGTACAATTTTTTTTACAAGTATAAAATTATCAAAAAACTATCATTCCTTCATAAAATAAGTCACGATAAACTAAAATATTAATGTCTAATCAATTTTCACAAAATAACAATTTTACTAATGTGTACTTTTAGTGTGATGTTTGAATTTTTTTCCTTTAAAAAATATAAAACATATGAGATCGTAAGATCGTATGTAGACCTGTTCATGGGTCGGGCTGATGTTTGTTTTTGTTTGCTTAAAACCAATGTTTTAAGAATCAGATTGATCTGACCGATAATCGATCAAGTGTTCGGTTATGTTTGATGCAAAAATCTTATCTATGGTCGGTCCGTTCAAAATCAATACTGTTAATTAAGACACTAATTAAAATTGTATCTGAATATTGTTTAATAAAACATTATTTCAATTATTTGAAAATTATGAAACGTACTAAAAAAATTAAATGCTAATTTTTCATATTCAAAACTTTATCAGTTAATCAATATGATTAAATATTTATTGTGCCCTAAACACACATGTATATTAGATAAACTTATACTATAATATATTAATTTTTTTTTTGAGAAACCAGGGCGGTACCTGGGAGACTTTATTAATTAGCATAAATAACCTCAGAGAGGGACAAAGGGGCCGAATCAGTCCAAACAACGTTCCTACGATCTATTCTAGCTTTTCTAGTAATAAAATCCGCAATAAAATTACACAACCTAGGAACCCAATTGAAACTAACAGATTGAAAATTAGTACAAAATCGCAGAATGTCTCTACACAAAGCATTAAGGGTTGACGCCTTTACACAAGGTATTTTTAACATGTCTATAACCATCTTGGCATCGCTCTCCACTGTTAGGTGTGTGCAACCAACTTCATATGCCAACTCGAGTCCTCTTTTAATGGCCATGGCTTCCAGCAGAACGAGATCATTTGTAAATTGTACCGAATGGGTGTACACTCCAACACACGCCCCTGTTTCATCTCTCAGGATGCCCCCCATCACACCTCCTCCTTCATTAGTTGCTGATGCGTCAACGTTCAGCTTGGTGTAGGGATAAACAGGCTTCTCCCACACCCACTTTGTCGGCTCCGTCCTGTTTCGATCATCTGTGAGAGTGACGATCTGAAGTTCATCCATCACCCTTTCCACACGCGGCCACAATTCTTCAACCCGTGTCACCTCATCAGCAAATTTCTTTTTATTCCTTCTCTCCCATACAAGATAGATCGCCACTGCTAAAGACGCCATTTGCTCCTCACTCCACTCTCCAGCTTCCACCACGAGCCACTCCAGGATATTAGCATGGTATACCCGGCTACTGTAGTCGAATTTCGCCATAACCCACAAAATTTGAAGCTCCGGACAATCCACAAGTGCATGAAACGCACCCTCTGGCTCTATATTGCACATCCCACATTGTTCATTAATATTCATCCCTCTATGATCCAATGCTTCAACAGTAGGAATTATTCCCAAACATGCTCTCCATAGAAAAACTTTGAATTTGGAGGTAATAGGTAGCTTCCACATGCGTTTCCAGAATCTCTTAGTGGCATCTTCATTAATGTGTAACCCCAGATTAAACTGATTCCAAGCTTCCGCCATGATACATCTATACCCTGTTTTAACAGAGTAATCCCCTTTACTATCCAATTCCCATATCCACCTATCTTCCCCTTGATCCACATCCGGAGGCACACTCTTGATCCGAGCGCACACTTCTTCGTCAAATCTTGCAAGAAGCTTCCCGTCATCCCAGCTAGTACCGTCTTCAGTTAACAAGTCACGAACCAACTCATCCCCTGTTTCTATATGATTTGGTCGTGGTAGAATCATAGGCGCTTCCGACGGCACCCACGGGTCCATCCAAACTCCTGTCGACCTTCCATTCCCAATTGATCTTCGTAACCCTTTCTTCAAAGCATCTCTACCCGCCAGCAAGCTTCGCCAGGTAGCCGACGGCCTTTGGCCTCCCTTCGCTTCGACCAGATTCCCTGTTGGAAAATAGCGTGATTTAAGCACCCTGAATAACAAAGAATTCTCGTTTTGAGCAACCTCCAGCATTGTTTCGCAAGTAATGCTTTATTGAACGATTCTAGATCTTTAAAGCCCATTCCTCCCCTACATTTCGGCATCGAAAGCTTTTTCCAACTTAACCAATGAATGCTTCTGTTATCCTGGTTTTCCCCCCACCAAAAACGAGCCATCATCTGGGTCAAATCATAACAAAGCCCTTTCGGGATTAAAAAACAGCTCATTGAATATGTGGGAATAGATTGAGCCACTGCTTTTATAAGAATTTCCTTCCCTGCTTTAGAGAGTAGCTTCTCTTTCCATCCCTGTAGTCTCTTCCACACCCTCTCCTTTATGGATTTGAAAGCCTCGCCCCTATTCCTTCCCACCATAGTTGGAAGACCCAAGTACTTCTCATTATTAGCAATTTTGGAGATTTGCAGCGTATTCTTGATACTCGTTCTGATTTGCTCCGTACAATTAGGGCTATAGAAAATCGCTGACTTGTCAAAATTAATTTTTTGTCCTGATGCATTTTCATAACATCGTAGGATTTCCTTGAAATTGCTACATTCATCTTCATTCGCCTTTAAGAAAATTAAACTGTCATCCGCAAAAAACAAATGGGAGATGCTTGGGGCCTGTCTAGTCACCTGAATCCCGTGTATACTATTATTTTCCTCGCCGGCTACCATTAGTGAGCTTAGTCCCTCAGCACATAGTAGGAATAGATATGGTGATAAAGGATCGCCCTGCCTCAACCCCCTCTGTGGTTCGAAAATGTCTGAATCGTATCCATTGATCCTTACACAGAACCGCACCGAAGAAACACATTTCATTATCTTCTCCACCCATGCCGTATGGAAGCCCAGTTTAAGCATCATACGCTTCAAAAAACTCCATTCCACCCTGTCATATGCTTTGCTCATATCTAGCTTTACGGCCATTGATCCCTTCTTCCCAAAACGGTTACCTCTTAGAGCATGGATAAGCTCATATGCAAGTAACACGTTGTCTGTTATTTGTCGATTAGGCACAAAAGCACTCTGATAAGGAGAGATGATCTCGGGTAGGAATCTCTTCATTCTGTTTGCCATGGCCTTAGCAATGATTTTGTATATAACATTACATAGACTAATTGGCCTGAATTGTGTTATATCACTCGGGTCTTTTGTCTTTGGGATTAGTACTATTCTGGTAATATTTATGTCCGAATTAAAAATGCCATTATTAAGAAAATCCAGTACTGCATCTGTAACTTTGTCACCAATCACCTCCCAATAGCGTTGATAAAATAGAGCCGGGAATCCATCCAATCCTGGGGCTTTCGTTGCTCCCATCTGAAAAATGGCTTCTTTAACCTCCTCCCTTGTGAAGTTAGCTAGCAGTTCCTCATTCATTTCCGGTGTTACTTTCCTCGGTACCGTATTTGTCACCCTATCCACTTCGTTCGGATTGGACGTTGTGAATAACTCTTCGAAGTAATCTGTGGCCATGTTTAGAATCTCCTTCTGGTCTTCCGCTCAGCTTCCATCCTCTCTTTTCAATCTATTAATTCTATTTTTCTTGTTTCTGTAAGATGCCTGACTGTGGAAAAACTTCGTGTTCTTGTCTCCTTCTCTTAACCACTGTACTCTAGATCTTTGCCTCCAGTACATTTCTTCTTCTTTCAGAGTCATATTCAATTCTCTTTCGAGTCTTCTGACCTTTTGTGAGTCAGACACATCCTTAATAACTTCGTCATTTATATCATCCTGCAAGGCTCTGATTTTCTTACCAAAATTCCCAAATTTATTTTTGCTCCACCTTCTTAATCCTTCCTGAATCACTCCCAAATTTCTGCACACCCCATTCATTCTTAGGTCTGACCCGGGTTTGTTCCATGCATCTTCTATGATATCTCCACATTCGTCATAATCACACCATAAGTGTTCAAACCGAAAACCCTTATCCCTATGGCGTTCCCTGTTCTGACTCTCCTTATGCCACTCCAAGCTGCAAATAATTGGTAAGTGATCCGATGAGAATTTTTTCATATTAAACAACTGGGCGTATTGGAATTTTGTAACCCAATTGTCATTTGCCACGCCTCGATCAAGTCTTACTTTCACTTGTCCATTGCTCCTATTTCCGCACCACGTAAAGGGAAAGCCAATATACCCGATATCCATGAGATTGCATTCATCTATGGCATCCCTGAATAGTTGCATCTGTCTTTCTGGTTTATCATTCTCCCCGATTTGTTCCTGGCCATTCAGTATTTCATTGAAATCCCCCATTACTAGCCATGGGGTGTTTCCTCTCTCTTTTAGACGCCTTAGCATATTCCACCCGTGATTTCTCAAATGCGTAATAGGCTCACCGTAGAACCCTGTAAACCTCCATTTTTCCTCGTTCTCTCCAACATTTACGTCGATGTGATATTTTGACATCGATCGTAGTTCTATAACTAATTCACTCCTCCATAGTAGCATTAAACCTCCGCTTCGACCTTCACTTGGAAACCAAACACCATTCTCAAACCCAAGTTCTCGTTTCTCCCCCTCCGCCTCCCCATCTAATAGTTTTGTTTCACTCAAAAATAAGACGTCAGGTCTTGCCTGGCGAATGAGAAGCTTTGTGGATGATACTGCTCGTGGGCTTCCCAAACCACGGCAGTTCCACGTAATGATTTTCATTGTTCTCGGCGGGCCTGTAGAGACAGACCGGCCGATATATCCATTAGATGTTCTTCCAACAATTCTCCATTCTTCGACTTCTTGGCACTTGATTGATCCTTCTCCCCTTCCACTTCTATCCACTCCATCATACTCTTCCTCTTTCCCATATTATGCTCGGGTTGGTTTTCGACTGGCTGTTTGTCACCGTTATGCACCATCCTCTTCCACTGTTTTCCGCCCGATTGTTTCATTAACGGGTGGTCATTCTCTTTCATTACTCCATTTATCATTCTTCCATCCTCACTTTCCAAGTATTGAGATTCTTGGAAAACCCTTAACCCTTCCACCTTGTCTACCTTATCTACCGTGCACACCGGTACCAATTCGCCATCCTCAGCAATTTTCCCCCTCACACCTACAACTTGCATCACATTGGGTTCTATGTCAACGTTAGAGACCCCATTTATATTTTCCTCCATTCCCGAATCTTCCATCTCAGACTGCCTTACACGATTTGCCCCACCTGTACCGTTCTCTCGTTGCGCCTCCCCCTTCTCCTCTCTCACAGACATTCTTGCTAGTTTCTCCATTAATTCCTCTGTATAAAGAAACTTAATTGTAATTAATTTGGATAATTAAACATTACAGTTCTTGAAAAATGTGATTTATAGAAGTTCAAAATATTCTTACATGGATGTTTTGGGAGCAAGAAGATTCATGCATATTTCTGGTGGGTGGTGGTGCTGGCACGCTATGGTGGTTGGTCAGCGGTTTGTGGTGAGTGTGGTGGCGGTGGTGGATGGTGAGTGGTGGTGGGTGGTGGTGCATGGTGGGTGGTGAATGGTGGTGGTGGTGCGTGGTGAGTGGTGGTGGTTGGCAGTGGTGCATTGTGGGTGGTTCGTGGTGGTGGTGGGTGTGGTGGTGGTTCGTGGTGGCGGTTAGCGGTGGTCCATGGTGGGTGGTTCGTGGTGGTGGTGGTGGGCATTGTTGGTGATGGCGGGTGTTGCATTGTGTTGGTGGTGGGTGGTCGTGGTGGTGGGTGGCGGTGGTGGTGGGTAGTTGTGGTAGGTAATGAATGGTGGTAAGTGATGGGTAGGTCCAGGTACTACCCAAGTTTTGGCCCAAGTATTTTTAATAAAATGGGTATTTGATGGGTAAGGCTCAAGTACTACTCATACCCAATTCTTAATGTTGGGGTGTTCGGCGGGCGGTTTGGGCGATTTTGAGTGAAAAATTAGTGCACCTATCGGTTTAAGTTTATAGTAGTGTCAAACCAAGGAAAATCATAAAAGATCGATTTGAGCGGTTCGGTTTGGTAGTTTGGGACTTTTAAATTATCAAATTTATATATTTGAGTTTATTAATAAAAAAACATAATTTTATTCAATATAAATAATAAAAAATATAGTAATTGTAACTACGAAATATTCTGCCTCGGGACACGTGGCACCAAGCTTCCAGAAGTCTAGCGGCAGCATACGCTAGCAACACGTGTCACCACTCACTTACCACTTACGTGGCCCTTGCCCACGCCTTTCCACGAGGGCTCCCATCCATGAGCCGTGGAGACCCCCTGAACATCATGGGACGACCCACGTCCCACGAGAACGTGGGTCGAGCACGTCCTCCCCACACTTAGTATAAATAGGCCCTCACCCGGGGGACTAAAGGACACAAGATCCAAGACATCCGAAATACCTCTAGAGAACGTTATCCGTAACCATCCAGACAAGCATACTGAGCACTCTCAGGAATCCTCTTGCCCAATATCCATCACACTTCCCGAGCTCTGCCTTAAACACCGCCAGGTCCGGTCATCGACAGACGCACCTCCTTCCTGGAGCATCCCACCAATAGAGCTCCCGACAGCTCTCAGAGACCCAAGCTCTCTCACACTAAGGCAACCTCCTAAGAGCGGCTCGCTTGTAACATCCTGAAAATTCAAAACCTAACTTTGTCTGGGTTTTCTGTTTGCCTTTTCTGTTGTGAGGTTGACTAAACTTGTTTGTACTTGATTTTGCTTGTAAATAGTATGAGAAACATTGGTCAATGCAAGATAGACCTAAAAATCAAGAAAAAGGTGCCAGAGGAACCCTAACCCAAACCCGAGGGACTAAATTGAAAGAAAAACTTAGCTTTGGCTGTCTTTGTTTTAATGAATTAAAAAGAGTAGAGAAGGCCTATTTGACCCAAGAAAAATATCCTAGGGCACTGTAGAGATACCCTAAGATTTAATTAAGGGACCCCAATCTCAATAAAAGTCCTGAATTGACACATGTTCTCCAGTAGTAATTCAGGGACTAAAAAGATAGAAATGAAAAGTTTTGAATAAGGCACCCTGGCTTACTTAAAGTTCAATAAAGCCTAATTTAGCCACCCAAAGACATTCAAAACTGCCCTATTAAGTACCAGCCATAAGACTTAATAGAGAATTTAAGAAATTAGACAAGTTACACATTTTAAAATTAAAGTAAACGGGAATTAAACACCCAATTGTCACATTTTGCATGGTAACCGAAATTACCAATTTAAAGAACCAAATTAATTACCTAAGTGTAACTCTAGCTAGATCCAACACACTTAGGCAACTATACACAGAGGAAAATAACAAGACTTGAGACTTAGAAACCTAAATGAAACATTCCACAATGCCCTTTAGAAGCCACATTACCCACTTCACTTATATTAGCCCTACCCGAGACTTAATAAGTAATTCAGCCACCCAAACAGCCCCTAAGTCACTGCTAGCACACGCCATTAGGTGTCCACGGGATAAGCAAGCTGAATTAAGAGCTGGACACCTCATTCAGCATGCACATTTAATCATTAACACTCACATGTGCTAAACCCACCATAAATAGAGAGAAACCGAGAGAAGGAAGGCACCGGCAAGAATTTGCAACTGAAAAACTAAGTGAGAGGTGAGAGCAAGTTTTAGAGATAGCAAAAGCAAGAGAGACACTCAAGAAACCTACCTTCATCAAGCTTGGCCCAAGGATTTCAGAAGCTCAAACCCTTCTTCCTCCTCTAGAAATCCAAGGTAATGTAGGTTTACCCTCCCTTCTATATCTCAGAGTAAAAAGCATCCGTCCAAGATGATAATATAGGGGTTTATGACCATTTATCTCATTGCTGCCATTTATGAGCATTGTTTTGGGCAGTGTTGCTTTAACAAAGCATAACTCATTCGATTCCTAATCAAATTAGGCATGTAAGGTGTCAAAAGAAAGCTAAGAGAACTTAATTTTATATCCATTAAATGCATGTTTCATCCAAGGCTGTCGTACTGCGGATCGTGTCCTTGAAAGTTCACTGAAAATGACAGAACCCTATTTTTCTGGTGTATGAAGTGTGTTGCTGTTTTCTATAACTTCTGGTAAGCTAGTTTCCGAGTAAGATTAAGGCAACTTAGTCATGAATAATTGGACTATAAAACACTAGAGATCAGGGCTAATCACTTAATTAAACTTCTGAATTAGTAGTGAAGGATCTTCAATTTAAAAGTGTAAAAGTTGGCTTTTAGTGAGTTGCTGTTCTGAACTTGTTGCTGTCCAACTGTGCAAATTTACCCTCTGATGCCTATAGCTGTAAAATGTGTTTAGTGAACCTCTGAATGCCCTAAGAATATTAGACTACTGGAGTGAGATCTGCTAAAATTAGTCACATGTTTTGAATGGCATAAATGAACCTTTAGTGCTTCTGTTTTGATTTGTTTATGCTGACAAATTGCTGAGATTTCTTCTCCGTGATGCTTATACTATCACATGTGCTTACTGAGTTTCTAAGTGCCATGCAAACACTGAATTTACCCAAGTAATTTCTGTTAAAATTGAATAAATGGTTTAATCAATCAAAAATGGACCTTTTCTGATTCTGTTTGCTTTGTTCTTGCTGTGAAACTACTGGAAATCTTACCTTTTGATATACCTAATGCTTTATTCTGCTTATGGTAGTTTTGAATACAAGGAGGAACTAAAATATAATAAAAGACAACCTGTTAAATGAATTTAGAGTTCAAATGGTGAAAGTGGAGTTTTAATGGTTTTCTGTCTTATATAAAATGGCTATCAATTGAACCTAAGGTCTGATTTTCTGATTTTGGTAGTGTGTCTAAGGTATGAGGAGGGTAGGAGGCTGGGTACTTGGTGAACTTAGTTTTGTGAGAGTGAGAATGGCAAAATCATGAGAAAATGGACTTAGGGTGGTAGAGAATAGGGTCCTGAACTTGAAAAGAACCTCTAACCTATAAAATTGAGTAAGAAAGAGGCAGAAAGGTATTAAAAAGGGTGAGTAAGGAGATGGTAATTTTAAGGCAACCTCTAGAGTACAAAAGAGATAAGTTGGAACCTTAGTGCATAAGAAAATGAAAATTCCAACTATAAAAGTTGGGTACTTGGGTGTTGAGTGGGTAGGCCAGCCTTTCCACTGTCCAGACTCCCAAAGGAGTGTCTTCAGAAAGAAACATGGCCAAAAGGGACTCAGACTAGTTTCTAGCACACCAAAACCCTTTAAGTAGAAAATTGATAAAGTAAGTGGCAAATCACTACATAAAATCAACTCCGATACTAATATGGCTGCACCAACTTGCTGTTCAAGTCATAAATGACACTAGCCTGGTGAGGGAAGGTTTCTTAGGGTTTGACAGAAGCCAAAACTGAAAGGGTTAGTAATAGGGAACAAAATGTAATGAAATCATTGTTTTCTTACCAATGTTAAAACTGTGCATTCTGAATTATTTATGAGTAGCCAGCTATCCTTCTTGACTTTATGTGTTACTGGGATGTTTCATACAGGGCTAGAAGCGATCAGGGTGGTCTCTGGTTGTGTTTTGATACCCAAAACACTTTTCTTGAAAAATCCTAAGAGTTAGGATATTTACTGCAAAAAACTGGACTTCTGGACTGCTTTTGATTGTGTAAATGTTTGAAAAACCCATATTTAATCTTGTGAAGCTTGCTGTAACCTTGTTTTAGCTTGTAATAACCTAGAACTGAAATTGAGTCTTAATAGGGACCATTTTGAAAGAAAAATTGGAAAGAATCTCAAGATTCTTATTTTGACTCAATTTCTGGTTAAGTTATGTGGGGAACTTTCTGGATGTTTTTAGTGGATGCTAAATGGTCAATTTGTGTGGCTAGATGGGGTTGAATTGTTAATATTGCCTTTATTTCAGTAGTTTTGAAAAAGAGGACCATTTTGATAAAACTGAGGGAATTGAGGGTCAAAATGTGATTTTCTTGCTTGAGAAACAAGTTGAATATGTTAATTTTATGCTTAAGATGCTTCTAATGAAATTTCATGATATTTGAATACCTGTATGAGAAGTTATGTAAGTTGCTTGCTGCACAAGTTATATTTGACTTTGTGGTTGACTTTGAGTTAACTAAATGCAAAGTTGACCTGTTTTAAGAAGTCTATTTAAGTGTGTGGCATCCAACTCTGGAATTGAAATTTAGCATGCATTTGTGAACTGATATGCCCTGGAAAAGCAGGTGTTCTAGCATGCATCAATGAAAAGTGATATGCCCTCGAGAGGCAAGTGATTGGCAACTAAATAAACATTACCTGTGAAAAAACTATGTTATATTATTATGATTTGTAGAAAAGGACACACTAGGCTGGCTAGGAATGCGTCCGGGACGTAGCTGTGTAGCAACTAATGAGGAAATAATCCAGTTTGGGACTGGTGATCCTAAGGTTCTAACTTTGTGCGCACACCGGGGGACGCCATGGAATGTTAGGTAATTGCCTGTGCCTTATATGGCGGACTTTACTTATATTGGTAAGTCGGTTTTGTCCTGTTTCATTAGATTGCTTTTGATGAAGGTAATGGTTTAGTCCAGTTGTACAGGTCCTAGAGATATCTGGTATTTGGCATGACTGATCAAAAGATGTGATGGTAAAATGTGCATACTTTTAAAAGAAAATGAGTATTTTACATGTTTAAGCCTTTTTCAGTATAATTATATATTTTGAATCCATGTGCGGAAATATCTTGTTATTGAAGTTAATTAGTTAAAGAACTGCATTTATTTGTTGTATGAATCTGATAAATGTGAAGGAAGTTTTCCTGTATTCTTTGTAATGCAGTTGAACCACTAATTAGTTTTATGAAACTGGTAATCTACGTTATTGGGATTTTATATCTCACTACATTAGTGTGTTCAGATGCCCAGGTACCTCCAGGTACTTGAGATAGTGGTGGAGCTGATGGAAGTGCCATTCTTAAGCTACTTCCAGATACTGAAGGCCTTCAACATCCTCTTCTTCTTCCCCTCGGTAGTCATGAACACCTCTGGGATCTAGAAAGGATGTCTGATTGATAGCTAGCGGAGGAGCTGATTTTTGGCTGTGACTAATGAGTCGCACTTATTTTTGGATTATGAAGCTAACTATTTAGGCCTGCCTGCCACTAACTATTAAACTTATGTATGTATGTATGTATGTATGTATGTATGTATGTATGTATGCGGTAGACCTAGTTTACATACCTACTAGGTAAATTATGGAGGTTAGTACCTCACTTTATCTGAATATTCTTGTATGTGCTAAAAAATAATTTTTTGGAGAGCGTGAGAGTAGTAAACACGTAACTTCTAGTTTCTTAGGTTTTAAAAAACCAACCGAGAGTAAACGATCCTTGGGATAACATTTGACTTTTAATACTCCCATAAGAAAAGAAAAGAAAAAAATTGGACTGGGATTTTAAGAGTTAAGTTAAATAACCTAATTCCGCAAATAAAATCAATTAAGAAACTAGGACGTTACATCGCCCGCCCGGAGTACCTTAAGCACGTCTTAACCGCACACGACCCAATACAGGTAACCACCTTGCCTAACGGTTCCTATAGACGTCACCCATGACGAACTACGTGGACTTTGATCCCTGCCCAAGGGTACGTAGGCACCCAGGTTCCTCACCTAAGAACAAGTCCCCCAAGGTTAAGATCCCTTGCGGTCCTTAGTTGCAAACTACAATTGTCTAAACCAAAAACGACAGTTACAGTGGCGCCCACCGCGGTCTTCTTCAGACCCCAATGTCTTGCGCACTCTGCCGCTAAACGATATTTCTTTTTTCGTGGAGTGGGAGTATCCACCTAACACTCAGAAACCTGCGTTTTTAACTTTTTTCAATACAGGACATACTAGAAGATAACTGACTCAAACACCCCCACTGCCACGACCGATGCAAGCACCCCAAAACGTAGCACAAGATAAAGGCAGGGAACAGCGGAGATGGTCACAACCGAGGTAGGCGGTTCCAGTGCGACTCAGGCCCAGAAAACCTCAACAACGCAGGTAGCTGTTGCAGAGACTGTGGTCCAGAACCCAGTACCTAGGGAGGAGGCATGCCCCCAGCATCCTTATGGCATGCCACATAATCCTTTCCCGATAACCAGCAATCAAGAAGCGACGGAGCCGACAAGGACCCCGCGGGAGATAGAGCTCGCCCGACATGAGGCAGAGATAGCGGCCATACGCCAACAGCAATGGGAAGAAAATAGGAACCTCTCCCAAGCAAGTACAGGCGTCCAACTGCCACCGACACCACACAGTGCAACAACAGGGCCTTCTGGCGACCCTGCTGGTCTACCCACGATACAATTCGGAATTCTACCAATGGAGTTCGCACTACAATCACTAACAACACTGGCTCCCCCACCAGTAATCCCCCCAGACCAACAATGGTCGCCGGGCAAACAGTGCGTCCGACCACGGACTATCCGTGACCGTCAGTCCCAAACTACTCGCCAAGATCCTATCTCCACATGCCCTGGGCAAGAGCTTACAACCCATACGCCCTCTACGCCGCATTCGCCCACTAGTGGGCCGGTTTCGACTTCCAAGGAAAACGGAGACATCCTTTCACCCAGCAGGTCATGAACGAGCACGTACCCATGGGCTTCAAGATGCCTTTCCACATAGAACCTTATGGTGGAGAGACTGACCCACGAGATCACATTAACACCTTCAGCTCGGCTATGTCGATACTAGGAATGACAGATGGCCAGCAATTTCAAGTCTTCTCCTCGACCCTAAAGGAAGCAACTCTGAGGTGGTTCTCGCTGCTACCCACCAATTCGATCCACAGCTTCGAGCAGTTGGCGCAAAAGTTCCTAACGCAGTTCGCCAGCAGCAAGGAATACCAAAAGAACGAGGACTCCTTCATTGGTTTTCACTAAGAAGAGGGAGAAACCTTACAAGCCTTTCTGGCCTGCTTTACCACACTCTCGCTCCAAGTCAAAGGTCTCTAGACCCCGTAGCGATCTTCATCATCAAGCAGGGCCTTCGATGTTCGCAGTTCTATAGAGAACTCAACAGTTGTCATGTTTCCACCTTGCAGGAATTAATGGACCGTGCAGAGTGGTTTATCCAGGAAGAAAACACACAAATCGCCAAAGATAAGATGAGGAAGTTCCTGATAAGTAGATTCGACATGGAGCAAGCGGAAAAGAAAAAGGAGAAAGCGGCGGCAGATAACCAGAATTCCAAGGAGAAAAGCAACAGAAAATGGTCGCCACCTCGACCACGAACGCCTCCCAGAGGACGATTCACAAGCTATACTCCCCTCAACAAATCCTACGTCGGAGTCCTCGAGGAAATCTATCACTCGGACATGCTCAATTTCCCTCTGCAGATTAAGAGGCGAAAAACTGGAAAACCGGTGGACAAGTCCAAGTACTGTTAGTTCCACAAAGATTACGGGCACGACACCAACGATTGCATCCACTTAAAGGACCAAATCGAAGATCTAATCCGTAAAGGGCAGCTAGGCAGGTACATCAAAGAGGAAAATAGAGCTAACACAGAACACTCACGAGAGGTCAACGACCATACACCTACTCGCAGAGTCATCAATGTCATCGCAGGCGGGCTGCAGAGAGGAACTTCCTCGCTACCGCAAAACAAGAAAAGGGTGGAACGCTCCATACTCGCCCTCGACTATGCCTCGAAGCACAAAAAGAGAGGCGAAGAACCTAGAGGAGACCCCATCACGTTTGACCTCACTAACCTTGAAGGACCGCCCCACGATGACCCTATGGTAATAACCGCGGTCATCGCCTAACTACGAGGTCAAACGAGTCTTGATAGACCAAGGATCCTCGGCGGACGTCCTCTACTTTGACATTTTCAAGAAGCTCGGTTTGGATGAGGCTAGAATAAGGCCCTTCCCCGGCACGCTTATAGGGTTCTCTGGAGCCCAGGTTCCCGCAGAAGGAATCATAACAACCCGAACAACCATGCGCACTTTACCAAAGGTCGTAAGCCTTGACGTAGACTTCATCATCATCTCAGTACCTTCAACGTACAACGCCATACTAGGGCGACCGTCCCTAAACAAACTCAGAGCTGTAGTATCCACCGCACAGCTCACTATGAAATTCCCAACACCCCACGGGTTTGGAGAAATCATGGCGGACCAGAAACTAGCGCGGGCATGCTACGCAACAAGCTTAACCAAGAGAGTCAAGGTCGCTCGCCTTGGTCCCAGAGAATCACGCGACGAACCCCCCGAGGGTAAAGAGTCAGGAGGAAAGAAGCTGGAGTCTACCCGCCCGGACCAAACCTCCACCTAAGCTCTAAACACACTTTGTGCACCCAGACCACCCTTTGGTCAAGTCACGTACGTCTCTTTGTTTCAAATTTTAGGATTTACTTTAGCCAGACTAAGGCTCGCCTGACTAAGGCAATTCGAATGTAATCATTTTGTTCACCTTTAGCCTAACTAAGGCTAGCCCGACTGAGGCTGCTCGAATGTAACCATTTTGTTTATTATTAATCGAAGTATTCCTTTCCGAAAAGAGGCATGGCTTAAACTTGCAAAGCACTCGCAGAAGGGCAATGGGTCGACCGCCCGAAAAAACGCTAAAGCGCCTCTAAGGCTAAGCTAACATTCCCCCAGTAGCGCGGTAAAAAGCCCTTGGGTGCGAAAACGCAAAATGAACGTTCACACAAAACCATGCTAGCAACTGCATACAACCGTCCTGATCACACAGTATTCATGCAAAAAACCTTTTTACCCAGAAGTAAAGAGAAGAGTCAAAAAACTGTTCTCGCACAGAACTTTTTGCCTAGAAGTAAAATGAGAGACAATAAAATTCTAAGTTCTCATTAAATATCAAAAATGGGAAAGGCGTCCGCCTATTACAAAGGGCAAACACCCAAAAAGCCTACATAAACTTACTCTTGGGCATCCCCAAGATCTATAATGGCCTTGGCCTCTGCGGGCTCGACGTTGCCAACCTCCTCCATCGGCTTCTGCTGGATCGCTTCAGCCAGCTACTGAGAAGTAGATCCAATCCCTGGAGTATGCCCGTTGATATGAGAAAACACTTGATGATCCATCGGACGGTCGGCCAGTTGACGAAGATAGGCGAGGTTCAATGGAGAATCTGTCTCCAACTGACCACAAAGCTCACCATCAAAAAGCTCCAAAGAAGGGTGTAGAGAAGCCACCCATTCAGCTGAAAACCTCTCCCCGCGGAGACGATCAAGTTGCTCGACTGCCAGAAGCATGCCGTACATCCTCTGCGCTAGCAACTCTTCCTGGAGATAAGCAACATCAGCAACCTTGTCTTCAGCCGCCAGCCGGCCGACAAGGTTCTCATTAGCGCGAGCTTCAGCACCCCTCAAAGCCTCGCGAAGAGAGTGAGCTCTTGCCGGCGCTTCTCAGCATCCTCCCAATGGACGGCCAGCTCCTTGCGAGTCTTCTCCAACTCTGAGCACAGAAGCTTGACTTCAGAAAGATGCTCGCCTTCGGCCCTAAGACGAGCCACCTCTTGAGTCAAGGACTTTATCTCATGTCCCTGATCCTCACACTCCAACTCTTTCACAGACAGCAGCCCACACACATCGGCCAGCCTTTTCTTAGAGGCCTCCAGAGTTTGGCCCCTAGTAGTCAAAACATGGGAAAGCCGGTCCCTATCAAGATGAGCCTCATCCTGCAGAAAGGCGAAAAAGTCAGCACGAAAGAAAGAAAGAAACCCAAAAATAACAGGGCACCAGAATAGGGATGCTTACCACTCGCTTCTCCCACCAAATGCCAGCCTGGTGGAAGTCAGCTAACGCCTTGGCTGCTCTGCCGAAGCCCCGAACAACGAGCATCATGGGGGTAGCATCTAACCCCCTAGCATTCCTCTCTCCCATCTCCACAGGAAAGTGCCTGCCCAATGCCACCAACGAGAAGGAAGGCCCTTCCTCCGATGGCTCGACAGGTTGAAGAGGGTTGATGTTCGACCCCGAAGCAACATTCTTAGTGGCAGCCACTTGACTCACCATTACATTCCCTCTGTCAGAGAGGGCCTCGGCCTCCACAGCCACGTCATCAGCCTCAGCACCTCCAACTGGCGCCTCCGCCATTGTCTCACCTGCAAGAACCTGAGCCGCAGCAGACTCGTCAATAGGTTCCTCGATCGACCGCCTGGCCTTCTTGGCAGTAGGTTCATCGACCCCACTGGTGAAACTTGGGACCAAAGTACGGGTCGACACAATCACCTTCATAGGTGATTGACGAACAGGAACAGAGGCAGGAATAGTACCCTCAACCAAAGTCTCGACCCGCGCATCCGCCTGGTCAGATCTCCGTTGGGCAACCTGGGACGACAACCGTGGCCCCGCACCGAAAGGTGGTTTCTTGAACCCTCCTTCTTTACCTTTGGGCACCTCTGTCGCAGAGGCTCCCTTTATCTCCCTCTCTCGAGGACCACAGCCGTCACCCCTCCCATCTTTCCTTCTTTTCTCCCTTTGGAGATCATCTTGCCGGTGGATTCTATCGGAAGACGACGAGATAGGCAGTCGCGTCACGGTGGAAGCATCAGCAACTGCCCCCGGTGAAAGATCCTGCCCAGATTTCTTCAACCCACTCTGACCACTGTCACGAGTACGGCTAAGAGGGGGAGGAGGAGGAGGAGGAGAGGAAGAAGAGAGATCCTCCAAATCAATAAAATCAAAAGGATAAAAGCTATCGTCACCGGCCATGGTAAAATCCCAGTATTAACAAAGGGTAAAGAAGGAGAAAGGGAACAAGAATCAAAGAAAGTAAAGCAAAAAGGCAGGAAACGCTGAGAACATAAGGCAGCAAGAAGGTAAAACCACAAATCTTTCAAACGCTGGATATTTATAGGAAGTCAGAGGCGCGATAATTCAAAAATCTCAGCCCCCTCGTATCCCGCAACAGATAAAGCAAATTATCCAGTAAACCCGGCTCAAGCTGCAAACCCTTGCCCAAGACTAAAAAGCCCCCAGGAATCCAAGAGTCGCTCATAGGCACCGGAAGGTCTTTTTGAAAATCCTCAATCGAGGCTAATGATGGCAGCTCTCGGAAATGAACCCACGTTAAATGAAGGCAAAACGGCGGTAAAATACTCAAAGATCAGCGGCATTCATCAAAACCTTGACGCGTGGCACCTATGCAGTCTGCTCTTTTAACAGACAACTGTTAGCAAAGCTTCTTGCCAACCACTGACTGCGGACGAGCCTGACTAGAGGGAAGCATCCCGAATGACCAAAAGGCCCTTGACCTCTGAATTTCCTTCGCACACCCCTAAGGGGCACTTCAGGAAATTCTCCTCTAAGCAATGATGACCCCTCCTCGGTAAGTCGCGTACTTTCTGTAGAGACGGCTCGAAAACTTGCTAAGGAACTCAAGCAGTCAGCCACCCACATCATGACACGTGGCACCTCTAAAGGTCTCCACTCCCATGGAGTAAAATCAAGAGACACGCGAAGTCCCGTGAGTTGGACGACCTCCCAAGATGGCCAAGCCTACTTGCGGACGGGCTCTTCTCGTGACCCAAAAACTGGCAGGCATAATTTCCTAAGTAGCTAACGAAGAACTTAAGTCCACGGGCGCCCGACACCCGTAGACTTGGGGGACTTATGTAACTATGGAATATTCTGCCTCGGGACATGTGGCACCAAGCTTCCAAAAGCCTAGCGGCAGCATACGTTAGCGACACGTGCCACCACTCACTTACCACTTACGTGGCCCTTGCCCACGTCTTTCCACGAGGGCTCTCGTCCAGGAGACGTGGAGACCCCCTGAACATCATGGGACAACCCATGTCCCATGAGAACGTGGGTCGAGCATGTCCTCCCCACACTTAGTATAAATAGGCCCTCACCCGGGGGACTAAAGGACACGAGATCTAAGACATCCAAAATACCTCTGGAGAACGTTATCCGTAACCATCCAGACAAGCATACTAAGCACTCTCAGGCATCCTCTTGCACAATATCCATCACACTTCCCGAGCTCTGCCTTAAACACCGCCAGGTCCGGTCACCGGCAGACGCACCTCCGTCCTGGAGCATCCCACCAACAGAGCTCCCGACAGCTCTCAAAGACCCAAGCTCTCTCACACTAAGGCAACCTCCTAAGAGCGGCTCACCCACCTGGAGTACCTTAAGCACATCTTAGCCGCACACGGCCCAATACAGGTAAGCACCTTGCCTAACGACTCCTATAGACGTCACCCGTGACGAACTACGTGGAGTTTGATCCCTACTCAAGGGTACGTAGGCACCTAGGTTCCTCATCTAAGGACAGGTCCCTCACCTAAGGACAGGTCCCCCAAGGTTAAGACCCCTTGCGGTCCTTAGTTGCTAACGACAATTATCCGAACCAAAAACGACAGTTCCACATTGTTTCAAAAATTTGGGTTTGGTATGAATACAATTTAGTTCCTTTGAAGAGCTTCTAAGTTTCGCATGCACTGTATACCTACATATAATGACAATCAAACCTAGATTTAGTTAATTAAAACTTGGGTCAAATATGCCCATTTAGAAGGAAGAAGTAAGCAACTTTTATGAAAAGGAATGTACTCAGACACCAATTAGTAAGAGATACTTTTGATAATTGGCCTATTATATTAAATTTTTTGTTCTCAATAGTAAGTGTATGGAATCCGGACTCTTGTAACAAGATGGCTTTTGTTAGTACTGGATGTTAGAAAAATAGTATAGACTTTGATAGTGTAGTTACTGTACTTAAGGAAATTAAGTCCCTACTATTTGTTTGCTGCTGGGTTTGTATGGCAGATTTCCTCTAGGATTTACAAAGCCTGATACTATAGCCAGCAAAACTATGATATCTTTTGAACACAATTTTGAAAGGAAAAAGTTGAAGATTAGAGATAATTTCTGTTTGTGAGAAGAAGTGCTATTTAAATAGGAAAAAAATGAACAAGTAAAACCTTTTTAGATTCATATACTCATCTCCTTTCATATCAATCTTGATGACTTGTTATAACTTTTCATAATTGAATATTCATGTCCCTTTAAGAATATTCTTGTCCCTTTAATTTTATCAATAAATAGTTATAACCTTTAATACATGAATAGTCATGTCTCTTCAAATCATGAGCACTCTTCTCAACCCTTTAACTTATCCAATTGTGGGACTTAATTACTAACTATACTAATAATCCCCCACTTAGTAATTTATTTAATTCAAGAATTTATGTATATAGGATGTATCTTTCGATTTAAACCTACTACTTGTACAAATGCATCAAGCTTTGTCAGAATTGATAGTTAGAATATTCTATTAAACTTGAATCTAGTAAATGACAAAACGAATGTATAAATACACATAAAAACTCAAATTAAATACAAATGTGTTCAATGTAAAACTTAGCACTATATATGTCTAATAACAAATTTCTTAGCCATTCTGCCTCTTTTCATGCGGTTGCTAAAGCCAGAAACTCAGATTTCATTGTAGAATGAGTGACACATGTCTGTTTTTTAGAAGCCCATTAAACAACTCCTCCACCCAAGGTAAAAATCCAATCAAACGTTGATTTATTATCACTCACACTAATTATCCAACTAGCATCACAATATCCTTCTAAAACTAAAGGAAATTTATTATAATTAAATACATAGGACTTTGTTCTGTTGATATAACCAAAAACTCGTCCTACTGCTTTCCAATGATCACTACTAGGATTATGTGTATATCTTGAAAGTTTCCCAACAGCAAAAGCAATATCAGGCCTAGTGCAATGCATTGCATGCATTAAACAACCAATTGCACTGGCATAGTCTAATTGACTAACAGATCTACCCAAGTTTTCAACCAGCTTGTCAGATACATCATATGGAGTATTATATTCTTTAATATCCAAATGATTAAACTTGGATAGAATCTTGTCAATATAATGAGATTGACTCAAAGCAAATCCTCCATTATGTTTTTTTAACTTTAATGCCTAAGATAGTATCAACTTCTCCAAAATATTTCATTTTAAATTGAGAAGATAAATACTTCTTAGTATCTTTAATGCCTTGCATGTTGGTTCCTATAATTAACATGTCATCAACATATAGGCATATTATGACACCATAATCCTTTGTGAACTTAGAGTAAATGCACGATCTGCTCCATTATGTTTGAAGCCATTTGATAATATTACTTTATCAAATTTTTTTATGACACTGTTTTGGTGCTTGTTTTAATCCATACAAGGATTTAATCAATCTACACACTTTCTTTTCATTTCCAGGAAGTACAAACCCCTCAGGTTGTTCCATATATACTTCCTCATCTAGATCACCATTTAAGAATGCTATTATCACATCCATTAGATGGATGTATAAGACATAAATTGATGCTAATGCAAACAACATTCTTATTGAAGTGACCCATGCCATAGGAGGATATGTGTCAAAATAATCTACTCCTTTCTTTTGCTTGAAACCTTTAGCAACTAGTCTAGCTTTGAAGGTTTGTAGAGATCCATCAGAATTATATTTTCTTCTAAATATCCATTTACATCCAATGGGTTTTGAATTATGAGGCATATCAGTTAATTTCCATGTACCATTAGAAAGAAGAGAATCCATTTCATCATTTGTTGCTTCTTTCCAAAAAACAGAATCTCTTGAAGTCACTAAAAGTTTTAGGATCATCTTCCACATTCAAAATTATAGGAATTTATTAAGTACCTCATCTTTAGTTCCTTCAACTAGAAAGACTAATGCGTGGGAAGATATAAAGTCAGAACCCAAGTTCTTTTCTTTCCTAGCTCTTTGACTTCTCCTTGGTTCATCAGGAGGTTCAATTAATTTTCTTTTATTTGATGAACTAGGAACATGAGTTTCTACAATTTCTCCTTCAGCTACTGTTTGCTTTGGATCATCAGGACTTTGTGAAGAGTTATGTGAATTACCAATAAATTTTGTCTCAAGAAACTCAACATCTTTTGACTGTATAATGACATTAGACTCAGTGTCTAATAAACAATATGCTTTTGAATTTTCAGCATACCCAACAAAGATGCTTTTAATTCCTCTAGGATCTAATTTTGTCTTTTTAGGATCTGGTACTTTGTAATATGCTAAGCACCCCCACACCTTCAAGAAATTTAAGTTAGATGTTCGTCCTTTCCACAATTCATATGGTGAAACCTTAAATTTCTTTGAAGGTATTCTGTTATGTATAAAACAGGCAGTTAACAAAGCCTCCCCCCATAGATTCATTGGCAATCCAGCATGCATAAGCATAGCATTTACCATATCAACCAATGTTATATTCTTTCTTTCTTCAAGACCATTTTGTTGTGGGGTTTATGGTGCACTTGCTTGGTGAATCAAACCATTTTCTTCACAGAATATAGAAAATTCATTGGAAAAGTATTCTCCTCCTCTATCAATACGCAGAATTTTAATTTTGTTTTCCAATTGATTTTCTACAACTGTTTTATAATTCTTAAACATTTCTAGTGAATCTAGAATGGTAATCTATGAATGTTATAAAATACCTATTTCCTCCTCTGGTTAAATAACCATTTAATTCACAAATATCAGAATGCACAAGGTCAAGCAAACTTGTTTATCTTTCATTTTTTGGAAAAAAGGTTTTCTTAGTCATCTTAGCTTGAATGCATATTTCACACTTTTAAGAAACTTTAACTAAATCAGGGAGTAATTTATGTTTAGACATAAATTTAATTGAATCATAATTCACATGTGATAATCTAGCATGCCATAAGGAAAAAGATGACACAACCACATCAGCAAAATTATTCACTTTATTATTAATACACATTTTGAAGATCCCATCACAAGAGTAACCTTGTCCAACAAAAACACCATTCTTAGAGAAACTAACTTTTTCTGCCTCTAATACAGCTTTAACACCCCTTTTACATAAAAGACTGACAGAAATTAAAATCTTTCTAACATCAGGGAGATGGAATACATTTGTTAGAATCATTTACTTTCCAGAAGTAAATTCTAATTCCATTGTTCCCTTTCCAAGAACCTTGGCAGGATTATGATTCCCCATCAGCACATTTTCTCCATTGGTTGTTATTTCATAGTGCTTGAAATAACTTTTATTATTACATATGTGCACAGTTGCTCCAGAATCATACCACCAATCATAAGATTTTATAGCAGTTGCCATATTGCATTCATTTACCATACTTATGTTCAAAGTAGTAACCATTGCAATAATTTCTGAAAGTGAGGCTTCTTTTTCAATGACATTTGCTGCCTTTTTTTTTGGCCAGCACTCTCTTCCACCACCTTTATTTTCTTATAAAATCTGCAATCTTTTTTGAAATGTCCCTTTTCGCCACAGAAGAAACAACTCTTGTCGTTCTTCTTGTTGTTAGAAGAATTTTCTGTTACAAAATCATTGTATTTCCTCTTATTTTTAGCCTTATTATTGTTTCCAGGCTTTCCAAAATTACTTATCTCCTTAGACTCAACTAAATTTACTTTAGACCTAATTTCTAAAGCATATTTGTTTTCACGAATTCTGGTTTCTTTTTCAATACGAATATGCTTTAGTAAATGATATTGTAAAATCTTCAGAAGTATGTAGTAACTTTTTTCTGTAATCATTCCAAGTGGGTGGTAATTTAGAAATAACTACAACCACTTGAAGAGATTCAGAAACATCAATTTTCAAATCCTTGAGTCTAGATACCAGAACAAGTAATTCATCAACTTGTTCCATGATAGATTTAGAATCTACCATTTGAAATTCAAAGAATTTCATACTAAAAAATCTGTCAATGCCTTGCTTTTCAGAAGTATATTTATTTTACAAAGCATTCCAGATTTCTTATGAGGATTTAATTGGACGAAATAAATCAAACAAACGATCAGAAAGAGAGTTTAAGATAAAACTTCTGCAACATACTTCATCTTCCTGTCGTTTCTTTCGATTTGCTATGATTCCTTCTGTGTCCATGTCAGAAGGTGGTGGAATTTTAGGCAAATTAGATTTGAGTATAAATGCAATACCTAGTTCTGTGAGTAGAAACAACACCTTTTCCTTCAATCGTGCGAAGTTTGTTCCATCAAAGCGGTCGAGTTTGAAAACGTCTGGATTGAATAACTTGTTTACTCCAGTAGTCTCCATCTAGGCTTAATTTCCTTAAGATTGTTAGAAAAATAGTATATGCTTTTACAGTGTAGTCACTGTCCTTAAGGAAATTAAGCCCCCACTATTTGTTTACTGCTGGGTTTGTATGACAGATTTCCTTCAGGATTTACAAAGCCTAATACTATATCCAGCAAAACTATAATATCTTGTGAACACAATTTTGAAAGGAAAAAGTTGAAGATTAGAGATAATTTTTGTTTTCGAGAAAAAGTGCTATTTATAGAGGAAAAAAATGAACAAGTAAAACCTTTTCAGATTCCTATGCTCATCTCCTTTCATACTCAATCTTGATGACTTGTTATAACTTTTCATAATTGAGTATTCATGTCCCTTTAATTTTAACAATAAATAGTTATAACCTTTCATACATGAATAGTCATGTCTCTTCAAATTATGAGCACTCTTCTCAAACTTTCAACTTATCCAATTGTGGGACTTTAATTACTAACTATACTAACACTGGATATACCTCCAAAATGTGATACACACGTGTCACACTAACACACTTTAAAAGGTTTCTATTCAGAGAAGGGCCCGCAGCCCATTTGACACATTGAAGAGACTATATAGAGACACTTACCCAGAACTTGGGCACATCAATTATTCTACCTCATTTTGTATAGAGTTAATCGTACCCCCTCATAACTTTTACCGTGATATTCTCCCATAGTCCTCTCACGAACCCATTATCTCATTCACCATCCCTCACATAACCGTCAACGATGCCTCCACAGAACCACTGCGGTTCCTTCTCCAGCGACCTTGCTCACCTCTCTCACCACATCCTAGCCGTACACGGCACTAACAAGTAAGGCCTTTGCCTAAAGACCACCATGGACGTCTCCCTTCTATCGAACTACGTGGACTTTGATTCCTTATCAAGGTACGTAAGCACCTAGGTCTTCACTTAGGACAAGTCCCCCAAGGTTTAGATCCCTTGCAGTCCTCTCAAATTTACTGTAGATTCTACCTCGTTAGAAATGAATCTAACATTGGCATACCAACAATGCCTTACGCATACTGCCACTAAACGATACTCCATTTTTTGGGAGTAGAAGTATACACAATTATTCAAATCTTTTGTTTTTCTTTGTGCCCTTCACAAGTGACCACAAGAGTTTCAGATGGCTAACACGAACATCTAGACACCCGATTTTGTTCGACCCCAAAAATATGATAACCAACAAAAAATTGGAAACGGGAAAGCAAAAAGCAAGCGGTTACGACCCCTGCCTTAAGGTGATGTCATCATGACATCAGTTGAAGGAGAACAGGTCGCGACCCTCTAAGCATATTGGTTGCGACCCCTGTCGCATTAAAGCCAGAAGATACCGTATCTAGGACTTTGACCCGATCGCAACCCCGTGACGCGACGGTCACGACCCCAGCATATCAAATCGCTGAAGATATCAAATCTAGGTTTTCCCTTTTTGTGATCGGTTCGGTCACTATAAATAAGAGGTCCCTTCATATGGTTGAGACATGGAAGAAATATCAAGAAAAATACTTGAAGAAATTCATGAGAATATTCTGAGAGAGCCTAGAGGAGTAAAAGAGAGAAAGTAGAGTTCCTATTCTGTTTGTTGAAGCCCTAAGTCCTTGTTTTCTTCATAACAAGGTATAAGGCCCTTCATACATCAATTTACATTGCCTTTTTATTTTATTCTTGTTTAAATATTTATTTGCTTCTTTGCTTTTTCTGCATTTCTGACTGCACGGTCGCGACCCTTGCAAATTGAGGTCACGACCCCTACAAATTGAGGTCACGACCGTGGTCTTTATTTTCCCGCTTATATTTTTTGCTCATTTGAATTTCTGCGTTGCATAGTCGCGAAGAATACTTGGCAGCGGGTTTGTAAGGTGTGGAAGGATGTGGAAGATGGTATTAAATGGAATATTGGGAATGGGGAGAGTGTGAAGTTTTGGGTTGATCTGTGGGTTAAAAGGCTACCTGCCTTGGAGAAAGTTGCTTGCTATGATATTAGTGATGAGATGAAACTCCATAAAGTGAAGGACTATTGTAGGAATAGGAAGTGGGATGTTGATCTTTTGAGGAATTGGCTTCCTCATGATGTTATTTTGAGGATTATGGCTATTGATCCTCCTAGTGATTTCGAAGGTGTTGATGATGTTGCTTGGAGATCGAGTAATAATGGGAACTTTATTGTTAAGTTTACTTATTTTTCTATTAACAATAAAGGCTGGTGAGTGGAAAATGATCTGGGAATGGCCTAGACCTTAGAGGGGTCATACTTTTCTATGGTTCGCTGCGAAAGACAGACTTTTAACTAATCTGTCTCGTTTCAAAAGGAAGATTACTTCGGATTTGTTGTGTCCTAGGTGCAAGGTTCATTCTGAATTTGTCTTGCACGCTCTTTGGAACTGCTCTTTGGTGTATATTGGTTAATCCTAACTGCTGGGATAAGTTTTTTTTTATTGTGATTTGCAGGATTGGATTAGTTTGAATTTGAAGCATGATCTTGGGAGAGATGGTAATGAGTTGAAGGTTATTTTTGGAGTTGCTTCTAGATGCATTTGGATTCAAAGGAATAAATCTGTCTTTGGTAAGCCTATTGCTAATAGTTCTTATCTTTATTGGGAAGTTTTAATTAATTTATATCTCTTGCCTTTCTTATTTATGAATTTAATCTATGTTATGATAATGTTATAATAAATATATGTTTTGATTCATTTGCAGGTCCATAAACTTTTTGATGGTTTAGTATCAAGGACTTCTCCATTGGTTATTTAGTTTTTTGGTTTTTCTTAATGCACAAATGTTAGATCATATTATTTTGGAAGAATACTTCAAATATTTGTACCTATTTTGGTTATTGTGGTGTTATTAGGATGATTATTTTGAGTGTAATGATGTTATTATGATAATATATTATATGAACTATGAAGTAAAATATTTTACTTTAAAAAAAAATAACAATTCCTGGCGGTTATAAAGCATCACTAAATTTTAATTTGTGGCGCTTGTTCTAGCGTTTACTCTAAAGCATCACCAATTGACGTCTCGACGCGTCATGTTCGAACACTTTACCAGGTGCCACAAATTATTTTAACAAATTTAAGCATCAAGAAATAGCAAATTTTTTGTAGTGAAAGAATGTACAATTTCCCTAGCTATGATGACATTGTTTCTAGCCTTTCTTCCTTGAACTAAAGCTCCTTCGTTGAAGATGAGGTTAGGGAATATAGGCTTGATGCGAGTCACTAGAGCCATCAAAATGGGCTGGCCTGTTACGCCCAAAAAATACAATGGGCTGGGTTGATAAATTCTTGAACCGTTTTAAAAATAAAAACAGGGCTGAAATGGGCTTGGGCTGGGTCGGGTTTGTGTTGACTCATTTTGTTTTTTTAAATATAGTTTTAAAATTATAGTTGACAATTCCGCACAAGTAGATTTTTCTACCATGCAGGAGACTATTATTTTACTCATGATGGGTGATTGTAGTAAAAGGTTATCTTTTTGTTCAATTTGTGAGTCTTAGCTGTAAAATTTAGTTAAAACAAGTTGACTCTTAACTAGGTTGTGAAGATTTATTTCTACTAGTACCAAATTGCCAATCACTTGCTTTAGTTTTCATAACAACCCTTTGTGGTTTTAGTTTTTGCATGAACCAATTTATCCAAGTTCTCAAGTGTATAAAACTCTACCTGAAAATGTAATTATTGAGGAAAGGAGTTACGTGCCAGCCATAGTTGTTAACATTTAGATTTAAATCTTAAAATCTTAAAATTTTATGATTTTGCACCCCTAAATCTTGTACAAAATCACGTTGGTGCAAAATCGTGGTAGAATCGGTGAAATCAGGAAAAATCCCATGAAATCTCGATTTTACCAATGGTTCCACGATTTCACCGCAGCCCTAAAAAGGTTCATTTTGAGTTTTTTTTTTCTAAAAAATCGGTATGTTTGTATAGATATCCATAACCCGTTCCAACTCAAAGAAAATCCACATATTTCCTAAAAACTTGATGTCCAGACCTAGATTCCCCTACCACACATCACTCATTCCTTTCCCATTCTTTCTAGGTTTTAATGTTAATGATGTCTGAATTGATAGTACTTCAAATGATGTATGTGTCTGAGTTTACATAACATTAGAAATGAAGTACCAAGTGGTGATGATGTTGGTGGTAATTGTGGTGGTAAAAATGAATTTAATGAATTTGAGGAACTTAGTTGAAAATGTAGTTTAATTTCTTTGATTTAATTTTGTGTTTATAAATTATTGAACTATTAATTATGTATTGAACTATGGATATTGAATGATGTTTAATTTTTTATGTAACTAAGGTATAATAGTTAGGTGTGTGTATATATATAGGTAAATTCATATGATTTTATCATAGGTAAACTCTTAGGATTTCACGATACGAGTTTACGCCCTGCATGAGTTTACCTATAATCTAGATTTTGACAACCTGCTTCTGTTAATTTTGTCCTTTCCAGTCATTTAGGTTTCAAGTGGATAATGGAATACCAATTGAGAGTTCGTCTGATTCATATCAAGAATTGCTTTTTTGTTTCATGTTGGTTATGTACTCTTAAAACTATTTGAATATTTATAAGTTATTGTGTATTTTATTTCTATTTCATGTTAAGCCTTATTTTATTTTATATTTTTCTATCAAAACATTTTGTAAAAAATAACATGGCTTAATGGGTTAGCCTGGAGCCCGTATAGGGTTGGGTTGGAAAAATCTTAGTCCATTTAAAAAATGGGCCAACTTGGCCCGGCCTTGCCAATAATGAGCCAAAACGGGCTTGGGCTGGTATGTTTTTATAGTTCTATGGGTCACTAGGATCTTGAAAATGATTTTATAAAGAGAAGTGCAAAGGCTAATGGGGCAAAAATTGTGAATTTTTGAGGGATTATGGACTTTGTGAATAAGACATATGAGTGTCATTCCATGTGTTAGGGATGGTGGAGGAATCAAAGCAAGTTTTGACGAAAGAGATGATATCTGATTTGAGAAATTCTCATCTCTCGAAGAAAGCTTGTTGAAAGCCATATACTCTAGCTACCTTAAAAGGCTTGAGGTTCCATAGAGTAGAGCAGATCTCCTCCTTTGAGGGTATGAAAGACAGGGAAGGGTGACCGTTGTGAGGAAAAATTTCGAATGAGGGGATTCAGAGTACGTGAGGATGTGTATGAGGCATTAAAACAATAAGTGAATTTTTTTTTTAATTCTGACTCGAACCTCAAGTAGTTCAAAGGTCCAATTTTCCAACTATGTCTTTTAAGTCGATATGGTTTGATCTTCGACGATTAATGGTAGAGGCATGGAGAAAAGAAGTGTTGGAGACCCCTAGATAAAGCCATTCCACTCTCTATTATTAGGCCCACAATTCTTGCTCTTGAAGAAGAATTTTTTGTATTCAATGGAGAAGTCATTTTCTAGAGAGACATGCCAAGTAACATGGTTTATTGAGAGGGCCTTATATGTGATTCCATCAAGTCTATGAATTGGTCTAGACTTTTTTTGGAAGATGATACCAAAGAAGGTCTTGTTCCAGATTTTCGCTCGATGTGTTTAATAGCACAGCTCGATGCCCTTAAGATCGTAAGGTATGGAATCTGATTTGGTCCACGATTCTTTGGTGAAGTTAATAATGGCAAGTTGAGAGAGCTAGATGTGTTTAATAGCACAGCTAATGTTAACAAATCCCCTATTTCCAAAGGATTATGATAATGTTAATATCTCTCTGTTTTCTCTACCCGTATTTATCTTTATTCTGTTTTTAATTTAAATTTAATTGGTAATTATATATAGCTGTCCATATCAATTAGTTACTGTATAGGATCTTAACCTACTATAATTTGTATTTATACCTTTTCCATCAATAGAATTCATCATCTTTCACCAAATTATCTTCTGCCACTTTATGGTATCAGAGCTTCCTTAACCCCATTGGTTTTTTTTTTCTCTTCTTCATCTCAACGCACCATTTTTTCTTCTCTCCATCTTGGTGCAATGGCCCAAAACACCGAAAGAGTGGTTATCACTGACAATATCTCAGGTCAGCAAGCCACTGTTGTCCAGTTTAACCCAGCCAATCAACTCCCGATCAAACTCTCGAGCCCACAGAATTTGCTTTGTCGAAAGCACATGTTTCCATGCTTATGAGAGGACATAACCTATTCGGCCATCCATATGGTTCAAAACCAAAACCTAACTCACAAGATTCGACCTTTACCACTTGGTTTAGACAGGATCAATTGATCCAAAACGCCCTCCTCACCTCAGTAGATCAAACCATTACCTCTGCTGTTGCCCTTGCTAACACAGCCCATGCCGTGTGGACAACCCTGCATTCTTCCTATGCCAACAAATCTCAAACTAGAAATCTCGGCCTCAGAGATCATTTAGCAGCCTACACCAAAGATTCTCAAACTATTTATGACTACCTACACCATATTCGATCACTCTGTGTTGAACTATCCGCAGCCGGTGTACGAGTTACTAATGCCGAACTCATTGTTACTATCCTACGAGGCCTAGGATCAGAATATAAAGAATTTTCTGCAGGAATTAGAGCCAGAGATTCCACTATCACCTTTGAAGACCTTTGTGACAAACTACTTGACCATGAATTATTTCTCAAGCATGAGGAAACCAAGAAACCTCTTACCACTCCCATCACTGTAAACATAGCCCAATCATCCTCTAAAAAAAAACTATAGACCTAACCAAACAGCCACAAATCGACCACTCAACCACAATTCCTCTTGCTGAAACCAACCATGGCTGCAAAATTGCAGGCCCAACCATAACTCCAATAATAATGTCTATTGTGAACTTTATGGCAAACCAGGTTACATTGCACGAGTTTGTAGGTTAGCTTCACACAATCACCTGCAAGCTCGGGCAAATTTTGCAGCTCGTAATCAACACAATTCAGCACCTTGGATAGTAGACACAGGAGCAACACATCACATCTCATCAGAAAGTCACGACTTCAACAACTCACAGCCCTACCATGGCTCTGAAGGAATAGTGATCGGTAATGGTACAACAATATTTTAATTTCCACTACTGGTAATGTATCACTTAATTCATCAAATAATAGCTTTAAGCTCAAAAATACACTTCACTCACCGCATATCACAAACAAACTTATTTCTGTCTCACATTTTTGCCATGATAATCAAACATCTATTTGAATACGGGGGCGCTCCTCCTTCAAAGACAGACTAAGGAGGGTCTCTATGAGTGGCCAACAGAACAAAATCGTCCATCTCCCAAATTCAAGACAGCCTCCACCCATGAACTTTGGCATCGGCGGCTAGGACATCCAACAACTAGAGTCCAAAATAAGACTTTGAGTCAATTGCCCATTTCTATTTCTCCAATTAGTCAATTTGTTTGTAATTCTTGCCATTCTAATAAAAATCATCGACAAATTTTTGCTTATAGTACTCTACACAGTAACGTTCCTTTTGAACTTCTATACAACGACCTTTGGGGACCATCCCCCATTATGCCCATTGACAACAAACGTTATTTTGCTCTCTTTGTTGGATTTTCAAAATACATGTGGCTTTTTATGCTCAAGGCCAAAACAGAAACTCTAGATATCTTTAAAGCCCTTCACAAAATTCCCCAAAACTAGTTCCACACAAAAATCCTCTCCCTTTACATCGATGGTGGTGGAGAATATACAAAACTCACTCCATACCAACAACAACACGACATCCAACACCTAATATCCCCACCTTACACTCCCCAAAGAATTGCCTTAGTTGAACGACACCACAAACACATCATTGAAATTGCTAAAACGCTACTACATAGAGCCTCTCTTCCACCAATATTCTGGTCTTACGCCTGTCATCAAGTTGTCTACCTCATAAATAAAATGCCCACCTTCAATCTTTAAAAAAAATACCTCATGAAAAGCTTTTTTTGAAACTTATCCAATCACAACAACAACAAATTTTTTAGATGCCTATGTTATGCTTGGCTCCAACCATACAACAAACATAAACTTCAACCAAAATCCAAGCCTTGTATCTACCTTGGCTTCAACAATCAATACCATAGTCACCAATGCTTTGAGCTAAAATCTTCAAAACTATACCTCTCCCAACAAGCCATAATTAACTACCAAAGACGGTCAAAGGCAACCCCTCAAGAATTACCATCAACCTCTCAAACAAAAAACACAACCCAGATTCCCAAACACCCAATGATCACTCGGTCCAAATCCCATAGCACCCAACTAAAATAATCACAACCAATCTTCATTATACACCAAATTCTTACAAACAAGCACAAAAGATTCCCCACTGGAATCAAGCCATGAAACCTGAATATGATGCATTGATACATAACATAACATGGGAACTTGTACCATCATCTACCTATCAGAATGTGGTTGACTGTAAATGGTTGTTTAGAATCAAATACAAAGCTAATGGCTCTATTGACAGGTACAAAGCACGTTTAGTTGCTCAGGGATTCACAAAACGTCCAGGATTGGACTATCACAATACATTCAGTCTAGTTGTCAAACTAGGTACCATAAGGCTTGTACTAGCTATAGCTACACAACAATACTGGCCAATCAAACAAATGGACATCAACAATGCCTTCCTTCGAGGAAATTTAGAAGAAGAGGTTTAAAGGAGACAACCACAGGGTTTTGAGAACTTGAATCACCCAAACCATGTTTGCAAATTCTATAAAGCAATATACGGGCTCAAATAGGCGCCTAAAGCATGGTACAAGGCTCTTTGTGACTTCCTTATCTCACAAAACTTCAAAAACTCCAGGTCCGACTCATCACTTTTTATTTTTCACTTCCATGGAGTTATACTATATATCATAGTCTATGTTGACGACATCATTATCATCGAAAATAATTCCCAAGCCATTCAGTACGACATCTCAAAGCTGTCAAACAAATTCTCTCTAAAGATTTGGGTGATCTTCAATTTTTTTTGGGCGTGGAGGTGCTCAAAACAGAAAAAGGTATTCATCTCTCTCAACATAAGTATATTCAAGACATCCTCACTGTCCTAAAAAAGCCTACTCCCATGACAATAAATCAAACAACTATGGACAACCAACGTCCGTGCATCCTCTGCTATCCAAAGTAGTCTTGTCCAACTTAGCCACGGTTATAACCGTGGCTAACCGATCAATTTTGGCCACGGTTATTGATCGGTTAGCCACGGTTATAACTGTGGCTAAATCAGACAACATAAATTCGGACAGCAGAGTATCCGAATTCAACAACCAACCGACAGATGGGACACTATACAAAAAAACCATTGGAAAACTACATTATCTCTTATTCACTCGTCTTGACATAGCCTTTGCAGTGAGCAAATGATCTCAAGTGTTGCACAAGCCCCTTGAAGCTCACTGGATAACACTTAAACGTGTTCTAAGGTACCTCAAATACAATTCTTGTTTTAGTCTTTCCATATCTAGCACAAAAGAACTACAACTATGTGGTTATTCTAACTCCGATTGGGCAGGAGATCTTATAGACTGAACCTCTACAACTGGGTATATCATATATCTAGGCAACACTCCAATCTCTTGGTCATCCAAGAAACAATGCTCAGTATCACGCTCATCCACTGAGGCAGAATATTGAGCAGTTGCAGCCATTATTTCAGATCTGAATTGGCTCTCAAATCTCCTTCACGAAATGCATGTACCACATAACACAATTCCAACAATCTTCTGTGACAATATCAGCACAACATATATTTGTGCCAATACCATCCTCTATAGCAGAACGAAGTATGTTGCCAAAGACTTCCACTTTCTAAGAGATCAAGTTGAAAGAAAGACTCTACAAGTTTAACATCTTCACTTAGCAGATCAAGTAGTTGACATTCTGACCAAACCACTTCAACAGGGAGCATTTAGCCAACACTTTAACAAGCTCGGTGTCATAGATTTAACACCAAGCTTGTGAGGGTGTAACATGACAGCTAACGTTATCAAATCCCCTATTTCCTAGGGATTATGATAACGTTAATATCTCCCGATTTTCTCTATCCATATTTATCTTTATTATGTTTTTAATTTAAATTAAATTTGTAATTATGTATAGTTGTCCATATCAATTAGTTACTATAACTATGGAATATTCTGCCTTGGGACACGTGGCACTAAGCTTCCAAAAGCCTAGCGGCAGTACACACTGGCAGCATGTGGCACCACTTATCCACCACTTACGTGGCCCTTGCCCACATCCTCTCACGAGGACTTCCACTCAACGGGACGTGGAAACTTCTTGGGCATCGTGGGACGACCCACATCCCACGAGAACGTGGGTCGAGCACGTCCTGCCCACGCTGAGTATAAATAGACCCTCTCCCAGAGGACTAAAGGACACAAGATCAAGGAAAACAACAACAGATCAAAGACATCTAAAGTACCTCTAGAGAACGCTACCTGTAACCATCCTAGCAGACATTCTGAGCACTCTCAGACACCATACACAACATCCTTCACACACCCCGAGCTCCGCCGTAGGCTCCGCCAGGTCCCACCACCAGTAGAATTCTCTCCGTCCCCGGAGCATCCCACCAATAGGGCTTCCAGCAGCTCTCAGAGACCCGAGCTCTCTTACACTAAGGAAACCCCTAAGAGCGGCTCGCCCGTCCAGAGTACCTTTAAGCACGTCTTAGCTGCACACGACCCAATACAGGTAACTACCTTGCCTAACGGCTCCTATAGACGTCACCATGACGAACTACGTGGACTTTGATCCCTTCCGAAGGGTACATAGGCACCTAGGTGCATCACCTAAGGACAAGTCCCCCAAGGTTAAGACCCATTGCGGTCCTTAATTGCAAATAACAATTGTCTGAGCGAAAAACGACAGTTATAGTGGCGGCCAGTCTTCCTCAGACCACAATGCCTTGAGCACTTTGCCGCTAAACGGGAGTAGGAGTATACACCTAACACTCAGAAACCCGTATTTGTTACCTTTTCCACAGGATACATTACAGGATGACCGACTCAAATGCCCCCATAGCCACGACTGATGCAAGCGCTCTAAGGCGCAGCATAAGGAACAGGCAAGGAACGGCCGAAGCGGTCACGACCGAAGCAGGCGGTTCAAATACGACTCAACCCCAGAACACCTCAACGACGCAGGTAGCTGTTGTGAAAACCGTGGTCCAGAACCCAGCACCCGGAGAGGAAGCCTGCCCCCAACATCCTTATGGAATGCCGCATGTTCCTTGCCCTACAGTCGGCAATCAAGAAACAACGGAGCCGACGAGGAACCCACGGGAGGTAGAGCTCGCCCGTCTTGAGGCAGAAATAGCAGCCCTGCACCAACAACAGTGGGAGGAGAACAGGAACCTCGCCCAAGCAAGCACAGGCGCCCAATTACCACTGGTGCCACAGGGCGCGACAGCAGGGGCCTCTAGCGACCCTACCAACTTACCCGCAATACAGTTCGGGACCATACCAATGGAATTCCCACGACTGTCGCTAACAGCACCAGCACCCCCAATAGTAATCCCTCCTGGACTAGGAATGGTCACTGGACAAGCAGTACGTCCCACCATTAGCAACCTGCGACCGCCAATCCCAAACTACCTACCGGGATCCTACCTCCACATGCCCTGGGCAGGAACGTACAACCCGTACGCCCCCTGCAGCACAACTGCTCACTAGTGGCCCAGTTTCGACTTCCAAGGAAAGGGGAGACACCCTTTTACCCAAAAAATCATGAACGAGCACGTGCCCATGGGCTTGAAGATGCCTTTCCACATAGAACCCTATGGCGGAGAAACTGATCCACGAGATCGCATTAACACCATCAACTCGGCTATGTCGATATTAGGCATGACAGGCGGTAGTAGGTCCGACATGGAAAGCGGCCGCCCCCTCGACCACGGATGCCTCCCAGAGGACGATTCACAAGCTACACTCCCCTCAACAAATCCCATGTCGGAGTCCTCGAAGAAATCTACCACTCAGACATGCTTAGCTTCCCTCCTCAGATCAAGAGGCGAAAGACGGGAAAGCCAGTAGACAAGTCCAAGTACTGCCAGTTCCACAAGGATTACGGGCACGAAACCAACGACTGCATCCATCTAAAGGATCATATCGAAGACCTAATCCGTAAAGGGCAGCTCGGCAGGTACATCAAAGAGGAGAGCAGAGCTAACACAGAACAATCATGGGAGGCCGATGATCAGAAACCTACTCGTAGAGTCATCAATGTCATCGCAGGTGGTCTAAAGAGAGGAAATTCCTCGTTACCACAGTATAAGAAAAGGGTGGAGCGCTCCATACTCGCCCTCGACTACGCCCCAAAGCACAAAAAGAGAAGCAAGCCCAAAGGAGACCCCATCACGTTCGACCGTACCAACCTAGAGGGACCAGTCCATGACGACCCCATGGTAGTAACCGCAGTAATCGCCAACTACGAGGTCAAAAGAGTCTTGATCGACCAAGGATCCTCGACAGACGTCCTCTACTTTGACACCTTCAAGAAACTCGGGTTGAACGAGGCTAGCATAAGGCCATTCCCCGGTACACTTATAGGGTTCTCAGAAGCCTAGGTTCCCGCAGAAGGAATCATTACCGCCCGAACAACCATGGGCACCTTACCAAAGGTTGCCAGCCTCGATGTAGACTTCATCATCGTCTCAGCACCCTCGGCATACATTGGCATCCTAGGGCGACTGTCCCTAAACAAGCTCAGGGCTGTAGTGTCCACCGCACAGCTCACAAAGAAATTCCTAACACCCCACGGGTTGGAGAAATCATGGCGGACCAAAACCTAGCTCGAGCATGCTACGCAGCAAGCTTAACCAAGACCATCAAGGTCGCTCGCCTTGGTCCCCGAAAAAAACGTGAGGAACCCCCCGAGGGTAAAGAGTCAGGAGGAAAGAAGCTGGAGTCCGCCCACCCAGACCAAACCTCCGCCTAAGCTCTGAACACACTTTGTGCTCTTGTACCACCTTTCGGTCAAGTCACGTACGTCTCTTTATTTCAAATTTAGGATTCACTTCAGCCTGACTAAGGCTCGCCTGACCTAGGCAACTCGAATGTAATCATCTAGTTTACTTTCAGTCTGACTAAGGCTAGCCTGACTGAGGCTGCACGAATGTAACCATTTTCTCTATTTTTAATCGATGTATTCCTTTCTGGAAAGAGACATGACTTCAACTTGCAAAGTACTCGCACAAGTCCTACAAAAGGACAACGGGCCGACCGCCCAAAGAAACGCTAAGCGCCTCTAAGGCCAAGTTGATATTCCCCCAGTAGCATGGTGGAAAACCCCTTGGGTGCGAAAACACAAAATGAATGTTCAACAAAACCATGCTAGCAACCGCATACAAACCGTCTTAATCACACGATACTCATGCAAAAAGTCTTTTTACCCAGACGTAAAGAGATAACAACAAAAAGAGAAACTGTACTCGCACAAAAATTTTTGCCCAGGAGTAAAACTCTTAAGTTCGCATTAAATGTCAAAAATGAGAAGGCATCCGCCTATTACAAAGGGTAAACACCCGAAAAATACATAAACCTATTCTTGGGCATCCCCAAGATCTACGATGGCCTTGGCCCCCGCAGGCTCAACGTTTCCAACACCCTCCGACGGCTTCTGTTAGATCGCTTCAGCTTGCTGCTGAGAAGTAGATCCAATCCCTGAAGTACGCCTATCGATATGAGACAACACCTGGTGATCCATCGGACGGTCGGCTAGCTGACGAAGATAGGCAAGATTCAACGGAGAGTCTGCCTCCATCCGACCGTGAAGCTCACCATCAAAGAGCTTCAAAGAAGGGTGCAGAGAAGCCACCCATTCTGCTGAGAACCTCTCCCCGCGGAGACGCTCATGTTGCTCGATCGCCAGAAGCATGCCATACATCCTCTGTGCTAGCAACTCTCCCTAGAGATTAGCAACATCGCCGACTCTTTCTTCAGCCGCCAGCCAACCGAAAAGGTTCTCATTAGCGCGAGCCTCCGCACTCCGCAAAGCTTTGCGGAGAGACTGCAACTCCTGCCAGTGCCTCTCAGCATCTTCCCGACGGACGGCCAGCTCCTTATGAGTCTTTTCCAATTCTGAGCGAAGAAGTTTAACCTCGGAAGGATGCTCGACTCCTTCGCAGACAGCCACCCATGCACGTCTGCCAACCTCTTCTTGGAGACCTCCAGAGGTTGGTTCCTGTTGGTCGCAACGCCGAAAACCCGGTCCCTGTCAAGGCGGGTTTCCTCCTACAAAAAAAGAGTCAAGACACAGAGGAAAACCCAGAATAGCAGAGCACCAGGATAGAAAAGCTCACCACACACTTATCCCACTCAAGGCCAGCCTGGTGGAAGTCAGCTAATGCCTCAGTAACTCTGCCGAAGCCTCGAACAACAAGATTAATGGGGGAGGTGTCCAGCCCCCTGGCTTCCCTCTCTCGCATCTCCACGGGAAAGCGCCTACCCAAAGCCACCTGCTCGAAGGAAAGTCCCGCCTTCGGTGGCCCGATGGGTTTAGAAGGTCCGACGCTCGACCCCGGAACAACATCCTTTGTGGCAGCCATTTGACTCACCACTACATTCCCTCTGTTAGAGAGGGCCCTGGCCTCCGCAGCCGCGTCGTCAACCTCTGCAATTTTGGCTGGAGCCTTAGCCACAGACTCATCAGCCGGAACCCGAATCACAACAGGATCATCAACAGGCTCCTCAACCGACGTCCTGACCTTCTTGGCAGCAGGTTGATCAGCCCCACCAGTGGAACTTGGGACTAGAGGACGAATCAACAAAATCACCTTCATAGGTGATTCACGAATAGGAACAAAAGCGGGAACAGAGGTAGTAACAGAGGTCAGAACAGTGCCCTCCAACATAGCCTCCGCCCGCGCTTCCACCTGATCAGAACTCCGCTGGGCCACCTGTGATGATAATCGTGGTCCCACACCGGAAGGTCGTCTTTTGAACCCTACATCTCTACCTTTGGGAACCTCCACCGCAGAGGGCCCCTTTCTCTAGTAACATTAATCCAACATAATCGAGAGTTCATGCAAAACCATTTAATTATAATTCTCGCTTCATGTGAACCATACTACCCAAGTTAATTAGCAACCTTATTAACCTAAACAAGCAATGGTTACCATTCGATTATCGCTTCATATGACAATTCAATTCAAGGTAATTAACTCAAACTAGCGAACAACCCAATTAAGCAATGGTAATCAATGTCTAGATATGGGTTCCACTCAATGGTTAACTAACCATCTCATTGAACATTCAAAAATCAATTATAATTAAACCTAATTACAATCATCCATCAATCAAAGTTACTAATCACATATCCAAACTAACACAATCCAATCCACAAAGAGATTACAACCATAATCCTTAGCTCAATACAAATCTATGAAAACCTAGCTAAAATCAACATGAAAATGTAAAGAGAAAGTGAAAGAGAAAGAAAGAACTCTGATGGAATAAGGAGAACGAGGAACGGATCGGCTAGAAATCAAAATAAGAACAAGGAACAAGAACACAAATGATCAATGGGAGGAAGAGTACCCGTCTCTTACAACCCTAGCCACAAGACACCACAAGGATGATCAGTCCTTGATAAGTCAAGTATTCTCAAAAGAATACAAAAATGCAAGCAAAGCTCACACAAGAGAAACAAAAGTCTCAATTCATTCAAGTCTGAAATTGTAGTACAATGCAAAGCCTATTTATAGGCAATAAGGGAAGACTCTAGAGAAAACTAATAATGATGCCTTAATGATAATTGACATCATGATTTGCAGCATTCCATCTTAAGAAGATGACTCGTTCTTGAAGAAAAGTCAGCTCATCAAAATGGGAAAATATGACAAAATATCTATGACATTTAATGACCTAATGGCCTTATTACAAGGAAATAAAAGACTCAAATAAAATCAAATGCACTCACATTTGTTGCTTATTGGCTTGTTCAAAACGTCACTTTTGCTTATCCTCCAAAGGCACATGCTTCTCACATGCATTTTAAGTTAATTCTTCAATATGGACACCACATAGGCCTTGGACATCATCTTGTTGGGCTTTTAACATTGTGACCACCTTTCTTGGGCTCTTGATGGACATGTTAATGGTTGAATCTTTAATGTAGTTGGGCTCTAACTCTTTAAGATCTCTTATGAAGCAATTCAGGGCCTCCTTCATCGCTTTGGTCCTTGCTCTTGTCATCGGGCCTCCAAATCCTTGCAATGGATCTTTTAGAGTGTTAGTCTTCCATCCTTGAGTGCTCTCCATGTCATGCTCTTCATCAAACTCCCTATATGTGTCTCAATGCCCTAGCTTTCATGAAATCTCCTCTAGCCCAAGAAGTTTAGCTCTCCATGTTGGTGAAGGAAGCTCTACCAAGCTCCAGCCATTGGTGAAGGTGAAAACAAGGAAAATGGAGAAGATGGAGAGGGATGATAGAAAAGAGATGGGAAATATTGAGGGATGAAGGAATGGTGGTGTGTTAGGGTTTTCCCAAAGGTTTATGGTCACTTAAGGGCTAATTGGACGAGTTAGGGCGCACAATCTCGGCCCAAATCGAGTTTTCTGATGTAAAAACATATGTGTATCTGATGCCACTAGCTGCAGTGAGAAATTTGCTCACTGCAGCGAGCAAACGGCTTAAAATAGAGCACTTTCTCTCCTTCTGCTTGCTGCGGTGAGCAGATTTGAAAAAAATGTTGTTTTCCTCTTAGTTTTTGCCTGGTTCTTCTCCCATACTTGCATTAGGGTTCCCAAATGTTAATCTTCTTGCTAACCCTCCTCTAGATGTCCTACAAAACATCCAAAAACACTTGTAAAATTCCCAATCATGAACTTAAATTTGCATAAATGCTAAAATTATGAAATTACTACAATTTATACAATAAAGTCATGGAATTAGCAAGAATTAAATCTAACACTCATTTGAATCAAGATACCATTAAAGCATGCATTTGGACACAATAAAAGGCATTGGCACTCACAATGATCAATAGCACAACTAATTGACTATTAAACATAGTTAAATATCTAAAGTTAAAAAATTAAGAGTGAAAACCAATTAATAAGTTGCAATTCGATCAAGAGATGAATTTGAAAACTAATGAAACATAATACAAAACTTGAAAGTACTCTATCCAAAAGCTAAGTCAGGTGCAAATATCGAAATATGGGAGAATTTCTCTCAAAACTCATTGAAATAAGCTAGAAAATTTTCAAAATTTCACAATTTTGAGCTTGAGCTGAGCACAATTGCAATAATCTATGCAAATATATTCCTCTCCCCCACACTTGAAGTATGCATTGTCCTCAATGCTTAAACCATACAATGTTCTTCAAGTGCGGAAAAAGAGAAATTAACATCACAAACATAGATATCAACATAAGAAGATCACAAGTCCAATCAAAACAATGAAATCATGGAGCATTCAGATATGGAAGTCTAAAAAAAAAGACTAATAAAAACTACTAATAAAATAAAAATATCTAAAATTCTACTGGTGTAGTTTCCTCCGCCACAGTTATCTCATAGCATAATCAACTAATAAAACATATCAAAATTGTGAACAGAAGATAAGAGTTAGAAGGAAATAACCTGGTCTTTCAAGGGGGCTTGAAATTCTCTTTGAAAAATTTTAGCTAGTGATAGTAGGTTGCATGCATAGTTCCTTTCTTGTTATAGAATAACTCCACAGCCCCGCAATGATACTTTTGCAACGGTGAAAGGTCCAACACACTCCATCTTTCTTGTTCCATCCTTCACACCGCTACGTTCTACTATCTTCATCCCCTTATCACTAGATTTGATTAACTTTTTCTTGGCCCAATTATCAGGTGGCTTCTTTAATTGTACTTCAACCTTCCCAGGGACGGAATCAGGATCGTGCTGATCCAGCTCAGCCACCGGAACAACATGCTTACAACTCACACTCTTTCCTGCATCACAAGTAGAAGCAAAATTAACTAAATGCTCAGACACGTGAGAAGGATTAATAAAATGAGAGGATGGAGAAGGGTTAGAATTTGTTATCTCAGCGCTTGGCTTGGTCAGCTCATTAGATAGCAGAATAGCTGGAGTGTGGTCACTTTAATCTTCAACTTTACTTCCAACTTCCAATCCAGCTCCTGGCTCAGCCTGAGCACCTGAAACATCATTACACGAGCCCTTCTCGGCCTCACAGTCAAAAATCAAAGAAGAAGAATTTAAAACATGACAATGTTCAATGAAAGCAGGTAAATCATCCAATGGAGGACTAGGAGGATCAACTCCATGAACATATAATGGATTATCATACGAGGGGAGATCAAAATCATGCAATGGATTACTATACTGCGTATCTATTGCTTTTACACCAAAAATGTTATCCTCACATGGGTGTTTCATCATCTCATACATATTAAAATTTTCTTTTTCATCACCCACCTCTACAGAAATAGTGTCTTCTTCCATGCTAATTGTGGTATTAGTAGTCCTCAAGAAAGACCTTCCCAAAATGAGGGTGGAGTCATGAGACGATGAACCATCCATATCCAACACATAAAAATTTGCAGGAATTAATAAACCCCCAAATGCACCAATAAGTCCTCTACTATCCCATCTGGTCTCGTAACAGTTTTATCAGCTAAACAAAGAATCACAGAAGTAGGATGCAATGTCTTTAAACCTAGGGACCTTTACACAGATTTTGACATAACATTAATAGCTGCGCCTAGGTCTAAAAGAGCTACGCCTATAGTGACTCTACCTATTATGCAAGGAATAGTAAACGACCCTGGATCAGGACATTTCAAAAGAATTTAGGGTCTAAATAATGCAGATACATTATAACTAACTTGAACCCTATCTTTTGGCCTAAATTTTCTTTTAGTTATACACAAGTCCTTAAGGCACTTTGCATACTTAGGCACTTTCTTTAACTAAGTCAAGCAAGGGAATATTCACTTCAAATTTTCTAAACAAGTATAGAATCTCCCTATTATTTTTATTTTTATGCCTTTTCTCACACAAAAGATAAGAGTTAGGAAAATGGAGATCATGAAAATTTACTTCTTTAGCTTTTGCTTTGGAAATTCCTTGCTTGCTAGATTCTTTTTTGTCCTTGCTTCTAGCTGGTTCGCTCTTTTTCTTCAACATTGCTCTTTCTTTTATCACTTACTCTTCTTAAAGTGGCTTCTTCATTGGATTGCCAAACCTTTCAGTGGTCTTGGCTTTCTTCATTAGCTCATTCTCCTTTGAGATCTCACTTTGCTTGGATGAAAGAGGAGGAGGGTCACATTCTATGATCTCATCTACCTCTTCATCTTCTTCATCTTCTTCTTCTTCTTCTTCTTCTTCAACAAGCGTGCCATGCTTACCACTCCTAAGGGTAATTACATTAAGCGCTTTGGGATAGGAACTGTGGATTGAAGGCGTACTACCACTTCATGGAGGCTTTAAGGTCTACCATTCCCTCTAAGAGTAGTTGCATATCATTTTTCTTAGGAGAGGAATCTTGCTCATATGGTGTAATATGGTGGGACTATCATCTTGAGAGTTGGGTGAGTAGACTTGCAAGCTCGAGCTGGCTTCTTGAAATCGAGAATTACATTGATTGTTATTTCCCCCACACTTAGAATATGAGGAAGATTAGGGTACTAGAGATTGAGATTGCCCGGGCCCTTGTTGATACAAGGCTAAAACTTCGTGGAATCTGCTTGGACAATTGCTAGTCAAATGCATCAGAGGGCCGCAGTATGAACAACATACGATGACCATGGCAAGTTGTTGAGATTGAGTTTGTTGAGTTGAAAGTCTCTCAACTACTGCAGAAAGTTTTGCCAAGTCTCTTGCCACTCCTTATAACATTGTGTTTTCTTGTATGGATTCTGCTTCTCGCAAAGATACAGTGGCCAAACTTACTGCATGTTGTCGGCCCAAGACTATTCGCTTAATTAAATCCTGTAACTGTCATTTTTGGTTTAGACAATTGTAGTTTGCAATTAAGGACCACAAGGGGTCTCAACCTTGGGGGACTTGTCCTTAGGTGGGAACCTAGGTGCCTATGTACCCTTAGGAAGGGATCAAATTCCACGTAGTTCGTCATGGTCACGTATATAGGAGCCATTACGCTAGGTGGTTACCTGTATCTGGCCGTGTGCGGCTAAGACAAGCGTAATGTACTCCAGGTGGGCGAGCCTCTCGAGGGAGGTTGTCTTAGAGTATGAGAGAGCTCTGGTCTCTGAGAGCTATTAGGAGCTTAGTAGATGCAATACTCCAGGACGGAGATGTATCTGCCGGTGGCGGCACCTGGCGATGCTATGGGAAAATCTTGGGATGTATGATGTGGATTGGGCAAGAGGATGTCTGAGGGTGCTCAAATTGTTTGCCTAAATGGTTATAGGTGAAGTTCTTCCAGTGTTCGGATACTGATCCTTAAGTTCCCCGGGTAAGGGTCCTTTTATACTAAGTGTGGGGAGGACGTGCTCGACCCGTGTTCTTGATGTATGTGGGTCATCCCAAGATGCCTAGGAGGCTTCCCACGTCTCTTGGATGGGAGCCCTCGAGGGGAGACGTGGACAACGGCCACGTAAGGGGCAGGTGAGTGGTGCCACGTGCCGTTAGCGTACACTGTCACTAGGCTTTTGGAAGCTCAATGCCACATGTCCCTAGGTAGAATATTCCATAGTTACATAACTCCCCCAAGTCTATGGGTGTCGGGCGCCTGTGGACTTAAGTTCTCTGTTAGTAAGCTACTTAGGAAATTTTGCCCGCCGCTTTCTGTCAAGAGGAGCCCGTCCGTAAGTGGGTTTGGCCATCTCGAGTGGTCGTCCGACTTACAGGTCCTCGTGTGTCTCTTGGTTTACTCCCTGGGAGTGGAGATGTTGAAGGAGCCACGCGTCTTGATTCGGGTGGCTGACTGCTTGACTTCCTTAACAAGTTTTCGAGCCGTCTCTGCAAAAAGTACGCGACTTACCGAGGAGTGGTCATCATTGCTCAGAGGAGAATTTCCTGAAGTTCCCCATGGGGGTGTGTGGAGGAAATTCAAAGGTCAGGGACCTTTTGGTCATTCGGGACGCTTCCCTCTGGTCAGGCTTGTCCGCAGTCAGTAGCTGGCAAGAAGCTTTGTGGAGAGCTGTCTGTTGAAAGAGCGGGCTGTAACAGACGCCACGTGTCACGGTTTGATTAATTCCGCTGATCTTGAGTGCTTTGCTGTCATTTTGCCTTCATTTAATGTGGGTTCATTTCCTAGAGCTGCCATCATTAACCTCGGTTGAGGATTTTTCGAAAAGGCCCTCCGGTGTCTTTAAGCGACTCTTAGGTTTCCTAGGGTTTTTCAGTATTTGTGACTCCGAGTTCCGGACTATGGATCTGGGTCGTTCTTTCTCTCCACGTGTTCGGCTAGGGCAAGTGGTTGTAGCTTAAACCGGGTGTACTGGATAATTGTTTTATCTGTTGTAGGATACGAGGGGGCGGAGATTTTCGAATCGTCGCGCCTTTGAGTTCCCTATAAATATCCAGCGTTTGAAAGTTTGTGGTTTTACCTTCTCTTTGCCTTCTATTTTCAGTGCTTTCCCTGCCTTCTTGCCTCACTTTCTTTCTCTGATTCTTACTAGCCTTTTTCTCTCATTTGTGCCATGGTCGGTGGTGACAGCTTTTTCCCTTTTGATTTCACTGATTTGGAAGACCTTCCTTCTTCTTCTCCTCCTCCTTCCCTTAGCCGTACTCGCGACAGTGGTCAGAGTAGGGGGAAGAAATATGAGCAGGACCTTTCTCTAGGGGCAGTTGTGGAAACTCCGCTGTGGTGCCAGGTAGAGGCGGGAGAGACGTGCGTCTTCCTGTCCCGCCGTCCTTCGAGAAAACTCGCCACCAAGAGGATCTCAAAAGGGAAAAAAGTAGAAAGATAGGAGGGGTGACGGCGGTGGTCCCTGAGAGAGGGAGAGAAAGGAGGCCTCTGCGGTGGCGGAGCCCAAAATTAAAGAACGGGGTTCAAGAAACAACCTTCCGGTGCGGGGTCGCAGTTGCCATCCCAGGTTGCCCAGCGGAGATCTGAACTGGCGGGCGGTCGGGATGTGACTCTGGTGGAGGGTACGTTACCTCCCTTTTTTGTTCGTCTGTCACCTATGAAGGTGATTTTGTTGACTCGTACTTCGGCTGCTAGTTCTGCTGGTGGAGTTGATGAACCTGCCGCCAAGAAAGCTAGGTGGTCGGTCGAGGAGCCAGCCGACGATTCTGCTGTGGTTCGGGTTCCTGATGATACCATGGCTGAGGCGCCAGCCAAAGATGCCAAGGCTGATGATGTGGCTGTGGAGGCCAGGGCCATCTCTGATAGAGGGAATGTAGTGGTGAGTCAAGTGGCTGCCACAAAGGACGTTGCTTCAGGGTCGGACGCCGACCCTCTTCAACCTGTCGAGCCGTAGGAGGAAGAGCCTTCCTTCTCATTGGTGGCTCTGGGTAGGCACTTTCCGGTGGAGATGGAAGAGAGGAATGCTAGGGGGTTAGATTCTACCCCGATGATGCTTGTTGTTCGAGGACTCGGTAGGGTTGCCGAGGCGTTAGCTGACTTCCACCAGGCTGGCCTTTCGTTGGAGAAATGAGTGGTAAGTCTCTTCGTCCAAATGCTTTGTTGTCGTAGTGTGTTTTATTGTGGGTTGATTTGTTTGTTTTCTTCAGGGTGAAGCCCGTCTCGACAGAGACCGGCTTTCTAAAATTTTAACCACTAGAGGCTAAGCTATGGAGGCCTCCAAGAAAAAGTTGGCGGACGTGCATGAGCGATTGTCCGCGAAGGAGTTGGAGTGTAAGGACCAAGCACGTGAGATAAAGTCCTTGACTCATGAGGTGGCCCGTCTTAGGGCTGGAGGTGCGCAGCTTTCTGAGGTCAAGCTTCTGCGCTCAGAACTGGAGAGGACTCGCAAGGAGTTGGCCGTCTGTCGGGAAGATGCTGAGAAGCGCCGACAGGAGTTGCACTCTCTTCGCGAGGCTTTGAAGGGTGATGAGGCTCGCGCTAGTGATAACCTTGCAGGCTGGCCGGAGGCTGATGGCAAGGTTGGTGACCTTGCTGATCTCCAGGGAGAGTTATTGGCGCAAAGAATGTACGGCATGCTTATGGCGGTCGACCAACTTGAGCGTCTCTGTGGAGAGAGGTTTCCAACTGAATGGGTAGCTTCTCTTCACCCTTCTCTGGAGCTTTTTGATGGTGAGCTTCGAGGTCGAATAGAGACTGACTCTCCATTGAATCTCCCATATCTCCGTTAGCTGGCCGACTGCCTGATGGACCACCAGGTGCTCTGCCATATCGGCGGGCGTACTCCCGGGATTGGATCTACTTCTCAGCAACTGACTGAGGCGATTTGGCAGAAGCCGTTCGAGGAGGTTAGTCATATCGAGCCTCCACCTGCTAAGGCTATCATAGATCTTGGGGATGCCCAAGAGTAGGTCTATGTAGAGTGTTGTGGGCTTTTCACCCTTTGTAATAGGCGGGCGCCTTTCCGAATTTTGATAATAAGAATTTACATTTAGTTTTATTGTCTCTCTTTTTACTTCTGGGCAAAAAGTTTTTGCGCGAGTACAATTTCTTTTTGGCTATCTCTTTACTTCTGGGTAAAAAGATTCTTTGCATGAGCACCATGTGATCAGGACGGTTGTATGCATTTGCTAGCATGTTTTTGTGTGAATGTTCATTTGGTATTTTCGCACCCAAGGGGTTTTTCACCGCGCTTTTCTGGGGGAATGTTAGCTTGGCCTTAGAGGCTCTTTAGCATTTTTCGGGGCGGTCGGTCCGTTGTCCTTTTGTAGGACTTGTGCGAGTACTTCGCGAATTTAGGTCATATCTCTTTTCAGAAAGGAATGCTTCAATTAATGATAAACAAAATGGATACATTCGAGCAGCCTCGGTCGGGCTAGCCTTAATCAGGCTGAATGTAAACAAAATGATTACATCCGGATAACCTTTGTCAGGCGAGCCTTAGCCAGGCTGATAGCAATAAGTCTAACTTCTGAAATAAATTGAGACGCACGTAATTTGACCTAAAAATGTGCTAATAATGCAAAGTGTATTTTAGAGCTTAGGCGGAGGTTTGGTTCGGGCGGGCGGACTCCAGCTTCTTTTCTCCTGGCTCTTTACTCTCGGGGGGTTCCTTGCGTGCTTCTCTGGGACCAAGACGAGCGACCTTGACGGTCTTGGTTAGGCTTGCTGCGTAGCATTTTCACGCTAGTTTTTGATCCGCCATGATTTCTCCAACTCCGTGTGGCGTTGGGAATTTCATAGTAAGCTGTGCGGTGGACACTACAGCTCTGAGTTTGTTCAGGGACGGTCGTCCTAGAATGGCGTTGTACGCCGAACGTGTTGAGACGATGATGAAATCTACGTCAAGGCTTGCGACCTTTGGTAAAGTGCCCATGGTTGTTCGAGCTGTTATGATTCCTTCTGCGGGAACCTGGGCTCCGAAGAACCCTATAAGCGTGCCGGGGAAGGGCCTTATGCTGGCCTCGTCCAACCCGAGCTTCTTGAAAGTGTCAAAGTAGAGGACGTTCGCCGAGGATCCTTGGTCTATCAGGACTCGTTTGGCCTCGTAGTTAGCAATGACTGCAGTTATCACCATGGGGTTGTCATGGATTTCAAGGTTCATGAAGTCGAATGTAATGGGGTCTCCTTTGGGCTCTTCGCTTCTCTTTTTATGCTTTGGGGCATAGTCGAGGGCGAGTATGGAGCGTTCTACCCTTTTCTTATTTTGTGGTTGTGAGGTGGTTCCTTTTTGTAGTCCTCCTGCGATGATGTTGATAATGCCGCGAGTAGGTGCTTGGTCATTGGCCTCTCGTGAATGTTCTGCATTAGTCTTGCTCTTCTCTTTGATGTATCTGCCCAACTGCCCTTTACGGATTAGATCCTCGATCTGATCCTTCAAGTGGATGCAGTCGTTGCTCTCGTGCTTGTAATCTTTGTGGAATTGGCAGTATTTGGACTTGTCCATCGGCTTCCCAGTTTTTTGCCTCTTAATCTGCTGAGGGAAATTGAGCATGTCCAAGTGATAGATTTCCTCAAGGAATCTGACGTGGGATTTGTTGAGAGGAGTGTAGCTTGTGAACCGTCCTCTAGGAGGCGTTCGCAGTGGCGAGCGTTTCCTGTTATTCTTTTCCTTGGGGCTTTGGTTATCTGCCGTTGTTTTCTCCTTCTTCTTCTCTGATCGCTCCATGTCGGATCTACTTATCAGGAACTTCCCAATCTTGTCCTTGGCAATTTGCGCGTTTTCTTCCTAGTTGAACCATTCCGCGCGGCCCATTAGCTCATATAAGGTAGAAACAGGACATCTGTTGAGTTCTCCGTAGAACTGCGAACATCGGAGGCCCTGCTTGATGACGAAGATTGCCACGACGCCTTGAAGACTTCTGACTTGGAGCGAGAGTTTGTTGAAGCGGGCTAAAAAGGCTTGTAAGGTTTCTCCTTCTTTGTGAAAACCAATAAAGGAGTCCTCGTCCTTTTGGTATTCCTTGCTGCTGGCGAACTGACTTAGGAAATTTTGTGCCAACTGCTCGAAGCTATGAATTGAGTTTGTGGGTAGCAGCGAGAACCACCTCAGACCTACTTCCTTTAAGGTCGAGGAGAAGACTCGGCATTGCTGGCAATCCGTCATTCCCAGTATTGACATAGCCGAGTTGAAAGTGTTAATGTGATCTCGTGGATCAGTCTCTCCGCCATAAGGTTCTATGTGGAAAGGCATCTTGAAGCCCATGGGTACGTGCTCATTCATGACTTGTTGAGTGAAAGGGTGTTTTCCTTTCCCTTGGAAGTCAAAGCCGGGCCATTGATATTGTCCTGAATGAGTGGACATTCCGTAGGGGGCGTACGGGTTGTAAGCTCCTGCCCAAGGTATGTGGAGGTAGGATCTTGGTGGGTAGTTTGGGATCGGTGGTCGCGGGTAGTCCGTGGGTGGATGCACTGCTTGCCCAATGACCATTGTCGGGCCAGGTGGGATCACTGGCAGAGGGGCTGGTGCTGTCAGCGACAGTCATGCGAACTCCATGGGTAGAGTCCCAAACTGTATTGCGGGCAAACCGGTAGGGTCACTAGGGGGTCCCGCGGGTGTGCTCTGCGGTGTTGTCGGCAACTGGACGCCTACGCTTGCTTGGGAAAGGTTCCTGTTCTCTTTCCACTACTGTTGGCGTATGGCCGCTATCTCTGCCTCGAGGCAGGCGAGCTCTAGTTCCCGCGGAGTCCTCATTGGCACGACCGTTTCCCTGTTGTCGGTTGAAGGGCACGGGTTGTGCGGCATGCCGTAAGGATGCTGAGGACATGCCTCCTCCTAGGTTGCTGGGTTCTGGACCACGGTTTCTACAACAGCCACCTGTGTTGTTCAGGTGATTTGCGGCTGGGTTGCGTTTGAGGCCCCAGTTTCTGTTGTGGCGACTTCAGTCGTTCCCTATCTGTTTCTCGTGCTGCGCCTTAGCGTCCTTGCATCGGTTATGGTTGTAGGGGCATTTGAGTCACCCATTTCCTGATGGTTCCTGTATCATAAAAAAAATAAAATAAAAGATGCGGGTTTCTGAGCGTTAGATGGATACTCCGACTCCCCGAAAAGGAAATGTTGTTTAGCGGCAGAGTGCGCAAGGCATTGTGGACTGAGGAAGACCGTGGTGGGCGCCACTGTAACTGTCATTTTTGGTTCAGACAATTGTAGTTTGCAATTAATGACTGCAAGGGGTGTCAACCTTGGGGGACTTGTCCTTAGGTGGGGAACCTAGGTGCCTACGTACCCTTAGGAAGGGATCAAAGTCCACGTAGTTCGTCATGGTGAGGTCTATAGGAGCCGTTAGGCCAGATGGTTACCTGTATCTGGCCATGTGCGGCTAAGATGTGTGTAAGGTACTCCGGGCGGGCGAGCCGCTCGAGAGAGGTTGCCTTAGAGTATGAGAGAGCTCGGGTCTCTAAGAGCTGTTAGGAGCTCAGTAGATGGAATACTCCGGGACGGAGATGTGTCTGCTAGTGGCGGGACCTGGCGGTGCTATGGTAGATCTTGGGATATGTGATGTGGATTGGGCAAGAGGATGTCTAAGGGTGCTCAGAATGTTTGCTTAAATGGTTATAAGTGAAGTTCTTCCAGTGTTTGGATTCTGATCCTTAAGTCCCCCGGGTGAGGGTTTTTTTATACTAAGTGTGGGGAGGACGTGCTCGACCCACGTTCTTGATGGATGTGGGTCATCCCACGATGCACAGGAGGCTTCCCACGTCTCTTGGATTGGAGCCCTCGAGGGGAGACATGGACAACGGCCATGTAAGGGGTAGGTGAGTGGTGCCACGTGCTGTTAGCGTACACTGTCACTAGGCTTCTGGAAGCTCAATGCCACGTGTCCCTAGGAAGAATATTCCGTAGTTACATATCCCATGCCTCCTCGGGCGTCAAGTCTTCCATAGAACCACTTGCAGTTGCAGCTAAAGTTTGAGCATTGTGATGACCGCGCGCTCGACGGGAGTTGCCACCAAGTTTTCCATCAAAACTTGGAAAACAAAAATAGTTCAAAATTGAAGTAAAGATAGGTGTAACAGTCATTTTTGGTTTAGACAATTTTAAGTTAAAAATAAGGACCGTAAGGGGTCGTAACCTTGGGGGAGTTGTCCTTAGGTGAGAACCTAGGTGCCTACGTACCCTTGCGAAGGGATCAAACTCTATGTAGTTCGCTGTGATAACGTCCATGGGAGCCATGAGGCAAGGTGATTACATGTAGATGGCCGTGTGCGCCTAGGACGTCTGTAAGGTACCCCGGGGGGGGGGGAGCCACTCGTTGGAGGTTGCCTTAGACTGGGAAAGAGCAAGGGTCTCCCTGAGCTGCTAGAACCTTTGCTGCTGGAGATCTCCGAGGTGGAGATGTGCCGGTTGGTGTTCGATCTTGGGATGCAATCAACCAAGCTCTAAGATTAACGAGGAGTTGTATCGTATTTGGAAGGCTAAGTCTAGCTTCGGTGTATTCAGAGTCTATCTGACTTGATGTCCATGAGTCCCCCAGGCGAGGGCCTTTTATACCAAGTGTGCGGGAGGACGTGGTCGACCCACGTCCCTGCTCGACGTGGGTCGTCCCACAAGGTTGGAAGGCTTCCCACATCTCTTGGGCGGGAGCTTAAGAGGGGAAACGTGGGTACCAGCCACGTAAGAGGTGAATGAGTGGTGCCACGTGTCACTGGTATGAGCTCCTGCAGCCCTTCTAGAAGCCTAGTGCCATGTGTCCTAAGAGGGAATATTCCATAGTTACAATAGGTTTTAAAATATTTGGGTTCGGGAGTCTGTTTGAGATGAGGGGAAGGTATTAGGCACCCCTCTTCCCCCGTCCGAAGACGATTACCCCAAAAATTAATACTTAAATTGTTTGGTGATAAAATATTGGAAAAAAAACACAAAAACAAAACAAGAAAGAAAACAAAGATGGACTTGACCTAGAATAAGAGCCTAGGGCCTACGTACCCTCAAAGAGGGATCAAAGTCCACGTAGTTCCTGTGGCATGGAAGTGTTTGGGTGTGGGGAGGTTCATCAAGCAAAGACTCAGATGGCCTCCCTGTGCAACGTGCCTAAAGAGACAAAGGCCCCTCAACACCTATCTACCATGCATTACAAACAAGCAACAAGATTGAGAAAAGTGTGTTTGTGAATGCTCATCAGGTAGCGCGCCCAGATGGCGTGAATACTAGTGCTCCTATTGAAGCAAATGTTCCTTGGTGGCACTAGCTTACACATGTTTATATAAAATAATTTATATATATTTTTATTTTTAATAAAGTACAAGAAAAAGATGGGGAAACACTTCTGCCCCCTTAAAGTTAGGGGGTGGCGACCCATAAAAGAATGGGTCGCGACCCTCGGCCTCGGCTCACAATCCCGAGGCCATTAAGAAGTCAGGGGATCGCGACGTATAAAATGACACGTCGCGACCCATGGCTTCTGTGATAGGGGGCCGCGACCCCTATATCAATTTTCCAGAAAACAGTGACAGCAAACAAACGGTGCTCAGAATAGGGGCAAGGTCGATACGCCTGTATCAGGGCGTCGTGACCCACTTCAAAAAATCATCTGAAGAAGAGACTTAAGATGAAAATCAAGTATGGGTTGATGGGGGTAGCGCAAGCAAATAGATCAAGGATAAGTGGAGAGGTATAACTTTGGGCTTCAGACTACAATCCAGCAGCCTCTCGAGTGTTCAAAATTCTATCCTTAGAATCGTAATGGAGCCTCTTATTTATAGTGATCTCGGAGGATCATATAATAGGAAATTCATATCTTACCATTAATGACCAATAGGTCGCGACCTATTGCAGATCTGGATATGATCCGGATTCGGGTCATTAATGACTATAGGTCGCGACCTATAGTGGCAGGGGTCGCGACCTATGCTGACTCAACAGGGGGCCGTGACCTAGTTCAATAGGGGGTTGCGACCCATTATTAACTTTTTATGCATTTTCTTCAAGAAAAACAAAAAAGATATTTTTAATGCATATTTTCCTGATTCTAGACATTAAAGAAAAAATTAAATTGGACCATTTCCCAAGCATAGAAGATTGTCAAAACCTAGGGTAAGAAATCTTTTGATCTCCCCTACAAACCACCATTGACCATGTCCCAAAAGCCTTAGTAATTTGTAAGATATGACTTTTGAAACCACAGTTGCACAAAAACTGTTTAAAATGGTATATTGGGATAAATAAATATGCCATAAATCCTTTTGGAAGAATTAGGGCATGAAATATTTATCCTCTATTCCCAAGAAAAAATAAAGCTTTAAGGATAGGAATCAATGAAAACGGGGTTCTGTAGAGGGATAAAAAATTTCATGAATTAGAGTGACGTTCAGGACGTCACTCTGTAATGTTTCTGTAAAACCGATTTTTTAAAAATTGCTGTGAGTAAAATACCCAATGGAATTTGCCAAAAAACCTATGCTTAGAAAGCAACAGATTTCTAGTTTCCGAAACAAAATAGATCACTCCCATTGGAGTTCAATTGAAATAGGAATCTTGCGTCGAAGGCACACTGCTCGAACTCAGAATCAACTTGGGCAGAGGTTTTTACAAAAATCGTTTGAAACCATTTAAAGACTCCAAAATTCATGAAACAATTCAGAGATGCTCTCAATGTAAGTGCAAACAAGAGAAAAATGCAAGAAAGCAATTATATATGTAGAGATAACCAAAAACAAAACGGAGAAAGCAAGCAATCATATTTAACCAAAACTGAAAAGTGTCAAAGTTAAGAGTACTTCCTCAATTGGTTCTTCCACATTTCATTTTAGGTTTCCTTTCTCATCTCCATGAATTCTTGACTCCTTCCTCTTGCTCTCCTCCTTGATCTCCTCCACTTCTCTTTGACCTAGCCACCTCTCTCTCTTTAACCTAGCCACTCTTGTTCTCCCCCTCTTCTTGACCCAGGCTTCTCTCTTTTATAAGCTAGTGTTCTCTTAGGTTCTTTGGGCTTGGCCCATTAGAGCTAAGAGTAGGCCATCTAACACTTTTCATCTTTTCTTATTTTCTTTGACAAAAATAATATTTTTGCATTTTTTATTTATTATTTTTAATTTTCTTTGCACAATTTAGGCTCGGCCAAAATAAGTTGTCCACAGATTCCCCTCTTTACTTGCCTTCTTACAAAATGGATGCTTTCGGCGCTGACGGAGGGAACAAGTAAAGACAAAAGGATGCCCTTATTTTTCTTGGCTGGAGAAAAACTCATTGGTGCAAAAACACTGAAGAAAATCTACCCGATTATGCACCACAAAATATGAAAATAAGGAGAAATGGTATTCCCAAGTTTGCTCCAAGAAAAAAAGAGACAAAAAATCTACTTCCGCTTTTAGACTTTCTAATGTAGATTTTAATTTGGGTGCCGTAGATAATCTTACAGCGAGGATCGTGAGTCCCCATTAGTTATGGGTGTCAGCTTTCGAAACACTGAACGGCGAAAACTAATCACTACAGAGATCTTGATGGGAAAGAATCTCCAAAAAGTTGCGGGTGTCAGATTCCGAAACACTCATCGGTGGAATCTGATCCCTATGGAAAACTTGGGGGAGTCAGATCCCGAGACACTCATCGGTGGAATATGATTCCGATGGAAAATGGTGGGTGTTAGATCCCGAAACACTAATTGGCAGAATCTGATCCCTAAGAAAATGGTGGGTGTCAGATCCTGAAACACTTATTGGCGGAATCTGATCCCTTTGGAAGAAGAATTATGGGCGTCAGATCCTGAAACACTCATCGGCATAATCTGATCCCTATGGAAAATGGCGGGTGTTAGATCTCGAAACACTCATTGGCGGATCTGATCCCCATGGAAGAAAAATTATGGGCGTCAGATCTTGAAACACTCATCGGCAAAATCTGATCTCTATGGAATAAGAATTATGGGCGTCAGATCCCAAAACACACATCGACAGAATCTGATCCTTATGGAAGAAAAATCATGGGTGTTAAATCTTCGAAGCACTCGATGGTTGTCCATGAATACTGAAGACTAATCACCACGAAGATCTGATAGTCTCCAAAAATTACTAGTACCGGGTTTTCAGTGACCATCTATTAGTACTGAAGAACATTTCCCCCCGGAGATCTAAGAGCCCTCAAAAGTTATGAGTGCCATATCTTCGGAGCACTCGATGGCTATCCATGAGCACCAAAGACTGATCACAACGGAGATCAAATAGTCTCCAAAAATTATGAGTACCGGGTTTCCAATGACTTTCTATTAGTACCGAAGAACCTTTCCCTCGGAGATCTAATAGTCCCCAAAAGTCATGTATGTCCAGTTTTCGAAACACTCATCGGCGAAAACTGATTTAAAAAAGAGAAAATGAATATCAAGTTTTCAAAACACTCATCGGCGAAAACTGATTAAAAATGAGATCTTGGCAGGCAGGAGTCCCAAAAATCAAATTTTCGATGGCTTTCTATGAGCACAGAAAACTGATCACCACAGGAAATAAAGTTCAATTGGCTAAAAAGATTTTGCTTGCTTCCCAGCTTACCTAGACTTCACAGGTGGTTAAAAGGTTTCCTGCTTCCCAGCTTACCTGGACTTCACAGGTGATTAAAATTTTCCTACTTCCCAACTTGCCTGGACTTCACAGGTGATTAAATTTTTCCTGCTTCCCAGCTTGCCTGGAAATTGTGATGACTGCGCGCTCGACGGGAGTCACCACTAAGTTTTCCATCAAAACTTGGAAAAGAAAAATAGTTCAAAATTTAAGTAAAGATAGGTTTTAAAATATTTGGGTTCGAGAGTTTGTTTGAGATGAGGGGCAGGTGTTAGGCACGCCTCTTCCCCCGTCCGAAGATGATTACCCCAAAAATTAATACTTAAATTGTTTGGCCTTAAAATATTGGAAAAAAACACAAAAACAAAACAAGAAAGAAAACAAAGATGGACTTGACCTAGGATAAGAGCCTAGGGTCTACGTACCCTCAAATAGGGATCAAAGTCCATGTTGTTAGTGTGGCATGCAAGTGTGTGGGTGTGGGGAGGCTCATCAAGCAAAGACTCAGATGGTCTCCCTGTGGAACGTGCCTAAAGAGACAAAGGCCCCTCGACACCTATCTACCATGCATTACAAACAAGCAACAAGATTGTGAAAAGTGTGTGTGTGAATGTTCATCAGGCAGCACGCCCAGATGGCGGGAATACTAGTGCTCCTATTGAAGCAAAGGTTCCTTGGTGGCACTACCTTACACGTCTTTATATAAAACAATAATTTATATATATTTTTATTTTAAATAAAGTACAAGAAAAAGAAGGGGAAATGCTTCTGCCCCCTAAAAGTTAGGGGGTCCCGACCCTCGACCTCGGCTCACAATCCCGAGGCCATTAAGAAGTCAGGGGGTCGTGACGTATAAAATGATACGTCACGACCCATGTCTTTTGCGATAGGGGGTCGCGATGTATAGGGGGTCACGACCTATATCAATTTATCAGAAAACAGTGACATCAAACAAACGGTGCTCATAATAGGGGAAGGGTCGCGACGCCTACACCAGGGCGTCGTGACCCACTTTAAAAAATCAGATGAAGAAGAGACTAAAGATGAAAATCAAGTATGGGTTGATGGGGTAGCGCAAGAAAATAGATCAAGGATAAGTGGAGAGGTATACCTTTGGGCTTCAGACTACAATCCAGCAGCCTCTCGTCCCTCGGGTGTTCAAAATTCGGTCCTTTGAATCGTAATGGAGCCTCCTATTTATAGTGATCTCGGAGGATCATATAATAGGAAAGTAAGATCTTGTCATTAATGACCAATAGGTCGTGACCTATCCTACTATAGGTCGCGACTTATTGCAGATTTGGATATGATACGGATTTGGGTCATTAATGACTATAGTTCATGACCTATTGTGGCTGGGGTCGCGACCTATGCGGACTCAGCAAGGGGTCGCGACCTACTTCAACAGGGGGTTGCGACCCATTATTAACTTTTTATGCATTTTCTATGCTTGGACCACTTACCAAGCATAGAAAATTGTCAAAACCTAGGGTTGGAAAGCTTTTGATCTTCCCTACAAACCCCCACTGACCTTGTCCCAAAAGCTTTAGTAATTTGTAAGATATGACCTTTGAAATCAGAGTTGCACAGAAACTGATTAAAATGGTATGTTGGGATAAATAAATATGCCACAAATCCTTCTGGAAGAATTAGGGCATGAAATATTTATCCTCTATTTCCAAGAAAATAATAAAGCTTTAAGGATAGGAATCAATGAAAATGGGGTTCTGTAGAGGGAGAAACAATTTCACGAATTAGAGGACGTCACTCTGCAAAGTTTTTGTAAAACCAATTTTATAAAAATTGCTGGGAGTAAAATACCCAATGGAATTTGGCAAATGACATATGCTTAGAAAGATAAGGATGTCTAGTTTCCGAAAAAATAGATCACTCGCATTAGAGGTAAATTGAAACCTGAATCTTACGTCGAAGGCACACTGCCCGAACTTAGAATCAACTCGGGCAGAGAATTTTACAAAAATCGTTTGAAACCATTAAAAGACTCCAAAATTCATGAAAAACTTCGGAGATGCTCTCAATGTAAGTAAAAACAAGAGAAAAATGCAAGAAATGAATTATATATGTAGAGACAACCTAAAACAAAACGGAGAAGGCAAGCAATCATATTTAACCAAAACTGAAAAGTGTCAAAGTTAAGAGTACTTCCTCTATTGGTTCTTCCACCTTTCATTCTAGGTTTCCCTTCCCATCTCCATGAATTCTTGACTCCTTCCTCTTCTTTCTTCTTGTTTCCTCTTGCTCTCCTCCTTGATCTCCTCCACTTCTCTTTGACCTAGCCACCTCTCTCTCTTTAACCTAGCCACTCTTGTTCTCCCCCTCTTCTTGACCAAGGCTTGTCTCTTTTATATGCTAGAGTTCTCTTAGGTTCTTTGGGCTTGGCCAATTAGAGCTAAGAGTAGGTCATCTAACACTTTTCATCTTTTCTTTTTCTTTGACAAAAATAATATTTTTGCATTATTTATTTATTATTTTTAATTTTCTTTGCACAATTTAGGCCCGAGCAAAATAGGGTGTTCGCAAGCATCATGTGGCAAGAGCCCATTGTTGAAAGATTGCATCAAGTAGTCTAGCCAAATTTGATGGTTTGGACACTTTGAGATCAAGTCCTGATAATGGCTCCAAAATTCAAAGAGTCTCACCAATGTTTTTGTTGTGCAGATGTAATTTCCAGTCTTGCGGCTGTGGCTCTAGTTGATGGAAAGTACTTCTCAAGGAAGGCATTCTTTAGGGTGGCCCAATACTGGTATGCATTCTCCATGCAGCTAGGTGACCTCATATACCACTCCTTTGATTTTCCTTCCAAGGTCAAATGGAAAACCTTAAGCATAACATCATCAACATGTGCTCCAATCGGTTTCATTGTCATACAATGCATGTGCAAAGCATTCAAATGCATGTATGGATTTTCATCTGCATAACCAAATAATTTAGGAAGTGAGCGAACTAATGAACTTTTAATTTGAAAATCAACAGTAAATTTAGGAAATGCACCATGCAATTGCTTATAATTAAAATCACGTTGAGTAAACTCCCTAATTGTTTTCTTTCTTCCACCAAGATTATCATGCAAATTAAAAGTCATTCCTCTTTAAAAACAAATTAAAAACAACCTAAACTAACTATAATATACAAGGGGAAAAAAACCTAAAAAGAAAGAACACAAGAAAAATGAGCAAAAACAAAAAAAAAAGCAAGAGGAATCTCCTCCTCTGCACCACACGCCGACGGCGTGTGGCGGCTTGTAACACATAAAAGGAAAAAAAATCCGAAGCAAATTTAGTAGAAAAATCACAAAAAATTCAATGCAAAAAGCTCCAAGTGGACAAATTTAAATGAACTAAAACACTAAAATGAAAGCTAACAATCTAAAAGCACTAACAACAATGTAAATCAAGAAATAAATCAAAGAAAAACTCCTAAGAAAACAATAAAAACCATAAAAAAGAGGAACACAATAAAGAGAAGAAAAATAGAAACAAATGCACCAAGAATACTTCAAGATGCAAAGAGTGAAACTAAATCAAGCTTCAAATGAAAATAAACTACCTAAACACACTAAGAAAAGACTAAAAACAAAGAAAACACAAACAAAGATAAGATATACCAAACTTAGATTCGATTCGAACTAGTTGGCAAAATTAACTGTAGAGCCAAAGTGGCTCCCCAGCAATGGCACCAAATTTATGGCGGCCTTGTCGCGAGGCCAACACCAATTGATAATCGGAAATAATGCACTATAGTGGTGCAATCCAGGTCGATTCTCTCAAGGAGCCTCTTATGAGGCACCACAACGAACTATGCAAACGAATAACAAATATGTGTTTGGTTTTGGCATTTCATCGAACACATTATGTGCGGAAAATATAAAGACAATGAAAGTAAATGTATTTTTTTGGGTTTTCGGATATAATGTGAGCAAGATAAAAGGGATAAGTGTAAGGAAGATAAAATGGCCTATCAGAGATTCAATCCGGCTAGTAACATCAATCCAACATAATCAAGAGTTCATACAAAACCATTTAATTATAATTAACCAATTATAATTCTTACTTCATGTGAACCTTACTACCCAAGTTAATTAGCAACCTAATTAACCTAAACATGCTATGGTTACCATTCGATTATCGCTTCATATGATAATTCAATTCAAGGTAATTAACTAAAACTAGCTAATCAACCCAATTAAGCAATGGTAATCAATGTCTAGATATGAGTTCCACTCAATGGTTAACTAACCATCTCATTGAGCATTCAAGAATTAATTATAATTAAGCCTAATTACAATCATCCATGAATCAAAGTTACTAATCACATATCCAAACTAACACAATCCAATCCACAAAGAGATTACAACCATAATCCTTAGCTCAATACAAATCCATGAAAACCTAGCTAAAATCAACATGAAAATGTAAAGAGAAAGTGGAAGAGAAAGAAAGAACTCCCTATATGTGTTTCAATGCCCTAGCCTTCATGAAATCTCCTCTAACCCAAGAAGTTTAACTCTCCATGTTGGTGAAGAAAGCTCTACCAAGACCTAGCCCTTCAATGGCAGCCATAGGTGAAGGTGAAAACAAGAAAAATAGAGAAGAAGTAATGGTGGTGTGTTAGGGTTTTCACAAAGGTTTATGGTCACTTAAGGGCTAATTGGACGAGTTGGTGCCCATATTCTCAGTCCAAATTGCATTTTCTTATGTAAAAATGCGTGTCTCTGATGCCACTCCCTGTAGTGAGCAATTTGCTCACTGAATCGAGCAAACAGCTTAAAACAGAGCACTTTCTCGCGTTCTGCTCGCTGCAGTGAGCAGATTTGAAAAAATGTATTGTTTTGCTTAGTTTTTGCCCAGTTCTTCTCCCACACTTGCATTATGGCTCCTAAATGTTGATCTTCTTGCTAACCCTCCTCTAGATGTCTTAGAAAACTTCCAAAAGCACTTGTTAAAATCCCAATCATGAACTTAAATTTGCACAAATGCTAAAATTATGAAATTACCACAATTTATACAATAAAGTCATTGAATTAGCAAGAATTAAATCCAACACTCATATGAATCAAGATACCATTAAAGCATGCATTTGGACACAATGAACACAATAAAACCTTGCTAAATGACACGAAATATTATGATTAATATGAGTGTTATCATTGGCAATAGATTCTGAATCTAGGCTTATAGTCTCTTCTGTGCTATATGAGCTTTCGAGGTTAGAAAAGTTGATTTCGTGTAGTGTCCTAGTTTCAGGTATCACTGTAGGGAAAGGGTCTATTGTTACCCTTTTTTGGGGTATTCCCTTCTCAGGAGCCTGTACTGGCCCTTTGTGGATAAGGGATGTTCTTTCTATAGCCTCGGCGGAAGAAGCTTGTAGTTGGTCTTTATAGATTTCTAAGAGTTGGATGGCTAACTCCTCCATCTTCTCCTCTAATTTTGTTATCTGTTTTTTTTTATTAAGATGAGCCTTTCTTCCCATCTTGCCCTGAGGTTCTCTAGTTTCCTATGAGTTCCCGCTTCTTTTGCTGCGATTGCATCCTTCCTGGCCTTCAACCCTTGGATAATTAGATCCTTGAGTTTTGCCAGATCATTTACACAAGAAGATGGTAGGATTGGGCTTGAATTTGAGGAGTTTACTGTGATTGCCCTACTGTAGCAGGGTTGGTTTCCAAATGCTGCCTCATTCGCTATGGCAAATGGTGGGGGGCAGAAAATACGGGAGTCTAGGATTGTCCATTGTAATGAACATTTTGGGGTGTACTGTCTAACTTGCTATGGTAGATTTAGGGAAGAGCTCGTTGTGGCAAGATCACAACGAATTGGTGGCTAGTAAAGGCTACTCGCCAAGGCGAGTATGGGTACTCGCTGCAGCAAGCTCGTGGTGAGTAGAAGTAGAAAATAAAATAAATCAGGACAAAACCCCAAATTGGTCCCTTATGTTGTCATCAAGTTTCATATTGGTCCTTTATGTTTCAAAAAGTTTAAATTGGTCCTTTATGTTTGCAAGAAGTTCCAAATTGGTCCTTCTATCCAATTTTGTCTAGTTCTATCGTTAAGTGATGACGTGTCATGCTGAGGTGTCACACTCTCTCTCCTACATGTACTGCTTAGCTGACGTGGCCTTAGTTAACCTAAAACCAGGGACTAAAATGAAATAAAGTAATTTTTCACAAAACAAAAATGTAATTTTCCCATTATTCCATCTTCATCTTCTTCCCCATCGAGCTGCTGCTACTGCACTTGAGCCATCCATGGCTTCTTCCTCCTATGGTAATCTTATGATCGTCTTACCCCAATCTGAGGGTCCCTCCTCTCAATTCGAAAAAATATGGCTCTCTTCCACCATGCTAGGGTTTCTTCTTCTTCTTTTTCTTTATCCTTCAAACTCCATTTTTCCTTTTTTTTCAAAATTCAATATTCAATCACACAAAGACGAATCATAGTTCGTATATTTCAGTACGGTGTTTATATGGGTTTTATCGGTGGTTTTGTTGTTTGTTTGCGAGTTCACAGTGTCGATTTGTATCCCTTCGAGAGTGCATTAATGGTGGAGTCGAATTTTCCGAAGCCGACGGCGGCACCGTTGAAAGAAGAGGAGTTAACGGAGATGATGCAGAGTTTGGACAAGTCTCTTCCTTCCATGGGTGTTATCTAGGTGCCGTTGACGATGTCAACGCCGCGGACGACATAAGACGAGCATCAAGGACAGCATCAATGGCGATGGGGAAGAAGATGAAGATGGAATAATGGGAAAATTACATTTTTGTTTTGTGAAAAATTATTTTATTTAAATTTATTAGTCCCTGGTTTTAGGTTAACTAAGGCCACGTCATCTAAGCAGTACACGTAAGAAAGAGAGAGTATGACACCTCAGCATGACACGTTATCACTTAACGGGAAAACTAGACAGAATTGGACGGAAGGACCAATTTGGATCTTCTTGCAAACATAAAGGACTAATTTAAACTTTTTGAAACATAAAGGACCAATATGAAACTTGGTGACAACATAAGGGACCAATTTGGAGTTTTGACCAATAAATAAAATAAAATTGAAAAATAAAGAGAAAAATGGGAAAACAGGAAGAAAAACAAAAAGAAGAAGACAAAAGATCACAAAAGAAATTAAAATAAAAACAAATACCTGTTCGTCGAAGACGTAACCAACCTTAAGATCAATTGATGATTCCCTGGAAACGGTGCCAATTTGATCATTCATTTTCACGAATTTGAATTACTTCGAATTGATGTTTCAACTGGTTGTCATGATTGTGATCAAATAAAAACCCCAGGTAGCATAGGTGTAACCCAATGGTCGAATCTCTCATGGAATCTTTGCCTTGTTCCTACAATTGGTTAGTATCTAACCAGGAACAATTAATTCAAATGAATATTATTGCAATTAAAAGATGCATACGATCAAGAACCTAATAAAATAGATATATATCTGAATCTCAAGAAAAAGAAATTCCAAGTGCTCTACTACATAATCAATTATTACGGACCCGATATGAAGGATCTATTATACTAAGTACATGCCCATTCACGGAAGAATCTAATAAACTAATGACATGTGATTAAGAAGCAAAATATAGTCTATAAATCGAAAATGATCAAATACAAAAAAAATGAATAAATTAACCAACCTTAATGAAGAGCCATCGGCTCATGCCTACACTAGTTCTTCTTGGAAACCTAAGAAGAACTTAGCTGCTCATATTCTCTCTACACTCTGATATACTAAAATATATGGGAATCACTAAATGCATTTTCAACCTTGTGAGACGCCTATTTATATTGCTCCGGGACCTCCAATTTGATTAGGAATATGATGGAGATAACTATTAATTGGTATGGAATTTAATATTTGAATTTAAACAAATTTAAAAGCATCTCCAACTCCTTAAATGACTGGGATCCATCTTAAATTCGTCCATAAGGTTGTTGTCCATGTCAACCACCTTGTGAGCCTCTGAACTCGTTGTGGCTAACAAACTGGCTCACCACAATGAGCTGTGTGAAGACCAGAGCCTTCGACGGAGTCGGCACCAAATTTTCAATCAAAATTTGGAAAAAGTAAAATAAGTTCAAAAGTGGGGTAAAATGAATTTTCACAAAATGTTGGGTTCGGGAGTCTGATTGAGATGAAGGGAAGGTATTAGGCACCCTTCTTCCCTCGTGCGAAGACGTTTACCCTAAAAATTAATATTAAAATTATTTGGCCTAGAAGATATATACAATAATGGGAGAAAATGAGGAAAGAAAGAGGGAGGGCTTGACCTAGGGTGAAAGCCTAGGGCCTACGTACCCACAATGGAGGATCAAAGCCCACGTAGTTCCTGTGACATGCAAGTGTGTGAGTGGGGGGAGACTCATCAAGTGAATACTCAGATGGCTTCCCAGTGCAATGTACGTAAAGAGGCCTACGCCTTTTGGTACCTATCTACCATACAATCAATCAAGATTTAAAAAAAGGTGCATGTGTGAAAACTCATCAGGCGTGATACCTAGATGGCGTGTAAGCTAGTGCTCCTATAAAGACGAAGGTCTCTTGGTGGCACTAGGTTATATAAAAGGTTTTTCCATCAAATAAATAATTAATTCGGACAAATTTATCCCCAAAGTACAGGGGTCGCGACGGGTATCCTTTACCGTCGCGACCCTTTGTTGCGCCACAGAGACCGTCGTAACGCATGGGAAAAGCGTCACGACGGGTGCTCTACTGGGGAGGGGGTCGCGACGGAGGCAAGAACCCGTCGTGACCCCCTTCGGCTTCTTTTTTCAGAGAAAGAAAAGAAAAGAGAAAAGGGAGGGGCAGAATACTTTTGAGGTGTGTGGATCAAACGTTGGATGAAATACTAACGCTGATGGGTCACAACCCGAAAGGAATTTATTTATAAAAGAAGAAAGATGGCTTCCTACCAACCTAGTGAGTACGAAAAGATTAAGACCATACTCAAATATGTATTCTACCTGTTCGCCTCTTGCTTTCTTACTTCCGGCCCTCCAATTCGTCAATGTTTCGGTCCCTTTGCATTGTTAAACGGAGCTTAATTTATAGTAGGTCGGAGAGAGCTATTATGGGAAAGAAAATCCAGCCATTAATGGCGTTACCGTCGCGACGGGTACCATTTTCCGTCGCACGGGTATCTTATAGATACGATCTTGATTTTGTCATAACTGCATTCCCGTCGCAACGTACCAGCCTATGCGTTGCGACGGACCTTTGATTGGAACCTGATTGCCTCCTCTTATTAATGCGCGGGGCGTGGCGACGTGGTTCCATCCGAGAGGGGGTCGCGACGGGTGGACCATCCCGTCGCGACGCCCCTAACTTTTTTATTCCTTATAACTCTCTTTTCTTTTCTTCTTTATTATTCCCTATTTTCTCTCATTACTCTATTTACTTTGCTTGTTTGGCCAGACAAAGTGAGGTGTTCACAAGCTGTCTTGTCACTCGCTGTGGCGAGCTGGTTTACTCGCTGTGGCGAGTGGTCTTCTAGTTGCTGTGGCGAATGGAATTGCTTGCTGCAACGAATACTCCATTCCTTTCTTGATTTGCTCTCCTTCTAAGCCTTGCTACCAATTCTTGCTTTGGATCTGGTTCCTATACTTGGAGTATATCTTCCCTTTGATCCCTAGTAAGCCTACAGCACTAAAAAACATCAAACGGACCTATCCGATATTCCACATATTTTACGAATAATAAAAAATATCAATAAATAGTGCTTTGTATGGGCATTTTATCACATTTTTTTTGCTCTACTCCTTTTGTCAAAATATTCAACCTTTTTGGTGTAAAATCATAATTTATCTATAATTTGTGCTATTTAACACCCTAAAGTTAGGTTGATTTTGGGTGCGATTAGTAAGTTTTGAAGCAAGAGAGGCTTGAAACGAAAGACGTGGTGGTTTTATAGTATGACACCAGAGGAAGATCACTGGGATGTCTGGTATTATTTTCCAAAGCCTTTCTACACGATCTCATTTTTTTCCACCTCTTCTCCATTTCACCATGTAGATTGTGTCCAAATAATTGCCACGGTGGTTGAAAATGTCATACTACAAAAATTATTTCTAAATTGTATGAATTATAGTATTTTCAAACTAAAATAATCCAAAATTGGAAAAATGTCTATATTAATATAAGTCAATATTCTCTTAAAAGAGTTAAATTAATATATATATATATATATATATATATATATATATATATATATATACAATGTAAATAGTGTGGAGAGAGAAAGTAAAGATAATGGAAGAAAAGTAACAATATATTACTAGGGAGTTAAATAATTTTTTATAACTAATTTATTATTTTATTTTATATTTAAAATTAAATTAAAAAAAGAAGCTCTCTGATCTATATAAATTTGATATTTGGGACTTCTAGTTAGTAGTCACCAAAAATAGCTACATTATAACAAAGAATAAAAATAAAACTATGTGATATGGGAAAATAATGAGAGATAAATTAAAAGGTAGGGATAATAGTAGTTTTTTTTTTCAAATAGGGATAGTGTTAATTAAAAAAAATAATGGGGAAGTAAATAACTTCATAATTTTAAACTTATTGGCTTAAAAATTAATAATAACTATTTTAGATTATATTTTAAAAATTAGAGGAAAAAAATGGAATGCATATACGTGCAGACAAAGCCTCTAGTATTGCCATATTAATTTTCATTGGTTTCCTCTTTTTGTATTATCTAAAATATCTACCTATACAAACAGAAATAAAATAAAAAGGAAGAACTCATAAATGCTATTAAAGCGCCCCCATGAAGCTTTGATCGAAAATATCATGAGAGTAATCTCCAAAATTTTCTCCTGGCCAAAAAAAAATCTCTTAAATTTCCACAAGTCTTAAAATATTAAAGGTTATAGTAACAATATGCAAAGCATAATTTTGTTTCTAATTTAGGCATGGATTTATACTTGTACATGAATTTTTTTCTTGTTCAAAAGGTTTGCAAAGGCAAGATTAGAAAGCCCATAAAACACCCTGGTCCATTTTATTTATGTTGCGCATAAAAATAAAAATTGTTATGCCTATAATTAAGCCATGAGTATGCACATTAGATAGTTTGCAAACCATTTATAAAGCTTGTCCCACATCGGAGAGAGACTAAAGAAAGTTATAATTTATATATCAATGACAGAGTGAAGTGATTGGCCAAGTCCAACAGATCAATACAAGGAAAACAAAAACCAAAAAAAACATAGGGTATAAAGGAAAAAGAAAATACCACGTGACAAAGATTTGTTGGGCTTGGCCATTTTCCAGCCCGATAAAAGTAGTATCGTTTTGTTAAATTTTAACTTTTAGGAAATGTTCAATATAACTGTCTAGTCGTTCAAAGGAGGCCACTCACATAGATTTTAAGTTTATCTCTTCTTTAGTTTGAAGTATTTTTTCTTGGGATTACCTCCATTCGATGAGGGCTCTTGTTCATCTTCCTTTCAGTTTGTATTTTATTACCTTTTTTTTTTTAAATTTATAGCCACTTATCCATTCAAAGTAGAATGCGTACGTAAGCCTAAAGTTACTTTCTTCTCCAACCTCGACGAATTTTTGCTTCGATCAAGTTGTGCCTTTATGCCATGGCTCCTTCGCATCTTTTCTATTTTTATGTTATTTTGTAAGTTTCTTTTTATGAAACTTTTCCCCTTTATGTAGAAATTCTTCTCTTCCTTTGTAGAAGATACTTTGACAAAAAATATTTTGAAGAGATCCAACTTCTCCAAATATGCAACGAAGAACAAGATGAGTATTAAAAAGAATGCTACTTGTAACTACGGAATATTTCCCCTAGTGACACGTGGCATTAAGCTTCCAGAAGCTCCACGGTTTCCCGCACCGGTGACACGTGGCACCTCCCATCTGCCCCTTACGTGGCCAGCACCCACGTCTCTCCTCCTTGTCTCCCGTCCAAGAGACATGGAAGACACCCCAGGCATCATTAGACGACCCACGTTCTCGTGGGACGTGGGTCGAGCACGTCCTCCCCACACTCAATATAAAAGAGCCCTCACCTGGGGAACTCAAGGGATCGAAACATTAAGAGAACACAAATAAGCATTTGGGCAAGAGGTAAACACTCTGAATACATCTAGGCACATCCTTGCTCAACTTGCACATCGCAACCCCAGAGTATGGCCCACGGCACTGCCAGGCTCCGCTATCAGTTGGCCCACCTCCGTCCTGGATTACGCCGCCAACAGAGCTCCTAACAGCTCCAAGAGACCCTTGCTCTCTCACGATCTAAGGCAACCTCCAACGATTGGCTCGACTGGCCAGAGTACCTTACACACGTCTTAGCCGCACACGGCCCAAACAGGTAACCGCCTTGCCTAATGGCTCCTATAGACGTCACCATAACGAACTACGTGGACTTTGATCCCTTCCCAAGGGTACGTAGGCACCTAGGTCCTCACCTAAGGACAAGTTCCCCAAGGTTACGACCCCTTGCGATCCTTATTTACAAATTACAATTGTCTGAACCAAAAACGATAGTTACATTGGCGCCCACCGCAGTCTTCTCAGACCACTAACGCCTTCTGCATCCTACCGCTAAACGGCACTTATTTTTCGGGGAGTAGGAGTTTCCACCTAACACTCAAAAACCCGCGTTTCTTAGCTTTCCAATACAGGAAATATTAGAAGATGACCGACTCAAATGCCCCCACAGCCACGACTGACGCAAGCGCTTTAAGACGCAGAGAGGAAGCATGCCCTCAGCATCCCTACGGCATGCCACACAACCCGTGCTCTTCAACCGGCAACCAAGAAATAGCAGAGCCAACGAAGACCTCGCGAGAGATAGAGCTAGCCCGACTCGAGGCAGAGATAGCGGCTATACGTCAACAACAATGGGAAGAGAATAGGAATCACTCCCAGGCAAACGTAGGCGTCCAGTTGCCGGCAGCACCACATAACGCACCCGCAAGACCTCCCAGCGACCCTACCGGCTTGCCCGCAAAACAATTCGGAACTCTACCCATGGAGTTCGCATGGCTATCACTAACAGCACCAGCCCCCCCGCCAGCGATCCCACCTGGGCCAACAATGGTCACCGGGCAAGCAATGTGCCCGCCTACGGACTACCCGCGACCGCCAATCCCAAACTACCCACCGGGATCCTACCTCCACATGCCTTGGGCAGGAGCTTACAACCTGTACGCCCCCTACGGCATGTCCACTCACTCAAGACAATATCATTGGCCCGACTTTGACTTCCAAGGGAAACGGAGACACTTCTTCACCCAACAAGTCATGAACGAACATTTCCCCATGGGTTTCAAGATACCTTTCCATATAGAACCCTATGGCGGAGAGACCAATCCACAAGATCACATCAATACCTTTAATTCGGCTATGTCAATACTGGGCATGACGGACGGCCAGCAATTTCGAGTCTTCTCCTCGACCTTAAAGGAGGTAGCCCTGAGGTACTTCTCACTACTACCCACAAACTCGATCCATAGCTTCGAGCAGCTAGCGCAGAAGTTCCTAACCCAGTTAGCCAACAGCAAAGAATATCAAAAGAACGAAGATTCCTTTATTATGTTTCACCAAGAGGAAGGAGAAACCCTACAAGCCTTCTTGGCCCGTTTCACCAAACTCTCGCTTCAAGTCAGAGGCCTCCAAGATGTCGCTGCAATCTTCATCATCAAGCAGGGCCTCCGATGTTCACAGTTCTACGGGGAACTCAACAGGTGTCCCGTTTCTACCTTACAAGAATTGATGAACCGTGCATAATGGTTCATCCCGGAAGAAAATGCGCAAATTGCCAAGGATAAAATGAGAAAATTCCTGATAAGTAGATCCGACAGGAAGCGATCTGAGAAGAAGAAGAAGGTAGCAACAGATAACCAAAACTCCAAGGAGAAGAATAACAGAAAACGCTCGTCACCGCGACCACGAACGCCTCCCAGAGGATGGTTCACAAGCTACACTCCACTCAACAAGTCTCACGTCGGAGTCCTCGAGGAAATCTATCACTCGGAGATGTGGAAGACACCCCAGGCATCATGAGACGACCCACATTCTCGTGGGACGAGGGTCGAGCACGTCCTTCCCACACTCAGTATAAAAGAGCCCTCACCCGGGGGACTCAGGGGATCAGAACATCAGGAGAACACATATAAGCATTTGGGCAAGAGGCAAACACTCTGAATACATCCAAGCACATCCTTGCTCAACTTACACATCACAACCCCAGAGTTTGGCTCATGGCACCGCCAGGCTCCTCTATCAGTTGGCCCACCTCCGTCCCGGAGTACGCCACCAACAGAGCTCTTAACAGCTCCAAGAGACCCTTGCTCTCTCACGATCTAAGGCAACATCCAACGAGTGGCTCGCCCGCCTGGAGTACCTTACCCACGTCTTAGCCACACACAGCCCAATACAGGTAACCTCTTTGCCTAACGGCTCCTATAGACGTCACCATGACAAACTATGTGGACTTTGATCCCTTCCTAAGGGTATGCAGGCAGCTAGGTCCTCGCCTAAGGACAAGTCCCCCAAGGTTACGACCCCTTGCGGTTATTATTTACAAATTACAATTGTCTGAACCAAAAAACGACAGTTACACTACTTAAAAACATAATCTCTTATAGAGGTTACACAACAAGAAATGAAGCATTTTCCGGCGGTTTTTATCGCTAAATGATTTTGTGGCAATACAAAAACCCTTGCTTATACTTGTGTTGCAAGCTTGTTTATGGCGGCTAAAACCCAACCGTTGGTATAACCGCCAGTAATTACTTAGTGGTAGTTATTTGTAAGTTATGGAATTTTTAAACCGCTGGTTAAAAATTAAAATATTATTTAGTTTTAATGGAAATTGTGGCGGTTTTAACCACCATTAGATTATTTAGTTTTTATTGCGGTGGTTTATATAACCATTACTATTCGTTATTTTCAGTTTTTTTAAAAATTTTCTTGGTTCATTCCTAATTTCGGTAAATATATAAAATTGTATACTGCCAATATGAAAATTGGTAAATTTTTAAATTTTTATGCTACAAATATGAAAGAAAATTGTGAATATATTGTTACATTGGAAAATTTGGTTTACGGAGCCCCTAACATCCTTAATCTTCTCACATATGTAAGGCCCAATGTTACAGCTAAGGGTAAACCTTCAGGAACTGTAACAACAACAATAACAATAGCAAAGAATACCAAATTCAACTTAAAAGATTTTATCTTTAAATGATCAAAGCACCTGAGGATAACGCTCCACTCTTGCCTAAAATAACTTGGTAAGGACCAAATTGCCTATAACGACCGCCTCTCGTGACAGGCTCGCCACCAAGTTTTTTAACCTCAAACTTGGAAAAGGTTTTCAAAAACAAGTTCAAATGAAATAATAAGAAATAATAAAAATGGCAAAAATGGTGACAATGTGTGTTCATGAGATTGCTTACGTCAATGGGAAGGTGTTAGGCACCCCTCGTAGCCCATCTTACGATGGTTACCCCGTGAACCTTAAATTTAAGTGTATTTGGCCCTAATAAGACCCTATCAATCAACAATAGGTGACTCGAATTAGTGGCATTCAAGTGTCAGACGTAGTTCTTAATTAGTGGCATTCAAGTGTGTGTGTGAGGAGGTTCACCAAGCACAATGCTCAGACAGACTCCTACGTGAGGTGAGATTCGTCAAGTTTGCAGTCAGACGGCCTCCTATCTACCAAACATTCAAACAAAGTGGGGTTCACCAGATTATGAATCCAGGCAACCCTGGTGCATATGCTAGATGAAACGGTGTTCCCCGGCTAATATAGTGGATACATTCATTCCAGAGATAAAAAGAAATAACAAATAATGTGAAGATCACAATGGGGGTCACAACCCAAAGCTACTGGGGTCACAACCCAAAGCTACTGGGGTCGCAACCCATGATCTTGTTCATGCCTCTGGACAGAGGCAAAAATCGCGTGTAGGGTCGCGACCCACTAGACCAAGGTCACGACCCAAAGACTCAAAATCACAGGGAATTAAAATAAAAAGTCTAGGGTCCCAACCCTAAGACTCAGACCAACAAAGAATTAAAATAACAAGTCTTGGGTCGTAATCCTAAGACCTAGAATCACAAAGAAATTAAAGTAACAAGTCCAGGGTCGCGACCCTAAGACTCAAAACCACAGGGAATTAAAATAACAAGTCCAGGGTTTTCCATCAATCCTTAGTGCTTCCAAAAGAGATTATGAAGAAATCGAGGCCAATATTTAAGATCTTTGGGTCTATTTTTAACTTCGAAATGGAGGTAAGTTTTGAAGCAAGAAAGGCTTGAAAGGAAAGACGTGGTGGTTTTAGTATGACACCAGAGGAGATCACTGGGATGTATGATATCATTTTCCATAGCCTTTCTACATGATCTCATTTTTTCCACCTCTTCTCTATTACACCATGTAGATTGTGTCCAAAAAATTGTCAGGGTGGTTGAAAGTGTTATACTACAAAAATGTTTTCTAAATTGTATGGATTATAGTATTCTGAAACTAAAATGATAAAAAATTAGAAAAATTTCTATATTAATGAGTCAATAATCTCTCAAAATAGTTAAAATGAAAAAAATTAATATACAATGTAAAGAGTGTGGAGAGAGAAAGTAAAGATAATGGAAGTGTTGGATATGTTGGGTTCTTTAGGACTAAATATCCGGCCATCGGGAAGCCTGATCGGGTGTGTGATGAGCCGTTGGAAAGCTCGCTGAGAGACGAACAAAACGACACCGAGATGACACACATTAGAGGTCACACGAGCCCGCACTCGTGGCCCAAAGTGGGCTAGGTGATCATGATGTAAGTATGATATTTTGTTCATATTTTCCAAGTCCCCCATTGCTTAAATCAATCATGGGAGCTCTCTCATCCTCCTCTAAATAGGCGGCATTCCCCACCTTCACATTTGCTCATTCCATGTGTTGGAAAAGGGGGCTTACGTTTGGGAAACCTCATAGTATAATTTTTCTCTCTCTCTTGAGTCATTCTTCTGTGCATCAGTCGTGGACACTTGGCTCTACCTCTCATAGGTAAAGTCCTACGTTTGGTGTGGCCCTTTTCGGAGTTCATGTTCAGAGGTCATCCTAGCGGAGCAAAGGCGCTAGCAAGATCCGAGCTTTTAGCTATGGTGTCCAGGTTACTAGCTTCTGCAATATTTATATTTTGCTTGGATTTATTTTCGATTGTTCTTTTTGGTCCCTGGGTCGGTTCGCATCATTTAGATCTGGGCCTTTCTATACATTGGCATCAGAGCTTGGTTATGCTAAAGCTCTGTTCTCCAGGGATTGATGAATCGAAAAGGGTTAGGAACATGTTTAGGTTTTGTATGATTTTTGTTTTGTTTAAAAGTTAGGAACATGCCTAGGTTCCCAATTTTAAATCATACATTGTAGGTAGGGTCCTAAGGATTGGTCTTTGAATTTAAATTTAATATATGATATTTTTAAATTCAATATTGATTGGTAACCTAAACCCTAAACCTAGAAACATGTTTAGGTTCCCCTTTCTTTATTAAAGACCCAAAATTACAAACATATATATTATTATTTTTTTAAGCTATGTGTACCCTACATATATATGTCCATGTATGTTACTACTTTGCAGAGGGGGAAGGTTGACCGGTGAAGGTCTGGCGGATGCCGCAGACCGCCGATGACTGTTGTCGACCGGCAGAGGTCCAGCAGCCGGCACCGCCAAGCACTGCCGGCTATGGTTGCCAATCGGTGATGGTCCGGCAACCGACGCCGCTGCTGATCGCCAGTGACCATTGCAGGTCATTGTTGACCAGAGGTCAACGCTGACCGTTAACCAGCGTCGCACAGTCTTCTGTCACGCATAATTTCTCTGTTCTAGCTTCAATTTCGACTATTTTTTAGTCATTTTCCTCGTTTTTGCGAGACGAATCCAAATATGGGGAGAAATTAGGGTGAATTGGAGTCTAAAGAGCGGTTATGACCATCTCTTGACTCGTTCACATACACAACAAGAGAGAGGATTTAAATAGTATGCAATTGTTTAAATCACCTTAAGCGTTTTACTCGAGTGGGAGCTAGGAGCAGCATGTGGCAAACTCATAACTTGATGTAAACGCTTATCCACGTCGGAATTTAAATAGTAAGTGACTATTTAAATGATCTTAAGCATTGTAATCAAGTGGGACTTCGAGGTCGTTCCTGTGGCGACTCAATGTCTTTGTTGAATGCTTACATAGTGGAAATCCAATAGGGATTTTGAATAGTATGTGACTATTCTGTAACACTATTGAGTTAAGCAAAGAAAGGTGTACATATATAGGCTCTCTGTGTGATGAGAGTGGTTGACCCTACTTCTCGGATACAGAGACTGACTATATCTACACTCGTCTTGCGTTGATTACTATTTTCCATGATTGTTTGTTGTGTAATAAGGAGTTGTGTAATTAGTTTAGCATTTAGGTTTGACTAATAGTGTAATTACAAAACCTGTAAATGTGGATCACATTAGAGAGACTGGTTTGGTGACATTGTGGTCACTAAACTTAGGCAACTTAGAATCAAGTTTGATACCTCCAAGATGCGCTCTGGCAAGAGCATGTAGACGCATCTAAGGGAGAAATGAAAGATAATTTGGGAGTGTGAGTAAGCCCGAAAACTCTCCATTAGTAAATAGTGATTTCAAACTGTTACCAGATCTCTTCTCTGTTCCTGGGAGTGCATGTAGGTCATTCTGACCTCCACTAATACTATCAAGTTTCTTGATGATATTAAACACCACCTAGTGCTTAAGGAATGGTGGCATAAGGCTGCAAAGTCCATCGAGCATGTAGCCTAAGTGGCTAAAGTTTCTTGGAGCTTTAGGCTCCAAGAAAAAGGACAATGGGTCCAAGAGACGTGGTGCTAGGAAGAGATAGGTTGAGTGTAAGGTAAGTAGCCTCAGTTCAAAGGAAAAAACAAGGGAGGAAAAGAGATTTTGGCCAAAGGTCAAATGTTGCTTGTGCCAACCCATAGGCAATTGTGCGCAAAATTGTTTGCAGCAATTATTTCCCTCTCACCCACGAGCATTGGTTCATGAAGTTTCACCCTCTGCCCAATGGAAGCAGAAGTATCCTCATGGGAACAAAGCATTAATAAAGTTAAGAGGTTGGGCAGCAACAAAACGAAGTTGCATAGTGGTCACTCATTATCTTTATATATGCTATGTGTTCTAGATACTGAACGGAACTTATTATGAGCTACTTTTTTGAGAGAGAACTTAGGATATAATGTAATCTACATGTTTATCATGACTCCTTAGTGTTAGTTTTTGATTTTATGACAATGGTTGTGTTGTGATACACTTTGAATTACATTCACGTAAATCAACTAGTTGCTTAACTGTGTCTTCCTCTGTGGTTGATATACCTGTTTGGCAAGTGCGTGTGGGACACAATTATGTATTAGTAGAGGAAAATTTGTGAGTACAAATTCTCAATGCTAGTTTTTAAACGTTGCCTTATAGACAAAGCAACTTGAAAGTCATTCAGTCATGAAATCAGAAAACCCGCTTTCATCAAATTAGTCAACTCGGACATTAGTGGTCCAATGAGCGTGAGGGCAAGGCAAGCAGCCCAGTATTTTCTCACGGTTACGTGGTGAAAATGGGATAGTTAGACAGCTAACTATCCCACACACACTCCCCAGCAAAATGAGTTGCTTCTAGAGTTGGTTAAGTTGATAATGGTTTAGGTGAATGTTCCCATTGGAGAGATGTCTTACCAACAGTCACTTTCGTACTCAACCATATGCCCTCCAATTATGTGAGTGATTCCTAATGAGTTGTTGTTGGGTAAAAGAACTGATTAGAGTATGCTGAGACGATGAGGGTGTACAACATACATGATCCTTTCCATAAGTATGGAAAGCTTGACCCTAGAGGCAAGTAGCCTGTCTTGATAAGATAACTTGGTAACTCAAAAGGATACGTCTTCATTAGCAAGGATGAAGATATACTAGTCACATAATTTGAGTCTAAGGATGTAATGGTCCTCAAAACTAACTTTTCTAGCAAGGGAGACTGATTTTGGGATGTGCACCTTTATTGAAAGGAAGCGGACTTACAACACGTTGAGAGGAGCATATAGACGCAACTCCAGTGAGAGTATTGCTTATGAGGAGCATGTCTTCCACAAAGCACTATCCAAGAGGAATGCTAGATGTTCAAGTAGAGCCTAAGATAGTTCAAAAGGCTCTCTCTGACCTTACTAGTAAAAGGTGGACTAAAACAATGGAAAAGAGAAGACGAAGTCTCTAAGGACAGACCAAGTATAAGACTTGGTGTATTTGCCCTACACCACAAGGCATTTGGAGAACAAGTGTGCTTTCAAAATTTAAGGGAGGCAGATGGGTCAATCGACCGCTACTAGGCACATTGAGCAGTGAAGATGTTCACACAACAACAAGGTATCAACTGTGACGAGGCCTTTTCGTCTGTTGTGTGGTCAAGGTCTGACTCTAGTTTTGGTCACCAGTTTAAGTCTGGGGATACATCGATTAGGATGTCAAGACCTTTTCTTGTATGGAAAACTAGGTGAAGGGATCTACGTGCACTAGCATGTAGGTTTCATGGAAAAAGGCCAGGAGCGCAGAGTACGCTGACTCTAGAGATCTATCAAGATCTCACATATTCATCTAAACTCATGGTAATTGACCACTTAGTCCATTTAAAGAAAGCTGAGAGTATTTGATTACCCTCACACCATATGTAGAAGGCATATGGCTAGCTAGAAATAACATAGATGCTGCTTTAGCCACTTAAGGATGGCTATCCTTTCATCTTTTAAGATAAAGGAAATGGTTAGACAGTGGGAGTCAAGATTCTTGGAGAATGCTCCAAGAATCGACTTACTCTATTACAAGAATCCTATGAGGAAGATATTCTTGGCGGATTCCATTTGAGGGGACCTGAACTCAAGTGATGTGCTAGTAGCAAGAGGCAAGAGTTTGAGTCTTGCTACACGTCTTTAGACTAAGTTAAAGATGGAGTCATTGGATAGTATTCCCATACGTGTAGTTGGTAGCTTGAAGTACAATGTGGAGTGTACTCGCTCCAGCATACATTTGTAGTCAGCTTGATGAGTCGTTATCAGTCAAACCTAGGACAAACACATTGTTTAGAGTGTTATGAGGTAATTATAGGGCGTTGCTAGCCATCACTTGTTTTCATCATATTAGTGACTCGCAAATGGCAGGCCATACACTAATGACAATTGGGTAAGAGACTTGGATGAAAGGACATCCACGTCTTGGTGTGCTTTCTTGCTAAGCACTAGGACCATCTTGCAGAGAGACAAGTAAGGATTATGCATTTCTCTGTCCACTAGGGATATCAAGTTTATTGCATGATCATCGGCAGTATGTGGGGCAGTTTAGATTGGAAGATCTAAAGTCACTTATAGATCATAGACAGAGCTGATGATCTAGTGACATTGATCTCATAAAGTTAAACAGTTATGGTTTACACCAAAGAAAGCCTATGTACCACAAGAGGACACAACACAACTTTGTATGAGACATCGTTACACAATAGTTAACTACCCTATTGTGTCAATCTAAGCATCAAGTGGTAGGAGAGAGGGTCCTCACAGTATGAAATGTGATAGAGCATTGGCTCTAAACCCTCACAGACCCGTAGTGGTGGGTTGGTTGTATAGAGATACAAGCCATAAAACTAGTGTTTTAGATACACATGAGTGCTTAGAATCAGGCTGATTTAACATAGTTTATGTCATTAGGACAAACTTTGTGAGAGCTTTATTTCTTGATCATAAGTAAAGTATGATGCCTGGGAATACCTTTATTTTGTATGGATAAAGAAATAGAAGCGTTTATTACACAATATATAAAGTATGTCGTACAGGCTTGGGATGTTGGCTCTCTCACACGAGCAACCGCCTTGGACACGCAAGTGATGTGGGCCAAGATGAGACTTGGGTGCTTTTTCCTTGAACACCATAATGGGATTTAGTGTGAATATCCAGAGGCAGCTGAAAAGCGCCGAGTGTTGGACAGGAAAAAACCATTGAGAATTGAGAAGTCGCACCCTACTAAGTGTACTGGGATGAGATCCGTTGAGATGATGAGGTCTTATGATTGAATTATGAATCCTTGCTATTCATAATGCCTGTAGCCAGACGTGAGTGATTCTAGACTAAGGTCTGTGTGGTGTATGTGATTGAGGATCAAAATCGACATACGCTCATGAACACCACAACGTGGGTTTCATACCGCAAGGGAAGCATGTGAATGAATCCCTGCTTCAATGCTGTGTGAGTCCCTCAAAGGATGAACCAATCCTTTCAAAGGGTACCCTTATGCACTTTGACTCTGTCATGAAGAGATAAGGTAGTGCATGCTACTTTGATATCTTTCCAATAAACTATGGAAAAATACGACCCGATGGAAGACTGTTAGGAAAGCAGCTATCTTTGATTGAACTGATAAGAGGTTGAAAGGAAGATTGTGTTGACATATGCATATGTGATAGTATCCTAAGGTTGACCCATTATGTGATCCTTTTGAGGTTCTCATGGAAGTGGATACCTATCGCAACTGAGTGCGGTTGAAGTCCTAGTCTTATTGTAGACTTAGAGGGATTGGAGTATCCATGTATATTAACACGTCTAGGGAACCTATGGCACTATTTTTCGGTGAGAATTATGGTCACATCATCAAACACTTGGGTTGCAACATCACTTATAGCTAGGCCCTAATAGGCTTTTAGTATGAGGCTCTCACACATCATGTCGAGCGGTCACGACTGACACAGAGTATGAACGAAGAAGACGAGAGAAACAAAAATAAAAAATTCCTTTGCGATAAGGATAGTGATGGGCCTACCACCATGTGCAAGTGGGAGTATGTTGGATATGTTGGGTTCTTCGGGACTAAATATCCGCCCATGGGGGAGTCCGATCGGGTCGTGTGATGACCTATTGGAAAGCTCGCCGAGAGACGAACAAAACGACACCAAGATGACACACATCGGAGGTCACACGAGTCCGCTTCACATTTGCTCATTCCATGTGTTGGAAAAAGGAGTCCCGTTTGGGAAACCCCATAGTATAATTTTTCTCTCTCTCTCTTGATTCATTCTTCTGCGCATCAGTCATGGACACGTGGCTCTACCTCTCATCGGTAAAGTCCTATGTTTGGTGCGGCCCTTTTCGAAGTTCACTGTTTGGAGGTCAGCCCTGGTGGAGCAAAGGCGCTAGCAAATTTGAGGTATTAGCTATCGCGTCCAGTTTAGTAGCTTCCGCAATATTTATGTTTTACCTTGATTTTTTTTTGTCCCTGGGTCGGGTCGGGTCGGATCATGTGAATTCAAGATTTTCCATACAAAAAGAAAAGTAACAATATATTACTTGGGAGTTAAATAATCATTTATAACTAATTTTTTATTTTATTTTATATTTAAAATTAAATTAAAATACAAGCTCTCTTATCTATATTAAAGTGATTTTAGGTACTTCTAGTTAGTAGTCACCAAAAATAGCTACTTTATAATAAAGAAGAAAAATAAAGATATGTGATGTGGGAAAATAATGAGTGAGAAGTTGAAAAGTACGGATAATAGTAGTTTATTATTATTATTTTCAATTAGGGATAGTGGTAGTCATGAAAAGAACAGGGAAGTAAATAACTTAATAATTTTTAATTTTATGACTTCAAAATTAACAATAATTATTTTAGATTATATTTTAAAAATTAAAGTAAAAAATGAAATGCATATAGGTGCATACGAAGCCCCTAGTATTGCTATATTAATTTTCATTGCTTTCCCCTTTTTTGTATTATCTAAAATATCCACCTTTACAAACATAAATAAAATAAAAACGAAAAACTCTTAAATGCTATTAAAGCGCCCCAAGAAATTTTGATGGAAAATATCATGAGATCAATCTCCTAAATGTTTCCTTTGCAAAAAAAGAAAAAAAAAATCTCCTAAATTTCCTCAAGTCTTGAAATATTGAAGGTTATAGTAACAATATGCAGAGCATATTTTTCTTTCTAATTTAGGCATGGGTTTATACTTGTACATGAATTTTTTTCTTGTTCAGAAGGTTCGCATAGGCTAGAATAGAAAGCTCGTAAAACACCCTGATCCATTTTATATGTTGCACACAAAAATAAAAATGTTATGTCTATAATTAAGCCATGAGTATGCACTTTAGCTAGTTCGCGAACCAATTATAAAGTTTGTCCTACATCGGAGAGGGACTAAATAAAGTTATACTTTTTATATGAATGACAAAGTGAAGTGATCGGCCAAGACCAACAAATCAATACAAGAAAAACAAAAAAAACCTAAAAAAAATACACATGGTATAAAGGATAAAGAAAATAACACGAGACAAAGATCTGTTGGGCTTCGCTGTAACATCCGCTTTCTTTTCCAGTTAATGGAATGATCATTTGTGAATTAACTCTAACTAATTTCTTGTGTTTGACATTGTTTGATGCACTTAGAAAGCATGTAGTTGCATTAGTTTAGAGTAGCTAATGTAATAAGGACTAGAATGAATGGAAGGAAAAGATTAGAAGAGTGAGGGACTTATATGAATGGAAGGTTATGGTTTAGGGTGAGAAATGTGATTTTCTCTCTAAGACCCTAAATTCAGCCTTATAAGCACAAGAATGTTCAGTAGAGCTCATTCTACAATTTTAGAGAGAGAGAGAGAGTTAGAGAGAGAAGGAGAAGAAAGCTTAAGGGAGAACAATGAAGATTTGAGCTAGGAAAATCCGTAGAAAGGCATCTACACATCTTCTAACGTAATCTAAGTATGGAAACAAGGTAATCATCGCTTCCAATCTCTCATTTTTAGAAATGAAATTTTGAAGCAAAATGACCAAAATTCAGATTTGAAACTTTAGGCCGTAAGAGAGAGTTAAAGCTTGCATTTATGAGTCTTTAGAACTTGAATGGATGCTTTTATCGGTCTGCATGTGTTGATAGATGCTTGAAATGAAGATTTAGAAATGGGTTTTGGTTATGGGTTTTGGTGGTATCTTCATAACAAAATTTGAGCATGAGAATACATGTTTTGAGCTGAAATTTTCATGAGTTTTGCTGTGAAAATGATAGGGATTAAGTTCGACGAATTAAACTCTTTTGGTTTTCAAGTTTTGGGGCTTTAATCAGGGCAAAATGAAGTTTTTAAAAACATTTTCGCCACGCATCAACCGACTGATGTGTTCATAAATTGCCCATAATTTTTCCAGAATAAGAACCGCCGGCTGATAGCTTAAGAACAACCGACTGATGTGTTTATATTGCCCAGAAATGTTCGTATTTTGACCAGAAATATTCATATTTTACCCAGAAATTTTCAAAATTAGAACAGACGGCTGATGGCTTAAGAACAGCCGGCTGTCGTGTTTTTATTGTGGCTGAAAAACCTTTACAAAAGGCAAGCCGGTTGATTGGTCCTAACAGCTGGCTGATGCGCCTCTGGAAATTTTTATTTCTTGAAAATAAAGGCCAATCAGCCGGCTGATGGCCCCGAAACAGCCAGCTGATTGGCCCATGTTTTGCATAGTGAACTTAATCACATTAAATGATGTTTTAAACGCCTAATTTCATCCTCAAACATGATGCTCAAAGATTATAAAGTAATTTGAAATATGAATCAAGGGTAAATAGCATAGAAAGAAAGAAAAGAGAGCTAAGTATTAAATGTACATGTATCAGTAAAGAATGGGTCCATGATCGATTGACCAATTGTCGGTATGGGACGGTCGTTGAAATTTCCACGGTTGTGTCATTATTTGGGATGGTAAAACATCCATTCGATTAAGAATGTAATTTTACAAAAACACCGTGTTGGTTACCGAATTTTAAGCTAGTATGTCCTATGTGGCCATTCAAGAGCGACATGCTTAAAATTAGGCAAACCATAATTGGGACCAATTCTTTCCAATATAAGTATATGTGAATAGGATAACATAGAGATGAATTGTTGACTCTTAAGGAAAGACACTATGCATATAATTTGCTGATCCATAGGGAAAGACACAATGCATGCACTATGTTGATTCTTAGGGGAAGACGCAACAAATCCTATGAATGTATGTGTTCAAAGAATTGAACAATTGATCCTCCAGGACAATATGATGAATCCTAGGTATATGTAAATGTTTATGGGAGGCAAATTGTTGATCCTTCGGGAAAGACACAAATGGTCTTCTAATGATGATGTACATGTTATGAGGGACGAATTGTTGATCCTTCGAGAAAGACGCAAATGGTCCTACAATGATGATGTATGTATGGATGTGTGCAAGTGTTCGCGTTGCGGCACTCTCGTGGCTCATATGTTTTATAAAATCAAGGTTAGATGCCCATAAGTTTATGATGTTTACTATTTTCGTACCCTTGGGATTATGAATGATGATGATGATATGATGAAATGTTTTATGTATATTCATATTAATCTAGTATATGATGTTTTGCAAGAAGATGATGATACCATTCCATACCATACCAATGAATGATTTGAACGAATGTTTTCAAGGGATGTATCAAACGATGCATTCACAAGAATACATGCTATGGTTTATTATGTTTTTAATAAATGAATGATATTGCATCCATGTTTTAAATGTTATGAAATGTACGAGGAAATGCAGTGATTTTCTATATGATGATACAGTGGTACACATTAGTGGTTTTCAAAACAGGTTGTTATGATTACTGAGATTATAAATCTCACGATTATGTTGGTGTGTATCAGATGCCTAGGTACCTAAACTCATTGGAGGCGGAGTTAGAAAGAAGATAGAATTTAGTTCCAGGCTGAGTAATAGTAGTTAAGAATGTAATGGTACATATATTGATAAGCTCATCATCTTAGTAAGTAATATAAGCATATAGTAATATGTTTTCTTGTTGTGGTTGTTATCCCCATTCCTTTAGCCCATTGTCGTATACCTTTTTGGAAAGGTCATGTTGGCTAACTAGGTAGTATATGCAGAAAGGGATGAAGGAACTATGTATGATTAACTGAGTCATACTCACTTGTTAGTGTTTTGATGAGATCCGAGTGGCAGGGTTGTTGCCTCCAATTCTCCTTGTATTAACTAACCTTTCGTGTTTTATTATAAAATGCCAAGATATGCAATAGTTTAACAAAAAACTTCTTTCGCATGTGTTTGTATCATGTTATAGTAGTGCTTTATTAGTTCTAGTTTCCGCTGCAATGTATGAGAACACGAGGCTAGTACCCAAACTGATCCCACTTAATCAACCGAATTTGTTATAATTTAAATGAACTCGGGTATGGAAAGGTAGTAACACAATTGATATAATATTAATATATATAATATTAACTAGCTTGAGAAATCTCCTTAAGTACACCTTATGATGCAAGTGTGCATTTAGATAAGCATAAAGGAGATCCAATTGCACAAACAGGGTATGCCCATATCTTTGGGAGTTTGTTGCATTTGATGAATTATACCAAGCATGATACATTATACTGCACAGCGTAATAAGAGGGCTAGAAGAGATGATAATCCTCCTAAGCTAAATATAAATTTGGTTAAAGGAGATGATAACTGTGTAGCAATGAGATCATTGCTGAAATTACATCTCAAGTCCTTGTTCTAATGTTAGAAAATGATTGGTAGACTCTGGGGCTATCAAGTATATTTGTGCAAACAAAAGATGTATATCTCCTTTGAAGAAGGGGAAGACATAATTATTGATATATTTGAGAGGCACCATAAATTATGGTATATATCGTATAGTGGATTTTCCATTGTATTAGAGGATACAATGATGAAAACTGGATCTATGATTCAGAGTAGACAAAATCCACTAATGGCTATGTGTTTATATTTGGTAGTGGTGTTGTCACATGGAAGTTAGCTAAGCAAAGCTTTATAACTAAATCCTCGAGGGATTTTGAGTTTGTTGCTTTGGAGCTGGCTAGAATTGATGAGGCTGAGTAGTTGAAGAACTTCTTAGCAAATATCCCTTTGGGTGACAAGCCAATACCATATGTATCATCACACTGTGATAGCCAAACTTTGTGTTAGCTATGACTAAAAATTAAACCTTTGATGGTAAGAGTATATATATTCAATTGAGACAATTGTGAGGCAGCTGCATAAAGATGATGTGATCTCAATTGATTTTGTGAGGTCAGAAATGAACCTAAACGGATCTGTTTACAAAACCTTCGAAGAGGAAATATGTTATTGAAACATCGAGGGAAATGTGACTTAAACCAATTTGAAAATTAACAACGATGGCAACCCAACCTTTGTGATTGGTGATCCCATGAATAAGGTTCAATGGGAAGAACAAGTCATTTGTTAGTTCTGGTAGCACTGAAATTATTACGTCCCTTCCTATGGTGTGAGATAGTGCTATACTGCATTTTGGTGAGGTTGTGCAAAGGCACTTAATGATTTCATATTCTTAAGGGATCGTGTATAAGTGCGGATACACTTAATTGAAATCACCTCTACGAATGTGGAGTGGGGCCGCTCCTATGAGATTTTGGCAAAATCTCTAGAGCATTTGTTATGAAACAGGCACGCGCAAGGCCGTTGTAACGAGCAAAAACGTCGTTAATAGCAAAAATGTGGGGGTATAATCTGAGTCTTAACACCTCTGGTATACATCAAGAATTGTTAGTTCATAGAAGCAGGCTTCACTAACATTTCTGTGTACTAAGTGTTATTGGTCTAGGTCTAGTTCATAGTCGGAAAGACACTAGATACAATGATTATAACCGTGAGTGAGACTCATGAGAAATGTGGTTCTTTATTTGACACATGTGGGGGATTGTTGTAAATTCTAATACATATGTGTGTGTCTAATAAAGTCCTACATTATCTAGAACAAAGGAGACCCAAGTGTATATGTATATTAATTTATAATAATAAGTGGAGATTATTATAAATTAATTCAACCAATTAAAAAAATTCATAAGTTATAAAATAATATATAATGCTAATTAATTGTGTACATTATTTGCATAAATCACTTTAAATGATACATAATTGTATCATTAGTGAGGAGTTATGCAAAATAATTGTCATATTTAATTTGTCATTTATATATATAAAAGTGTGGAAGTTTTTGGTTCATGATCTCAATATATATATATATATATATATATATATATATATATATGAAGGAGATCAATAGAGAGAGAAAGACTTGCGTGAATCTGGAAAAATAACTTTTAGAAAATTGGGTTCTCCTATTTTGTGTGTTCTAGTATAAGTTTCTAAAAGTCTTTTATTGTTCTGCTACCTTGGTTGTGCGACAATCAAGAAGGGTTCGTTTAGTCCTGTGAGAGTGCCGCTTCCTAATTCTTTGAGGGGTTGCGGAATATCTCTTTAGGACAGTGTCCTTATGACGCGACTCGATCCGAATGAAGCCATTAAAATACTATAAATCCCCAACAAAAACAACTAGTTACTGTTGTTAGCATACATTCTTGGTGATCACACAACAATAAAAAATTTCACCCAAACACTCACATGCATTTAATAACTGTAAACATGCAGCAGTTTATTCCACGCTATCAATCAGCAAGTAAACATGTAACATATAGTGTCGGCTTTTACCTACCGGTCTTCTCACGTTTCAGCATGTCTGAATCAAACAAGACGTGTGGTGACGTAATCCTGTACGTTACCACTACGCTACACAATCAGCAATTATATGCAAACACAGACAATTTGTATATACACACAGATACTATAACATACATCTACTTCATCTCCCCCACTCTAGGGTATCTACTAGCCACTACGTGGCTTTTCTACTTCGAACCCGTGCACTCGGGTTACTGGCCACTACGTGGCAAAGCATACTTAACTCATTCACTTGGGTACTGGTCACCTCATGACAATTTTGTTAATCAAACAATACTTAACCCCTTCACTTGGGTACTAGTCACCTTGTGACAATTCTATTAATCAAACACAATCAACTTCTATCTATCAAACAACTGATACGTAGCCACCACGTGGCACGTCCTGACCCCTTGCTGCGGGGCAATAGCTTGAGCCCACTCGTCCATTACCCAACCAGGCCACATGGTGGGCATAGGGATGGCAATCTTACCCGGACCCAACAGGTACCCGGTAAAATTACCCGTTGGGTCAGAGTCTGGGTATTGAAAAAATGGGCCTGGGTTCGGGTCCGGGGATTTTAACGGGTAAATTTTTGGGACCGGGTCGGGGACGGGTAAGGGGGTATTCACCCCGGACCCGGTGATATAATATATATAAAAATATTATATATATAAATATTTTATATATAAATACTTTTTATATATTATTTATATATATAAATATTAAAAAAAAAATTTACACACCATCTCACACTTACCCAGTAGTCCAGTACCCACACGCGTGCCTCACCCTCATCATGATTCACACATATTTCCATTTTACTAAGCTCAAAAACCCAGACTTTTTATTTTAATCTTATTGTGTGTTTGAAGTTTTTTTAAAAAAAATTAGAAATAATTAAATTTATGATTGTGTATTCAATACTTGTGTGTTTGAAGTTTTTTTTTTAAATTTGAAAATAATTAAATTTATGATTTGTAGAAAAAAGTAATAAATTTTCAGGGTCCGGGTCCGTGGATTTAAGTATTTGATGGGTCCGGGGATGAGTCTCACATTTTATACCCGGCCGGGGCTGGGGACGGGTCCGGGAAAAAAATTGAGTTTCGGGGCCGGGGCCGGGGATTGCAGTATCCTCCCCGTACCCTACCCATTGCCATCCCTAGGTGGGCATGACATGACGTCTCGAAGCATGGTCACTAACACACCCGAGAACCAACTCCACAGGATGATTTCTCTTTTACTATGTTAGGCTCACGGTTCACCCGTAGGTTCCTCCCGTCTCTCCTTACCTTAGTCTCACATATTAATAGGATTCTTTGTATCTTTCCCGAAGGATCAAAAATTCCTCTCCTTATTAATATGTACAAGTATCCTCAACAGGATGTAACTCATATACCCGTCCAGATGCACTCTCTGAGCCTCAAGCTATAGTCATAGCAATATTAATCCTTTCTGACCCTATTACCAGGATAGGGCAATGACCATCGTCATGGTGATTATAAAACTGAGGTCTCAAGTGCCATCTGACGTTGTTCTAGTCGATGTCTCACATTGCTAGCATAACCAAATCTGAAACCCACCAATGACTCCCTTTGCATGATTATAATTTAAGTCACCGTTGTGACGAGTTTTCAAAATAAAAGTTTAGTCATTCCGTACAAGGACTCTTGCCACCGTCGTGGAAAAGATTTAATAAAATGCCCATCATGCCTCCGAAGTGTATGAGTTGAATTTGTAACACACCAATCATAGCAAACAATTACTCTCTACTCCTATGTCTTCCTATCTAAGCTACTTTCCACAACCTATTTTCTAGTTCCTTTATTCCTTTAACATTCTATACCTCTAGCTAACACATACCAGACAAGCAGAGAATATACAAACTCATGTAATCCACAAAAGCATACAACCCTAGGAGCAGAGATGGAAGAACCCTCACCTTGGCCAACCTTTCATGCAATCCTCTTCTGTAACTTTAGTCTCCTCGGAGTTCCTGTTGCACTCAATGGTGTGCCGTTGTTCCTATAAGAACAACATTTACTTCATTAAGGTTATTACTTAGCTTAACTTGTTATTTATCTCTCCATTAATTACTCTCACGTGTAGTCCATGGTTGCCACAGAGTCAAGCTCTTAGTCTTATTGGACTTCTCTATCCCGATTTATGTTTATCCTTCCTCGGACACTTGACTTACTCGCATATAACACTCTACTTGAGTGTTTCACATACTTGGATTTGAGTACTAGACCTCTATCTAACTTGTATTCGCATCTAAGGAAGCTCATCTAGCTTGGTTGGAAGGAATCCTAATTCTAGGAAGGTCTAAGCATTTTAATTCAACTTGTGTTCCTACTTGGGTTCTAAGAAATCTAGTTTCTAAACCTCAATATACCTCCAATTTATCCTACTTAAGGCTTCCTAAAGGTTGTGAAGGAATAAGATTGAAATTCACGAAGTTAGATTTAATTTGTTCCACAAGTTTCCATCCTTGAGAAACTAGAAGGTAATTGGAGTGATTTAAATCCTCAAAAACATGTTTAGGGGTGTTCTAGGGTGTTTAAGATTGAAGAGATGAGATTTAAAACTCTCAACGTCACCCTTAAAGTGTATTTGGGAAACCCGAGCAGGGACCCGGTACGTTACTCAACCTTAGTAACCTCGGGCCAGCTCTTCACGGGTCTTGTTCAGCTAATATTCCAATTATATAATTTTTATAATATCAATCCAAGCCTATTTACTCAAATCCAAGCTCAATCCTAATTATCAACAATTTTTCCCAATTTGGAAATAATTATAATTTCAATAATATCAATCCAAGCCTATTTACTCAAATCCAAGCTCAATCCTAATTATCAACAATTTTCCCCAATTTGGAAATAATTATAATTTCAATAATATCAATCCAAACCTATTTACTCAAATTCAAGTTCAATCATAATTATCAACAATTTTCCCCAATTTGAAAATAATTATAATTTCAACCCCAAATCCTTCCAAATTCGAATTTGGGCAAATCCGAGAATATAATATTGATTCCTACCCCAACTAAGTGTTCAAAAACACTTTCTAGGTCTCAATCAACCCTCGAAACAACTCAATCGAAGGTCAATCGAAGAAATTCCTAAAAATAGAGAAATTGAGGGTTTAGAATGAAATTGGGGTTACCAACCTTGATTCGATTGGTGGGAGGTGTGGAAGATGTTGGAGTCGAGCTCCGGTGGTCGTGGCCGACATCGGACCGTTCTCTCAGGCGAGTTCCTCCCTCTTCCCCCTTCTTCTCCGTCCACTCCTCCAAAAATTATCTTTTACTTCTTTTCTTTCACTTTATACTTTCTTAAAAACCCCCTTTTAAATATTTAAAATAAACATAATAAAAATAAACTAATTAATAATTAAACAAATGATAACTAATAATATTTTGATTTAGTTCTCACTCCTATTTATTTTGGGTTTCTAATTTCGTAGGTCTTGAATAATTTCCAAAAAAAAAATATTTTACTCCTTTCTTTCATCTTTTATTTTACTTGAAATTTCAAAGAGTTTCGCGGTTCCTTTCCGGGGTCCCTTAACCTTCATACTTTTCCTATATTCTTTTTAAGGTTTTAATTCCTAGCCCCGGAATAAATCATTCTTAAATCCTCAAAATTTTAAATAAATTATTCTTTAGTCCTCGAAATTTTTCCGAGGTATTACATTAAGTTTCTCTCTTCTCTAGTTTAAAACATTTTTTCTTGGGACTGGCTCCATTCGATGAGGGCTCTTGTTCATCTTCTTTTGTATTTGTATTTATTACTTTTTTTTATAGCCACTTATCTTTTCAAAGTACAATGCATATGTAAGCCCAAAGCTTTTTTTCTTCTCCAACCCTTGACGAATTTCTGGTTCGACCGAGTTGCGCCTTTAGGCCATGGCTTCTTTGTATCTTTTTCTATTTTTATTGTATTTTGTAAGTTTCATTTTATGAAACTTTTCTCCTTTATGTAGAAATTCTTCTCTCCCTTTATAGAAGATATTTTGACAACAAATATTTTGAAAACATACAACTTCTCCAAATATGCAATGATGAACAAGAGGAGTATGAAAAAGAATGCTACTTAAAAAATTATTCTCTTATAGAAGTTACACAACAAGAAATGAAGCATTTTCGGCAGTTTTTATCGCTAAATGATTTTGTGGCGGTACAAAGACCCTCGTTTTTTCTTGTGTGCAAGCCCGTTTATGGTGGTTAAAACCCAACCGTTGGTATAACTGCCGTTAGTTACTTTGTGGCAGTTATTTGTAAGTTGTAGCAATTTTAAACATCCGGCAATTACTTTGCGACATTTATTTGTAATTTGAGGGAGTTTTAAACCATTGTTTAAAAATTAAAATATTATTTAGCTTTAATGACATTTAATTAACCACCGTTACATTATTTAGTTTTTATTGCAAAGGTTTATATAATCGTTACTATTCGTTATTTTCTGTTTTTGGAAATTTCTTGATCCATTCCTAATTTTGATAAATATATAAAATTGAATACTGCAAATATGAAAATTGGTAAATTTATAAAATTGTATGCTGCAAATATGAAAGAAAATGTGAATATATTGTTACATTGGAAAATTTGTTTACGGAGCCCCATAATTACATCCTTAATCTTCCCACATATGTATGGCTCATTGTTACAGCTGAGGGTAAACCTTCAGGAACTGCAACAACAACAATAATAGTAATAGCAATAGCAAATAATTCCAAATTTAACTTAAAAGATTTTATCTTTTAATGATGAAAGCACATGAGGATGACGCTCCACTCTTGCCATAAAAAACTTGCCAAGGACCAAGTTTCCTGTAACGGCTGCCTCTCGTGACAAACTTGTCACCAAGTTTCTTGACCTCAAAGTTTGAAAAGGTTTTCGAAAACAAGTTCAAATGAAATAATAAGAAATAACAAAAACGGAAGAAATGGTGAAATTGCGGGTTCGGGAGACTGCTTATATCAAGGGGAAGGGGTTAGGCACCCTTCCTCGCCCATCTTACAATGGTTACCCCATGAAACCAAAAATTTAAGTGTACATATTTGACTTTAATAAGATCCTATCAATCAACGATGGGTAACGTGAATCAGGGTGAGATCCTGATGCCTACGTACCCTTTTAGATAAGGGATCAGAGTCAGACGTTGTTCTTAGTGGCATGCAAGTGTGTGTGTGTGTGTGTGAGGAAGTTCACCAAGCACAATGCTTAGGTGGACTCTTACGTGAGTTGAGGCTCGCCAAGTTTGCACTCAGACAGCCTCCTATCTACCATACATTCAAACAAAGTGGGCTTCACTAGATTATGAATCCACGCGGCCCCGGTCCACATTTCAGATGGAACAATGTTTCTCGGCTAATGTAGTGGATGCATTCATTCCAGAGATAAAAAGAAATAACTAATAATTTGAAGATCACAAAGGGGGTCGCGACCCATGATCTTGTTCATGCCTCTGGACAGAGGCAAAAATCGCGTGCAAGGTCGCGAGCAACAAGACCAGGGTTTCGACCCAAAGACTCAGAATGACATGGAATTAAAATAATAATTCCAGGTCACGATCTACATGTACACGATCGCAAACCTAAGACTCAAAACAACAGAGAATTAAAATAACAAGTCCAGGGTTGCGACCAACATGCGCAGGGTTGCGACCTTAGAACTCAAAATCACAAAGAAATTAAAATAACAAGTCAAGGGTCGCGACCCTAAGACTCAGAACCACATAAGTTTAAAATAACAAGTCCAGGGTTTTTCATCTATCCTCACTACATCGAAAAGAGATTATGAAGAAACTGGGGCTAATATTTTAGATCTTTAGGCCTATTTTTAACTTCCAAATGGAGGTAAGTTTTGAAGCATGAGTGGCTTGAAAGTAAAGATATAGTGGTTTTAGTATGACACCAGAGAAAGATCACCATAATGTTTGATAACATTTTCCAAAGCGTTTCTACATGATCTCATTTTTTTTCCACCTCTTCTCTATTACACCGTGTAGATTGTGTCCAAGAAATTGTCCCGCTGGTTGAAATTGGCATACTACAAAAGTGTTTTCTAAATTGTATAGATTATAGAATTTTCAAACTAAAATAATCCAAAATTGGGAAAATGTATATATTAATATGAGTCAATATTCTCTCAAAATAGTTAAATTGAAAAAAAAATAGAACGTAAAGAGTGTGGAGAGAGAAAGTAAAGATAATAGAAGAAAAGTAACAATATATTACTGGGGAGTTAAATAATCTTTTATAACTAGTTTATTATTTTATCTTATATGTATAATTAAAATAAAAAAGAAGCTCTCTTATCTATATTAATGTGATTTTAGGGACTTCTAGTTAGCAGTCACCAAAAATAGTTACTTTATAATAAAGAAAAAAATAAAAATATGTTATGTAGAAAAATAGTAGTAGTTATTAAAATAATGGGGAAGTAAATAACTTCATAATTTTTAATTTTTTGGCTTGAAAATTAATAATAATTATTTTAGATTCTATTTTAAAACTTAAATGAAAAAATGAAATGCATATACATGCATACGAAGCCTCTAGTATTGCTATATTAATTTTCATTGCTTTCCTCTTTTTGTAATATCTAAAATGTCTATCTATACAAACATAAATAAAATAAAAATGATAAACTCATAAATGCTATTGAAGCTCCCTCAAGAAAATTTGATGGAAAATATCATGAGATCAGTCTCCTAAATTTTGTCTTCGCCAAAAACAATTTCTCCTAAATTTTCTCAAGTCTTAAAATATTGAAGGTTTTAGTAACAATATGCATAGCATATTTTTCTTTCTAATTTAGGCATGGATTTATACTTGTACATTAAATTTTTCTTGTGCAGAAGGTTCGCATAGGCTAGTATATAAAAAGCTCGTAAAAATTACCAAAAAAAAATAAAAAGCTCGTAAAACACCCTGATCCATTTTATTTATGTTGCACACAGAAATAACAAATGTTATGTCTATAATTAAGCCATGAGGATGCACTTTAGATACTTTGTGAACCAATTATAAAACTAGTCCCACATCGGAGAGGGACTAAAGAAAGTTATAGTTTATATATGAATGATAGAGTTAAGTGGACGGCCAAGTCCAACTGATCAATACATGGAAAACAAAAAAGAAAAAAACAAAAAAAAAACAGGGTATAAAGGAAAAAGAAAATACCACGTGACAAAGATCTGTTGGGCTTGGCCGTTTTGCACCTTGATAAAAGTAATATCGTTTTTTGAAATTTTAACTTTAGTAAACATTCAATATAATTGTCCATTTACTGGGGTCGCGACCCGTGATTTTGTTCATGCTTTTGGATAGAGGCAAAAATCGCGTGTAGGGTCGCGACCCACAAGACTAAGGTCGCAGCCTGAAGACTCGGAGTCAGTAATGACCGCGTGTTCGACAGAGTCGCCACCAAATTTTCAATCAAAATTTGGAAAAATAAAAATAGGTTCAAAAGTGGGGTAAAAATGAATTTTCACAAAATATTGGGTTCGGGAGTCTGTTTGAGAATAGGGGAAGGTGTTAGGCACCCCTCTTCCCCTGTCCGAAGATGGTTACCCAAAAATTAATACTTAAATTGTTTCGCCCTAAAATGTTGGAAAAAGAACACAAAACAAGAAATAAAACGAAGATGGACTTGACCTAGGATAAGAGCCCAGGGCCTACGTACCCTCAAAGAGGGATCAAAGTCCATGTAGTTCGCGTAATATGCAAGTATGTGAGTGAGGGGGAGGTCCATCAAGCAAAAGCTCAGATTGCCTCCTAGTGCAATGTGCCTAAAGTGGCAAGAGCCCCTCAGCACCTATCTACCATGGATTTCACAGAACAAATCAAACAAGGTGGGTGTGCGATGCTCATCAGGCGGCGTGCCCAAATGGCGTGTAAACCAGCGTTCCTATAGAAACATAGGCTCCTTGGTGACACCAGTTGAACAAATAAATAAAGACGTTGATTAAAATACACAAACAAAGCGTCTATGATATTTTTGGAATTTTCTCTTTAAGAAAAACAAAGAAAACTTTTCAATACTTATTTTCTTGATTCTAGACATTAAATAAAAATCAAATTGGTCCACTTCCAAAATATATAAAATTGTCAAAACCTAGGGTAAGAAAGCTCTAGATCTCCCCTACACAGCCCAGCTGACCTTGCCCCAAAATCAATAGTAATTTGTAAGATATGATCTTTGAAAGCACAGTTACCCAGAAGCTGTTTGAAATGATACTTTGGGATAAATAAATATGCCATAAATCATTCTGGATGAATTTGGTCATGATATTTTTATCCTATGTTCCAAAGTCCAAGAAGAAGATTTAGGGACAAAAATAAATTAAAAGGGAGTTGCGTAGATGGAGAAAAAATTTCATGAAATACAGTGAGACATCACTCAGCAATGTGTTTTGAAAAATTGATTTTATAAAATTGCTGGGAGCAAAATACCCAATGAAATTTGACAAAAGTCCTATGGTCAGAAATCTATGAATGTCTAGTTTCAGGAAAAAAATAGATCACTTCATTTGGAGTTAAATTGAAATCAAAATCTTGCATTGAAGGCACACTGCCCGAACTCAGAATCAGTTCGGGTAGAGGGTTTTACAAAAATTGTTTGACTCCATTAAAATATTTCAAAATTCATGAAAAAATTCAGAGATACTCTAAAGGTATGCGTAAACAAGAGAAAAATACAAGAAAGCAATTATAAATGTCGAAACAATAAAAAACAAAACGGAGAAGGCAAGTAATCATATTCAACCAAAACAGAAAAGTGTCAAAGTGAAGAGTACTCCCTCAATTGGTTCTTCCACCTTTCATTCTAGGTTTCCCTTCCCATCTCCATGCATTCTTGACTCCTTCTCCTCCTCTTGCCTCTTGTCTCTTTGATCTCCTCCCTTTCTCTTTGACCTAGCCTCCTCTCTCTCTTTAACCTAGCCACTCTTGTTCTCCTCTCCCTCTTGACCTAGGCTTCTCTATTTTATATGCTAGGGTTCTCTTAAGTCCTTTAGGCTTGGCCCATTAGAGCTAAGAGTAGGCCATCTAACACTTTTCATATTTTCTTTATCACAAAAATATTATTTTTTTATTTTATTTTGATTTGCACTTTTCGGGGCCGAACAAAATAGGGTGTCCACAGATTCCCCTCTCTATTTGCCTTCCTCCAAAAGGGACGCTTTCGGCGCTGACGGAGGGAACAAGTAAAGACAAAAAGGATGCCCTTATTTGTCTTGGCTGGAGAAAAACTAATTGGTGCTGAAACATTTAAGAAAATCTACCCGATTATGCATCCCAAAATATGTAAATAAGGAGAAATGGTATTTCCAGGTCTGCGTCAAGGAAAAAGAGACAAGAAATCTATTTAAGCTTTTTAGACTTTCTAATGTAGATTTTAATTTTAGATGTCGTAGATAATCTTACGGCGGGGCCCGTGAGTCCCCAAAATTTATGGGTGTCAGCTTTCGAAACACTCATCAGCGAAAATTGATATCAAATTTTCGAAACACTCATCGGCGAAAACTGATTAAAAGAAAGTGAATATCAAGTTTTCGAACACTCATTGACGAAAACTGATTAAAAGAAAGTGAATATCAAGTTTTCGAAACACTCATCGGCGAAAACTGATTAAAAGAAAGTGAATAACAAGTTTTCGAAACACTCATTGGCGAAAACTGATATCAAGTTTTTGAAACACTCATCGACGAAAACTAATTAAAAGAAAGTGAATATCAAGTTTTCGAAACTCATCGGCGAAAACTGATATCAACTTTTCGAAACACTCATCGGCGAAAACTAATTAAAAGAAAGTGAGTATCAAGTTTTCGAAACACTCATCGGCGAAAACTGATTAAAAGGAAAGTGAACATCAAGTTTTCGAAACACTCATTGGCGAAAATTTGATGACCAGGAGAAAATGTTATGAACGTGAAGTTCTCGAAACACTCATCGGCGAAAACTAATATTAAGTTTTCGAAACACTCGTCGGCGAAAACTGAAGGGAATATCAAGTTTTCAAAACACTCTGGCGAAAACTTGATGACCAAGAGAAAATGTTATGAACGTCAAGTTCTTGAAACACTCATTGGCGATAGCTTGACGACCAAGGAGATCGTGGCAGGCACAAGTCCCAAAAATTATGGCTACCAGATTTTCGATGGCTTTCTATGAGCACCGAAAATTGATCACCACATGAAATAAATTTTAAGTGACTAAAAATATTTTCCCTGCTTCCCATCTTGTCTGGACTTCACAGGTCTAAAAGGATTTATGGAAAACCCATTTCCTGCTGTTCCAACTTACTTGGGTTTATCAAGTCCCAAAGATTACACAAAACATGTTTTTCCTGCTCTTCCCAACTTGCTCGGGTTTAGCAGGTGATAAAAATATTTATGCATATGTGGATCATGCAAATGCTTATGCGAATACCATGTCAAATGGAAACAGGAATGTAAAAATCATGAGTACTATGCAATCATCGCACAATAATCACTTGATGACTCATGGAAGTATCGTGCAAATGTCATGCAAATGGAGGCACGTGCAAATGCAGCAACGATACTAATAAATTAATCGACTGAAATGTGAATACACGTGTAAAGATAATGAACATATGTAAACATAGTGATAACACGAGCATATAAGAGACATGCATACAAACATGGTCCAAAACATCACTTTATTTATTTTTATTTGATTTTCTCTTTAAAAGGGAAAATGGAAACAACATTTGGGGATACTCATGCCCCAACACTTTGAAGGGAAGTGATTCCCCAGCCTTCTTAGGGAAAGAAAGTTGTGGGCGCATTAGGATCTTGACAACCAAAAAGATGATTCCCCAGTCCACTGACAGGAGAATGGAGGAAAATTCAGGGCATTAGAGACCCTATACAGCCAGAAACCTACTTTGGGACACCGGGATCCCAACCCTAGATGCAGAGAAAATGGTTCTCCAGTCCCCAAACAAAGAACTTAAAAGAGAACTTGAGACATACAAATCTCAAGACAAGCAGAGAGGGGTATGTTTTTGGGATACTTCGATCCCAATACTAAGGACAAGATGATTCCCTAGTCAATGTGCGGGGATTAAGTCTGTATTCAGGAGAAGGGAACTCCCCAATTTATAGATTGAGGCAGGATGACTGTTTATATAACGAGGAGGTAAAATTACTCTCCTATCAATGGGAAAAACAAAGACAAGTGAAGGCAAACACTATTTAATCACATCTTAGTCTTTGAAAATCAAGTAAGGAGGGTAAAAAAATGCTTCAGCATTGACTAAGCTATCAAAAGCCAATTAAGGAGATTTTTTACTTTACTTTGAAGTTCATCTTGATTTCGAGTATTGAGTACTAATCAAGCACATCTTCTTTCTTAAAAGTTAACTTGGTCTTAACCATTGAAGACCAAGTAAAGAAATAAATCAATACATTGGTTTCAATCATCGAAAACCAAGTAGAAAAAATAGCATGGTAGAGGTGACTTGATTACAATCCTCAAAACCAAGCATTGTCTGCCCTCATACTTCTATTTTCAAGGATTTACATGTAAATGTGAAGTATAAACTTACTCTCATTAGGATGGAATTTATCAAAGAATTAAGAGAGAACTTGGGACATCTAAATCTCATGATAAGCACAAAAAGAGACACATTTGTGGAATCTCGTGACCCTGTCTCTGAAAATAGGAGGATTCCCCTGTCAATGGACAAGGGGCTGGGACCACAATTTGGGTAGAAAGGGATTCCCCAACCAAGAGACTGAGACGGGGCAACAGTCAATTCAACGAGGGGATAAGGTAAAATTGCTGTCCTAGCAGTTGGAGGAGTAATAACAAGTGAAAACAAACACCATTCGATCATACCTTTAATCATTGAAAGCCAAACAAAGAGGGTTAAAGATGCTTCAGTTTTGAACAAATTGTCAAAAGCCAAGTGAGAAAATTCTGATCTCATTTGAAATTTATTTTTGATTTTGAGTTTTGAACATAAATCAAGAACTTCTTCTCTTAGAAGTCGATTAACTTGGTCTCAACGATTGAATACCAAGTAAAGAAATTCATCAATATATTGGTTTCAATCATTGAGAACCCAATGGAAAAATCTCATAGAAGAAGTTACTTGTTTTCAATTTTCGAAATCAAGCATTGTTTCTCCCTCACACTTTGATTTTCAATGATTTGCAAATGTGAAGCACAAACCCCCTCACGTTAGAATGAGGTCACCAAAAGTTTAAAATGTCCTATCTAAAATGATAATCCAGTAAAAAAAGACTTATCAACTTTATCTTTGGACTAATGTAAAATGTCTATGTGATACACATGTGGAAAAGGAGAAATTCATCAGAAGAATGAACCCCTATTAAGAAAGAACGAGTCGTTCTAAGTGATAACATTGACCACCCAACTGACAACAACAAGATACCATAAATATGTATATAGAATCTCCAAAGAAATACCACAGTGGGATGAAAGCGAGACTTCTCTGGGTTATGGATTTTTGGTTGCAATTGATGAATGGGGTTTACTGGGTAGAAAAGGGATTTTTCCTTTTTTTTTTTTTTGAAAAAGAGGGTAATAGGCCTGAGGGACAAAAAGTTTCCCCATCTTCATTTAAGGATAAAATTTGGATAGGGATCAAAGGATTCAAGATCTCGGCTTGATATTCCTCGGGGGGAGTTTATTCCTTGAGTGCTAAGATTAAAGTGTTTCTCTCATTTTATTTCATTTAGCCCTTCACAAAACACTTAAATTGGTTATACCTTAATGAAGACTTTATAAGCCTTTAACATGGTCAAATGGATGAAAAATGTGGGCTTATGAAAGGGAAAAAGGGGCCCAAAAGTTATTGTGGGAACATAATGAAAACTCTTTAAATTGAAATTGCTCTAACCCATGAGTTTTGTATCTGAGAGCTAACAAGGTCTTTGAACAAACTGAGTATCCAACTAGAAAATACAACTGACCAGAGAACAAGTAATTCTCTCACTCGCCATTTTTGGAATATCTTCACTCAAATCTGTTCTACTAGCCGGTTTCCATAGGCTTGTAATTAATCTATATCTCCACTACAGATGTATTAGTGTAATAGATCAAGAGGTCTTTAAAAGCTTGTAGTGATGGAGGAATGGCTAATGTGGAAAAGTGTTTAAGAAATGAACTTAGCAATTATCAAGCATGAAATAATCAATGTTTTTAAAACCGGACCGGTCATTGAACCGGTCGAGGTACTGGTTCACGGTTCAATGGTCGAACTGTGGTTGAACCGTGGTCGAACCGGTGGCATTTAAAATATATATTTTTAATTAAATATACTAAAATATATCATAAAAAAAATATATATTTCATAATTATATGTTTCCATCTCGATCTAAACATGATAAGAAATAGAACAAGTTGCAAATTACCACAATATCATATTAAACTCTTCAAATAAGTTCAAGGATCAACATATTTAAGTCTCAAATCTTATCACAAACCCAACAATAAATACTGAAATAGAACAATCCTTACAACTACAAGTCACAACAAATTTTCAATAAATATTAAATCATAAACAACACAAATTTTTTTTAAAAAAAATGATCAACCGGTCGAACCGTCTAAACCACCGGTTCTGACCGGTTCTTGACCGGTTTTATATCTGACCGGTTCATTGGTTATTCCGGACCGGACTGGCTGGCGGTTTACCGGTTTTCCGATCCGGCCGGCCGGTCCGGTCCGATTTTCAAAACAATGGAAATAATAGTTTCTTGAATGAGCAAGATAAATTTGACCTAAAAATGGAAGGTGCTAACTATGCGATAATTCTTGATCCACCAAAAGAGTTTGCCTTAGATCTTCTCTCTTTTTTTTTCTTGTGCACTTTTTATTTCTTTTCTCTCTTTTTTTTGTTAATAATTATTTTATTCTTTCTTTTCTTTTTTCCTCAAGCCCTTTCTTGGCTTACTTGAATTGCTAGGCAAATCCAACTTGGGAGAATGAGTGGTTAGCCAATATATGCAATAGGTCAAAATGTAATACTCATCCAAGAATAACGTGTTGAGGTGTCTTAAAAGTTGCTAATAAAAGGCTCAAAATAGGTGGCAAAAGGGAATATAAATGGGGTTTGTGTTTGGACAAAGGGAGAATGAAATGAATGCCTCCATCCTTTCTATCAAACCAATACATGTAAAGCTTCAATTAAGATTAAAAACATGTTCTAGAATCGGCATGAGCAGATAAATTACACTCAATGATAATCGATGAAAAGAAATTAGTGTTTGGGTTAAATAACTTCCCACAAGGTTTGACTATCACATTGGTCATGCAAAGCCAATTGGATACTAAACTTGCATAAGAAACAAAGCTCTTATCATGGATTGAACTTATATTGTGAGTTATCCTTATTATTCCCCAGGGTTTATTTTAATGTCAAGTAATTTTAAAAACATATGCACGAAGGCTTAAAAGTGTCTGACAATGGATGATAGTGTTCCTCTCCTTTTTTGGCAATTGATTTCTTGAAATACACAAAGTCGAAAAATTACTCGTTCCAGGTGAACATTGACTAGGTTTAGACTTTTGAAAACTCCACTCCTGGCCCAAATGGGGTGACTAGAGGTGGTCTTTATTGTGTTTTAGGAAAACCAAGAAATGCCTCATATCCTTGATATAGCCAACTCATTTGCTTTTATTAAGGCTCTTTTCCTTATTTTTACTTTTCTTTTCCCTTTTCCTTATTTCTCTTATTTTTCATTATTTTTTAATTCCTCGAAAAACATGGCTAAGACTGAGGTGTGTGAAAAATGTCACTTATGAAGTGAGTGATGCTTCTCGAGAGACTCACGACTATGCATATGTGCGGTATCTTCTTTTGTCAATCAAGTTAATTGCCGATGTTCGATCAAATTAGACGAGGATTCCAAACATTCGAATGCTAGAATGAAGAAGATGGAGCAAATGAATGACGATTACTGATAAAAAGACACTTTACTTTATTCCCAAAATAAGTGTGACGAAGTTCATTTGAAAAAGATTCTAAGGCACTTCAAACTATTTGATGTCATTCATTATAACATTTTCTAATCAAGCTTGCCACATTTTACCCTCTTTGCGAATGTACCCTCAAACTCAGGAGTTGGGCTGATCTTCTTGTTCCTCATTAACATTTGGACATTGGCTTGAAAAATGCTACCTGCCTCAGTTGAATGACCACGTGCATTTGCGTGGCACTCTATGAAAGTTGTAGCTTGTACCATCTGGGGTACAGAGGTGTTAATGGAACCATGAGTCTTGGGTTTATGATCCCTTGATCCGATAACTGTCTGAATAATTCCAGTTGAGACACTTGCAGAATCCGGATATGATAATCTCCCAATGCATGCACTAAGGATTTTAAAACAAATGAGATTCTCAAATGATGCCTCTCCAACATAGGCATTGAGTATAACCTAAAATGACAGTTCCCCAGTGCAGGCACTGGAGTTTGTGACGGACACAAGGGTGCTAGGTGGTATCATGGTCACTACACCATAGATTACATGAGCTAAAATGGTAGTCCTCAGAGTATGTCGTGGGGTTAGTGACACCTGAGCTAAAAAGATGATTCCCCAGTGCAAGCACTGGGCCTCATGGCAGTCATGGGATAAAGACAATGGTTCCCTAGTGCGGGCATTGGAATTCATGACAAGACCTATGGTAATGACTCCCCGAACAGGCGCCGGGAGATGAGTCTAACATGATGATTCATCAATGCAGGCACTGAGGCTCTAGACAAAATCAAGATGACGACTCCCTATATAGGGGTTCGAAACATGATCTAAGGTGATGATTTCCTTACGGGGAGACCGAGATTCTATACCAGTATAATGGTTCAGGACAGACATGGTCTTAGAATCGTGATTCCCTAATGTAGACATTAGGATTTTAAGGCAGACACGAGTTTGAAATGATGGTTCCCCAATGAGAGACCAAAAGATGCCCTAAGACAATAATTCCCCGGTATAAACACCGAGTACTAGACACGTGTTGGGAGCACATCCCCAGTGCGGGCACTAGGGTCTAAGATATGGCTTATTTGGTGATTCTCCAATGCAGGCATCGAGGTTCAAATACAAGATTAGGAGGGCGATTCCTCGGTGCATGAACTAGGTTTAAGGCAAGAATGGTAGTTCTAAGACAATGACTCTCTTTATACTTGGAATTCAAAACAAGGGTTGCCCAATGCAAGTGTTGAGGTCCAAGGCAAGAATGAGTCTAGAAAGGTGATTTTTAGTCACCATCTAGCTTCAATAGCCAGACTCGTTCTTAAGGCCAAACAATTATCGGGCACCGGCCCAATACAATTATAGCTTTGAATGCAATGCAAAAATGCGAAAAATGAAACAAATCAACAAAAGAATATGAGAGAAATGGCTTCACCACAAATACCATGTTAAGTTCTTTGCAATAAAGGGTCCTTACAGGTATCTTGATGAAGATTTCTTTTCAAGAAAGAAGTAGTTACATTTGCAATTATCTTGAGGATCATTCTCTAGATCTCTAGGGGTACGCTTGGTATAAATGCACGGATGTAAAGTACTGTAGAGAAAAGTGAAGAGAGAGATAGAGAGAAAAATTAGGAGAGAGAAAAAGTGTGTTTGGTATGTATAAAATATGATGTAAATTTTTTTTGGGAATCGTGAAACACCACGATTTTACTGTTTGGCTTCTTTACCAAACATACCCTAGTTGTCTCCTTGTCAGTCAAGGGATTCTACGAGAGACCAAGACCGGAGTGTAAAGAAAAGTTTCGTTACACACACATGGGGTTTCTTTTTCTTTTAGTCAAATGTTGTGATTGGCAAATGAGATTCTCAACAGAAACAGAGATTCCTCAAAGTATGAAAATTCATGATTAGTAGGAAAAAAATATTTCCTTCACGTTAAGTGCGTCAATTACCAGTCACAACATTGATTTTAGGTCGCCTGAAGATTGACACCATGCATCTCAATAATTGTAAATATAACCACTGTTCACTATCTGTGCAGATAATTGAACAAATATTAATACAATCATATGACCTAGGAATTAATGTGGGAGAGAAAACATCATCGTCACATGTACTAATATTATTCACAAGAGGAAAGGAAAAATAATGGTGATTTAAATTAGAAACAAATGTCGTGAAAAAAGAAAAAGAAAATTTTATTTTTATTTTATTTTACAATGCAAAGGAAATTATGAGAAAATAGGATTTTTTTTTATATACAGACAATTTTTTTTTATACAATGCAAGAAAAAAGGAAAATAATTTTTTTATATACAATACAAAGAATTTTTTTTTTAAAAAGGGAAATTTTTTTTTCATAGTTCAAAAGAAAATGTTAAATGCAATGCATACAAAATTATAGAAAAATAGTTTTTTTATAAGAAAAAGGAATTTTTTTTTTAAATATAATGTAAGGAAAATTTAGGAAAAAAAAAAGATTACTTTTCACAATTTAAAGGAAAATTTTATATACAATGCAAATAAAATTTTTTTCATATATACAAGGAAGAAACTAAGGTAAAGTTGCTTAGGTGCTTGCTATAAAGTTTACCAATTATAAACATTATTTATATTCTCTCTTCTATTTGATTGGTTATGTCATTTATTGCTTTTCATTTTCTTTTTCTACCATGATTGGTTATACAAAAAATTTTTGCTACATGTTTTAATTATATTGGTGAACTTTATAGCAAGCACCTAAGTAACTTTACCTTAGTTTAGTCCTATATACAATGCAAAGGATTTTCCTCTTTTTCTTTTTATAATGCATAGAAAAAGTGGTTTCCTTTTCTTTCATACAAAGGAGAGTTTTAATATGCAATGCAAATAAAATTATTAAAAGGAAATTTTTTATACAATGCAGAGAAATTTTTTTTGTATATACAATACCAAGAGAAGGAGGTTTTTCTTTAATTCATAATTTAAAAGAGAATTTTGTATGCCATGCAAATAAAATTATAAGAAGAAAAAATCATTTGACTACATTGGAAGACTCCTAAATTTGGCCATATTAAAGGCCAATAGGTCGCGACCTATTGTGTTACAGATCACGACCTATTGCAGATCTGTATCCGATCTTGATCTGGATCTTAAATGCCAATACAAGGGGTCACGACCTATGTTGAATCATTATGTGACAAGGGGTCGTGACCTCTTATTAATTTTTGAGGATTTTTCTTTAAGAAAAGCAAAGAAGTCTTTTTTACGCGCATTTTCCTTATTCTAGAGATTAAATAAAAGTCATATTAGACCACTTTGGAATCATAGAAAATTTTCAAAACCTAGGGTGAGAAAGCTTTAGGTCTCTCCTACGCAATTCCACTGACCTTGTCAAAAAATCCTTAGTAATTTGTAAGATATGGTCTTTGACACCACAGTTGTCCAGAAACTATTTGAAATGGTATTTTGGGATAAATAAATATGCTGTAAATCCTTATGAAAGAATTAGGATATGAGATTTTTATCCTCTGTTTCCAAGACACAAATAAAGGTTAAGGGAATGAAAAAGAAGTTCTATAGAGGGAGAAATAATTTCACGGATTGGAGTGACGCTCAAAATGTCACTCTGCAATGTGTTCTGTAAAACTAATTTTGTAAAAGTTGCTGGGAGTAAACTACCAAATGGAATTTGACAAAAGACCTATGGATAGAAAGCTACAGATGTCTAGTTTCTAGAAAAAAAAATAGATCACTCCATTTGGAGTTCAATTGAAATCAGAACTTTGCACCGAAGGCACTCTGCCCGAATTCAAAATCAGTTCGAGCAGAGGTTTTCATAAAAATCATTTGACTACATTGGAAAACTCCTAAATTCCTGAGAAAAATTTGAGATGCTCCTAAGGTACTCACACACAAAATAAAATGCTAGGTGGCTATAAACAATGACACAACAATCCAGAAAAATTGCATAAGGCACGCAACCAGATTTGACAGCATGAGAAAGGGTAGAGAGGAAGGATATTACCTTGATTTTTCTTCTAGGGTTTCCATCTTCTTCTCCAAGCCTTCTTGCCTCTCCTCCTCCTTGATCTCCTCTTGCCTCTCCTTAACCTAGCCACTCTTCTTCTATCGCCCTCCCCCTTGTTTGACCTAGCTTATCCCTTTCTATAAGCTAAGGTTTCCTTGAGTGTTTTAGGCTTGACCCATTAGAACTAGGAGTAGACTATCTAGCATTTTTTCTCTTTTCTTATTTTTGACAAAAGACTGAAATTTTTATATTTTTATATTTTATTTTTGTGCTTTTTAAGCTCGGGCGAAATAGGGTGTCCAAACTACGTACATCCAAAAGAGATTATGAAGAAACTGGGACCAGCATTTAAAATCTTTTGTTCTATTTTTAACTTCCAAATGGAGGTAAGTTTTGAAGCAAGAGAGGCTTGAAAGGAAAGACATGGTGGTTTTAGTATGACACCAAAGGCAGATCACCGGAATGTCTTATGTCATTTTCCATAGCCTTTGTGTCTTTTTCTATTTTTATGTTATTTTGTAAGTTTCTTTTTATGAAACATTTCTCCTTTATGTAGTAATTCTTCTCTTCCTTTATAGAAGATATTTTGACAACAAATATTTTGAAGACATACAACTTCTCCAAATATGCAACGATGAACAAGACGACTATTAAAAAGAATGCTACTTCTAAACTTATTCTCTTATAGAGGTTACACAACAAGAGATGAAGCATTTTCCTACAGCTTTTATCGCTAAATGATTTTGTGGCGGCAGAAAATCCCTCGCTTATACCAGCATCACAAGCCCGTTTATGGCGATTAAAACCCAATCGTTGGTATAACCATGAATAGCTACTTTGTTGTAGTTATTTGTAAGTTGTGGGAGTTTTAAACAGCCAGTAAATACTTTATGGCAGTTATTTATAATTTGTGGTAGTTTTAAATTGCCGGTTAAAAATTAAAATATTATTTAGTTTTAATGGCATTTAATTAACCGCTGTTTCATTATTTAGTTTTTATTGCGGGGGTTTATATAACCGTTACTATTCGTTATTTTCAGTTTTTGGAATTTTCTTGGTCCATTCCTAATTTTGGTAAATATATAAACTTGTATACTGTAAATATGAAAATTGGTAAATTTATAAAATTCTATGCTGCAAATATAAAAGAAAATGTGAATATATTTTACATTGGAACATTTTGTTCACGGAGGCCCTTAATTACATCCTTAATCTTCCCACATATGTAAGGCTCAATGTTACAGCTATGATCGCACCCAAAATCAACCTAACTTTAGGGTGTGAAATAGCATAGATAATAGATAAATATATACGAATTCACACGTAAAAGGTCAAATATGTGGACATAAGGAATAAGTTAGAAAATGTGATAAAATGCCCATAAAAAGCTTCAATTCTTGATATTCTTGATATTTGGATAGGTGCGTTTGATGTTTGTTGAGTGCTGCAGGCTTAACATAGATCAATGAGAAGAAAATATTCCAAGCACAAGAACCGGAACCAAAGAAAGAACTCGTAGCAAGGCCAAGAAGGAGATCAAGACAAGCAAAGAATGGAGCATTTGTCATGGCAAGCAGAAAGGCTCACCACATCCAGCAAGAGTAGGCTCGCCACAGCGAGCATAAGGCAGCTCGCCAAGGCGAGTACAATTGACTCGCCACAGTGAGTGGCAAGGCTGACGTGACAGATGACATGGACAGCAGCTTAATGAACGAAAATACAATGGGGTCCAGTCATACGAAGAGATGGAGAAGCATTTAAATTGGTTTGCATTCAAAAGTAAAAACACGTATCACTTATCATTTATCTCCATCCTAATGCCAGTCAAACTGTGACTCCCGGAGCATTAAAAATAGGTGTTTCATCAAATTGGAATTCATTCATGATTCACCTTAGAGATTAGACTAGTTTAGAGAGAGAATATGAGTGGCTAAGTTCTTCTTGGGTTTCCAAGAAGAACTAGGTAGGAATGAGCCGATGGCTTTTCATTAGGGTTTATTAATTCATTCTTCTTTGGCCAAATTATTCTTTTGGTCCTCAACGTTTGCACGAAGTTTAATATTGGTCCTCAACGTTTCAAAAGGTTATTTTAGGTCCTCAACGTTGTTTTTGGTCAATATTGGTCCTCTGGCATAATATCCGTTTGGTTTTGTCATTAAATGCTGACGTGGAAGGCTTATGTGGTACACCCTCTCTCCTACGTGTCATATTTAAATGACATGGCACCCTCTCTCACTCCAACTCAGCAAAACAATGCCGTAACAGAACATTTAAATGAATGAAAACGGCGTTGTTTTGCTGAATTGGAGTGAGAAAGGGTGCCATGTCATTTAAAAATGACACGTAGGAGAGAGGGTGTACCACATAAGCCTTTCATTTAATGCCAAAACCAGACGAATGTTATGCTAGAGGACCAATTTTGACAGAAAAAAAACGTTGAGGACCTAAAACAACCTTTTGGAACGTTGAGGACCAATATTAAACTTCGTGCAAACGTTGAGGACCAAAAGAGTAATTTGGCCTTCTTCTTTGTATTCATCTTTTTCAATTCTTATGATTGTATTTGCTTCATATCACATGTCATTAGCTCATTAGATTCTTTCATGAATGGGCATGTACTTAGTCTGTTAGATCCTTCATATCGGGTCGGTAATCATTCATTTTGTGGTAGAGCACTTGGGATTCTTGTTTCATGGAATTCGATACATATCTACTAATTGGGTTCTTGATTGCATGCATCTCTTAATGCGATATTATTAATTTGAATTAATTGTTCCTGGTTAGGCAATTGATCATCTAGTATATCATAAAATCTTTTGCTTCAAGTTATTGATGTTCTCGGTCGGGGATAACATTATCATTAGATATGCTTTCGTAATGCATGACTATCTTGAATACTATGAATTTATAATGAACTAGTTGAACTTAAAAACCTTTAGATTAGTTGGGATTGCTGAGTTCTATTCTTCTTGGGACCTGTTTAACATAATACATTTTATATTGTTTTTATTATAATCTTCATTTGCCCCTTTCATTCTGCGAATACTTGTTTTGCTTGAACTACTATCCAATTGCAGGATCAATCTGTTGATTTTGCGAGAAATTCGACCCTTGGGTTACACCATGTGCTACTATGAAGTTTTATTTGATCACGATCATGACAACTGGTCGAAACCTCAACTCGAACAAATTTAGAGTTTTGGACGACGATCAAATTGGCGTCGTTGCCAAGGACTCGTCAATTAACAATGAGGTTGGTTAGTTACCTCTAACAAGGTAAGTATTCGCTTTAATTTTTGTCTACTTGCTCTATACATGTGTTTTATGCAAGATCACTTTCTTTAATTACTCATTACCAATGATCACCACAGCAAGTGCGTGAGAATCATCTGGCCTCCTCGCCATGGCAATTTGCCACAGCGAATCTCATAGAATCCATGATTTTTATAAGGTGAGGGAAGTAATAACTAGGAAACTTTGGAGCCGCCATACATACGAGCCGGATAAATGTCTCAAGGGCATTTCGAATTATTTCAAAGAGAATTTTGATCCACCATGAGAACAAGATGTCTCTTTCTTGTACTAGACTAGGAAAAGACCACCCCAGCAGAATTAACAATTTTAATTATTTTCTTATCAATTTTTGTTAACTAAAAAGAAATTGGAAAAATTATGCCTTACTTGCCGCGGTGAATGCATGCACTCACCGCGGCAAGTGAACCTTCCTTAAAAACCCCTTCCTGGCAAACTTGCTACAGCAAATGAGAAGTCACTCGCCATAGCGAGTGAGCCATAATTCAGTTTTTAAAACTGATGGGCTAAACAACGTCGTTTAGCCCACTAGTTTAAACCCCCAACCCTAACCTTTCCCACCATCAACTCTCCTTTCTTCTTCTTCCTCATATCACCTTCTTCCCCATTCTTCCCAAACCTCCATAACCACCCAACCTCCAAATCCTAGCCCACCGTTTTCTGCCACCAAAGCCATCGGAGAAGCCACCAAACACTACAAAAAATTCCTCCATTCACCTACTATTTTACCTTCTCCCAACCAAACCCGAAACTTCAAACCATCATACCACCACCGTGCTACTCGCCACCAGTCACGGCGAGTGCCCCAATTCTTCCCAGGAAACACCCTAATCCCTAATACTACACGTTCTGAGTGTTTTAACGGCTTAACTTGTTTTCTTCTAGAACTTGCAGTGTGTCTTAATTGAGGCTGACTAGCACACAAGGACCTGGGAAGATTGGGGCATTCGTTTCTTGTACCCAGTGCCCAAACACAAGCCTATACATATATATATATATATATATATATATATATACATAAATATATGCATAAGCATACCCCTATTACCTTGTTTTGAGCCTTATAAACAGACTATCCTAGCATATTTTATTAATATTGATTTTTTGATTTTCCAGGTCGAAAACTTTTCATCCTCACAATAAAGTGAAAAAGCCCAAGGAATTCGATGAGCCAAGGCTGTCACGACCCCCGTTTAGAGGACCATGACCGGCAAAGACACAGGGAATATCCCTATGCCTGTAAGCCTTATCACTTAATTGACAGAATATCTATTATTGAAAATACATCCACATGCAGTATAATACCATGGCTACACCGCAATGGTAGCCTATCCTAGGCAAGCAAATCCACGGCCAGTGCTGCTTCAGGATATTGATATAGGAAAACACACATAATATATATAACCTGTGTACTGGCTACACATCCGAAGATGCTGCCTATCCTATTCACATGCAACAGATATATGTATATATATATATATATATATATTTTGAAAGCAAATTTTCCCTGTAACGCAGTAAAATAAATCTTAATCTTTAAGGTGTGTGAAGCTGACAGTTCTAGATTTAGTAATACAATCTAATTGGGTACGTCTACCCTTTACTTTATGATACAATGATAAAGTAAATTAAATTACAAATTACACTTTATTCACCCACATGAACAAGTTGTGGGTCTTGGAAAATGTTGCTCAACCCTCGCTCCACCGAGACTTCTTTCACCTGTACTTAACCTGTCTCTGTGTAGTAAAAATGAGGTGTGAGTCTTAACCACCCGACTCAGTGAGGACTCTCCCATCCCCGTCGCAAGGCGGGTACCTTACCGCTGGGACTGGGAGTCATACACAACCAGATGCACAAACAACTAGTTACTGTGAGTTAGCATGCATTCTTTGTGATCACACAATAACAGAAATTTCACCCAAACACTCACATGCATTTAACAGATATAAGCATGCAGCAGTTTATTCCACGTCATCAATCACCAAGTAACATGTAACACATAGTGCCAGCTTTTACCTACTGGTCCTCTCACGTTCAACACGTTTGAATCAACAAAACGTGTGGTGACGTAGTCCTGTACGTTATCACTACGTTGCCAATCAACAGTTATATGCAACCACAGATAATTTATACATACACACAGATGCTAAACATACATCTACTTAATCTCCCTAACCCTGGGGTATCTACTAGCCAATACGTGGCTTTTTCTACTTCAAACCCGTGCACTCGGGCTACTGGCCACTACTTGGCAAAACATACTTAACCCATTCACTTGGGTACTGGTCACCTCGTGACAATTTTGTTAATCAAACACAATCAATTTCTATCTATCAAACAACTGACGCATAGCCACCACGTGGCACGTCCTGACCCCTTGTTGCGGGGCAATAGCTTGAGCCCACTCGTCCATTACCCAACCAAACCACATGGCGGGCACAGCACGACGTCTCGAAGCATGGCCGCTGACACACCCTAGACCAACTCCACAAGATGGTTTTTCTTTTACTAGGTTAGGCTCACGGTTCACCCGTAGGTTCCTCTCGTGTCTCCTTACCTTAGTCTCACATATTAATAGGATTCTTTGTATCTTTCCCGAAGGATAAACAATTCTTCTCCTTATTAATATGTACAAGTATCTTCAACAGGATATAACTCATATACCCGTCCAGATGCACTCTCTGAGCCTCAAGCTATCGTCATAGCAATATAAAACCTTTCTGATCCTATTGCCAAGATAGGGCAATGACCATCGTCATGGTGATTATAAAACTGAGGTCTCAAGTGCCATCTGACGTTGTTCTAGTCGATGTCTCACATCGCTAGCATAATCAAATCTGAAACCCACCAATAACTCCCTTTGCATGATTATAATTTCAGTCACCTTCGTGACGAGTTTTCAAATTAAAAGTTTAGTCCTTCCGTACAAGGACTCTTGCCACCGTCGTGGAAAAAGATTTAATAAAATACTCATCATGCCTCCGGAGTGTATGAGTTGGATTTGTAACACACCAATCATAGCAAACAGTTGTACTCTACTCCTATGTTTTCCTATCCAAGTTACTTTCCACAAGCTATTGCTAGTTCTTTCATTCTTTTAGCCTTCTATACCTCTAGCTAACACATACCAGACAAGCAGAGAATGTACATACTCATGTAATCCACATAAGCATACAACCCTAGGAGCAGAGATGGAAGAACCCTTACCTTGGCCAACCTTACATGCAATCCTCTCCTGTAGCTTTAGTCTCCTCGGAGTTCCTGTTGCACTCTATCGTGTGTCGTTGTTCCTATAAGAACAACATTTACTACATTAAGGTTATTACTTAGCTTAACATGTTATTTATCTCTCCATTACTCTCACGTGTAGTCCCTGGTTGCCACAAAGTCAAGCTCTTGGTCTTATCGGACTTCTCTATCTCGACTTATGTGTATCCTTCCTCGGACACTTGACTTACTCGCGTATAACACTCTAATTGAGTGTTTCACATACTTGGATTTGAGTACTAGACCTCTATCTAACTTGTATTCGCATCTAAGAAAGCTTATCTAGCTTGGTTGGATGGAATCCTAATTTTAGGAAGGTCTAAACATTTTAAATCAACTTGTGTTCCTACTTGGGTTCTAAGAAATCTAGTTTTTAAACCTCAATATACCTCCAATTTATCCCACTTAAGGTTGCCTAAAGGTTGTGACAGTTTAAGGTTGAAATTCAAGAAGTTGGACTTAGTTTACTCCGTAAGTTTCTATTCTTGAGGGACAAGAAGACATTTGGAATGATTTAATCCTCAAAAAGTGAATTAATTCTCAAAAACATGTTTAGGAGTGTTCTAGGGTGTTTAGGATTGAAGAGAGGGGGTTTGGAGGTCTCAATTCGCCCTAAAAATGGGCTTGGGGCAAGCCAGGCAGGGACCGGGTACTGCAGCGCCCATTCTGGCACTGCGGCGCCAAGGGGCTGCCTTGGTAGCCCTTGGCCAACCAGCAAGTGGGCGCTGCAGCGCCGGTTTGCAGCACAGCCACGTTTTTGCTGTGTTGTGGTTGGTTTTGGCCACCTTTTCGGCCATCTTCCGATCCGGCTTCGATTACACTTTTCACGGGTCTTGTTCTCGTACATATATACTATATTTACGAAGTCCTACAACTCAAATCCAACTCCGATTCGTTGCCAAATTGTTGATTGTTCGAAATTGAGAAAAATGAGTTTTATAAACCCCAAACTCTTACAACTTCCAATCCGGCTAAATCCAACGATCTAACCTCGATTCCTAAGCCCGATGAGTGTTCATGAAAACTTTAGAAACATTATTCTACCCTCGTATCCGCCCAAACTCGGATTCTCAACTCAATTCCAAAAATGAAGAAAAATGAAGAAAATGGGGACTTGGAGAGAATCGGGCGTTATACCAACCTTAACTCGAGAGATTGAGACGAGGAAGATGACGAGGATGATCTCCAGCTCCTCCTCCAACTCCGGCTCGCCGGATTCTGGTGAGATTCCCTCTGGATCGCCTCCCACCTCCAATCCCTAGCTCTCCCTCTCTCTCTTCTCCCTCTGTCTCCTTTCCTTCTCTTTTTCTTCTTTGCTTCTCCTTCTTCCCCGTAGCCCCCTCCCTCTCTCTTTTTCTCTTTTATTTTCTTTTCCTTTCTTTTCTTTAATAATTAATATATATTAATAATAATAATAAAATATGAAAATAGTATAAAATAAATTAATTAATTAACTAATAACTATTTAAACAATGGCTAATAATATTTTAATTTAGTTCCAACTCCTATTTATTTTAGGTTCTAATTTCTTAGGTCCTAAATTAATCCCAAAAATTTATTTTCTACTTCTTTCTTTCATCTTTTATTTTATTTGAAATTTCGAAAAAAAAATTCGGTTCCTTTCCGGTTTCCCTTAACTTTCATAATTTTCCTATATTCTTTTTAAGGTTTTAATTCCTAGCCCCGGAATAAATCCTTCTTTAATCCTCAAATTTTTTTTTTAAATAAATCATTCTTAAATCCTCGAAATTTTTCCGGGGTATTACAAAGGCTTATTCGAAAAAAAAGAAGGTACAAAAGTACCACAGTACAAGGGTAAAAAAATGAAATAAAACTCAAGGGCATAAATAAGGTTGAACTATGGAAAAAAAACATTAGTTTTCAAACAGTCAGGACTTAGTATATATGCAAAGAGGCTTCTGCTCTTTCTTTAAATAGTGAAAAAATATATAGCCTCCATCAGCAATGTTACAAGCGCAAAACACCTCTTGACTAGGAAATTGTGTGCAACAAACTGTGGAGATATATACCCTCTTCAAGCCTATGGTAAGAAATGGGTAAGTATGTTATGAGTGAAATCTTACCCCAATTCATGGTGAGGCTATGAGTGAATTGGTCCTAAATCATCCTGAAGAAATTCTCATGCATGATTAATTTCCCATAGTGATTTTATGATCAAAACATACTTGAGTACTTGCGTGGTAGATTTTTATTTCTGATTGGGAGCACTAACCCTTTAAGTCAGCTTGATCTTGAATGCTCTAGGTTTAGATCTTCTTTATACAGGACTACAAAGGTTTATGTGCGGGGGATTTGATCTCACCCAAAATTAAGCTAACTTTAGGGTGCTAAATAGCATAAATAATAGATAAATATATACGAATTTAAACCAAAAAGGATGAATATTTGGACATGAGGAATAAGTCAGAAAATGTGATAAAATGCCCATAAAAAGCATCAAATCTTGATATTCTTGATTATCCGTAAAACATGTGGAATATTGGACATGTGCGTTTCATATTTGTTGAGTGTTGCAGGCTTAACAGGGAGCAATGAGAAGAATATATTCCAAGCAAAAGAACAGGAAACAAAATAGGAACTCGTAGCAGGGCCAAGAAGGAGATCAAAATAAACATAGAAGAAAGCATTCGCCATGGCAAGCAGAAAGGCTCGCCACAACCAGCCAAAGAAGGCTCGCCATAGCGAGCATAAGGCGGCTCGCCACGGCAAGTACAATTGACTCGCCACAACGAGTGGCAATGCCGATGTGGCAGATGAAGTGGACAGCAGCTTAATGAACGAAAATACAATGAGGTCCAGTCATACAAAAATTTGGAGAAGCATTAAAATTGGTTTGCATTCAAAAGTCAAACAACGTATTATATATCACTTATCTCCATCCTAATACCAGTCAAACTGTGACTCTCGAAGCATTATAAATAGGTGTTTCATCAAGTAGGAATTCATTCATGATTCACCTTAGAGATTTGACTAGTTTAGAGAGAGAATATGAGTAGCTAAGTTCTTCTTAGTTTTCCAAGAAGAATTAACTAGTGTAGGCATGAGCCGATGGCTTTTCATTAGGTTTATTAATTTATTCTCCTTTGTATGCATCTTTTTCAATTCTTATGATTGTATTTGCTTCATATCACATGTCATTAGGTTATTAGATCTTCCATGAATGGGATTGCACGTAGATTGCAATATCCTTCATATCAGGTCGGTAATAATTGATTATGTGGTAGAGCACTTGGGATTCTTGCTTCTTGGAATTCAATACATAACTACTAATTGAGTTCTTGATTGCATGAATCTCTTATTGCGGTATTATTAATTTGAATTCATTGTTCTTGGTTAGGAAATTGATCATCTAGTATATCATAAAATCTTTTGGTTCATGTTATTGAGGTTCCTGGTCGGGGATAACATTATCATTATATAGGCTTTCGTAATGCATGACTATCTTGAATAGGATGAATTTAGAATGAACTAGTTGAACCTAAAAACTTTTAGATTGGCCGAGATTGTTGAGTTCTATTCTTATTGGGACCTATTTAACATAATACAATTTATACCCTTATTATTATAATCTTTATTTGCCCCATTCATTATGCGAATACTTGATTTGCTTGAACTACTAACCAATTGCAGGATCAATCTGACGATTCTGCGAGAGATTGAGCATTGGGTTACCCCCTGTGCTACCCTAAGGTTTAAATTGATCACGATCGTGACGACAGATCGAAACCTCAACTTGAAGAAATTCAAAGTTTTGGACGACAATCAAGCTAAGGGCAAACCTTCAAGAACTACAACAATAACAACAATAGCAAAGAATTCTAAATTCAACTAAAAAGATTTTATCTTTAAATGATCAAAGCACCTGAGGATGACGCTCCACTCTTGCTTAAAACATTTTGCTAAGGACCAAATTGCTTGTAACAGCCGCCTCTCTTGACAGAGTTGCCACCAATTGTTTTTACCTCAATCTTGGAAAAGGTTTTCGAAAACTTGTTCAAATGAAATAATAAGAAATAACAAAAATGGGAAAAATGGTGACAATGCGGGTTCGAGAAACTGCTTAATTCAAGAGAAAGGTGTTAGGCACCCCTTGTCTCCCATCTTACGATGGATACCCCATAAAACCTCAAATTTAAGTGTATTTAGCCCTAATAAGAACCTCTCAGTCAACAATGGGTAAACTCGAATCAAGGTGAGATCCTGATCCCTACATACCCTTTCAAAGAAGGGATCACAGTTAGACGTAGTTCTTGGTCGCATGCAAGTGTGTGTGTGTGTGTGAGGAGGTACACCAAGCACATTGCTCAGGCGGACTCCTACGTGAGTTGAGGTTCGCCAAGTTTGCAGTCTGTTAGCCTCTTATCTACCATAAATTCAAATAAAGTGGGGTTCACAAGATTATGAATCCAGGCAGGCTCGGTGCACATGCAAGATGGAACAATGTTTCTCGACTAATGTAGTGGATGCATTCATTCCAGAGGCTTTTTGCCTCTGCAATGAGGTCACAACCTATTCAGGATAGGTTGCGACTTGCTCCCTCGGACACAGGTCCTGAGGCTAGAGGAAAGCTAATAGGTCGTGACTTGCTGCAAGAGGGGTCGAGACCTATATATAATTTTTCATAAAAAGAAACAGAGAAGAATACAGAGAAACAATGGCCCTCAAAATTTGAAAAGGGTCGCGACCCGCTTGTTAAATCAGAGAAAAATAAAGGTTTGTGGATTTTGAACCCTAGATCTAGGATGTGGAAGGGATCTTGGTTGACCCTCAGAGTGGGGTGGGGCCTGGCTGCTATCCAAGTGATAAAAAACGAGGTTTACGAAAAGAGATCCGAGAGTGAGAGGTGCATGGATGGTAAAGAAGGGTTCAAGAGTCTTACCAACAACTAGACAATTTGGCAAAGCTTGAACACTTCAATATCAGGTCCCTAGAATCGTAATGGAGCCTCCTATTTATAGTGATATCAGAGGATCATATAAAATGAAAGTTGAATTTGGCCATTAAAGGCCAACAGGTCGCGACCTCTTGTGCTACAGATCGCGACCTATTGTAGATCTGGATCCGATCCTAATCTGGATCATAAATGCCAATAGGTCATGACCCGTTGTGGCAGGGGTGGCGACCTATGCTGACTCAGCTAGGAGGTAACGACCTATGTGACAGGGGGTCGCGACCTCTTATTAATTTTTTGAGGATTTTTCTTTCTGACATTAAATAAAAATCATACTAGACCACTTTGGGACCATAGAAAATTTTCAAAACCTAGGGTGAGAAAGCTTTAGGTCTCTCCTATGCACTCCCACTGACCTTGTCCAAAAATCCTTAGTAATTTGTAAGATATGGTCTTTGAGACCACAGTTGTCCAAAAACTATTAGAAATGGTATTTTGGGATAAACAAATATGCCGTAAATCCTTCTAAAAGAATTAGGACATCATATTTTTATCCTTTGTTTCCAAGACACAAATAAAGGTTAAGGGATATGAATCAATGAAAAAGTTCTGTAGAGGGAGAAATAATTTCACAGATTGGAGTGACGCTCAGAACATCGCTTTGTGACGTGTTCTGTAAAACTAATTTTGTAAAAATTGCTGAGAGTAAACTACCCAATGGAATTTGACAAAATACTTGTGGTTAGAAAGATACAGATGTCTAGTTTCTAGAAAAAAAATAGATCACTCCAGTTGGATTCAATTGCAATTAGAATTTTGCATTGAAGGCACTAGGCCCGAATTCAGAACCAGTTAGGTTTTTATAAAAATCATTTGACTTTATTGGAAGACTCCTAAATTCTCCTAAGGTATTCACACACAAAAGAAAATTGCTAGGTGGCTATAAACAATGATGAAATAATCCAGAAAAATCGCATAAGGCACGCATTCAGATTAGACAGCATGAGAGAGGGTAGCGAGCAAGGATATTACCTTGATTTTTCTTCTAGGGTTTCCATCTTCTTCTCCATGCGTTCTTGCCTCTCCTCCTTGATCTCCTCTTGCCTCTCTTTAACCTAGCCACTCTTCCTCCATCTCCCTCCCCCTTCTTTGACTTAGCTTATCCCCTAGTATTTTTTCTCTTTTCTTATTTTTGACAAAAGAATGAAATTTTTGTATTTTTATATTTTATTTATTTCTATGCTTTTTAAGCTTGGGCGAAATAGGTTGTCCAAACTAAGTACATCCAAAAGAGATTATGAAGAAACTGGGACCAGCATTTAACATCTTTTGTTCTATTTTTAATTTCCAAATGGAGATAAGTTTTGAAGCAAGAGAGGCTTGAAAGGAAAGACATGGTGGTTTTAGTATGACACCAGAGGAAGATCATCGGAATGTCTGATATCATTTTCCATAGCCTTTGTACATGATCTCATATTTTTTTTCTCGACCTCTTCTCTTACTCCATGTAGATTGTGTACAAAAAATGGTCACGGAGTGTCATACTACAAAAATGTTTTCTAAATTGTATGGAATATAGTATTTTCAAACTAAAATAATCCAAAATTGAAAAACTTTCTATATTAATATGAGTCAATAATCTCTCAAAATAGTTAAATTAAAAAAAGTAAATATACAATGTAAAGAGTGTGGAGAGAGAAAGTAAAGATAATGGAAGAAAAGTAATAATATATTACTGGGGAGTTAAATAATCTTTTATAACTAATTTATTATTTTATTTTATTTTTGAAAATAAATTAAAAAAGAAGTTCTCTCTTATCTATTTTAATGTGATTTTAGGGACTCCTAGTTAGTAGTCACCAAAAATTGCTACTTTATAATAAAAATATGTGATGTAGGAAACTAATGAGAGAAATTAAAAAGTAGGGATAATAGTAGTTTATTTTTTTCAAATAGGGATAGTGGTTGTTTTGAAAAGAATGGGGAAGTAAATAACTTTATAATTTTTATTTTCTTGACTTAAAAAATAATAATAAATATTTTAGATTATATTTTAAAAAAAGGAAAAAATGAAATGCATATATACGTGCATACGAAGGCTCTAGTATTGCTATACTAATTTTAATTGCTTTATTCTTTTTGTATTATCTAAAATGTCTACCTATACAAACATAAATAAAATAAAAAGGAAAAACACATAAATGCTATTGAAGCGGCCCCCAAGAAATTTTGATGGAAATTATCATGAGATCAATCTCCTAAATTTTCTTCAGGCCAAAAAAAAAATCTCCTAAATTTTCTCTTGGGAAAAAAAATCTCCTAAGTTTCCTCAAGTCTTAAAATATTGGAGGTTATAGTAACAATATGTAGAGCATATTTTTCTCTCTAATTTAGGCACAGATTTATGCTTGTACATGAATTTTTTTTCTTGTTCAGAAGGTTCACATAGGCTAGAATAGAAAATGCGTAAAACACCCTCATCCATTTTATTTCTGTTGCACACAAAAAAAAATGTTATGCCTATAGTTAAGTCATGAGAACCATATATAAAGCATGTTCAACATCGGAGAGGGACTAAAGAAAGTTATACTGTATATATGAATGACAGAGTGAACTGATCAGCTAAGTCCAACAGATCAAGGAAAAAAACAAAAAAAAAACCAAAATAAAGTACACAGGGTATAAAGGAACAAGAAAATACCACGTGACAAAAATCAGTTGGGCCTGGCCATTTTGCACCCCGATAAAAGTTGTATCGGTTTGTTATATATTAACTTTTAGGAAACATGCAATATAACTGTCTATTCGTTCAAAGGAGGACACTCACATAGATATTAAGTTTCTCTCTTCTCCAGTTTGAAGCATTTTTTCTTGAGATTGCCTCATTTCGACGAGGGCTCTTGTTCATCTTTTTTCTATTTGTATTTTATTACTTTTCATTTTTATAACCACTTATCCTTTCATAGTACCATGCCTTTGTAAGCCGAAAGTTTCTTTCTTCTCCAACCCTCGACGAATTTTCGCTTCGTTCGAGTTGTGTCTTTAGGCTATGGCCCCTTGTATCTTTTCTATTTTTATGTTATTTTGGAAGTTTCTTTTTATGAAACATTTCTCCTTTATGTAGAAATTCTTCTCTTCCTTTATAGAAGATATTTTGACAACAAATATTTTGAAGACATACAACTTCTCCAAATATGCAACATGAACAAGACGAGTATTAAAAAGAATGCTACTTAAAAAATTATTTTCTTAAAGAGGTTACACAACAAGAAATGAAGCATTTTCCTGCAGTTTTTATCACTAAATGATATTGTGGTGGTTCAAAAACCTTCGCTTATACCCGCTTCACAAGCCCGTTTATGGCGATTAAAACCCAATCGTTGGTATAAGTACCGGTAATTACTTTGTTGCAATTATTTGAAAGTTGTGGCAGTTTTAAACAGCCGGTAATTACTTTTCGGCAGTTATTTGTAATTTGTGACATTTTTAAACTGTCGATTAAAAATTAAAATATTATTTAGTTTTAATGGCATTTAATTAACCACTGTCACATTATTTAGTTTTTATTTTCGGGGTTTATATAACTGTTACTATTTGTTATTTTCAATTTTGGAATTTTCTTGGTCCATTCCTAATTTGGTAAATATATAATTTTGTATACTGCAAATATGAAAATTGGTAAATTTATGAAATTGTATGCTGGAAATATGAATGAAAATGTGAATATATTGCTACATTGGAAAATTTTATTTATGGAACCCCTTAATTATAGAGCTGTTAAAATGTGCCAATCCGGCCCGTAGGGGTTGGCCCGTCACGGGTTGGTGGGAAAATGTCTATATTAATATGAGTCAATAATCTCTCAAAATTGTTAAATTAAAAAAAATAAATATACAATATAGAGAGTGTGGAGAGAGAAAGTTAAGATAATGGAAGAAAGCAACAATATATTATTGGGGAGTTTAATAATCTTTTATGACTAATTTATTATTTTATTTTATATTTAAAATTAAATTAAAAAAAGAAGCTCTCTTATCTATATTAATGTAATTTTAGGGACTTCTAGTTAGTAGTCACAAAAAATACCAACTTTATAATAAAAAAAATTAAAAAAATGTGATGTAGGAAACTAATGAGAGAGAAATTAAAAAGTAGAGATAATAGTAGTTTATTTTTTTTCAAATAGGGATAGTGGTAGTTTTCAAAAGAATGGGAAAGTAAATAACTTTATAATTTTTAATTTATTGACTTCAAAATAATAATAAATATTTTTGATTATATCTTAAAAATTAAAGGAAAAAATAAAATGCATATACGTGCATACGAAAGCTGTAGTATTGCTATATTAATTTTAATTGCTTTACTCATTTTGTATTATCTAAAATGTCTACCTATACAAACAGAAATAAAATAAAAAGTAAAAACTTATAAATTCTATTGAAGCGCCCCCCAAGAAATTTTGATGGAAATTATCATGAGATGAATCTGCTAAATTTCCTCAAGCCTTAAAATATTGTAGGTTATAGTAACAATATGTAGAACATATTTTTCTCTCTAATTTAGGCATGGATTTATGCTTGTAAGAGATTCTTTTTCTTGTTCAGGAGGTTCGCATAGGCTAGAATAGAAGGCGCGTAAAAGACTCTTATCCATTTTATTTATGTTGCACACAAAAATAAAAAATGTTATGCCTATAATTTAGCCATGAGTATGCACTTTTTATTGTTCGCAAACCAGATATAAAGCTTGTCCCACATCGAACAGGGACTAAAGAAAGCTATACTTTATATATGAATGACAGAGTGAAGTGATCGACCAAGTCCAACAGATCAAGGAAAACAAAAAAAAAACAAAAAAAACAAAAATACACAGGCTATAAAGGAACAAGAAAATACCACGTGACAAAGATTTGTTGGGCTTGGCCATTTTGCACCCCCATAAAAAGTAGTATCGTTTTGTTAAAATTTAGGAAACGTTCAATATTACTGCCTATTCGTTCAAAGGAGTCTACTCATATAGATTTTAAGTTTTTCTCTTCTCTAGTTTGAAGCTTATTTTTTGGGATTGCCTCCATTCAACGAGGGCTCTTGTTCATCTTCTTTTCTATTATTTGTATTTTATTACTTTCCTTTTTTATAGCAACTTATCCTTTCAAAGTACGATGCATACGTAAGCCGAAAATTTCTTTCTTCTCCAACCCTCGACGGATTTTTCCTTCGATCTAGTTGCGCCATTAGGCCATGGCTCCTTTGTATCTTTTCTATTTTTATGTTATTTTGTAAGTTTCTTTTTATGAAGCATTTCTCTTTTATGTAGAAATTCTTCTCTTCCTTTATACAAGATCTTTTGACAAAAAAATATTTTGAAGACATACAACTTCTCCAAATATGCAACAATGAACTAGACGAGTATTAAAAAAAGAAGACTACTTGTAACTGTCATTTTTGGTTCAGACAATTCATAATGTTAAATAAGGACCGCAAGGGGTCCTAGCCTTGGGGGACTTGTCCAATATCTATCACACTTCCCAAGCTCTGCCTTAAACACCGCCAGGTCCTGTCACCAGCAGACGCACCTCTGTCACGGAGCATCCCACCAACAGAGCTCCCGACAGCTCTGAGAGACCCAAGCTCTCTCACACTAAGGCAACCTCTTAAGAGCGGCTTGTCCGCCCAGAGTACCTTAAGCAAGTCTTAGCCGCACACGGTCCAATACAGGTAACCACCTTGCCTAACGACTCCTATAAACGTCACCCATGACGAACTACGTAGACTTTGATCCCTACTCAAGGGTACGTAAGCACCTAGGTTCCTCACTAAAGACAAGTCCCCAAGGTTAAGACCCCTTGCGGTCCTTAGTTGCAAACTACAATTGTCTGAACCAAAAACGACAGTTACACGTTGTTTCCAAAATTTGGGTTTGGTATGAATACAATTTAGTTCATTTGAAGAGCTTCTAAGTTTCACATACACTGTATACCTACATATAATGACAATCAAACCTAGATTTAGCTAATTAAAACTTGGGTGAAATATGCCCATTTAGAAGGAAGAAGTAAGCAACTTTTAAGAGAAGGAATGTACTGAGACACCAATTAGTAAGAGATACTTTTGATAATTGGCCTATTATATTAAATTTTTCGTTCTCAATAGTAAGTGTATGGAATCCAGACTCTTGTTGTAATACCCCGGAAAATTTCGAGGATTAAAGAATGATTTATTTAAAAATTTTGAGGATTAAAGAATGAGTTATTTCGGGGTTAGGAATTTAAAACTTTAGAAAGAATATAAAAAATGAAAGTTAAAAGAAACCGGAAAGGAATCGCGAAATTCTTCGAAATTTCAAGTAAAATAAGAGATGAAAGAAAGGAGTACAATATTTTTTTTTTGAAAATTATTCAGGACCTACTAAACCCAAAATAAATAGGAGTGGGAACTAAATCAAAATATTATTAGTTATTATTTGTTTAATTATTAATTAGTTTATTTTTATTATGATTATTTTAAATATTTAAAAGGGGGTTTTTAAGAAAGTAGAAAGTGAAAGAAAAGAAGTAGAAAATAATTTTTGGATTTAATTCGGGACCTAAGAACTTGGAAACTTGAATTAAATAGGGAAAGAGATTAAATTAAAACAACATATTAGTTATTAATTAATTAATTCTAAATTAATTTATTTTTAATAATATTTATTTATTATTTAATTATTTAATTGTTAATTATTTTATTTTAATTATATTTAGTTATTTATTTATTTATTTTATAATTATTATAATTATATAAAAAAAAGTGCCGTGCGTTTTTAGAAATAAGAAAGGATTGAAGAAGAAAGAAGGAAAGAAAAAGAAGAGAAGAAGAAAGAGAAAGAAAAGAAAGGAAAACGTAAGGTAGAGAGAGAGGGAGGAGCAGAGAAGAGGAAGAAGGAGAAGGAGGAGGAACCGCCGGAAACTCGCCGGAGAAGAGCTAGCCGACGACGGGAAAAACCACCGGAGCTCGGTTATAACATCTTCCACATCTCCCACCAATCGAATCAAGGTTGGTAACCCCAATTTCATTCGAAACCATCAATTTCTCCATTTTTAGGGATTTCTTCGATTGAGTTGTTTTGAGGGTAGATTGAGACCTAGAAAGTGTTCTTGAATACTTAGTTGGGGTAGGTATCGAGATTTTGTTCTCGGATTTGCCCAAATTCGAATTTGGAAGGATTTTGGGTTAAAATTATAATTATTTCCAAATGGGGAAAATTGTTGATAATTAGGATTGAGCTTGGATTTGAGTAAATAGGCTTGAATTGATATTATTAAAATTATATAGTTGAAATCTTAGCTGAACAAGACCCGTGAAGAGCTAGCCCGAGGTTACTAAGGTTGAACCTTTACGTTAACGTGCCGGGTCCCTGCTTGATTTGCCCAAATACATTTTAAGGGTGATGTTGAGGGCTCCAAACCTCTTCTTTTCAATCTTAAACACCCTAGAATAATTCCAAATATGCTATCAAGCATCAAGAATTAATTTAGGTACTTTTTTGTTTCCCAAGAGTGGAAGCTTGCAGAACAATGAAATCCAATTTCTAAAATTTCAACCTTCTCCCCTCATAAATATTTAGGAAACCTTAAGTAGGATAAATCAGAGGTATATTGGGGTTTAGAAACTATATTTCTTAGAACCCAAGTAGGAACACAAGTTGGATCAAAATGCTTAGACCTTCCTAGAATTTGGATCCTTTCCAATCAAGCTAGATAAGCTTCCTTAGATGCAAATACAAGTTAGATAGAGGTTTAATATTCAAATCCAAGTATGTGAAACACTCAAGTAGAGTGTTATATTCAAGTAAGTCAAATTTCCGAGGAAGGATATGCATAAGTCGGGATAGAGAAGTCCGATAAGACCAAGAGCTTGACTCTATGGCAACCATGAACTGCATGTGAGAGTAATGGAAAGATAAATAACGAGTTAAGTTAAGTAATAACCTTACTGAAGTAAATGTTGTTCTTATAGGAACAATGACACGCAATAGAGTGCAACAAGAACTCCAAGGAGACTAAAGTTACAGGAGAAGATTGCATGGAAAGTTGGCCAAGGTGAGGGTTCTTCCATCTCAGCTCCTAGGGTTGTATGCTTATGTGGATTACATGAGTATGTATATTCTCTGCTTGTCTGGTATGTGTTAGCTAGGGATATAGAATGCTAAAAGAATGAAAGAAATAGAAAATAGGATGTGGAAAGTAGCTTGGATAGGAAGACATAGGAGTAGAGTATAATTGTTTGATATGATTGGTGTGTTACAAATCCAACTCATACACTCCGGAGGCATGATGAGTATTTTATTAAATCTTTTCCACGACGGTGGCAAGAGTCCTTGTACGGAAGGACTAAACTTTTATTTTGAAAACTCGTCACAACGGTGACTTAAATAATAATCATGCAAAGGGAGTTATTGGTAGGTTTCGGATTTGATTATGCTAGAAATGTGATACATCGACTAGAACAACGTCAGATGGCACTTGAAACCTCAGTTTTATAATCACCATGACAATGGTCATTGCCCTATCCTGGCAATAGGGTCAGAAAGGATTTATATTGCTATGACGATAGCTTGAGGCTCAGAGAGTGCATCTGGACGGGTATATGAGTTATATCCTGTTGAGGATACTTGTACATATTAATAAGGAGAAGAATTGTTGATCCTTCGGGAAAGATACAAAGAATCCTAATAATATGTGAGACTAAGGTAAGGAGACACGGGAGGAACCTACGGGTGAACCGTGAGCCTAGCCTAGTAAAAGAGAAATCATCCTGTGGAGTTGGTCCAGGTTGTGTCAGTGGCCATGCTTCGAGATGTCGTGTCGTGCCCGCCATGTGACCTGTTTGGGTAATGGACGAGTGGACTCAAGCTATTGCCCCGCAGCAAGGGGTCAGGACGTGCCACGTGGTGGCTATGCGTCAGTTGTTTGATAGATAGAAGTTGATTGTGTTTGGTTAACAGAATTGTCACGAGGTGACCAGTACCCAAGTGAATGGGTTAAATATGATTTGCCACTTGGTGGCCAGCAACCCGTGTGCACGGGTTCAAAGTGGGAAAGCCACGTAGTGGCTAGTAGATACCCTAGAGTTGGGGAGATTAAGTAGATGTATGTTTAGCATCTGTGTGTATGTACAAATTATCTGTGTTTGCATACAATTGCTGTTTGTACAGCGTAGTGGTAACGTACAGGATTACGTCACCACACGTCTTGTTTGATTCAGACATGATGAAACGTGAGAAGACTGGTATGTAAAAGCGGGCACTATATGTTACATGTTTACTTGCTGATTAATGACGTGGAATAAACTGCTGCATGTTTACAGTTATTAAATGCATGTGAACATTTGGGTGAAATTTCTGTTGTTGTGTGATCACCAAGAATGTATGCTAACAATAGTAACTAGTTGTTTTTGCATGTGGTTGTGTATGACTCCCAAACCCAGCGCTTTGGTACCCACCTTGCGCTGGGGATGGGAGAGTCCTCACTGAGTCGCGTGCTTAAGACTCACACCTCATATTATTACACAGAGACATGTTAAGTACAGGTGGAAGAAGTCTCGGTGGAGCGAGGAACGAACAAAACTTTCCAAGACCCACAACTTGTTCATGTGGGTGAATGAATTGTAATTATAATTTAATTTACTTTATCATGTATCATAAAGTTAAGGGTAGACGTACCCAATTATATTGTATCACTAAATCTAGAACTGTCAGCTTCACACACCTTAAAGGTCAGGATCCGTTAGATTAAGATGTAGGGAAAACTTGTTTCCAAAAATATATATATATACATATATCTGTTGCATGTGAATAGGATAGGCAGCATCTTCGGATGTGTAGCTAGTACACAGGTTATATATTATGTGTGTTTTCCTATATCTATATCCTGAAGCGGCACTGGCCGTGGATTTGCTTGCCTAGGATAGGGCACCATTTCGGTGTAGCCATGGTATTATATTGCATGTGAATGTATTTTCAATAATAGATATTCTGTCAATCAGGTGATAAGGCTTACAGGCATAGAGATATTCCCTGTGTCTGTGCTGGTCACGGTCCTCTAAACGGGGGTCGTGACAAACTTGGCATCAGAGCCAGGTTATTCTTTAAGGGGTGAAGCTAACTAGTAGTCTCGGGTGTCAGCTGGGCTACCCATTACGAATTCAGACGTAACGGTGGATCCGACGGGCACTTGTGAGGTTGCTCAGGATGCTGAGTCATAAATTCTTTCGAGTCATCACTTCAAGCAAAGAATTTGTATGTGAAAATCTATGCAAAGTATATAACCTGTACATTACACAAGTGCCGATGAGCACTAAGGCGTAAGGTGGGGTGGCTGTGACCCCCGGAACCTTAGGATGCCATAATAGGGAAAGGATCTCCTTGGAGGATGCTACCTAGACACAGACACATTTGGTTGGATTGTAGGCAGGAATGCGCTACAATGTGTGATTGTTTTGCAGGTGTTAAATGAAACGATGCGTCTGCTCTGTTAGTGGCGCATTGTGTGCTATGGTATAGGCGCAAGTTGTTTGATTATAGCATGAAATGCAAGTAGAATAGAAATATGCAGTGAATGGTAGTTTAGGCTAGGAATGGTTTGTAAAGTGATAGAAAAGACACGCTTGGCGTGCAAAAAAGAAAGTAAGCCCATGGGGCGATTGAAATGGAAAGTTTATAGACAAGAATAAACAGTGCCAGGGGGCATGAGACCGACAGGAAGATGATCACGAGAATGGGTCACGACTGTGCGGTATGCTATGGCTGAAGGAAGTGAGTGGTCCTTCCTAGAAAGTAAACAAAAAAGAGGTGGTGTATGCCACAGTATAGAAGTAGAAGTCTACGGACTAGAAAATTAGGATACGGTATATGGAAGGGCAAAGTGGCCGAACCATATGCCGTAGAGATAGATGTTAAGAAGTAGAGGCATATGTAAACGTGTAGAGCGTGACCATATGCCGAGCAGGAAACAGAGTAAATGGTAAGGCACAGGGGAGGAGCCTAGTCCAACCCTGCGCTCGGTCCATGAACTGTTAGCTCCTTAAGCAAACAAGGGGGAAAAGAAGGGATTAAGCCCAACCAAACTCTCTTGGGTTGCTTAGTGAAGGGCATAAAGAATAGGATATTGATCACATGAGAAAATTTTTGTAAAAATCTTTTTGGTCTTTTGGGATGAGAGATTCTGAAAGACCCTCAAACTTTTCTTGAAAATACTAGGGATAACCATTGGAGGACAAATTTTTCATGAAAACTCTTTCTCAATTTATGTCATTCCAATTGGTTAAACCCTAACCATTTACGAAAACCTTAGGCGTCATTTTCTAAGAAATAAATTTGAATTACTTTTTAAAAAAACCTGCAGGGTGCCTAAGAAAACTAACTCATGTGACCAATACCCTATCAAACAATAGTCCTTTTACAGGTAAGCTGTATAAAGATGGTAAATGTATTTGAGAAATCACTCGCTTGGAGTGATTAAGGTTAGGTATACATCGAAAAGCACTAAAGAGTGCTAAAGTGCCAAGGGAGTATACAAGTGAACCTAAGGGTTACCAATTAAGGGGCCATAGAGTAATTATAGACCCGAAAGTATTAGATCGGAGCGGGTCTAGAAGTCCAGAGATAAGAAAATGAGTGCTATTGCGGTAGATAGCTATCGAACGAGATAACGTAAGAGATAAACCCCAAAGGGACTTGTGGAGGCCCGTGGGGAGAGAAAGTAGACAAGGATAAGTAGTCCCATAAGGGGGGAAGAGCGGAAGCCTATAAGACCCCATAAGATAAGAGTCAAGTAAGAGGTGGAGAACCAACTACTACCGTAAGTGCATGTATAATACACAGATTGTAGTGGACATAGCTAGGTAAGCTAGTTCCACAGGTTGGTGAACCGTAAATCCATTAGTCTGAAGCCCGTGTATAGGTGGAGACTGAGTGGACAAACCAAACGTATAAATGGCCATGTGGGTGCCATAAAGGGAAAATTAACCGTGAGGACGGTCAATCGAGAAGGAGAATTTATTGAGTAACGAGTATTGAGAAATACTTGAAGAAAGAGTTCCACGTAGGTACGAAATGGAAAAGAAGTGAGTGAATACGGGAACGAAGTCAGGTAAGCATCTGGGGATGCAAGCCAAAATGATAAAACAGGTATGCTACCGTTGGGGGCGATTGGAACCCAACAGGGAACACACTTGCAAGATGAGGTATATGTTTGTGAAACATATGCCACACTGTAAGAATGGAAAAAGTCAAACCGTGGGAGCGGATCCCGTTTGGTCAAGGGGACTAGAGCATGTCTGGAAAGGTTCATGCTGGAGTTAACAGATCAAGCATTCCAAGTAGGAATATAGGATCTAAGTGAGTTGAGGAGTCCGAGTGGGCCAAGTTGGGCTAAAAAAAAACCAACGGAAACCCAACGAGTAGAGTTAGCATAGGATGTGCAACTCTAACTGGACTACCCTGAGGATGGTATAGATCCACAGTCATAGTCGTGTTAAGCGAGGTCTTTGGATGTGAAGACCGAACTGAGCCTGAGGCAGAGTAATGAGTATGATGGTAAGGAGAAGACTGGTGAGTTTCCATTATAAACAGAAATGACTACAAGTAGTAGTCAGAGAAGAGTTTAAGTCAGTCAGACATGGGATGTCAACAGGGAGTAACCTGAAGTGGTTATGGAAACCACTAAGGGTAAGTATAGAAGTCTGGAAAAGAAAGGGAAACACGAGTCATAAATGTAAGAACCTTTACCGTTTTGGTGGAGAAACGGTAAGTGTAATACATAGTTGTGCTAGTGTCATGGAATGTAGCTTCGTTAGGACACGAGTAGGCTAAACCGGGTCAGTAGTGAGTGTAACAACCTCAGAAGGGTTGGGTACACTGACGGCACAAAGTATAAACACCTATGTAGGGTGTATGCCGTGTAAGCGGTAAGTCTAGAGGTAAAGTAGAGGGTGTAGTAAGATGTAAACGGACTTTTCTGGAGAAGACGTTTACAAGGAAAATATCGGGAGAATACTGGCAGAAGGGTAGCTGCTTGGTAGTAGAGGATACTTAGGTACGGGGACTCTGATGTAGGGGAGTACTTCGTCAGTTAGAGTTTATAGAAATAGAACCTAGTGTGCTATGCAAATAGCTAGTGTCTTGGTGTGTTCCAAGACGGATATAAGAAGCCACTACGAAGGTAGCTAGTCGGACAACCAGATTGAGTCAAGGTAAGCCTCACTAGAGAAGACAATAGTTAACTCCTCGGAGAACTAAATTGGAGCATGGCAAGTAGTACGTGCCAGACACCCCATTGCCAAATTAGTAGCACACAGTGAATCGAAACTAGGAAAGTTAGGTATCCTCGGGGAAGGATACGACGACAGATGGAGTCTATCAGTTAACACCTCGCGAAGGGGTGGTTAACTACGAAACTATAAATGCAAACGATCACAGGAAGAATATGTAGAAACCATATAGAGACCTTGAGCCTCTAGGAAAGAAAGATGAACCGTACGGTAAAACTTCCACATTGAGGGAAACCATAGATGAAATTGAGCCAAGGGAAGGCAACAAGCCAACAACCCCACGAAGGAGATGAAATTCGGGGACCGAATTTCTTAAGGGGGGAAGAATGTAATACCCTGGAAAATTTCGAGGATTAAAGACTGATTTATTTAAAAATTTTGAGGATTAAAGAATGATTTATTTCGGGGTTAGGAATATAAAACTTTAAAAAGAATATAAAAAATGAAAGTTAAAAGAAACCGGAAAGGAATCGCGAAATTCTTCGAAATTTAAAGTAAAATAAGAGATGAAAGAAAGGAGTAAAATATTTTTTTTTGGCAATTATTCAAAACCTACGAAATTAGAAACCCAAAATAAATAGGAGTGGAAACTAAATCAAAATATTATTAGTTATTATTTGTTTAATTATTAATTAGTTTATTTTTATTATGATTATTTTAAATATTTAAAAGGGGGTTTTTAAGAAAGTAGAAAGTGAAATAAAAGAAGTAGAAAATAATTTTTGGATTTAATTCGGAACCTAAGAACTTGGAAATCTGAATTAAATAGGGAAAGGGATTAAATTAAAACTACATATTAGTTATTAATTATTTAATTATAAATTAATTTATTTTTAATAATATTTATTTATTATTTAATTATTTTATTTTAATTATATTTAGTTATTTATTTATTTATTTTAAAATTATTATAATTATATAAAAAAAAGTGCCGTGCGTTTTTAGAAAAAAGAAAGGATTGAAGAAGAAAGAAGGAAAGAAAAAGAAGAGAAGAAGAAAGAGAAAGAAAAGAAAGGAAAACGTAAGGTAGAGAGAGAGAGGGGGAGGAACAGAGAAGAGGAAGAAGGGGAAGGAGGAGGAACCGCCGAAAACTCGCCGGAGAAGAGCTAGCCGACGCCGGGAAAAACCACCGGAGCTCGGTTACGACATCTTCCACGTCTCGCACCAATCGAATCAAGGTTGGTAACCCCAATTTCATTCGAAACCCTCAATTTCTCCATTTTTAGGGATTTCTTCGATTGAGTTGTTTTGAGGGTAGATTGAGACCTAGAAAGTGTTCTTGAACACTTAGTTGGGGTAGGAATCGAGATTTTGTTCTCGGATTTGCCCAAATTCGAATTTGGAAGGATTTTGGGTTAAAATTATAATTATTTCCAAATGGGGAAAATTGTTGATAATTAGGATTGAGCTTGGATTTGAGTAAATAGACTTGGATTGATATTATTAAAATTATATAGTTGAAATATTAGCTGAACAAGACCCGTGAAGAGCTGGCCCGAGGTTACTAAGGTTGAACCTTTACGTTAACTTGCCGGGTCCCTGCTCGATTTGCCCAAATACATTTTAAGGGTGATGTTGAGGGCTCCAAACCTCTTCTTTTCAATCTTAAACACCCTAGAATAATTCCAAATATGCTATCAAGCATCAAGAATTAATTTAGGTACTTTTTTGTTTCCCAAGAGTGGAAGCTTGCGGAACAATGAAATCCAATTTCTAAAATTTCAGCCTTCTCCCCTCATAAATATTTAGGAAACCTTAAGTAGGATAAATCAGAGGTATATTGGGGTTTAGAAACTAGATTTCTTAGAACCCAAATAGGAACACAAGTTGGATCAAAATGCTTAGACCTTCCTAGAATTTGGATCCTTTCCAATCAAGCTAGATAAGCTTCCTTAGATGCAAATACAAGTTAGATAGAGGTTTAATACTCAAATCCAAGTATGTGAAACACTCAAGTAGAGTGTTATATTCGAGTAAGTCAAATGTCCGAGGAAGGATATGCATAAGTCGGGATAGAGAAGTCCGATAAGACCAAGAGCTTGACTCTGTGACAACCATGGACTACATGTGAGAGTAATGGAAAGATAAATAACGAGTTAAGTTAAGTAATAACCTTACTGAAGTAAATGTTGTTCTTATAGGAACAACGACACGCAATAGAGTGCAATAGGAACTCCGAGGAGACTAAAGTTACAGGAGAAGATTGCATGGAAGGTTGGCCAAGGTGAGGGTTCTTCCATCTCTGCTCCTAGGGTTGTATGCTTATGTGGATTACATGAGTATGTATATTCTCTGCTTGTCTGGTATGTGTTAGCTAGAGATATAGAATGCTAAATGAATGAAAGAAATAGAAAATAGGTTGTGGAAAGTAGCTTGGATAGGAAGACATAGGAGTAGAGTATAATTGTTTGCTACGATTGGTGTGTTACAAATCCAACTCATACACTCCAGAGGCATGATGAGTATTTTATTAAATCTTTTCCACGATGGTGGAAAGAGTCCTTGTACGGAAGGACAAAACTTTTATTTTGAAAACTCGTCACAACGGTGACTTAAATTATAATCATGCAAAGGGAGTTATTGGTGGGTTTCGGATTTGATTATGCTAGCGATGTGATACATCGACTAGAACAACGTCAGATGGCCCTTGAGGCCTCAGTTTTATAATCACCATGACGATGGTCATTGCCCTATCCCGGCAATAGGGTCAGAAAGGATTTATATTACTATGACGATAGCTTGAGGCTCAGAGAGTGCATCTGGACGGGTATATGAGTTATATCCTGTTGAGGATACTTGTACATATTAATAAGGAGAAGAATTGTTGATCCTTCGGTTATGTGAGACTAAGGTAAGGAGACACGGGAGGAACCTATGGGTGAACCGTGAGCCTAGCCTAGTAAAAGAGAAATCATCCTGTGGAGTTGGTCTAGGGTGTGTCAATGGCCAAGCTTCGAGACGTCGTGTCGTGCTCGCCATGTGGCCTGGTTGGGTAACGGACGAGTGGGCTCAAGCTATCGCCCCGCAGAAAGGGGTCAGGGCGTGCCACGTGGTGGCTATGCGTCAGTTGTTTGATAGATAGAAGTTGATTGTGTTTGGTTAACATAATTGTTACGAGGTGACCAGTACCCAAGTGAATGGGTTAAATATGATTTGCCACTTGGTGGCCAGCAACCCGAGTGCACGGGTTTGAAGTGGGAAAGCCACGTAGTGGCTAGTAGATACCCCAGAGTTGGGGAGATTAAGTAGATGTATGTTTAGCATCTGTGTGTATGTACAAATTATCTGTGTTTGCATATAATTGCTGTTTGTACAGCATAGTGGTAACGTACAGGATTACGTCACCACACGTCTTGTTTGATTCAGACATGCTAAAATGTGAGAAGGCCGGTAAGTAAAAGCCGGCACTATATGTTACTTGTTTACTTGCTGATTGATGACGTGGAATAAACTGCTGCATGTTTACAGTTATTAAATGCATGTGAATGTTTGGGTGAAATTTCTGTTGTTGTGTGATCACCAAGAATGTATGCCAACAACAGTAACTAGTTTTTTTTGCATGTGGTTGTGTATGACTCCCAAACCCAGCGCTATGGTACCCACCTTGCGCCGGGGATGGGAGAGTCCTCACTGAGTCGCGTGGTTAAGACTCACACCTCATATTATTACACAGAGACAGGTTAAGTACAGGTGGAAGAAGTCTCGGTGGAGCGAGGAACGAACAAAACTTTCCAAGACCCACAACTTGTTCATGTGGGTGAATGAATTTTAATTATAATTTAATTTACTTTATCATGTGTCATAAAGTAAATGGTAGACGTACCCAATTATATTGTATCACTAAATCTAAAACTGTCAGCTTCACACACCTTAAAGGTCAGGATCCGTTAGATTACGATACAGGGAAAACTTGTTTCCAAAAATATATTTATACATATATCTGTTGCATGTGAATAGGATAGGCAGCATCTTCGGATGTGTAGCCAGTACACAGGTTATATATTATGTGTGTTTTCCTATATCTATATCCTGAAGCGGCACTGGCCGTGGATTTGCTTGCCTAGGATAGGCCACCATTTCGGTGTAGCCATGGTATTATACTGCATGTGAATGTATTTTCAATAATAGATATTCTGTCAATCAGGTGATAAGGCTTACAGGCATAGGGATATTCCCCGTGTCTGTGCCGGTCACGGTCCTCTAAACGGGGGTCTTGACACTTGTAACAAGATGGCTTTTGTTAGTACTGGATGTTAGAAAAATAGTATAGACTTTGATAGTGTAGTTACTATACTTAAGGAAATTAAGTCCCCACTATTTGTTTGCTGTTGGGTTTGTATGACAGATTTCCTCTAGGATTTACAAAGCCTGATACTATAGCCAGCAAAACTATGATATCTTTTGAACACAATTTTGAAAGGAAAAAGTTGAAGAATAGAGATAATTTCTGTTTGTGAGAAGAAGTGCTATTTAAATAGGAAAAAATGAACAAGTAAAACCTTTTTAGATTCATATACTCATCTGCTTTCATATCAATCTTGATGACTTGTTATAACTTCTCATAATTGAATATTCATGTCCCTTTAAGAATATTCTTGTCCCTTTAATTTTATCAATAAATAGTTATAACCTTTAATACATGAATAGTCATGTCTCTTCAAATCATGAGCACTCTTCTCAACCCTTTAACTTATCCAATTGTGGGACTTTAATTACTAACCATACTAATAATCCCCCACTTAGTAATTTATTTAATTCAAGAATTTATGTATATAGGATGTATCTTTCGATTTAAACCTACTACTTGTACAAATACATCAAGCTTTGTCAGAATTGATAGCTAGAATATTCTATTAAACCTGAATCTAGTAAATGACAAAACGGATGTATAAATACACATAAAAACTCAAATTAAATACAAATGTGTTCAATGTAAAACTTAGCACTATATATGTCCTTGTGCTCCTTCTTGTTTCATAAACTCTTACAAAGTTTTATTTCCAAACTTTAACTGAAGCGACACCACTTCATGTGTTTATATAGGTGAAGTTTCAACTAAGTCCTTTGTTTGGACTAACCTTAGTTCTTATTCCGAACTCTGTTACTTCATCAAGAGTATTATAACACTCACCCTTTGGTTCTTAAGTACTTTCAAAACTCAAGTAGTTGATAACTATCACTAAACATAACTTGTTGTTACCTTTTGAACTTTTAGAATTGCATATCAATAAGAAAAGTAAGGTTTCCATTATGTATTCATGTCTTAAAGCAATATGTCTAGATTTTCTATTATAAATCTTACTCAGTGCTTTAAACATTGTTGCCTGACTATCACAGTGCAAAAGGACAGCTAGCATAGGTTGTGGCCACAACTCAATATCTAATAACAAATTTCTTAGCCATTATGCCTCTTTTCCTGCAGTTGCTAAAGCCAGAAACTCATATTTCATTGTAGAATGAGTGACACATGTCTGTTTTTTAGAAGCCCATTAAACAACTCCTCCACCCAAGGTAAAAATCCAATTGGATGTTGATTTATTATATCACTCACACTAATTATCCAACTAGCATCACAATATCCTTCTAAAACTGAAGGAAATTTATTATAACTAAATACATATGACTTTGTTATGTTGATATAACAAAAAACTCGTCCTACTGCTTTCCAATGATCACTACTAGGATTATATGTATATCTTGAAAGTTTCCCAACAGCAAAAGCAATATCAGGCCTAGTACAATGCATTGCATACATTAAACAACCAATTGCACTGACATAGTCTAATTGACTAACAGATCTACCCAAGTTTTCAACAAGCTTGTCAGATACATCATATGGAGTATTATATTCCTTAATATCCAAATGATTAAACTTGGATATAATCTTGTCAATATAATGAGATTGACTCAAAGCAAATCCTCCATTATATTTTTTAACTTTAATGCCTAAGATAGTATCAACTTCTCCCAAATATTTCATTTTAAATTGAGAAGATAAATACTTCTTAGTATCTTTAACACCTTGCATGTTGGTTCCTATAATTAACATGTCATCAACATATAGACATATTATCACACCATAATCCTTTGTGAACTTAGAGTAAATGCACGCTCTCTGTTCCATTATGTTTGAAGCCATTTGATAATATTACTTTATCAAAAATTTTTATGCCACTGTTTTGGTGCTTGTTTTAATCTATACAAGGATTTAATCAATCTACACACTTTCTTTTCATTTCCAGGAAGTACAAACCCCTCAGGTTGTTCCATATATACTTCCTCATCTAGATCACCATTTAAGAATGCTACTTTCACATCCATTTGATGGATGTATAAGACATACATTGATGCTAATGCAAACAACATTCTTATTGAAGTGACCCTTGCCATAGGAGCATATGTGTCAAAATAGTCTACTCCTTTCTTTTGCTTGAAACATTTAGTAACTAGTTTAGCTTTGAAGTTTTGTAGAGATCCATCAGTATTATATTTTCTTCTAAATACCCATTTAAATCCAATGAGTTTTGAATTATGAGGCATATCAGTTAATTTCCATGTACCATTAGAAAGAAGAGAATCCATTTCATCATTTATTGCTTCTTTCCAAAAAACAGAATCTCTTGAAGTCACTAAAAGTTTTAGGATCATCTTCAACATTCAAAATTATAGGAATTTTATTAAGTACCTCATCTTTAGTTCCTTCAACTAGAAAGACTAATGCTTGGGAAGATATAAAGTCAGAACCCAAGTTCTTTTCTTTCCTAGCTCTTTGACTTCTCCTTGGTTCATCAGGAGGTTCAATTAATTTTCTTTTATTTGATGAACTAGGAACATGAGTTTCTACATTTTCTCCTTCACCTACTGTTTGCTTTGGATCATCAGGACTTTGTGAAGAGTTATGTGAATTACCAATAAATTTTGTCTCAAGAAACTCAACATCTTTTGACTGTATAATGACATTAGACTCAATGTCTAATAAACAATATACTTTTGAATTTTCTGCATACCCAACAAAGATGCTTTTAATTCCTCTATGATCTAATTTTGTCTTTTTAGGATCTGGTACTCTGTAATATGCCTAGCACCCTCACATCTTCAAGAAATTTAAGTTAGGTGTTCGTCCTTTCCACAATTCATATGGTGAAACCTTAAATTTCTTTGAAGGTATTCTGTTATGTATAAAACAGGCAGTTAACGAAGCCTCCCCCCATAGATTCATTGGCAATCCAGCATGCATAAGCATATGATTTACCATATCAACCAATGTTATATTCTTTCTTTCTTCAAGACCATTTTGTTGTGGGGTATATGATGCACTAGCTTGGTGAATCAAACCATTTTCTTCACAGAATATAGAAAATTCATTGGAAAAGTGTTCTCCTCCTCTATCACTACGCAGAATTTTAATTTTCTTTTCCAATTGATTTTCTACAACTGTTTTATAATTCTTAAACATTTCTAGTGAATCTAAAATGAAAATCTATGAATGTTATAAAATACCTATTTCTTCCTTTGGTTAAATAACCATTTAATTCACAAATATCAGAATGCACAAGGTCAAGCAAACTTGTTTATCTTTCATTTTTGGGAAAAAGGTTTCTTAGTCATCTTAGCTTGAATGCATATTTCACACTTTTAAGAAGCTTTAACTAAATCAGGGAGTAATTTATGTTTAGGCATAAATTTAATTGAATCATAATTCACATGTGATAATCTAGCATGGCATAAGGAAAAAGATAACACAACCACATAAGCAGAATTATTCACTTGAAGATCCCATCACAAGAGTAACCTTGTCCAACAAAAACACCATTCTTAGAGAAACTAACTTTTTCTGCCTCTAATACAGCTTTAACACCCCTTTTACATAAAAGACTGGCAGAAATTAAAATCTTTCTAACATCAGGGACATGGAATACATTTGTTAGAATCATTTTCTTTCCAGAAGTAAATTCTAATTCCACTATTCCCTTTCCAAGAACCTTGGCAGGATTATGAGTCCCCATCAGCACATTTTCTCCATTGGTTGTTATTTCATAGTGCTTGAAATAACTTTTATTATTACATATGTGCACAGTTGCTCCAGAATCGTACCACCAATCATAAGATTTTATAGCAGTTGCCATATTGCATTCATTTACCATACTTATGTTCAAAGCAGTAACCATTGCAATAATTTCTGAAAGAGAGGCTTCTTTTTCAATGACATTTGCTGCCTTTTTTTTTTTGCCAGCACTCACTTCCACCACCTTTATTTTCGTGTAAAATCTGCAATCTTTTTTGAAATGTCCCTTTTTGCCACAGAAGAAACAACTCTTGTCGTTCTTCTTGTTGTTAGAAGAATTTTCTTTTATAAAATCATTGTATTTCCTCTTATTTCCAGCCTTATTATTGTTTGCAGGCTTTCGAAAATTACTTATCTCCTTAGACTCAACTAAATTTACTTTAGACCTAGTTTCTAAAGCATATTTGTATTCACGAATTCTGGTTTCTTGTTCAATACGAATATGCTTTACTAACTGATATTGTAAAATCTTCAGAAGAATGTAGTAACTTTTTTCTGTAATCATTCCAAGTGTGTGGTAATTTAGAAATAACTATAGCCACTTGAAGAGATTCAGATACATCAATTTTCAAATCCTTGAGTCTAAATACCAGAACAAGTAATTCATTAACTTGTTCAATGATAGATTTAGAATCTACCATTTGAAATTCAAAGAATTTCATACTAAAAAAATCTGTCAATGCCTTGCTTTTCAGAAGTATATTTATTTTACAAAGCATTCCAGATTTCTTGTGAGGATTTAATTAGAGGAAATAAATCAAATAAACGATCAGAAAGAGAGTTTAAGATAAAACTTCTGCAACGTACTTCATCTTCCTCTCGTTTCTTTCGATTTGCAATGATTCCTTCTGTGTCCATGTCAGAAGGTGGTGGAATTTTAGGCAAATTAGATTTGAGTATATATGCAATACCTAGTTCTGTGAGTAGAAACAACACCTTTTCCTTCCATCGTGTGAAGTTTGTTCCATCAAAGCGGTCGAGTTTGAAAACGTCTGGATTGAATAACTTGTTTACTCCAGTAGTCTCCATCTAGGCTTAATTTCCTTAATATTGTTAGAAAAATAGTATAGGCTTTTATAGTGTAGTCACTGTCCTTAAGGAAATTAAGCCGCCACTATTTGTTTACTGCTGGGTTTGTATGACAGATTTCTTCCAGGATTTACAAAGCCTAATACTATATCCAGCAAAACTATAATATCTTTTGAACACAATTTTGAAAGGAAAAAGTTGAAGATTAGAGATAATTTCTATTTGTGAGAAAAAAGTGCTATTTATAGAGGAAAAAAATGAACAAGTAAAACCTTTTCAGATTCCTATGCTCATCTCCTTACATACTCAATCTTGATGACTTGTTATAACTTTTCGTAATTGAATATTCATGTCCCTTTAAGAACATTCATGTCCCTTTAATTTTATTAATAAATAGTTATAACCTTTCATACATGAATAGTCATGTCTCTTCAAATTATGAGCACTCTTCTCAACCCTTCAACTTATCCAATTGTGGGACTTTAATTACTAACTATACTAACACCGGATATACCTCCAAAATTTGATACGCACGTGTCACACTAACACACTATAAAAGGTTTCTATTCAGAGAAGGGTCCGCAGCCCATTTGACCCATTGAAGAGACTATATAGAGACACTTACACAGAACTTGGGCACATCAATTATTCTGCCTCATTTTGTATAGAGTTAATCATACCCCCCTCATAACTTTTACCGTGATATTCTCCCATAATCCTCTCACGAACCCATTATCTCATTCACCATCCCTCACATAACCGTCAATGATGCCTCCACATAACCACTGCGGTTCCTTCTCCAGCGACCTTGCTCACCTCTCTCACTACGTCCTAGCCGTACATGGCACTCACAAGTAAGGCCTTTGCCTAACGGCCACCATGGGCGTCTCCCTTTTATCAAACTACGTGGACTTTGATTCCTTATCGAGGTATGTAAGCACCTAGGTCTTCACCTAGGACAAGTTCGCCAAGGTTTAGACCCCTTGCAGTCCTCTTAAATTTACTGTAGATTCTACCTCGTTAGAAATGAATCTAACATTGGCGCCCATCGTGATCCTACCCGACCACCAATGCCTTGCGCATACTGCCACTAAACGATACTCCATTTTTCGGGAGTAGAAGTATACACAATAATTCAAATCTTTTGTTTTTCTTTGTGCCCTTCACAAGTGACCACAAGAGTTTCAGATGGCTAACACGAACATCTGGACACCCGATTTTGTTCGGCCCCAAAAATATGATAACCAACAAAAAAAGAGGAAACAGGAAAGCAAAAAGAAAGCGGTTGCGATCCCTGCCTTAAGGTGATGTCATCATGACATTAGTTGAAGGAGAACAGGTCACGACCCCCTAAGCATACTGGTTGCGACCCCTGTCGCATTAAAGCCAGAAGATATCATATCTAGGACTTTGACCCGGTCGCAACCCCGCGATGCGACGGTCATGACCCTAGCATATCAAATCGCTGAAGATATCAAATCTTGGTTTTCCCTTTACGTGATCGGTTCGGTCACTATAAATAAGAGGTCCCTTCATATGGTTGAGACATGGAAGAAATATCGAGAAAAATACTTAAAGAAATTCATGAGAATATTCTGAGAGAGCCTAGAGGAGTAAAAGAGAGAAACTAGAGTTCCTATTCTATTTGTTGAAGCCCTAAGTCCTTGTTTTCTTCAAAACAAGGTATAAGGCCCTTCATACATCAATTTACGTTGCCTTTTTTTTTATTCTTGTTTAAATCTTTATTTGCTTCTTTGCTTTTTCTACATTTTTGACTGCACGGTCGCGACCCCTGCAAATTGAGGTCACGACCGTGGTCTTTATTTTCCCGCTTATATTTTGTTGCTCATTTGAATTTTTGCGTTGCATAGTCGCAAAGAATACTTGGCAGCGGGTTTGTAAGGTGTGGAAGGATGTGGAAGATGGTATTAAATGGAATATTGGGAATGGGGAGAGTGTGAAGTTTTTGGTTGATCTGTGGGTTAAAGGGTTACCTGCCTTGGAGAAAGTTGCTTGCTATGATATTAGTGATGAGATGAAACTCCATAAAGTCAAGGACTATTGTAGGAATAGGAGTGGGATGTTGATCTTTTGAGGAATTGGCTTCCTCATGATGTTATTTTGAGGATTATGGCTGTTGATCCTACTAGTGATTTCAAAGGTGTTGATGATGTTGCTTGGAGATTGAGTAATAATGGGAACTTTATTGTTAAGTTGACTTATTTTTCTATTAACAGTAAAGGCTGGTGAGTGGAAAATGATTTGGGAATGGCCTGGACCTTTGAGGGGTCATTCTTTTCTATGGTTAGCTGCGAAAGACAGACTTTTAACTAATCTGTCTCGTTTCAAAAGGAAGATTACTTCGGATTTGTTGTGTCCTAGGTGCAAGGTTCATTCTGAATTAGTCTTGCACGCTCTTTGGAACTGCTCTTTGGTGTATATTGGTTAATCCTAACTACTGGGATAAGTTTTTTTTATTGTGATTTGTAGGATTGGATTAGTTTGAATCTAAAGGACGATCTTGGGAGAGATGGTGATGAGTGGAAGGTTATTTTTGGAGTTGCTTCTAGATGCATTTGGATTCAAAGGAATAAATTTGTCTTTGGTAAGCCTATTGCTAATAGTTCTTATCTTTATTGGGAAGTTTTAATTAATTTCTATCTCTTGCCTTTCTTATTTATGAATTTATTCTATAATATGATAATGTTATAATAAATATATGTTTTGATTCTTTTGCAGGTCCATAAACTTTTTGATGGTTTAGTATCAATGACTTCTCCATTGGTTATTTAGTTTTTTGGTTTTTCTTAATGCACAAATGTTAGATCATAATATTTTGGAAGAATACTTCAAATATTTGTACCTATTTTGTTTATTGTGGTGTTATTAGGATGATTATTTTGAGTATAATGATGTTATTATGATAATATATTATATGAACTATGAAGTAAAATATTTTACTTAAAAAAAAAACAATTCCTGGCGGTTATAAAGCATCCCAAATTTTTAATTTGTGGCGCTTGTTCTACCGTTTACTCTAAAGCATCACGAATTGACGTCTCGACGCGTCATGTCCTGACACTTTACCAGGCGCCAAAAATTATTTTAACAAATTTAAGCATAAAGAAATAGCAAAATTTTTGTAGTGAAAGAATGGACAATTTCCCTAGCTATGATGACATTGTTTCTAGCCTTTCTTCCGTCAACAAAAGCTCCTTGGTTGAAGATGAGGTTAGGGAATATAGGCTTGAAGCGAGTCACTAGAGCCGTCAAAATGGGCTGGCCTGTTACGCCCAAAAAATACAATGGGTTGGGTTGATAAATTCTTGAACCATTTTAAAAATAAAAACAGGGCCGAAATGGGCTTGGGCTGGGTCGGGTTCGTATTGGCTCATTTTGTTTTTTTAAATATAGTTTTAAAATTATAGTTGACAATTCCGCACAAGTAGATTTTTCTACCATGCAGGAGACTATTATTTTACTCATGATGGGTGATTGTAGTAAAAGGTTATATTTTTGTTCAATTTGCGAGTCTTAGCTGTAAAATTTAGTTAAAACAAGTTGACCCTTAACTAGGCTGTGAAGATTTATTTGTACTAGTACCAAATTGCCAATCACTTGCTTTAGTTTTGATAACAACCCTTTGTGGTTTTAGTTTTTGCATGAACCATTTCATCCAAGTTCTCAAGTTTATAAAACTCTACCTGAAAATTTAATTATTGAGGAAAGGAGTTATGTACCAGCCATAGTTGTTAACATTTAGATTTAAATCTTACAATTTTATGATTTTGCACCCTTAAATCTTGTACAAAATCACGTTGGTGCAAAATCACGGTAGAATCGGTGAGATCAGGAAAAATCCCATGAAATCTCGATTTTACCAACGGTTCCACGATTTCCCCGCAGCTCTAAAAAGGTTCATTTTGATTTTTTTTTTCTAAAAAATCGGTATGTTTGTGTAGATATCCATAACCCGTTCTAACTCAAAGAAAATCCACATATTTCCTAAAAACTTGATGTCCAGACCTAGACTCCCCTACCACACATCACTCATTCCTTTCCCATTCTTTCTAGGTTTTAATGTTGATGATGTCTGAATTGGTAGTACTTCAAATGATGTATGTGTCTGAGTTTACATAACATTAGAAATGAAGTACCAAGTGGTGATGATGTTGGTGGTAAAAATGAATCAAATGAATTTGATGAACTTAGTTGAAAATGTAGTTTAATTTCTTTGATTTAATTGTGTTTATAAATTATTAAACTATTAATTATGTATTGAACTATGGATATTGAATGATGTTTAATTTTTTTATGTAACTAAGGTATAATAGTTAGGTGCGTGTTTATATATAGTTAAATTCATATGATTTTATCATAGGTAAACTCTTAGGATTTCACGATACGAGTTTACCCCCTACATGAGTTTACCTAAAATCTAGATTTTGACAACCTGCTTTTGTTAATTTTGTCCGTTCCAGTCATTTAGGTTTCAAGTGGATAATGGAAAACCAATTGAGAGTTCGTTTGATTCATATCAAGAATTGCTTTTTTGTTTCATTTTTTTATACTCTTAAAACTATTTGAATATTTATAAGTTATTGTGTATTTTATTTCTATTTCATGTTAAGCCTTATTTTATTTTATATTTTTCTATCAAAAAATTTTGTAAAAAATAACATGGCTTAATGGGTTAGCCTAGAGCCCGTATAAGGTTGGGTTGGAAAAATCTTAGTCCATTTAAAAATGGGCCAACTTGGCCCGGCCTTGCCAATAATGAGCCAAAACGGGCTTGGACTGGTATGTTTTTACAGTTCTATGGGTCACTAGGATCTTGAAAATGATTTTATAAAGAGATGTGCAAAGGCTAATGGGGCAAAAATTGTGAATTTTCGAGGGATTATGGACTTTGGGAATCAGACATATTAGTGCCATTCCATGTGTCAGGGATGGTGGAGGAATCAAAGCAAGTTTTGACGAAAGAGATGATATATGATTTGAGAAATTCTCATCTCTCGAAGAAAGCTTGTTGAATGCCATATACTCTAGCTAACTTAAAAGGCTGGAGGTTCCATAGAGTAGAGCGAATCTCCTCCTTTGAGGGTATGAAAGACAGGGAAGGGTGACCGTTGTGAGGAAAAATTTGGAATGAGGGGATTCAGAGCACGTGAGGATATGGATGAGGCATTAAAACAATAAGTGAATTTTTTTTAATTCTGACTCGAACGTCAAGTAGTTCAAAGGTCCAGTTTTCCAACTATGTCTTTTAAGTCGATATGGTTTGATCTTCGACGATTAATGGTAGAGGCATGGAAAAAAGAAGTGTTGGAGTCCCTTAGATTAAGCCATTCCACTCTCTATTATTAGGCCCACAATTCTTCCTCTTGAAGAAGAATTTTTTGTATTCAATGGAGAAGTCATTTTGTAGAGAGACATGCCAAGTAACATGGTTTATTGAGAGGGCCTTATATGTGATTCCATCAAATCTACGAATTGGTCTAGACTTTTTTTGGAAGATGTTACCAAAGAAGGTCTTGTTCCAGATTTTCGCTCGATCCTGTATGCCCTTAAGATCGTAAGGTATGGAATCTGATTTGGTCCAGGATTCTTTGGTCAAGTTAATAATGGCAAGTTGAGAGAGCTAGATGTGTTTAACAGCACAACTAATGTTAACAAATCCCCTATTTCCTAAGGATTATGATAATGTTAATATCTCTCTGTTTTCTCTACCCGTATTTATCTTTATTCTATTTTTAATTTAAATTTAATTTGTAATTATATACAACTATCCATATCAATTAGTTACTGTATAGGATCTTAACCTACTGTAATTTGTATTTATACCTTTTCCATTAATAGAATTAATCATCTTTCACCAAATTATCTTCTGCCACTTTATGGTATCAGAGCTGCCTTAACTTCACTGTTGTCCAGTTTAACCCAGCCAATCAACTCCCGATCAAACTCTCGAGCCCACAGAATTTTGCTTTATCGAAAGCACATGTTTCCATGCTTATGAGAGGACATAACCTATTCGGCCATCTAGATGGTTCAAAACTAAAACCTAACTCACAAGACTCGACCTTTACCACTTGGTTCAGACAGGATCAATTGATCCAAAACACCCTCCTCACCTCAGTAGATCAAACCATTGCCTCCACTGTTGCCCTTGTTGACACAGCCCATGTCGCGTGGACAGCCCTGCATTCTTCCTATGCCAACAAATCTCAAACTAGAATTCTCGGCCCCAGAGATCGTTTAGTAGCCTCCACCAAAGATTCTCAAACGATTTCTAACTACCTACACCATATTCGATCACTCTGTGTTGAACTATCCGCAGCCGGTGCACCAGTTAGTAATTTCGAACTCATTGTTACTATCCTACGAGGCCTAGGATCAGAATATAAAGAATTTTCTGCAGGAATTAGAGCTAGAGATTCCACTATCACCTTTGAAGACCTTTGTGACAAACTACTTGACCATGAATTATTTCTCAAGCATGAGGAAACCAAGAAACCTCTTACCACTCCCATCACTGCAAACATAGCCCAATCATCCTCTCAACAAAACTATAGACCTAACCAAACAGCCACAAATCGACCACTCAACCACAATTCCTCTGGCTGAAACCAACCATGGCTGCAAAATCGCAGGCCCAACCATAACTCCAATAATCATGTCTACTGTGAACTTTTTGGCAAACCAGGTTACATTGCACGGGTTTGTAGGTTAGCTTCACACAATCACCTACAAGCTCGCGCAAATTTTGCAGCTCGTACTCAACACAATTCAGCACCTTGGATAGTAGACACAGGAGCAACAAATCACATCTCATCAGAATGTCACGACTTCAACCACTCACAGCCCTACCATGGCTCTGATGGAATAGTGGTCGGCAATGTTACAACAATATTTTAATTTCCACTACTGGTAATGTATCACTTAATTCATCAAATAATAGCTTTCAGCTCAAAAATACACTTCATTCACCACATATCACAAACAAACGTATTTCTGTCTCATGTTTTTGCCATGATAATCAAACATCTATCTTAATACGGGGGCGCTCCTTCGTCAAAGACAGACTAAGGAGGGTCTCTATCAGTGGCCAACGGAACAAAAACGCCCATCTCTAAAATGCAAGACAGCCTCCACCCATGAACTTTGGCATCGACGGCTAGGACATCCAACAACTAGAGTCCAAAATAAGACTTTGAGTCAATTGTCCATTTCTATTTCTCCAATTAGTAAATTTGTTTGTAATTCTTGTCATTCTAATAAAAATCATCGACACATTTTTCCTTATAGTACTCTACACAGTAACGTTCCTCTTGAACTTCTATACAGCGACCTTTGGGGACCATCCCCCATTATGTCCATTGACAACAAACGTTACTTTGCTCTCTTTGTTGATGGATTTTCAAAATACATGTGGCTTTTTATGCTCAAGGACAAAACAAAAACTCTAGATATCTTTAAAGCCCTTCACAAATTTCCCCAAAACTAGTTCCACACAAAAATCCTCTCCCTTTACATCGATGGTGGTGGAGAATATTCAAAACTCACTCCATATCTACAACAACACGACATCCAACACCTAATATCCCCACCTTACACTCCCCAAAGAATTGCCTTAGTTGAACGACGCCGCAGTCACATCATTGAAATTGCTAAAACACTACTACATAGAGCCTCTCTTCCAACAATATTCTAGTCTTACGCCTGTCATCAAGTTGCCTACCTCATAAATAAAATGCCCACCTTCAATCTTTAAAACAAATCACCTCATGAAAAGCTTTTTCGAAACTTAACCAATCACAACAACACCAAAGTTTTTGGATGCCTATGTTACCCTTGGCTCCAACCATACAACAAACATAAACTTCAACCAAAATCCAAGCCTTGTATCTACCTTGGCTTCAACAATCAATACCATAGTCACCAATGCTTGAAGCCAAAATCTTCAAAACTATACCTCTCTCGAGATGTTTTCATTGAAGACAACTTCCCCTTAAAAATATATTTGCTCACCTAGCTTCAAAAACTACTTACAAGTGGGACAAAAATACTGTCGAAAATTTACATCAGCCACAACCTCCAAAAAATAGCCTTGAAACAATTTCTCAATCACCACCACCCCTTACTATAGTATCAACAACATCTGAAACCAACACCACTGGCAAAACAACACCTAAACAAGCCTCCCAACAACCCATAATTAACTACCAAAGTCGGTCAAAGGAAACCCCTCAAGAATTACCATCAACCTCTCAAACAAAAAACACAACCCAGATTCCCAAACACCCAATGATCACTCAGTCCAAATCCCATAACACCCAACTAAAACAACCACAACCAATCTTCATTATACACCAAATACTTACAAACAAGCACAAAAGATTCCGCACTGGAATCAAGCCATGAAACCTGAATATGATGCATTGATACATAACATAACATGGGAACTTGTGCCATCATCTACCTATGAAAATGTGGTTGACAGTAAATGGTTATTTAGAATCAAATACAAAGCTAATGGCTCTATTGACAGGTACAAAGAACGTTTAGTTGCTCGGGGATTCACAAAACGTCCAGGATTGGATTATCACAATACATTCAGTCCAATTGTCAAACTAGGTACCATAAGGCTTGTACTAGCTATAGCTACACAACAATACTGGCCAATCAAACAACTGGACATCAACAATGCCTTCCTTCAAGGAAATATAGAAGAAGAGGTTTAAATGAGACAACGACTGGGTTTTGAGAACTTGAATCACCCAAACCATGTTTGCAAATTCTATAAAGCAATATACTATAGCATGGTACAAGGCTCTTTGTGACTTCCTTATCTCACAAAACTTCAAAAAATCCAGGTCCGACTCATCACTTTTTATTTTTCACTTCCATGGAGTCATACTATATATCATAGTCTATGTTGACGACATCATTATCATCGAAAATAATTCCCAAGCCATTCAGTAGTCATCTCAAAGCTGTCAAACAAATTCTCTTTAAAAGATTTGGGTGATCTTCAATTTTTTGGGTGTGGAGGTGCTCAAAATAGAAAAAGGTATTCATCTCTCTCAACATAAGTATATTCAAGACATCCTCACTAACCTAAAAATGGAAAATTGCACTGGTGTGCCTACTCCCATGACAATAAATCAAACAACTATGGACAACCAACGTGCGTGGATCCTCTTTTGTCCAAAGTAGTGCTGTCCATAACCGTGGCTAAATCAGACATCATATATTCAGACAACAGAGGATCCGAACTTGACAACCAACTGGCAGATGGGACACTATACAGAAAAACCATTGGAAAACTACATTATCTCTCATTCACTCGTCCTGACATAGCCTTTGCAGTGAGCAAATAATCTCAAGTGATGCACATGCCCCTTGAAGCTCACTAGACAACACTTAAACGTGTTCTAAGGTACCTCAATTACAATTCTTGTTTTAGTCTTTCCATATCTAGCACAAAAGATCTACAACTATGTGGTTATTCTAACTCCGATTGGGCAGGAGATCCTATAGACCGAACATATACAACTGTGTATATCATATAACTAGGCAGCACTCCAATCTCTTGGTCATCAAAGAAACAACGGTCAGTATCACGCTCATCCACTGAGGCAGAATATTGAGCAGTTGCAGCCATTATTTCATATCTGAATTGGCTCTCAAATCTCCTTCATGAAATGCACGTACCACAGAACACAATTCCAACAATCTTCTGTGACAATGTAAGCACAAAATATATTTGTGCCAATCCCGTCCTCCATAGCAGAATGAAGCATGTTGCCATAGACTTCCACTTTGTAAGAGATCAAGTTGAAAGAAAGACTCTACAAGTTTAACATCTTCACTTAGCAGATCAAGTAGTTGACATTCTGACCAAACCACTTCAACAAGGAGCATTTAGCCAGAACTTTAACAAGCTCGGTGTCATAGATCTAATACCAAGCTTGCGAGGGTGTAACATGACAGCTAACGTTATCAAATCCCCTATTTCCTAGGGATTATGATAACATTAATATCTCCCTATTTTCTCTATCCATATTTATCTTTATTCTATTTTTAATTTAAATTAAATTTGTAATTATGTACAGTTGTCCATATCAATTAGTTACTGTAGGAATGAGTAGTGTTGGGACCATGAGTCACACTCCAAATGTTTTGATAATGTGATTAGCAAAAAACAGTTTTCTTAGAAGATAAATGCTAAGAATGTGATTTGCTGGTTAGTGAATTTAAGGAAAGAATCAAGCATGAATCATATCATCATTTTAAATATTCGAATTATATCATCATTTTAAATATTTGATGCTCCTTGATTCTGTATCAATGACAGCAATTAATTACTGATGAATCTTAAAAGGAATGAGGAGACTAATTGCAAGAAACAAATAGAGCAACATGATTCGGCATTTATGACTTAACCTATCAAGATCCTGGAAGATAGGAATTAAAGCATTGACTCTAGACAAAAGGATGTGATACAAGTTGGCAAGGATGATACGCAGCATTGAAGAATATTCAATGACCACAAGAACTCAAAGCCTATTTAGTCGCAAGAGCATGAATGACAAATCTCAAGAAAACGCAATACAAGTTTTAGATCATTTCAAGATAGTGAAATACAGTTTTTGGTGTTATCTCTGTATCATTGTCTTAAAGTCTGTATTCCCAGTTTCTCTTCACTTCTTAATCTCGTTCAAGTTCTGTCTAGAGTCTGTTGGGAGAGTCTAGATCTGAGAGGTTAATAGGACAGTAGGTTACTAGTCCTAGTTGATACTAGAAGTGAGGTTACTTGTCAGGTTGTAAAAGCATTTATGCTGAACTTTCGGCTGAGGTTACCTTGTGTGGGTAGTAAAAGTCCTTAGGGGCTGATCCTGTATTAAGGGTTTCCTGGTGTAGGAAGTAAAAGGCCTAAGTGGCTGATCCCTTGGTGTATTGAAGGTTGCCAAGTTGTAACTCTTGTTCCTAATCATAGTGAAGCAACTCTCCTTACATCTTGAGTAAGGAGGAGTGAGAGGACGTAGGATATTTGATCCGATCCTCTCACTATAATAAGTGACTGTGTTAATCTTCTTTACTTCCATCTTCTATGGTATAAGTACTTTCTAGTAACCTACCTTTCATTAACTAAAAAGAATTTTTTTAAGAAACTGTCAAATTTTTAGTAGTCAACTAATAACCAATTCAACCCCCGTCTTGGTTTTTTTCAATTTGTATCAGAGGCAGGTCTCTGAATTATTTAGAACTAACCTCCACAGAGAGATCCACTTTTCAAAATGGCTGCATTTTCTGAAGGACACTTTACTCAACGACCTCCATTCTTTGATGTAAGGAACTACAGCTACTGGAAAAATAGGTTGAGGAATTGGCTCCAAGGAATAGATCTAAGGATATGGAGTATTATTGAAAACGGGCCAGTTGCTATTACCAAAGTGGTTGATGATAAAACCATTCCTAAACCAGAGTAGGAATGGACAGATGCTGATATTGCTATAGCCGAGCGAAATTACAAAGCTAAAACTTTTTTGTTTTGTGCAGTGAATGAAGACGAATACAACAAGCTTTCAGCATGTGAGACAGGCAAAGAAATCTGGGAAAAAATGGAGCTGACCTATGAAGGGACATCAGGCGTAAGAAAGGCTCGGATTGACAAGCAAATAAGAGAATACGAAGATTTTAGAATGGAGCAAGATGAACCTATTGAGGAAGCTCTTGAAAGAATAGGGAAAGTTTTTAATGGTCTTGCAGCTCTTGGAAGAAAGCTAAACACAGAAGATGTCAATAGAAAGATTCTCAGGTCACTAATAAAGCCATGGCATGCAAAGGTAGCTGCACTATCTGAGAGTGATAAAGCAGAAACAATGACATTCGATGAGCTACGAGGAAACCTAATAGCTTGGGAAGGAAGCTTTCTGTGTTATCAAACCAAGAAAGAAAAAGCAGTAGCCTTAAAGCTCACTAAAGATGAACTCTCGTCTGATGATGATGAGGTAGCACTTCTGGCGAAAAGGGTGTACAACATGTACAGAAAAAGGTTTGATGATAGAAGAAAAGAAGCTGGATCTAAAAAGAACAAGGAAGAAGTAACCTGCTTCAAAAGTAAGAAACCTTGTCACATTAGGCCTAACTGTCCTCTGAACAACAAAAATGAAAAGAGGAAAGATGTGGCAAACTCCTCCTGGAGTGACAATGACTTTGAATCAGACAGTGATCGAGAGAAAGCTGCCAATATGTGTCTCATGGCCAATTTTGAATCTAACTCAGAAGATGAGGTAACTAATAAACCTTTTTCTTATGAAGAACTATATGATGCTTTAGAAATTATGATGGAGGATGCTAGAAGAACACGTAAAAATATAACAATCTACAGAATACTCATAAGGAACTAATAAATATACTTGATGAGCTTAAGGAAGAAAGGGACAAACTCACAGAAAAGGTACAGATAATAGAGGGAATCTCAGCAGAGGAAGCTAGTAAAAATAATAGTCTAGAAGAAAGAGTTAATGAAATTAGGAAAAGAAGAATTAGTTAGTAAAATCATAACCCTAGAAGAGTCAATAGGTAACTTAGAAATAAAAAATCAGGAGTTAAGTAAAACAGTTGATGTCTTGACAAACGACCTAGCCAAGTTTGTTCATGGTCAAGAGAACTTAAATAAATTATTAGGAACAGGAAAAGGGTGCTTTGATAAAACAGGCTTAGGATATAAATAGGAAACTTTCGAAAAACCATATAAGAATTTCTTTTCAAAACAGGCGTCAAAATCAAAGAATTCTAGGGTCTATTATATTTGCAAACAGGGAGGACATAAGGCAGGAATTTGCAAAAATAAAAGGGTCATAGTTAGAAAAGTCTGGGTTCCAAAAGGGTCAATTGATACATCAAACTATTTAACTAACCACTTCAGGACCCAACAGACAGTGGGTACCTAAATTTATTCTCTCTAAATCAGGTCTGTCTCAATGCAAAAATGAAAAAGGAGCACTGGATCCTGGACTCTGGCTATTCTAGACATATGACTGGTGATTCTTCAAAATTCCTGTCCCTCACTTATAAAAGAATGGGGACAGTAACCTTTGGTGACAACAACAAAGGTAGGATAATAGGTTTTGGTAAGGTCTCAATAAATTCTTCTTTATCAATTGACAATGTCTATCTGGTTTATGGTTTGAAACACAATCTTATTAGCATTAGTCAATTCTGTGATAAAGGAAATAAGGTAACTTTCCAATCATCTAAATGCATGATTCATGATAAGGATAATGATAATATTCTAATTGAAGCGATGAGACATAACAATGTATATATTCTGGATAACTCTCCTCTTGGGTCTCTTAAGTGCTTAGTTACTACTGTTGATGAAAGTTGGCTCTGGCACAAAAGACTAGGTCATGCAAGTATGAGGCGTCTTTCTAAGCTCTCTAAAGGGAACCTAGTCAATGGTCTTCCTAGCTTAAAGTTCATAAAAGATCACATTTGTGAAGCATGTCAGCTTGGAAAATAGACTCGATCCTCCTTCAAATCAAAGGAGTTTGTCTCAACTAAGACCTCTCCAACTTATACATATGGGTCTATTTGGACCTCTAAGAACCAGAAGCATGGGAGGTAAGTATTATGGTATCATGGGAGGTAAGTATTATGGTATGGTAATAGTATATGACTTTTTAAGATACACCTGTACCATGTTTCTAGCTTCAAAAAATGACTGTTTTGAAAACTTTAAAATTATTTGTAATCAAGTTGAAAATGAAAAAGGGGGAACAATCACAAGCATTAGGAGTGATCATGGGAAATAATTTTGAAAATAGTTTGTTTGAATCGTTTTGCAAAGAAAGAGGTATTAGTCACAACTTCTCTGCTCCTAGAACACCACAACAAAATGGTGTTGTTGAGAGGAAAAATAGATCACTTCTTGATATGGGTAGAATCATGCTGTGTGAAAACAATCTTCCTAAAAACCTTTGGGCAGAAGCAGTAAGTATAGCTTGCTTTATTCTAAATAGAACCACCATTAGATCAATACTAGGAAAAACCCCCTATGAACTGTGGAAAGGAAGAAAATGAAACATAGGGTTCTTCAAGGCTTTCGGATGTAAATGCTATATTTATAATAACAAAGATAATATAGGAAAGCTAGATGCTAGGTCTGAAGAAGCAATTTTTATTGGATACTCCTTAAATAGTAAAGCCTACAGAGTATTTAACAAGAAAACATTTAAAGTGGAAGAAAGCACGCATGTTGTTTTTGATGAAACTAACCCTGTTCTTGCAAGAATCAGTCCCGAAGAGGGAGAGCTTGAAACAGATAATAACAACTCTGCAGCTGAAGACCCTAAGTCCCAGGAAAAACAAGAACCTGAACTAGATAGACCAATGTCTGAGAGTGAGCAGACTCCTACATTACCTAGCGCCAGCCAGGAACCTCTAGATAGAGGAAAACTGCCAAGAGAATGGAGACACTCATCAGACTACCCGATGCAATTCATTTTAAGAGATCCTCAAGAAGGAAGAAAAACACGCTCTTCTTTCAAATATATAAGCAACATGGCACTCATGTGCATGAATCACTCAGCCTTCATGTCTCAAGTTGAACCGAAGAGAGTTGAAGAAGCCTTACTTGATGACTGCTGGATTGTAGCAATGCAAGAAGAATTAAATTAGTTTGAAAGAAACGACGTCTGGAACCTGGTTCCTGCTCCAGAAAATCAATCAGTAATTGGAACGAAATGGGTCTTCAAGAACAAGCTTGATGAAGAAGGAAATGTGGTAAGAAACAAAGCCAGGTTAGTAGCTCAAGGATATAACCAACAAGAAGGTATTGATTATGATGAAACATTTGCTCCAGTAGCTAGATTAGAATCCATTAGAATACTGCTTACATTTGCATGCTCCATGAACTTCAAACTATATCAAATGGACGTCAAAAGTGCATTTTTAAATGGAAATCTAAAAGAAGATGTATTTGTCAAACAACCTCCAGGTTTTGAAAATATTGAAAAACCTAACTATGTGTACAACTGTCAAAAGCACTCTATGGTCTGAAACAAGCTCCTAGAGCCTGGTATGAGAGACTAAGTGAATTTTTAATCAAAAAAAGATTCTCAAAAGGAAAGGCAGATAATACTCTATTTACAAAGAATCATGAAAAAGACATTATCATTGTTCAAATTTATGTTGATGATATTATCTTTGGCTCAACTAACGAAATTCTGTGTAAAGATTTTTCTGAACTAATGACAAGTGAATTTGAGATGAGTATGATGGGAGAAATGTCCTTCTTCCTCGGGCTTCAAGTCAAACAAACCAAAGATGGCATCTTCATTAATCAAGAAAAGTACACAAGGGAGCTTCCAAATAGGTTTGGACTAGACCAAGCAAAAAGTATTCATACACCAATCAGTACATCAACCAAACTAGAAAAGGATAAAGCTGGTAAGTCACTTGATCAAAAGGTATATCGTGGTATGATTGGTTCTTTACTATATCTCACGGCCAACAGGCCAGATATCATGTTTGCTGTGTGTTTGTGTGCTAGATTTCAATCTGACCCAAAGGAATCTCACTTTAAATCTGTTAAGAGAATCTTTAGATATTTAGCAGGAACCAAGGACCTTGGGTTATGGTATCCAAAAGATAATGAGTGCAACCTACTTGGGTACTCAGATGCTGATTTTGAAGGATTTAAAACTGAACGAAAAAGTACAAGTGGTACATGTCAATTTCTAGGTAACTGTCTAGTGTCCTGGCATAGCAAGAAACAGACCTATGTTGCCTTGTCTACTACCGAAGCTAAGTATGTAGCAGCAGGCAGCTGCTGTGCACAACTCCTATGGATGACACATCAACTAAAAGATTATAACCTAAAATTCGACCATGTACCAATTAGGTGTGATAACACTAGTGCCATCAACCTCTCCAAAAATCCAATTCAGCATTCTAGGACCTGAAATCAGGCATCATTTTCTTAGAGATCACATCCGAAAAGGCAACATTAGTCTAGAATTTGTCTCAACAAATCAGTAATTAGCTGATATATTTACTAAACCTCTGGCTACTGACACCTTTTGCAAAATAAGACGCGAACTGGGATTAACCAACTCTAGCTTTCTGACAACTTAAGTGTTTGACTTCCCTCTTAACTAGATAAAAAAATAATAATAATAAAATTTTTAAAATAAATTAGTGCAATTACTGGACAAATTTAAAATTTAAAATTTCCCGCGTCATAAAGTGTGTGATCTGCGTTTGATATGATTACAATCCTTGCATTGTACTGTATCTCTCTCTCCCACGATCTCCCAGCCATAATCACGCCTCAGAGGCATCACCAATCAAGCCTCTCAAACCGCCTTTCCCAGTCTTTAAAAAGGCTCTCAAACCCTAAATCGAAAAACCACTATTCTTCCAAAGCTCCCAAGACAGAAGCTCTAGTATTTGAGAATGGCGTCCAAAGCAATAGTCAAGAGAAAAGCATCCACATCTCCAACCAAAATCACAAAAAAGCCCAAACTGTTCCTCGACGAAGCAGCAAAAACCCGATTCGAGGACAACTTCAAGGATAGAGGCATTTGTACGCCTCGCGAGGTCAACTTCGTGTTCTTCGAAAAAGAACCTGGACTCACTGTCTTTCAGATGTTCTCTCTGATGGGCTGGCGGCCATTCTTGGCTATCAAAGAAAAGGTATACCCATCTCTTGTAAAAGAGTTCTATGCAAACCTTTCCTTCTCAGATTTGGATGGAGAAACTGTGGGAAAATTAATGCTGTGGGGAAAGAAGATTGATCTGACCATGAGGAATCTACGTGCATGGATTGGCCTGAAAGAAGGAGACTTCAAAAGGTACTCAACCAAAGAACCCATCTCCATGGAGGCGTACTCCCATGACAAAGCAGTAAAGACTGGCGGCATCTCTGGCGAGTTCATTCTTGGACAACTCGGTGTCAATGAACGACTCATGGCTCATGTTCTCTCACAAATGATCCTCTCTAAAGCAGGTACATCCAATGACCCCTCAAATTTTGATATACTCCTAATGTGGTGTGCTCTGAAAGGATGGGAACCAGATCTGGCTTTCATCATCCTAAATCATATGAAGGACACCTTGGCTCATCCAAATGATGACCTACCTTATGGGTCCCTCATCACAATAATTGCGCAATTTAAAGGGGTTGTCTATGTCCATGATAACTTCTGCGAAGCTGCTGCTCAGGCTATCTATGATAGCAGACTCATCCTGAATATGAGCTACAGAAAAATTGACGGTGTCTGGGTCAAAATTGGCAAACCAAAGAGCGAACCTGGTGAAGGAACCTCCAAAAGGAAGATGAATGTAAAACATGGTAGATAGCCACCTAAGACTTCTGGGAGAAGAAAGTCCTCCAGACTACTCAAGAAGGAGTCTCCTACCCCATCATCACCTATTCCAATCTCTGATGAAGATAAGGTCACTGAGGAAGTTGATTCCGATGCTACAATGTACTCTGACTCACCTACTCCTCCTGAGAAAATAGAAGATACCCTGCACTCATCTTCCTCTGAGAAGAAGCCTCCTCAAGGTGACCAGGCTCCTGTCACAAGTCAGCCATCTGCCACTGATCCAGTATCAGACCATGACCAAGACTTTGCCAAACAGCCTGTCAAGCCTCCTTCCCGTACCTCTCCAAGATTCTTTGCTTCATCCCCTAAACCAACTCCTGTACCACTGACTCCTCTGGCAGAGATTCGCGGTCATCTGCGGTCTCGTACTGCTCAGGTTACCACTGCTCTTGAAGAAATTCAAGAATTAAAGAACCTGGTTACTGAAATCTCTCGCACTATCGGCAATGCAGGACACCCTGAGCCCTCGGCTGCTACACCATCCTCCGCTCCATAAATCCCTATACCATGCCACAATTACTATCCCCTGTGTTTTATTTTTTTTAAACTATCTTTTTTATTACCCGTCTGGTAGGCTTCATTATGACTGGACTTGATTCTCAGCCCTCTGGTGGCTTCCTCTGCTTATGTTCTATGATTGATGTGTGCTTCTCTGTTTCATTTTTTTTCTTTCTTCTATTTTTTAGTATGTTGTTCCCTGTTTATTATTGCTCCTCTTGGTTCCTTTTTGTTAATGTCAAAAGGGGGAGAAAAAGCTATCAATAAGTATGCCCCATCACCACTGTAAACCACTGTAAATATGCTTCTAGATTGAGGGGGAAATTTTCGACTGAGGGGGAGCTTTAGGTTTCTAATTATGTACTATCAAAACCGCAATTTTGCGATTATCAAAAAGGGGGAGAATGTTGGGACCATGAGTCACACTCCAAATGTTTTGATAATGTGATTAGCAAAAAACGATTTTCTTAGAAGATAAATGCTAAGAATGTGATTTGCTGGTCAGTGCATTTAAGGAAAGAATCAAGCATGAATCATATCATCATTTTAAATATTCGAATCATATCATCATTTTAAATATTTGATCCTCCTTGATTCTGTATCAATGACAACATTTAATTATTGATGAATCTTAAAAGGAATGAGGAGACTAATTGCAGGAAACAAATAGAGCAACATGATTCGGCATTTATGACTTAACCTATCAAGAACCTGGAAGAAAGGAATTAAAGCATTAACTCTAGACAAAAGGATGTGATACAAGCTGATAAGGATGATACGCAACATTGAAGAATATTCAATGACCACAAGAACTCAAAGCCTATTTAATCGCACGAGCATGAATGACAACTCTCAAGAAAACACAATACAAGTTTTAGATCATTTCAAGAGAGTGAAATACAGTTCTTGGTGTTATCTTTGTATCACTCTCTTAAAGTCTGTATTCCCAGTTCCTCTTCACTTCTTAATCTCGTTCACGTTCTGTCTAGAGTCTGTTGGGAGAGTCTAGATCTGAGAGGTTAATAGGACAGTAGGTTACTAGTCCTAGTTGATACTGGAAGTGAGGTTACTTGTCAGGTTGTAAAAGCATTTGTGTTGAACCTTCGGCTGAGGTTACCTTGTGTGGGTAGTAAAAGTCCTTAGGGGCTGATCCTGTATTAAGGGTTTCCTGGTGTAGGAAGTAAAAGTCCTAAGTGGCTGATCCCCTGGAATATTGAAGGTTGCCAAGTTGTAACTCTTGTTCCTTATCATAGTGAAGCAACTCTCCTTACATCTTGAGTAAGGAGGAGTGAGAGGACGTAGGATATTTGATCCGAACCTCTCACTATAATAAGTGACTGTGTTAATCTTCTTTACTTCCATCTTCTCTAATATAAGTACTTTCCAGTAACCTACCTTTCATTAACTAAAAAGAATTTTTTTAAGAAACTGTCAAATTTTTAGTAGTCAACTAATAACCAATTCAATCGGTTCTTGGTTATTTCAACTAAGGGTAGCGGAAAGTAGAAGGGGATTATGATCATATTTCATTTAGGGAAGATGAAGATTAATGGCTTGGGGGAATTGGCAAATCCAATATGAGTTGGCAAGGAAACGATCAATTCTTTCAAAGATTAAGGTGGCATTGTACTCTTTTTGTTGTACCAAGTGTAATTTTGGCCTGTGTAAACTAAGGTAGTAAGGCCTTAGTATTCAATATAATTTATGGCATGTGTACCATAAGTCAGTTCTTGCAATGATAAGGGGTCTTCTGATGTTGCTCATTTTGAAAAGGAGATTTTTCCATCAAGGACAAGGTTTGGGGTTTTAGCAGTATTGGGGGTCTCGAGGTTTAAACTTTATGCTGGAGCATGTTACGTGTGGGAGAGGTTGAGGGAAGGGATGAAAAAGAAGGAAAAACAGGAAAATCAGGGTGTAGGGGGTCAATCGAGGGATGGGTGTTGTCATCTTGTGGGGTTTTCTACGATTCAAAGGTCCAGAGTGCCCTAGCTTTTGGGGAGTGTTGAAGTTTGACCTTTGTTGGGATTAGGCTTAGACTGGGAATCAAACCTATTAGGCAAAACTTGCTTTGAATTTGAATTTAAGGATTGTTTCGCCTTCAGTCATTAGAGTTTTCTTTCGGGAATTTTCCTTTTTGGCAGTTTTGTATCCATTCTTCCTTGTCGGTGTTAGGCTCTGGGATGGGTTGGACAGAGATTTTCTTCCCTTTGCAAGTGGAAGATAAGTGATTAATGCCTTTACTTGTTAGATAAAAGCTAGAGATTCCCTCGATTATCACTAGTTGAAGATATCCCTTGATGTCAATGAAAAAGAAGGAATGGGAGCGAGAGATGAAGAACACATGTACGAGCAAAGAGAGAGGTAATCAGGAAGTGATTTACAGCATCTATTTCCAAGAAATGCACAAATGAAATTCCAATGCGAACCAGAGCGTTTGAGTTGAAAAATTCGATTGGTAATCTCTTGAGTTTGATCCAAACAAATTTGGGGTCGATGTAGATTTTTTCTCTTGCTCAAGGTTGAAACATCAACTCCAAAGGTTTATCGAGAGGAGAAGACTACTGATCATGGTTGGACCGTGTCAAAAGGTTTTCCATCTATCCTCAGTACATCCAAAAGAGATTATGGAGAAACCGAGGCCAATATTTAAGATCTTTGGGTTTATTTTTAACTTCCAAATATAGGTAAGTGATCATTTGTTTTCATGAATTCGAATTACTTTGAATCGAGGTTTCAACTGGTCGTCACGGTTGTGATCAAATAAAAACCTCAGGTAGCACAGGGTGTAACCCAAGTGTCGAATCTCTCGTGGAATCTTCGCCTTATTCTTACAATTGGTTAGTATATAAAAGCAAGCAGGTAGCATAATGAGTAAGGAGTCAATGGTTTAAAAGGTCAAATATAATATGAAGCGGGATCCCAAGAAGAATAGAACCAGGCAATCATGGCCAATCTAAGATTATTTAGGTTTAATTAATTCATTCTAAAATTCATCCTATTCATGATAGTCATGCATTACGAAAGCCTATATAATGATAATGTTATCCCCGACCGGGAACATCAATAATATGCATTGAAAGATTTTATGATATACTTAATGATCAACTGCCTAACCAGGAACAATTAATTCAAATAAATATTATCGCAATTAAAAGATGCATACGATCAAGAACCCAATAAATAGATATATATCTGAATCTCAAGAAACAGAAATTTCAAGTGCTCTACCATATAATCATTGATTACCGACCCGATATGAAGGATCTAGTATACTAAGTACTTGCACATTCATGCAATAATCTAATAAACTAATTACATGTGATTAAGAAACAAAATACAGTTTATAAATTGAAAAGGATGAAATACAAAAGACGAATGAATTAACAAACCTTAATGAAGAGCCATCGGCTCATGCCTACACTAGTTCTTCTTGGAAACCCAAGAAGAACTTAGCCGCTCATATTTTCTCTAAACTCCAATATACTACAATATATGAGAATCACTGAATACCTTTTCAACCTTGTGAGACGCCTATTTATATTGCTCTGGGACCTCCAATTTGATTAGGAATAGGATGGAGATAACAATTAATTGGTATGGAATTTAATATTTGAATTTTAACCAATTTAAAAGCATCTCCAACTCCTTAGATGACTGCGATCCTTCTTAAATTCGTCCATAAGGTCGCTGTCCATGTCATCCACCTTGTCAGCCTCTGAACTCGCTGTGGCTCACAAACTAGCTCACCACAACAAGCTGTCTAGTCACTCGCTATGGAGAGCTGCTTTACTCGCTGCAGCGAGTGGTCTTCTGCTTGCTTTGGCAAATGGAATTGCTTGCTGCAACGAATACTCCGTTCCTTTCTTGATTTTCTCTCTTTCTAGGCCTTGCTACGAGTTCATGCTTTGGATCCAGTTCCTATACTTGGAGTATATCTTCCCATTGATTCCTATTAAGCCTACAACACTCAAAAAACATCAAACACACCTATCCAATATTCCACATATTTCACGGATAATAAAAAATATCAATGAATAGTGCTTTTTATGGGCATTTTATCACATTTTTGGCTCTACTCCTTTTATCAAAATATTCAACATTTTTGGTGTAAAATCATATATATTTATCTATAATTTGTGCTATTTAACACCCTAAAGTTAGGTTGATTTTGGGTGCGATCAAATCCCCACACTTAAACCTTTGTACTCTTGGACAAAGAAAATCTAAATGTAGAGCATTCAAGATCAAGCAAACTTAAAGGGTTAGTGCTCTTAATCAAAAGTAAAAATCTACAATGCAAGTACTCAAGTAAATTTTGATCCTAGGATCACTTAGGCTAACTAATCATGCATGATAGTTTCTTCAAGAATATTTAGGACCAATTTATCAATACACTCATTGCTTCACCAATATATTAGGGTAAGATTTCTCTCATAACATTCTTACTTGTCTCTTACCATAGGGTTGAAGAGGGTCTCTATCTCCACTGTTTGTTGCACACAAGTTCCTAGTCAAGAGGTATTTTGGGCTTGTAACATTGCTAATGGAGGCAATATATTTTTCACTGTTTAAAGAAAGAAAGAGCAGAAGCCTCTTTGCATAATTACTAAGTCCTGACTATTTGAAAACGTAGGTTTTTCTTCTCATCCTTCAACCTTATTTATGCCCATGGATTTCACTTTTGTGGCTTTACACTTTGGTACTTTTGTACCTTCTTTATTTTTTTTTATTATTTTCATTTTTTTTTTACTTTTCGAATAAACCATTTTGGCTAATCGAATTCCCTAGGCTTTTCACATTACTGGGAGGATAAGAAATTTTTGATCTGGACAATCAAACAATCAATATTAGTAGAATATGCTTGGAGAATCTGCTTATGTAAGTCTCAAAATAGGGTGATAGGGGTATGCGTATGCATATATATAGGCTTTTGTTTGGTCACTGGGTACAAGAGACGAATGCATCAATCTTCTCAGGTCCTTATGTGCTAGTCAGCCTTAATTAAGACCCACAGCAAGTTCTAGAAGAAAACAAGTTAAGCACTTAAAACACTCAAAGGATGTAAACATGTAGATCAATGTTTAGGGCTTATCCTTCCAACAGGGTTAGGTCACTCATATTGGTCTTTCAATAATCCATCCAACTTCCTCATGCATGTGTTAATTCGCCCAAGCAAATAAGAATATCTTTCATGGTAAAAAGAAATTTCTAGTTGGGTTAACGCCCTAAAAGTTTTACTAAATCAAGAACTTTCTAGTTCTAAATTTCCTAAGTTCAGTTTGGAAAGCCTAAATAAAGTACATTGATTTTCAAAAAATTCTCCAATTGCTTTATGCTAGGTTTGATTCCTAAGATACTTATTTATTTCGAAAATTTTTAAATTTACCCAAATTCCAGATTTAAGTAATTAGTAGGACCTTGAAGTCTTAAAATTTTTACACGAAGTGATTCCCCCCCCCCCACCCCACTTAAAACAAGCATTGTCCTCAATGCTTTAAGAACAAGAAGTTTTAAGACGAAGGGGTACTTAGCAAAATAAGTCAAATTCATTAGACAGAAAAATATGCATTAATTTAAAGAGATATATTGTGGCATCAAGTACCGTGAGAAGCCGTTGAGGAAACAGTAATGAGATTTTCCTGCCAAATGTTCAAGCATTTGATCTATAAATGGTAGAGGGAAATGATCTTTCCTAGTTGCCTCATTTAATTTTCTGTAATCTATGCACATTCGCCATGAGTTTTGGATTCTGGTGGGTGTTAGTTCATCATTCTCATTTTTTACTATGGTTAGCCCACTTTTCTTAGGTACTACCTGGACAGGAGATTGGGTAAATAATTCCCGTGCTTAGTAGTTTTTTTTACTATGTCTAAGATTTGGGGGTTTAGCCACCTTTGGGGTTGCCTGTTAGACTTGGAATTTTCGGTGAAGAGGATTCTATGGGTACATACTGAGGGGTTTTGTTCATGGTATGTCTACAAACATTCATCATATAGCCTTTTTATATTCTTTCAGCAGTCCTACCAAGTTTGCTTCCTGCTTAGTGGTGAGATTGTAAGCTATGATAACCGACAGCTTGTCATTGGCTTCAAGAAAGGCATATCTCAAAGTGGTCGGTACTTCCTTCAGTTCCAACGTCGATGGTTTGACTACGGAAGGTACTAGCACAGTGATTTCAGAGGGGGCCTTGCCTCAATTGCTTCTACCGGTGCAATGCGCCGATTGGGGAATAGATGTGACGGTGTTATGAGGGGCATACCTAGTGGGGTTTGACTATTGTCATCCTTGGATGAGTCAGAGGTGACTGCCCAAGAATAGGTGGATTTGAACGTGGTTTTCGTAGAACCTTGGGTGTATGACAGGGTGTCTGAAGCGAGGTCAATCTCAGATTGGGGTTCGAAATCTTCTTCACTGGAGGTTACTAGTGGTGGGTGTTTTGAATGGCCCTGAAGAAGGAAGTTGAGGGTGGCCTTGTCGCGAGGCTAACACCAATTAATAACTAGAAATAATGCACTATAGTGGTGCAATCCGAGTTGATTCTCTCAAGGAGACTCTTATGAGGCACCACGGCGAACAATGCAAATTAATAAAAAATATGGGTTTGGTTTTGGCATTTCATCGAACACCTTATGTGCGGAAAATATAAAGAAAATGTATTTTTTTTGGGGGTTTTCGGATATAATGAGAGCAAGATAAAAGGGATAAGTGCAAGGAAGATAAAATGGCCTATCAGAGATTCAATCCGTCTAGTAACATCTATCCAACATAATTGAGAGTTCATGCAAAACCATTTAATTATAATTCTCGCTTCATGTGAACCATACTACCCAAGTTAATTATCAACCTAATTAACCTAAACAAGCAATGGTTACCATTCGATTATCGCTTCATATGACAATTCAATTCAAGGTAATTAACTAAAACTAGCGAATCAACCCAATTAAGCAATGGTAATCAATGTCTAGATAAGGGTTCCATTCAATGGTTAACTAACCATCTCATTGAGCATTCAAAAATCAATTATAATTAAACCTAATTACAATCATCCATCAGTCAAAGTTACTAATCACATATCCAAACTAACACAATCCAATCCACAAAGAGATTACAACCATAATCCTTATCTCAATACAAATCCATGAAAACCTAGCTAAAATCAACATGAAAATGTAAATAGAAATAAAGAACTCCCTATATGTGTCTCAATGCCATAGCCTTCATGAAATCTCCTCTAGCCCAAGAAGTTTAGCTCTCCATGTTGGTGAAGGAAGCTCTACCAAGCTCTAGCCATTGGTGAAGGTGAAAACAAGAAAAATGGAGAAGAAGTAGAATGGAGATGGAGAAGATGGAGAGGGATGAGAGAAAAGAGATGGGAAATATTGGGGGATGAAGGAATGGTGGTGTGTTAGGGTTTTCCCAAAGGTTTATGGTCACTTAAGGGCTAATTGGACGAGTTAGGGCCCACAATCTCGGCCCAAATCGAGTTTTTTGATGTAAAAACATGTGTGTATCTGATGCCACTCGCTGCTGTGAGAAATTTGCTCACTGCAGCGAGCAAACGGCTTAAAACAGAGCACTTTCTCTCCTTCTGCTCGCTGCGGTGAGCAAATTTGAAAAAATGTTGTTTTCCTATTAGTTTTTGCCTGGTTCTTCTCCCATACTTGCATTAGGGCTCCCAAATGTTGATCTTTTTGCTAACCCTCCTCTAGATGTTCTACAAAACATCCAAAAACACTTGTAAAAATCCGAATCATGAACTTAAATTTGCATAAATGCTAAAATTATGAAATTACCACAATTTATACAATGAAGTCATGGAATTAGCAAGAATTAAATCTAACACTCATTAGAATCAAGATACCATTAAAGCATGCATTTGGACACAATAAAGGGCATTGGCACTCACAATGATCAGTAGCACAACTAATTGACTATTAAACATAGTTAAATTGCTAAAGTTGAAAAATTAAGAGTGAAAACCAATTAATAAGTTGCAATTCGATCAAGAGATGAATTTGAAAACCAATGAAACATAATACAAAACTTGAAATTACTATTTCCAAAAGCTAAGTCAGGTGCAAATATCGAAATATGGGAGAATTTCTCTCAAAACTCATTGAAATATGGGAGATTCTCCACAGAAATAATGCCTTCTTCCATGCTAATTGTGGTATTAGTAGTCCTCAAGAAAGACCTTCCCAAAATGAGGGTGGAGTCATGAGACGATGAACCATCCATATCCAACACATAAAAATTTGCAGGAATTAATAAACCCCCAACATGCACCAATAAGTCCTCTACTATCCCATCTGGTCTCCTAATAGTTTTATCAGCTAAACAAAGAATCACAGGAGTATGATGCAATGTCTTTAAACCTAGGGACATATACACAGATTTTGACATAACATTAATAGTTGTGCCTAGGTCTAAAAGAGCTACACCTCTAGTGACTCTACCTATTATGCAAGTAATAGTAAACGACCCTGGATCAGGACATTTCAAAAGAATTTGGGGTCTAAATAATGCAGATACATTATAACTAACTTGAACCCTATCTTTTGGCCTAAATTTTCTTTTAGTTCTACACAAGTCCTTAAGGCACTTTGCATACTTATGCACTTTTTTTAACTAAGTCACTTCAAATTTTCTAAACAAGTATAGAATCTCCCTATTATTTTTATTTTTATGCCTTTTCTCACACAAAAGATAAGAGTTAGTAAAAGGGAGATAATGAAAATTTACTTCTTTACCTTTTGCTTTGGAAATTCCTTGCTTGCTAGATTCTTTTTTGTCCTTGCTTCTAGCTGGTTCGCTCTTTTTCTTCAATATTCCTCTTTCTTTTATCACTTACTCTTCTTAAAGTGGCTTCTTCATTGGATTGTCAAACCTTTCAGTGGTCTTGGCTTTCTTCATTAGCTCATTCTCCTTTGAGCTCTCACTTTGCTTGGATGAAAGAGGAGGAGGGTCACATTCTATGGTCTCATCTACCTCTTCATCTTCTTCTTCTTCTTCTTCTTCTTATTCTTCAGCAAGCGTGCCATGCTTACCACTCCTAAGGGTAATTGCATTAAGCGCTTTGGGATAGGAACTGTGGATTGAAGGCGTATTACCACTTCATGGAGGCTTTAAGGTCTACCATTCCCTCTAAGAGTAGTTGCACATCATTTTTCTTAGGAGAGGAATCTTGCTCATATGGTGTAATCATGGTGGGACTATCATCTTGAGAGTTGGGTGAGTAGACTTGCAAGCTCGAGCTGGCTTCTTGAAACCGAGAATTACATTGATTGTTATTTCCCTCACACTTAGAGTATGAGGAAGATTAGGGCCACAATATGAACAGCTTACGATGACCATGGCAAGTTGTTGAGATTGAGTTTATTGAGTTGAAAGTCTCTCAACTACTGCAGAAAGTTTTGCCAAGTCTCTTACCACTCCTTGTAACATTGTGTTTTCTTGTATGGATTCCACTTCTCTCAAAGATACAGTGTCCAAACTTACTGCATGTTGTCGGCCCAAGACAATTCGCTTAATAAATTCCTGTAACTGCCATTTTTGGTTCAGACAATTGTAGTTTGCAATTAAGGACCGCAAGGGGTCTCAACCTTGGGGGACTTGTCCTTAGGTGGGGAACCTAGGTGCCTACGTACCCTTAGGAAGGGATCAAAGTCCATGTAGTTCGTCATGGTGACGTCTATAGGAGCCGTTACGCTAGGTGGTTACCTGTATTTGGTCGTGTGCGGCTAAGACGTGCGTAAGGTACTCCAGGTGGGCGAGCCTCTCGAGGTAGGTTGCCTTAGAGTATGAGAGAGCTCCGGTCTCTGAGAGCTGTTAGGAGCTCAGTAGATGGAATACTCCGGGACGGAGATGTGTTTGCCGGTGGCGGGACCTGGCGGTGCTATGGGCAGATCTTGGGATGTATGATGTGGATTGGGCAAGAGGATGTCTGAGGGTGCTCAGAATGTTTGCCTAAATGGTTATAGGTGAAGTTCTTCCAATGTTCGGATTCTGATCCTTAAGTCCCTCAGGTGAGGGTCCTTTTATACTAAGTGTTGGGAGGACGTGCTCGACCCACGTTCTTGATGGATGTGGGTCATCCCACGTCTCTTGGACGGGAGCCCTCGAGGGGAGTCGTGGACAACGGCCATGTAAGGGGCAGGTGAGTGGTGCCACGTGCCGTTAGCGTACGCTGTCACTAGGCTTCTGGAAGCTCAGTGCCATGTGTCCCTAGCAAAATATTCCATAGTTACATAAGTCCCCCAAGTCTACGGGTGTCGGGCGCTTGTGGACTTAAGTTCTCTATTAGTAAGCTACTTAGGAAATTTTGGCCGCCGCTTTCTGTCAAGAAGAGCCCGTCCGCAAGTGGTTTGGCCTATCTCGGGTGGTCGTCCGACTTACGAGACCTCCTGTGTTTGTTGGTTTACTTTGTGGGAGTGGAGACGTTGATAGTGCCACGCGTCTTGATTCGGGTGGCTGACTACTTGACTTCCTTAGCAAGTTTTCAAGCCTCTCTGTAGAAAGTACGCGACTTACCTAGGAGGGGTTATCATTGCTCAGAGGAGAATTTTCTGAAGTGCCCCTTGCGGTGTGCGGAGGAAATTCAAAGTTCAGGGACCTTTTGGTCATTCGAGACGCTTCCCTCTGGTCAGGCTCGTCCGCTGTCAGTAGCTGGCAAGAAGCTTTGTGGAGAGCTGTCTGTTGAAAGAGCGGGCTGTAACAGACGCCACGTGTCACAGTTTGATTAATTCCTCTGATCTTGAGTGCTTTGACGCCATTTTGCCTTCATTTAATGTGGGTTAATTTCTGAGAGCTGCCATCATTAACCTCGGTTGAGGATTTTTCGAAAAGGCCCTCCGGTGTCTTTGAGCAACTCTTGGGTTTCCTGGGGTATTTAAGTCTTTGTGCCTCCGATTTTCGGACTATGAATCTGGGCCGTTCTTTCTCTCCACGTGTTCGGCTAGGGCAGGTGGTTGTAGCTTAAACCAGGTGTATTGGATAATTGTTTTATCCGTTGCAGGATACGAGGGGGGAGATTTTCGAATTGCCGCGCCTTTGAGTTCCCTATAAATATCCAGCATTTGAAAGTTTGTGGTTTTACCTTCTCTTTGCCTTATGTTTGCAGTGCTTTACCTGCATTCTTGCCTCACTTTCTTTCTCTGATTCTTACTCCCCCTTTTCTCTCATTTGTGCCATGGCCGGTGATGACAGCTTTTTCCCTTTTGATTTCACTGATCTGGAAGACCTTCCTTCTTCTTCTCCCCCTCCTTCCCTTAGCCGTACTCGCGATAGTGGTCAGAGTAGGGGAAGTAATCTGGGCAGGACCTTTCTCTAGGGGCAGTTGTGGAAACTTCCGCCGTGGTACCAGGTGGAGGCGGGAGAGACATGCGTCTTCTTGTCCCGCCGTCCTCTGATAAAACCCACCGCCAAGAGGATCTCAAAAGGGAAAAAAGGAGGAAAGATGTGAGGGGTGACGGCGGTGGTCCCCGATAGAGGGAGAGAAAGGAGGCATCTGCGGTGGCAGAGCCCAAAAGTAAAGAAGGAGGGTTCAAGAAACAACCTTCTGGTGCGGGGTTGCGGTTGCCGTCCCAGGTTGCCGAGCAGAGATCTAAACTGGCGGGCGGTCGGGATGTGACTCTGGTGGAGGGTATGTTACCTACCTTGCTTGTTTGTTAGTCACCTATGAAGGTGATTCTGTCGACTCGTACTTTGGCTCCTAGTTCTGCTGGTGGAGTTGATGAACTTGCCGCCAAGAAAGCCAGGCGATCGATCGAGGAGCCTGCCGACGATTCTGCTATGGCTTGGGTTCCTACAGATGAGACCATGGCTGAGGCACGAGCCGAAGGTGCCAAGGTTGATGATGTGGCCGTAGAGGCCCGGGCCCTCTCTGATATAAGGAATGTAAGGGTGAGTCAAGTGCCTGCCACAAAGGACGTTGCTTCGGGGTCGGACGCCATCCCTCTTCAACCTGTCGAGCCGTAAGAGGAAGAGCCTTCCTTCTCGTTGTTGGCTCTGGGAAGGCACTTTCCGATCGGACCAAGCACGTGAGATAAAGTCCTTAACTCATGAGGTAGCTCGTCTTAGGGCTGAAGGCGCGCAGCTTTCTGAGGTCAAGCTTCTGCGCTCAGAACTAGAGAGCACTCGCATGGAGCTGGCCGTCCATCGGAAAGATGCTGAGAAGCGCCAGCAAGAGTTGCACTCTCTTCGCGAGGCTTTGAGAGGTGCTGAGGCTCGCGCTAGTGATAACCTTGCAGGCTGGCTGGTGGCTGATGGCAAGATTGCTGACCTTGCTGATCTCCAGGGAGAGTTATTGGCGCAGAGAATGTACGTCATGCTTCTGGCGGTCGAGCAACTGGAGCATCTCTGTGGAGAGAGGTTTCCAGCTGAATGGGTAGCGTCTCTGCACCCTTATCTGGAGCTTTTTGATGGTAAGCTCTGAGGTCGGATGGAGACTGAGTCTCCATTGAATCTCCCCTATCTCCGTCAGCTGGCCGCCCGCCCGATGGACCACCAGGTGCTCTTCAATATCGGCGGGCATACTCTCGGGACTGGATCTACTTCTCAACAACTGATTGAGGCGATTCAGCAGAAGCTGTTGGAGGAGGTTAGCCATATCGAGCCTACAGCTGCTAAGGCCATCATAGATCTTGGAGATGCCGAAGAGTAGGTTTATGTAGAGTGTAATGGGTTTTTCACCCTTTGTAATAGGCGGGCGCCTTTCCCATTTTTGATAATGAGAATTTACGTTTAGTTTTACTGTCTCTCTTTTTACTTCTGGGCAAAAAGTTTTTGCGCGAGTACAATTTCTTTTTGGCTATCTCTTTACTTCTGGGTAAAAAGATTTTCTGAATGAGCATCGTGTGATCAGGACGGTTGTATGCATTTGCTAGCATGTTTTTGTGTGAACGTTCATTTGGTATTTTCGCACCCAAGGGGTTTTTCACCGCGCTTTTCTGGGGGAATGTTAGCTTGGCCTTAGAGGCTCTTCAGCGTTTTTCGGGGCGGTCGACCCATTGTCCTTTTGTAGGACTTGTGCGAGTACTTTGCGAATTTAGGTCATGTCTCTTTTCAGAAAGGAATGCTTCAATTAATGATAAACAAAATGGATACATTCGAGCAGCCTCGGTCGGGCTAGCCTTAGTCAAGCTGAAAGTAAACAAATGATTACATCCGGATAACCTTCGTCAGGCGAGCCTTAGCCAGGCTGAAAGCAATAAGTCTAACTTCTAAAGTAAATTGAGACGTACGTAATTTGACCGAAAAATGTGCTAATCGTGCAAAGTGCGTTTTAGAGCTTAGGCGGAGGTTTGGTCCGGGCGGGCGGACTCCAGCTTCTTTTCTCATGGGCCTTTACCCTCGGGGGGTTCCTCTCGTGCTTCCCTGGGACCAAGGCAAGCGACCTTGACGGTCTTGGTTAGGCTTGCGGCGTAGCATGGTCACGCTAGTTTTTGATCCGCCATGATTTCTCCAACTTCGTGTGGCGTTGGGAATTTCACAGTGAGTTGTGCGGTGGACACTACAACTTTGAGTTTGTTCAGGGACGGTCGTCCTAGAATGGCGTTGTACGCCAAAGGTGCTGAGACGATGATGAAAACTACGTCAAGGCTTGCAACCTTTGGTAAAGTGCTCATTGTTGTTCGGGCTATTATGATCCCTTCTGTGGGAACCTGGGCTCCGGTGAACGCTATAAGCATGCCGGGGAAGGGCGTTATGCTGGCCTCGTCCAACCCGAGCTTCTTGAAAGTGTCAAAGTAGAGGACGTCCGTCGAGGATCCTTGGTCTATCAGGACTCGTTTGGCCTCGTAGTTAGAAATGACTGCAGTTATCACCATGGGGTCATCGTGGACTGGTCCTTCAAGGTTCGTGAAGTCAAACGTAATGGGGTCTCCTTTGGGCTCTTTGCTTCTCTTTTTATACTTCGGGGCATAGTCGAGGGCGAGTATGGAGCGTTCCACCCTTTTCTTATTTGGTGGTTGTGAGGTGGTTCCTTTTTGCAGTCCTCCTGCGATGATGTTGATAACGCCGCGAGTAGGTGCTTGGTCATTGGCCTCTCGTGAATGTTCTACATTAGTCCTGCTCTCCTCTTTGATGTATCTGCCCAACTTCCCTTTACGGATTAGATCCTCGATCTAATCCTTCAAGTAGATGCAGTCATTGGTCTCGTGCCTGTAATCTTTGTGGAATTGGTAGTATTTGGACTTTTCCACCGGCTTCCCAGTTTTTCGCCTCTTAATCTGCGGAGGGAAACTGAGCATGTCCGAGTGATAGATTTCCTCAAGGACTCCAACGTGGGATTTGTTTTGAGGAGTGTAGCTTGGGAACCGTCCTCTGGGAGGCGTTCGCGGTGGCGAGCGTTTCCTGTTATTCTTTTCCTTGGGGCTTTGGTTATCCGCCGTTGTTTTCTCCTTTTTCTTCTCTGATTGCTCCATATCGAATCTACTTATCAGGAAATTCCTCAACTTGTCCTTAGGGATTTGTGCGTTTTCCTCCGAGATGAACCATTCTGCGTGGTCCATTAGCTCCTGTAAGGTAGAAACAGGACATCTGTTGAGTTCTCAGTAGAACTGCGAAAATCGGAGGCCCTGCTTGATGACGAACATTGCCACGTCACCCTAGAGACCTCTGACTTGGAGCGAGAGTTTTGTGAAGCGGGCCAAAAAGGCTTGTAAGGTTTCTCCTTCTTCTTGGTGAAAACCAATAAAGGAGTCCTCGTTCTTTTGGTATTCCTTGCTGTTGCTGAACTGAGTTAGGAACTTTTGTACCAACTGCTCGAAGTTGTGGATTGAGTTTATGGGTAGCAGCGAGAACCACCTCAGAGCTGCTTCGTTTATGGTCGAGGAGAAGACTCGGCATTGCTGACCATCCGTCATTCCCAGTATTGACATAGCCAAGTTGAAAGTGCTAATGTGATCTCGTGGATCAGTCTCTCCGCCATAAGGTTCTATGTGGAAAGGCATTTTGAAGCCCATGGGTACGTGCTCGTTCATGACTTGTTGAGTGAAAGGGTGTCTGCCTTTCCCTTAGAAGTCAAAGCCGGGCCATTGATATTGTCCTCAATGAGTGGACATTCTGTAGGGGGCGTACGGGTTGTAAGCTCCTGCCCAAGGCATGTGGAGGTAGGATCCTGGTGAGTAGTTTGGGATCGGTGGTCGCGGGTAGTCCTGGGCGGATATACTGCTTTCCCGGTGACCATTGTCGGGCCAGGTGGGATCACTGGCGGAGGGGCTGGTGTTGTAAGCGACAGTCATGCGAGCTCCATGGGTAGAGTCTTGAACTGAATTGCGGGCAAACCGGTAGGGTCACTAGGGGTCCCCACGAGTGTGCTCTGCGGTGTTGTCGGCAATTGGAGTCCTACGCTTGCTTGGGAAAGGTACCTGTTCTCTTTCCACTGCTGTTGGCATATGGCCGCTATCTCTGCCTCGAGGCGGGCGAGCTCTAGCTCCCGCGGAGTCCTCGTTGGCTCGGCCGTTTCCCTGTTGTCGGTTGAAGGGCACGGGTTGTGTGGCATGCCGTAAGGATGCTGAGGACATGCCTCCTCCCTGGTTGCTGGGTTCTGGACCACAGTTTCTGCAACAACCACTTGCGTTGTTGAGGTGATTTGCGGCTGGGTTGCGTTTGAGGCCCTAGTTTCTGTTGTGGCGACTTCAGCCGTTCCTTGTCTGTTTCTCGTGCTGTGCCTTAGCGTGCTTGCATCGGTTACGGTAATAGGGGCATTTGAGTCAGCCATTTCCTGATGCTTCCTGTATCATCGAAAAAAATAAAAGATGCGAGTTTCTGAGCGTTAGATGGGTACTCCGACTCCCCGAAAAAGAAATGTTGTTTAGCGGCAGAGTGCGCAAGGCATTGTGGTCTGAGGAAGACCGCGGTGGGCGCCACTGTAACTGTTGTTTTTGGTTCAGACAATTGTAGTTTGCAGTTAAGGACCGCAAGGGGTCTCAACCTTGGGGGACTTGTCCTTAGGTGTGGAACCTAGGTGCCTACGTACCCTTAGGTGTGGAACCTAGGTGCGTAGGGTACTCCAGGGGGCGAGCCGCTTAAGGGAGGTTGCTTTAGAGTATGAGAGAGCTCGGGTCTCTGAGAGCTATTAGGAGCTTAGTTGATGGAATACTCCGGGATGGAGATATGTCTGCCAGTGACGGGACCTAGCGGTGCTATGGGCAGATCTTGGGATGTGTGATGTGGATTGAGCAAGAGGATGTCTGAGGGTGCTCAGAATGTTTGCCTAAATGGTTATAGGTGAATTTCTTCCAGTGTTCGGATTCTGATCCTTAAGTCCCCCGGGTGAGGGTCCTTTTATACTAAGTGTGGGGAGGACGTGCTCGACCCACATTCTTGATGGATGTGGGCCATCCCACGATGCACAAGAGGCTTCCCACGTCTCTTGGATGGGAGCCCTCGAGGGAAGACATGGACAACGACCATAGAAGGGGCAGGTGAGTGGTGCCACGTGCCGTTAGCGTACGCTGTCACTAGGCTTCTGGAAGCTCAATGCCACGTGTCCCTAGGTAGAATATTCCGTAGTTACAAATCCCATGCCTCCTCTGGCGTCAAGTCTTCCATAGAACCACTTGCAATTGCAGCTAAAGTTTGAGCATTGTGATGACCACGCGCTCGACGGGAGTCGCCACCAAGTTTTCCATCAAAACTTGGAAAACAAAAATAGTTCAAAATATAAGTAAAGATAGGTGTAACAATCATTTTTGGTTTAGACAGTTCTAAGTTAAAAATAAGGACTGCAAGGGGTCGTAACCTTGGGGGACTTGTCCTTAGGTGAGAACCTATGTGCCTACGTACCCTTGTGAAGGGATCAAAGTCCATGTAGTTCGCTGTGATAACGTCCATGGGAGCCATGAGGTAAGGTGATTACCAGTAGATGACCGTGTGCGGCTAGGACGTGTGTAAGGTACCTCGGGCGGGTGAGCCACTCATTGGAGGTTGCCTTAGATTGGGAAAGAGCAAAGGTCTCCCTGAGCTGCTGGAACCTTTGTTGCTGGAGATCTCCGAGGTAGAGATGTGCCGGTTGGCGTTGGAGCCTGGGATGCAGTCAACCAAGCTCTAAGATTAACGAGGACTTGTATCGTATTTGGAAGGCTAAGTCTAGCTTCGGTGTATTCAGAGTCTATTTGACTTGATGTCCATGAGTCCCCCAGGCGAGGGCCTTTTATACCAAGTGTGCGGGAGGACGTGGTCGACCCACGTCCCTGCTCGACGTGGGTCATCCCACGATGTTGGAAGGCTTGCCACATCTCTTGGGCGGGAGCTTAAGAGGGGAAACGTGGGTACCGGCCACGTAAGAGATGAATAAGTGGTGCCACGTGTCACTGGTATGAGCTCCTGCAGCCCTTCTAGAGGCCTAGTACCATGTGTCCCACGAGGGAATATTCCGTAGTTACAATAGGTTTTAAAATATTTGGGTTCGAGAGTCTGTTTGAGATGAGGGGAAGGTATAAGGCACCCCTCTTCCCCCGTCCGAAGACGATTACCCCAAAAATTAATACTTAAATTGTTTGGTCTTAAAATATTGGAAAAAAACACAAAAACAAAACAAGAAAGAAAACAAAGATGGACTTCACCTAGGATAAGAGCCTAGGGCCTATGTACCCTCAAAGAGGGATCGAAGTCCACGTAGTTCATGTGGCATGTAAGTGTGTGGGTGTGGCAAGGCTCATCAAGCAAAGACTCAGATGGCCTCCCTGTGAAACGTGCCTAAAGAGACAAAGGCCCCTCGACACCTATCTACCATGCATTACAAACAAGCAACAAGATTGAGAAAAGTGTGTTTGTGAATGCTCATCAGGCAGCACGCCCAGATGGCGTGAATACTAGTGGTCCTATTAAAGCAAAGGTTCCTTGGTGGCACTAGCTTACACATGTTTACATAAAACAATTTATATATATTTTTATTTTTAATAAAGTACATGAAAAAGAAGGGGTAATGCTTCTGCCCCCTAAAAGTCAGAGGGTCGCGACCCTCGACCTCGGCTCACAATCCCGAGGCCATTAAGAAGTTAGGGGGTCGCAACGTATAAAATGATACGTCACAACCCATGGCTTATACGATAAGGGGTTGCGACGTATAACATGATACGTCGCGACCCCTATATTAATTTTCCAGAAAACAGTGAAAGCAAACAAACGGTGCTCAGAATAGGGGAACGGTCGCGACACCTACACCAGGGCGTCGTGACCCACTTCAAAAAATCAGATGAAGAAAATACTTAAGATGAAAATCAAGTATGGGTTGATGGGGTAGCGCAAGCAAATAGATCAAGGATAAGTGGAGAGGTATACCTTTGGGCTTCAGACTACAATCCAGCAGCCTCTCGGGTGTTCAAAATTCGGTCCTTAGAATCGTAATGGAGCCTCATATTTATAGTGATGTCATAGGATCATATAATAGGAAAGTCAGATCTTGCCATTAATGACCAATAGGTCGTGACCTATCCTACTATAGGTCGCGACTTATTGCAGATCTGGATATGATTCGGATTTGGGTCATTAATGACTATAGGTCGTGACCTATTGTGGTAGGGGTCACGACCTATACGGACTCAGCAGGGGGTCGCGACCTACTTCTACAGGGGGTCGCAACCCATTATTAACTTTTTAAGCATTTTCTTCAAGAAAAACAAAAAGATCGTTTTGACGCATGTTTTCCTGATTCTAGACATTAAATAAAAAATCAAATTGGACTACTTACCAAGCATAGAAAATTGTCAAAACCTAGGGTAGGAAAGCTTTTGATCTTCCCTACAAACCCCCATTGATCTTGTCCTAAAAGCTTTAGTAATTTGTAAGATATGAACTTTGAAACCACAGTTGCACAGAAACTGTTTAAAATGGTATATTGGGATAAATAAATATGCCACAAATCCTTCTGGAAGAATTAGGGCATGAAATATTTATCCTCTATTTCCAAGAAAATAATAAAGCTTTAAGGATAGGAATCAATGAAAATGGGGTTCTGTAGAGGGAGAAACAATTTCACGAATTAGAGGACGTCACTCTGCAAAGTTTCTGTAAAACCGATTTTATAAAACTTGCTGGGAGTAAAATACCCAATGGAATTTGGCAAACAACATATGGTTAGAAAAATAAGGATGTCTAGTTTCCGAAAAAAAATAGATCACTCCCATTTGAGGTAAATTGACATCTGAATCTTGCGTCGAAGGCACACTGCCCGAACTCAGAATCAACTCGGGCAGAGAATTTTACAAAAATCGTTTGAAACCATTAAAAGACTCCAAAATTCATGAAAAAATTCAGAGATGCTCTCAATGTAAGTAAAAACAAGAGAAAAATGCAAGAAATGAATTATATATGTAGAGACAACTTAAAACAAAACGGAGAAGGCAAGCAATCATATTTAACCAAAACTGAAAAGTGTCAAAGTTAAGAGTACTTCCTCAATTGGTTCTTCCACCTTTCATTCTAGGTTTCCCTTCCCATCTCCATGAATTCTTGACTCCTTCCTCTTCTTTCTTCTTGCTTCCTCTTGCTCTCCTCCTTGATCTCCCCCACTTCTCTTTGACCTAGCCACCTCTCTCTCTTTAACCTAGTCACTCTTGTTCTCCCCCTCTTCTTGACCAAGGCTTGTCTCTTTTATATGCTAGGGTTCTCTTAGGTTCTTTGGGCTTGGCCCATTAGAGCTAAGAGTAGGCCATCTAGCACTTTTCATCTTTTCTTATTTTCTTTGACAAAAATAATATTTTTGCATTTTTATTTATTATTTTTAATTTTCTTTGCACAATTTAGGCCCGGGCAAAATAAGGTGTCCGCAAGCATCATGTGGAAAGAGCCCATTGTTGAAAGATTGCACCAAGTACTCTAGCCAAATTTGATGGTTTGGACACTTTGAGATCAAGTCCTGATAATGGCTCCAAAATTCAAAGTCTCACCAATGTTTTGTTGTGCAGATGTAATTTCCAGTCTTGCGGCTGTGGCTTTAGTTGATGGAAAGTACTTCTCAAGGAAGAACTTCTTTAGGATGGCCCAAGACTGATATGCGTTCTCCATGCAGCTAGGTAACCTCATATACCACTCCTTTGATTTTCCTTCCAAGGTCAAATGGAAAACCTTAAGCATAACATCATCAACATGTGCTCCAATCGGTTTCATTGTCATACAATGCATGTGCAAAGCATTCAAATGCATGTATGGATTTTCATCTGTATAACCAAAGAATTTAGGAAGTAAGCAAACTAATGAACTTTTAATTTCAAAATCAACAGTAAATTTAGGAAATGCACCATGCAATTGCTCATAATTAAAATCATGTTGAGTAAACTCCCTAATTGTTTTCTTTCTTCCACCAAGATTTTCATGCAAATTCAAAGTCATTCCTCTTTAAAAACAAATTAAAAACAACCTAAACTAACTATAATATACAAGGGGAAAATAACCTAAAAAGAAAGAACACAAGAAAAATGAGAAAAAAACAAAAAAAAAGCAAGAGGAATCTCCTCCTCTACACCACACGCCGACGACGTGTGGCAGCGTGTAACACATAAAAGGAAAAAAATCCGAAGCAAATGTAGTAGAAAAATCACAAAAAATTCAATGCAAAAAGCTCCAAATGGACAAATTTAAATGAACTAAAAAACTAAAATGAAAGCTAACAATCTAAAATCACTAACAACAATCTAAATCAAAAAATAAATCAAAGAAAAACTCCTAAGAAAAGAATAAAAACCATACAAAAAGAGGAACTCAATAAAGAGGAGAAAAATAGAAACAAATGCACCAAGAATACTTCAAGATGCAAAGAGTGAAACTAAATCAAGCTTCAAATGAAAATAAACTACCTAAGCACACTAAGAAAAGACTAAAAACAAAGAAAACACAAACAAAATGTTCTCAAACAAAGATAAGAAATACCAAACTTAGATTCGATTCGCACTAGTTGGCAAAATTAACTGTAGAGCCAAAGTGGCTCCCCGGCAATGGCGCCAAATTTATGGCGGCCTTGTCGCGAGGCCAACACCAGTTGATAATCGGAAATAATGCACTATAGTGGTGCAATCCAGGTCGATTCTCTCAAGGAGACTCTTATGAGGCACCACGGCGAACTATGCAAACTAATAACAAATATGGGTTTGGTTTTGGCATTTCATCGAACACCTTATGTGCGGAAAATATAAAGACAATGAAAGTAAATGTATTTTTTTTGGGTTTTCGGATATAATGTGAGCAAGATAAAAGGGATAAGTGTAAGGAAGATAAAATGGCCTATCGGAGATTCAATCCGGCTAGTAACATCAATCCAACATAATCAAGAGTTCATACAAAACCATTTAATTATAAGTAACCAATTATAATTCTTGCTTCATGTGAACCATACTACCCAAGTTAATTAGCAACCTAATTAACCTAAACATGCTATGGTTATCATTCGATTATCGCTTCATATGATAATTCAATTCAAGGTAATTAACTAAAACTAGCTAATCAACCCAATTAAGCAACGGTAATCAATGTCTAGATATGAGTTCCAATCAATGGTTAACTAACCATCTCATTGAGCATTCAAGAATTAATTATAATTAAACCTAATTACAAGCATCCATGAATCAAAGTTACTAATCACATATCCAAACTAACACAATCCAATCCACAAAGAGATTACAACCATAATCCTTAGCTCAATACAAATCCATGAAAACCTAGCTAAAATCAACATGAAAATGTAAAGAGAAAGTGGAAGAGAAAGAAAGAACTCCCTATATGTGTTTCAATGCCCTAGCCTTCATGAAATCTCCTTTAATCCAAGAACTTTAACTCTCCATGTTGGTGAAGAAAGCTCTAGAAAGCCTTAGCCCTTCAATGGCAGCCATAGGTGAAGGTGAAAATAAGAAAAATAGAGAAGAAGTAGAATGGAGATGGAGAGGGATGAGAGAAAGCAGATGGAAAGTATTGGGGGATGAAGGAATGGTGGTGTGTTAGGGTTTTCCCAAAGGTTTATGGTCACTTAAGGGCTAATTGGACGAGTTAGGGCCCATATTCTCAGCCCAAATTGCATTTTCTGATGTAAAAATGCGTGTGTCTCTGATGCCACTCGCTGCAGTGAGCAGATTTCAAAAAATGTATTTTTTTTTTGCTTAGTTTTTTCCCAGTTCTTCTCCCACACTTGCATTATGGCTCCTAAATGTTGATCTTCTTGCTAACCCTCCTCTAGATGTCCTAGAAAACATCCAAAAGCACTTGTGAAAATCCCAATCATGAACTTAAATTTGCACAAATGCTAAAATTATGAAATTACCACAATTTATACAATAAAGTCATTGAATTAGCAAGAATTAAATCCAACACTCATATGAATCAAGATACCATTAAAGCATGCATTTGGACACAATGAACACAATAAAACCTTGCTAAATGACTCGAAATATTATGATTAATATGAGTGTTATCATTGGCAATAGATTCTGAATCTAGGCTTACGGTCTCTTTTGTGCTATATGAGCTTTCAAGGTTAGAAAAGTTGATTTCGTGTAGTGGCCTAGTTTCAGGTATCTCTGTAGGGCAAGGGTATATTGTTACCCTTTTTTGGGGTATTCCCTTCTCAGGAGCATGTACTGGCCCTTTGTGGATAAAGGATATTCTTTCTACAACCTCGGCGGAAGAAGCTTGTAGTTGGTCTTTATAGATTTCTAAGAGTTGGATGGCTAACTCCTCCATCTTCTCCTCTAATTTTGTTATCTGTTTTTTTTTATTAAGATGAGCCTTTCTTCCCATCTTGCCCTGATGTTCTCTAGTTGCCTATCAGTTTCTGCTTCGTTTGTTGCGATTGCATCCTTCTTGGCCTTCAACCCTTGGATAATTAGATCCTTGAGTTTTGCCAGATCATTTACACAAGAAGATGGTAGGATTGGGGTTGAATTAGAGGAGTTTACTGCGACTGCCCTGCTGTAGCAGGGTTGGTTTCCAAATGCTGCCTCATTCGCTATGGCAAATGGTGGGGGCAGACAATACGGGAGTCTAGGATTGTCCATTGTAATGAACATTTTGGGGTGTACTGTCTAACTTGCTATGGTAGATTTAGGGAAGAGCTCGTTGTGGCGAGATCACAATGAATTGGTGGCTAATAAAGGCTACTCGCCACGGCGAGTATGGGTACTCCCTGTAGCAAGCTCGTGGTGAGTAGAAGTAGAAAATAAAATAAATAAAATAAAATTCAAAAATAAAGAGAAAAACGGGAAAAATAGGAAGAAAAGCAAGAAGAAGAAGAAGACAAAAGATCGAAAAAGAAATTAAAATAAAAACAAATACCTGCTCGTCGAAGACGTAACCAACCTTAAGATCAATCGATGATTCCCTGGAAACGGTACCAATTTGATCATTCATTTTCACGAATTTGAATGACTTCGAATTGAGGTTTCAATTGGTCATCATGGTTGTGATCAAATAAAAATCTCAGGTAGCACAGGTGTAACCCAATGGTCGAATCTCTCATGGAATCTTTGCCTTGTTCCTACAATTGGTTAGTATCTAACCAAGAACAATTAATTCAAATAAATATTATTGCAATTAAAAGATGCATACGATCAAGAACCTAATAAAATAGATATATATCCGAATCTCAAGAAAAAGAAATTCTAAGTGCTCTACCACATAATCAATTATTACCGACCCGATATGAAGGATCTAGTATACTAAGTACATGCCCATTCATGGAAGAATCTAATAAACTAATGACATGTGATTAAGAAGCAAAATATAGTCTGTAAATCGAAAATGATCAAATACAAAAAACGAATAAATTAACCAACCTTAATGAAGAGCCATCGGCTCATGCCTACACTAGTTCTTCTTGGAAACCTAAGAATAACTTGCTGCTCATATTCTCTCTACACTCTGATATACTAAAATATATGGGAATCACTAAATGCATTTTCAACCTTGTGAGACGCCTATTTATATTGCTTCGGGACCTCCAATTTGATTAGGAATATGATGGAGATAACTATTAATTGGTATAGAATTTAATATTTGAATTTAAACCAATTTAAAAGCATCTCCAACTCCTTAAATGACTGGGATCCATCTTAAATTCGTCCATAAGGTTGTTGTCCATGTCAACCACCCTGTCAGCCTCTGAACTCGTTGTGGCTAACAAACTGGCTCACCACAATGAGCTGTCTTATCACTCGTTTTGGCGAGCTGCTTTACTCGCTGCAGCGAGTGGTCTTCTACTTGCTGTGGCGAATGGAATTGCTCGGTGCAGCGAATACTCTGTTCCTTTCTTGATTTGCTCTCCTTCTAAGCCTTGCTACCAGTTCTTTCTTTGGACCTAGTTTCTATACTTGGAGTATATCTTCCCTTTGATCCCTGGTAAGCCTACAGCACTGAAAAACATCAAACGCACCTATCCGATATTCCACATATTTTACGAATAATAAAAAATATCAATAAATAGTGCTTTGTATTGGCATTTTATCACCTTTTTTGCTCTACTCCTTTTGTCAAAATATTCAACCTTTTTGGTCTAAAATCATATATATTTATCATACATATTCAACCCTAAAGTTAAGTTGATTTTGGGAGCGATTAGTAAGTTTTGAAGCAAGAGAGGCTTGAAAGGAAAGACGTGGTGGTTTTAGTATGACACCAGAGGAAGATCACTGGGATGTCTGGTATTATTTTCCAAAGCCTTTCTACATGATCTCATTTTTTTCCACCTCTTCTCTATTACACCATGTAGATTGTGTCCAAATAATTGCCACGGTGGTTGAAAATGTCATACTACAAAAATTATTTCCAAGTTGTATGGATTATAGTATTTTCAAAATAAAATAATCCAAAATTGGAAAAATGTCTATATTAATACAAGTCAATATTCTCTTAAAAGAGTTAAATTAAAATATATATATATATATATATATATATATATATATATATATATATATATATACACACACAATGTAAATAGTGTGGAGAGGGAAAGTAAAGATAATGGAAGAAAAGTAACAATATATTACTAGGGAGTTAAATAATCTCTTATAACTAATTTATTATTTTATTTTATATTTAAAATTAAATTAAAAAAAGAAGCTCTCTGATCTATATAAATTTGATCTTTGGGACTTCTATTTAGTAGTCACCAAAAATAGTTACATTATAACAAAGAAAAAAAAAATAAAACTATGTGATATGGGAAAATAATGAGAGAGAAATTAAAAGGTAGGGATAATAGTAGTTTATTATTATTTTTCAAATAGGGAAAGTGTTAATTAAAAAAATAATGGGCAAGTAAATAACTTCATAATTTTAAACTTATTGGCTTAAAAATTAATAATAATTATTTTAGATTATATTTTAAAAATTAGAGGAAAAAAATGAAATGCATATACGTGTAGACAAAGCCTCTAGTGTTGCCATATTAATTTTCATTGCTTTCCTCTTTTTGTATTATCTAAAATATCTACCTATACAAACAGAAATAAAAAAAGGAAGAACTCATAAATGCTATTAAAGCGCCCCCATGAAGTTTTGATGGAAAATATCACGAGAGTAATCTCCTAAATTTTCTCCTGGCCAAAAAAAAAATCTCCTAAATTTCCACAAGTCTTAAAATATTAAAGGTTATAGTGACAATATGCAAAGCATAATTTTCTTTCTAATTTAGTCATGGATTTATACTTGTACATGAATTTTTTCTTGTTCAAAAGGTTTGCAAAGGCTAGATTAGAAAGCCCATAAAACACCCTGATCCATTTTATTTATGTTGCGCACAAAAATAAAAATTGTTATACCTATAATTAAGCCATGAGTATGCACATTAAATAGTTCGCGAACCATTTATAAAGCTTGTCTCACATCAGAGAGGGACTAAAGAAAGTTATAATTTATATATGAATGACAGAGTGAAGTGATCGGCCAAGTCCAATAGATCAATACAAGGAAAAAAAACAAAAAAAAACCAAAAAAAAAAAATACATAGGGTATAAAGGAAAAAGAAAATACCACGTGACAAAGATTTGTTGGGCTTGGCCATTTTTCAGCCCGATAAAAGTAGTATCATTTTGTTAAATTTTAACTTTTAGGAAATGTTCAATATAACTGTCTAGTCGTTCAATGGAGGCCACCCACAAAGATTTTAAGTTTATCTCTTCTTTAGTTTGAAGCATTTTTTTCTTGGGATTGCCTCTATTCGATGAGGCTCTTGTTCATCTTCCTTTCAGTTTGTATTTTATTACCTTTTTTTTTCTAAATTAATAGCCACTTATCCATTCAAAGTACAATGCGTACGTAAGCCCAAAGTTACTTTCTTCTCCAACCTCGACGAATTTTTACTTTGATCAAGTTGCGCATTTATGCCATGGCTCCTTTGCATCTTTTCTGTTTTTATGTTATTTTGTAAGTTTCTTTTTAAGAAACTTTTCTCCTTTATTTAGAAATTCTTCTCTTCCTTTGTAGAAGATACTTTGACAAAAAATATTTTGAAGAGATACAACTTCTCCAAATATGCAACGAATAACAAGATGAGTATTAAAAAGAATGCTACTTGTAACTACGGAATATTTCCCCTAGAGACACGTGCCATTAAGCTTCCAGAAGCTCCACGGTTTCCCGCACCGGTGGCACGTGGCACCTCCCATCTGCCCCTTACGTGGCCAGCACCCACATCTCTCCTCCTTGTTTCCCGTCCAAGAGACGTGGAAGACACCCCAGGCATTATGAGACGACCCACGTTCTCGTGGGATGTGGGTCGAGCATGTCCTTCCCACACTCAGTATAAAAGAGCCCTCACCCGGGGAACTCAAGGGATCAAAACATCAAGAGAACACATATAAGCATTTGGGCTAGAGGAAAACACTCTGAATACATCCAGGCACATCCTTGCTCAACTTGCACATCGCAACCCCAGAGTTTGGCCCACGGCACCGCCAGGCTCCGCTACCAGTTGGCCCACCTCCGTCCCGGAGTACGCCACCAACAGAGCTCCTAACAGCTCCAAGAGACGCTTGCTCTCTCACGATCTAAGGCAACCTCCAACGAGTGGCTCGCCCGCCCAGAGTACCTTATGCACGTCTTAGCTGCACGGCCCAAACAGGTAACCGCCTTACCTAACAGCTCCTATAGACGTCACCATAACGAACTACGTGGACTTTGATCCCTTCCCAAGGGTACGTAGGCACCTAGGTCCTCACCTAAGGACAAGTCCCCCAATGTTACGACCCCTTGCGGTCCTTATTTACAAATTACAATTGTCTGAACCAAAAACGACAGTTACATTGGCACTCACCGCGGTCTTCTTAGACCACCAACGCCTTCTGCACCCTATCGCTAAACGGCACTTATTTTTTGGGGAGTAGGAGTATCCACCTAACACTCAGAAACTCGCGTTTCTTATCTTTCCAATACAGGAAATATTAGAAGATGGCCAAATCAAATACCCCCACAGCCACGACTGACGCAAGCGCTTTAAGACGCAGCACGAGAAACAGGCAGGGGACAGCCAAAGTTATCAAAATAGAGGCAGGTGGCTCAAACACAACACTGCCACAGAGCACTTCAATGACGTAGGTGGCTGTCACAAAAACTGTGGTCCAAGCACCAGCAACCAGGGAGGAAGCATGCCCTTGGCATCCCTACGGCATGCCACACAACCCGTGCTCTTCAACCAGCAACCGAGATATAGCAGAGCCGACAAGGACCTCACGAGAGATAGAGCTAGCCCCACTCGAAGCAGAGATAGCGGCTATACGTCAACAACAATGAGAAGAGAACAGGAATCGCTCCCAGGCAAATGTAGGCATCCAGTTGCCGATAGCACCACATAGAGCACCCACAAGACCTCCCAGCGACCCTATCGGCTTGCCCGCAAAACAATTCGAAACTCTACCCATGGAGTTCGCACGGCAATCATTGACATCACCACCCCCCCCCCCCCCCCCCCCCGCCAGCGATCCCACCTAGGCCAACAATGGTCGCCATGCAAGCAGTGTGCCCGCCCACAGACTGCCTGCGACCGTCAATCCCAAACTACCCACCGAGATCCTACCTCCACATGCCTTGGGCAGGAGCTTACAACCCGTACTCCCCCTACGGCATGTGCACTCACTCAGGACAATATCAGTGGCCCGACTTTGACTTCCAAGGGAAAGGGAGACACCCCTTCACCCAGCAAGTCATGAACGAACATGTCCCCAAGGGTTTCAAGATACCTATCCATATAGAACCCTATGGCGGAGAGACCAATCCACGAGATCACATCAACACCTTTAATTCGGCTATGTCAATACTGGGCATGACGGACGGCCAGCAATGTCGAGTCTTTTCCTCAACCTTAAAGGAGGTAGCCCTGAGGTGGTTCTAACTACTACCCATAAACTCGATCTACAGCTTCGAGCAGCTGGCGCAGAAGTTCCTCACCCAGTTAGCCAACAGCAAAGAATATCAAAAGAATGAAGATTCCTTTATTAGGTTTCACCAAGAGGAAGGAGAAAACCAACAAGCCTTCTTAGCCCGCTTCACCAAACTCTCGCTTCAAGTTAGAGGCCTCCAAGATGTCGTTGCAATCTTCGTCATCAAGTAGGGCCTCCGATGTTCGTAGTTCTACGGGGAACTCAACAGGTGTCTTGTTTCTACCTTACAAGAATTGATGGACCGTGCAGAATGGTTCATCCAGGAAGAAAATGCACAAATCGCCAAGGATAAAACCAGAATATTCCTGATAAGTAGATCCGACATGAAGCGATTTGAGAAGAAGAAGAAGGCAGCAACAGATAACGAAAACTCCAAGGAGAAGAATAACAGAAAACACTCGCCACCGCGACCACGAACGCCTCCCAGAGGATGGTTCACAAGCTACACTCCTCTCAACAAGTCTCACGACGGAGTCCTCGAGGAAATCTATCACTCGGACATGCCTAGTTTCCCACCACAGATTAAGAGGCGAAAAACAGGAAAGCCAGTGGACAAGTCCAAGTACTGCCAGTTCCACAAAGATTACGGACACGTGACCTACGTGTGTTGGGTCGTGACCCTAAGACTCAAAACCATAGGGAATTAAAATAACAAGTCTAGGGTTTTCCATCAATCCTTACTGCTTCCAAAAGAGATTATGAAGAAATCGAGGCCAATATTCAAGATCTTTGGGTCTATTTTTAACTTCGAAATGGAGGTAAGTTTTGAAGCAAGAGAGGCTTGAAAGGAAAGACGTGGCGGTTTTAGTATGACACCAGAGGAGATCACTGGGATGTCTGATATCATTTTCCATACCCTTTCTACATGATCTCATTTTTTTCCACCTCTTCTCTATTACACCATGTAGATTGTGTCCAAAAAATTGTCAGGATGGTTGAAAGTGTCATACTACAAAAATGTTTTCTAAATTGTATGGATTATAGTATTCTCAAACTAAAATTATCAAAAATTGGAAAAATGTCTATATTAATGAGTCAATAATCTCTCAAAATAGTTAAAATGAAAAAAAATAAATATACAATGTAAAGAGTGTGGAGAGAGAAACTAAAGATAATGGAAGTGTTGGATATGTTGGGTTCTTTAGGACTAAATATCCACCCATGGGGTAGCCTAATCGGGTGTGTTATGACCCATTGGAAAGCTCGCTTAGAGACGAACAAAACGACACCAAGATGACACTCATTGGAGGTCACACGAGCCTGCACTCGTGGCCCAAAGTGGGCTAGGTGATCATGATGTAAGTATGATATTTTGTTCATATTTTCCAAGACCCACATTGCTTAAATCAATGATGGGAGCTCTCTCATCCTCCTATAAATAGGAGGCATTCCCCACCTTCACATTTGCTCATTCCATGTGTTGGAAAAGGGGGGTCCCGTTTGGGAAACCCCATAGTATAATTTTTTTCTCTCTCTCTTGAGTCATTCTTCTGTGCATCAGTCGTGGACACGTGGCTTTACCTCTCATAGGTAAAGTCCTACGTTTGGTGTGGCCCTTTTCGGAGTTCATGTTTAGAGGTCAGCCTAGTGGAGCAAAGGCGCTAGCAAGATCAAAGCTTTTAGCTATGGTGTCCAGGTTAGTAGCTTCCGCAATATTTATGTTTTGCTTGGATTTATTTTCGATTTTTCTTTTTGGTCCCTGGGTCAGTTCGCATCATTTAGATCTGGGCCTTTCTATACATTGGCATCAGAGCTTGGTTATGCTAAAGCTCTGTTCTGCAGGGATGGATGAACCAAAAAGGGTTAGGAACATGTTTAGGTTTTGTATGATTTTTGTTTTGTTCAAAACTTAGGAACATGCCTAGGTTCCCAATTTTAAATCATACATTGTAGGTACCTATGGATTGGCTTTTGAATTTAAATTTAATATATGATAATTTTAAATTCAATATTGATTGGTAACCTAAACTCTAAACCTAGAAACATGTTTAGGTTCCCCTTTCTTTATTAAAGACCCAAAATTACAAACATGTATATTATTATTTTTTTAAGCTATGTGTACCCTACATATATATATGTCCATGTATGTTACTACTTTGCAGAGGGGGAAGGTTGACTGGCGAAGGTCTGGTGGATGCCGCGGACCGCCGGCGACTGTTGTCGACCGACAGCCGGCACCGCCGAGCACTGCTAGCTATGGTTGCCGATCGGCGGTGGTCCGGCAACTGACGCCACCGTTGACCGCCAGCGACCATTGCAGGCCACCGTTCACCAGAGGTCAACGCTGACCGTTGACCAGTGTCGCACAGTCTTCTGTCACGTATGATTTCTCTGTTCTAGCTTCAGTTTCGACTATTTTTGAGTCATTTTTATCATTTTTGCGAGACGAATCCAAATATGGGGAGAAATTAGGGTAAATTGGAGTCTAAAGAGCGGTTATGACCATCTCTTGACTCGTTCACATACACAACAAGAGAGAGGATTTAAACACTATGCAATCGTTTAAATCTCCTTAAGCGTTTTGCTCGAGTGGGAGCTAGGAGCAGCATGTGGCAAACTCATAACTTGATGTAAACGCTTATCCACGTCAGAATTTAAATAGTAAGTGACTATTTAAATGATCTTAGGCATTGTAATCAAGTAGGACTTCGAGGACGGGCCTGTGGCGACTCAATGTCTTTGTTGAATGCTTACATAGTGGGAATCCAAAAGGGATTTTGAATACTATGTGACTATTTTGTAAAACTATTGAGTTAAGCAAGAAAAGGTGTACATATATAGGCTCTCTGTGTGATGAGAGTGGTTGACCCTACTTCTCGAATACAGAGACTGACTATATCTACACTCGTCTTGCGTTGATTACTATTTTCCATGTTTGTTTGTTGCGTAATAAGGAGCTGTGTAATTAGTTTAGTGTTTAGGTTTGACTAATAGTGTAATTACAAAACCTGTAAATGTGGATCACATTAGAGAGACCGGTTTGGTGACATTGTGGTCAATAAACTTAGGCAACTTACAATCAAGTTTGATACCTCCAAGATGCGCTCTGGCAAGAGCTTGTAGACGCATCTAAGGGAGAAATGAAACATAATTTGGGAGTGTGAGTAAGCCTGAAAACTCTCCATTAGTAAATAGTGATTTCAAACTGTTACCAGATCTCTTCTCTCCTCTTGGGAGTGCATGTAGGTCATTCTGACCTCCACTAATACCATCAAGTTTCTTGATGATATTAAACACCACCTAGTGCTTAAGGAATGGTGGCATAAGGCTGCAAAATCCTTCGAGCATGTAGCCTAAGTGGCTAAAGTTTCTTGGAGCTTTAGGCTCCAAGAAAAAGGACAATGGGTCCAAGAGACGTGGTGCTACGAAGAGATAGGTTGAGTGTAAGGTAAGTAGCCTTAGTTCAAAGGAAAGAACAAGGGAGGAAAAGAGATTTTGGCCAAAGGTCAAATGTTGCTTGTGCCAACCCATAGGCAATTGTGCGCAAAATTGTTTGCAACAATTATTTCCCTCTCACCCACGAGCATTGGTTCATGAAGTTTCACCCTCTGCCTAATGGAAGCAGAAGTATCCTCATGGGAACAAAGCATTAATAAAGTTAAGAGGTTGGGCAGCAACAAAACGAAGTTGCGTAGTGGTCACTCATTATCTTTATATATGCTATGTGTTCTAGATACTGAACGGAACTTATTATGAGCTACTTTTTTGAGAGAGAACTTAGGATATAATGTAATCTACATGTTTATCATGACTCCTTAGTGTTAGTTTTTGATTTTATGACAATGGTTATGTTGTGATACACTTTGAATTACATTCACGTAAATCAACTAGTTGCTTAACTGTGTCTTCCTCTGTGGTTGATATACCTATTTGGCAAGTGCATGTGGGACACAATCATGTATTAGTATAGGAGAATTTGTGAGTACAAATTCCCAATGCTAGTTTGTAAACGTTGCCTTACAGAAAAAGAAACTTGAAAGTCATTCAGTCATGAAATCAGAAAACTCGCTTTCATCAAATTAGTCAACTCGGACATTAGTGGTCCAATGAGCATGGGGGCAAGGCAAGCGGCCCAATATTTTCTCACGGTTACGTGGTGAAAATGAGATAGTTAGACAGCTAACTATTCCACACACACTCCCCAGCAAAATGTGTTGCTCCTGGAGTTGGTTAAGTTGATAATGGCTTAGGTGAATGTTCCCATTTGAGAGATGTCTTGCCAACAATCACTTTCGTACTTAACCATATGCCCTCTAATTATGTGAGTGATTCCTAATGAGTTGTAGTTAGGTGAAAGACCTGATTAGAGTATGCTAAGACTATGAGGGTGTACAACATACCTGATCCTTTCTATAAGTATGGAAAGCTTGACCCTAGAGGCAAGTAGCCTATCTTGATAAGATAACTTGCTCACTCAAAAGGATACGTCTTCATTAGCAAGGATGAAGATATACTAGTCACATAATTTGAGTCTAAGGATGTAATGGTCCTCAAGACTAACTTTTCTAGCAAGGGAGACGGATTTTGGGATGTGCACCTTTATTGAAAGGAAGCGGACTTACAACACGTTGAGAGGAGCATATAGACGCAACTCCAGTGAGAGTATTGCTTACGAGGAGCATATCTTACGCAAACCACTATCCAAGAGGAATGCTAGATGTTCAAGTTGAGCCTGAGATAGTTCAAAAGGCTCTCTCTGACCTTACTAGTAAAAGGTGGACTAAAACAATGGAAAAGAGAAGACGAAGTCTCTAAGAACAGACCAAGTATAAGACTTGGTGTATTTGCCCTACACCACAAGACATTTTGAGAACAAGTGTGCTTTCAAAATTTAAGGGAGGCAGATGGGTCAATCGACCGCTACTAGGCACATTGAGCAGTGAAGATGTTCACACAATAACAAGGTATCGACTGTGACGAGGCCTTTTCGTCTGTTGTGTGGTCAAGGTCTGATTCTAGTTTTGGTCACCAGTTTAAGTCTGGGGATACATCGATTAGGATGTCAAGACCGTTTCCTTGTATGGAAAACTAGGTGAAGGGATCTACGTGCACTAGCATGTAGGTTTCATGGAAAAAGGCCAAGAGCGCAGAGTATGCTGACTCCAGAGATCTATCAAGATCTCACATATTCATCTAAACTCATGGTAATTGACCACTTAGTCCATTTCAAGAAAGCTGAGAGTATTTAATTACCCTCACACCATATGTAGAAGACATATGGCTAGCTAGAAACAACACAGATGCTGCTTTAGCCACTTAAGGATGGATATCCTTTCATCTTTTAAGATAAAGGAAATGGGTTAGACAGTGGGAGTCAAGATTCTTGGAGAATGCTCCAAGAATCGACTTACTCTATCACAAGAATCCTATGAGGAAGAGATTCTTGGCGGATTCCATTTGAGGGGACCTGAACCCAAGTGATGTGCTAGTAGCAAGAGGCAAGAGCTTGAGTCTTGCTACACGTTGTTTAGTTATGAGGTAATTATAGGGCGCTGCTGGCAATCGCTTGTTTTCATCATATTAGTGACTCGCAAACGGCAGGCCATACACTAATGACAATTGGGTAAGAGACTTGGATGAAAGGACATCCACGTCTTGGTGTGCTTTCTTGCTAAGCACTAGGACCATCTTGCAGAGAGGCAAGTAAGGATTATGCATTTCTTTGTCCACTAGGGACATCAAGTTTATTGCATGATCATCGGCAGTACGTGGGGCAGTTTAGATTGGAAGATCTAAAGTCACTTATAGATCACAGACAGAGCTGATGATCTAGTGACATTGATCTCATAAAGTTAAACAGCTATGGTTCACACCAAAGAAAGCCTAAGTACCACAAGAGGACACAACACAATTTTGTATGAGACATCGTTACACAGTAGTTAACTACCCTGTTGTGTCAATCTAAGCATCAAGTGGCAGGAGAGAGGATCCTCACAGTATGAACTGTGATAGAGCATTGGCTCTAAACCCTCATAGACTTGCAGTGGTTGGTTGGTTGTATAGAGATACAAGCCATAAAACTAGTATTTTAGATACACAGGAATGCTTAGAATCAGGGTGATTTAACATAGTTTATGTCATGAGGACAAACTTTGTGAGAGCTTTATTTCTTGATCATAAGTAAAGTGTGATGCCTGGGAATACCTTTATTTTGTATGGATAAAGAAATAGAAGCATTTATTACACAATATATAAAGTATGTTGTACAGGCTTGGGATGTTGGCTCTCTCACACGAGCAACCGCCTTGGACACGCAAGTGGTGTGGGCCAAGATGAGACTTGGGTGCTTTTTCCTTGAACACCATAATGGGATTTAGTGTGAATATCCAGAGGCAGCTGAAAAGCGCCGAGTGTTGGACAGGAAAAAACCATTGAGAATTGAGAAGTCGCGCCCTATTAAGTGTACTAGGATGAGATCCGCTGAGATGATTAGGTCTTATGATTGAATTATGAATCCTTGCTTTTCATAATGCCTGTTGCCAGATGTGAGTGATTCTAGACTAAGGTCTATGCGGAGTAAGTGATTGAGGATCAAAATCGACATACGCTCATGAACACCACAACGTGCGTTTCATACCGCAAGGGAAGCATGTGAATGAATCCTTGCTTCAATGCTATGTGAGTCCCTCAAAGGATGAACCAATCCTTTCAAAGGGTACCCTTATGCACTTTGACTCTGTCATGAAGAGATAAGGTAGTGCATGCTACTTTGATATCTTTCCAAGAAACTATGGAAAAATACGGCCCGATGGAAGACCATCAGGAAAGCAGCTATCTTTGATTGAACTGATAAGAGGTTGAAAGGAAGATTGTGTTGACATATGCATATGTGATAGTATCCTGTGGTCGACCCATTATGTGATCCTTTTGAGGTTCTCATGGATGTGGATACCTATCGCAACTGAGTGTGGCTGAAGTCCTAGTCATATTGTAGACTTAGAGGGATTGGAGTAGCCATGTATATGAACACGTCTAAGGAACCTATGGCACTATTTTTCGGTGAGAATTATGGTCACATCATCAAACACTTGGGTTGCAACATCACTTATAGCTAGGCCTTAATAGGCTTCTAGTATAAGGCTCCCACACATCATACCGAGTGGTCACTACTGACACAGAGTATGAACGAAGAAGACGAGAGAAAGAAAAATAAAGAATTCCTTTGTGATAAGAATAGTGATGGACCTACCACCATGTGCAAGTGGGAGTATGTTGGATATGTTGGGTTATTCGGAACTAAATATCCGCCCATGGGGGAGTCCGATCAGGTCGTGTGATGACCTGTTGGAAAGCTCGCCGAGAGACGAACAAAACGATACCAAGATGACACACATCAGAGGTCACACGAGCCCACACCCGTGGCCCAAAGTGGGCTAGGTGATCATGATGTAAGCATGATATTTTGCTCACATTTTCCAAGTTCCACATTGCTTAAATCAATGATAAGAGCTCTTTCATCCTCCTATGAATATAAGGCATTCCCTCCCTTCACATTTGCTCATTCCATGTGTTGGAAAAGGGGGTCCCATTTAGGAAACTCCATAGTATAATTTTTCTCTCTCTCTTGAGTCATTCTTCCGCGCATCAGTCATGAAGACGTGGCTCTAACTCTCGTAGGTAAAGTCCTCCGTTTGGTGCGGCCCTTTCCGGAGTTCGCCGTTTGGAGGTTAGCCCTGTTGGAGCAGAGGCGCTAGCAAGATTTGAGGTATTAGCTATGGCGTCCAATTTAGTAGCTTCCGCAATATTTATGTTTTACCTTGATTTATTTTTGACTTTTTCTTGTCCCTGGGTCGGGTCGAATCATGTGAATTCGGGATTTTCCATACAGAAAGAAAAGTAACAATATATTACTAGGGAGTTAAATAATCATTTATAACTACTTTATTATTTTATTTTATATTTAAAATTAAATTAAAATAGAACCTCTCTTATCTATATTAATGTGATTTTAGGTACTTCTAGTTAGTAGTCACCAAAAATAGCTACTTTATAATAAAGAAGAAAAATAAAGATATGTGATGTGGGAAAATAATGAGAGAGAAGTTTAAAAGTAAGGATAATAGTAGTTTATTATTATTTTTTTCAAATAGGGATAGTGGTAGTCATGAAAAGAATGGGGAAGTAAATAACTTCATAATTTTTAATTTTATGACTTCAAAATTAATAATAATTATTTTCGATTATATTTTAAAAATTAAAGGAAAAAATGAAACGCATATAGGTGCATACGAAGCCCCTAGTATTGCTATATTAATTTTCATTGCTTTCCGTTTTTTTTGTATTAACTACAATCTCTACCTTTACAAACATAAATAAAATAAAAACGAAAAACTCTTAAATGATATTAAAGCACCCCAAGAAATTTTGATGGAAAATATCATGAGATCAATCTCCTAATTTTCCTCAAATCTTGAAATATTGAAGGTTATAGTAACAATATGCAGGCATGTTTTTCTTTCTAATTTAGGCATGGGTTTATACTTGTACATGAATTTTTTTTCTTGTTCAGAAGGTTCGCATAGGCTAGAATAGAAAGCTCGTAAAACACCGTGATCCATTTTATATGTTGCACACAAAAATAAAAATGTTATGTCTATAATTAAGCCATGAGTATGCACTTTAGATAGTTCGCGAACCAATTATAAAGTTTGTCCTACATCGGAGAGGGACTAAATAAAGTTATACTTTATATATGAATGACAGAGTGAAGTGATCGGCCAAGACCAACAGATCAATACAAGAAAAACAAAAAAAAAAACTAAAAAAAACACAGGGTATAAATGAAAAAGAAAATAACACGAGACAAAGATCTGTTGGGCTTTGCTGTAACATCCGCTTTTTTCTTCCAGTTAATGGAATGATCATTTGTGAATTAACTCTAACTAATTTCTTGTGTTTGACATTGTTTGATGCACTTAGAAAGCATGTAGTTGCATTAGTTGAGAGTAGCTAATGTAATAAGGACTAGAATGAAAGCAAGGAAAAGATTAGAAGAGTGAGAGACTTATATGAAGGGAAGGTTATGGTTTAGGGTGAGAAATGTGATTTTCTCTCTAGGACCCTAAATTCAGCCTTATACGCACAAGAAAGTTCAGAAGAACTCATTCTACAATTTTAGAGAGAGAGAGAGTTAGAGAGAGAAGGAGAAGAAAGCTTAAGGGAGAACAATGAAGATATGAGCTAGGAGGACATGATTCGAGCTAGGAAAATCCGTAGAAAGGCATCTACACATCTTCTAACGTAATATAAGCATGGAAACAAGGTGTAACTACGGAATATTCCACCTTGGGATACGTGGCGCTGACCTTCTAAAAGGAAGGATTAAGCACTCGGTAGAGACACGTGACACCACTTATCTACCAGTTACTTGGCCCTTACCCACGTCATTTCACGGAGCATCACCTCAACCAGACGTGGGAACTCCACAAGCCTCGTGGGACGACCCACGTCCCACGAGGTCGTGGGTCGAGCATGATCTCCCCACACTTTGAGTATAAATAGACCCTCACCCGGGGGACTAAAGGACAAAACGTAACCTGGAGGATTACAGTACCCAATCTACGATATCACACACATTTGCAAAGTACTCGCGTAAGTCCTACCACAGGACAGTGGGCTCGACCGCCCCGAAAAATGCTAAGCAACCCCTGGGCCAAGCTAACATTTCCCCTAGTAGCGCGGTAAAAACCCCTTGGGTGCGAAAAACACATAAACGAGCGTTCGACAAACCATTCTAGCAAATCGCATACAAACCGTCCTGATCACAAGGTACTCATGCAAAAAATAACTTTTTACCCAGACGTAAAAAGATGACTACGAAAAGAGAAACTGCCACCATACACGAACTTTTTGCCCAAAAGTAAAAAGGGAAGCAGGAAAAACTCTTTGCAAAAAATCATTCTCATTAGATGACAAAAATGAGAGGGCGTCCCCCCATTACCAAGGGTAAACACCCTAAAAATTACATAAATCTATTCTTGGGCACCCCCAAGATCTACAAAGGCCTCGGCCCTAGCAGGCTCCGCATGGCCAACACCTTCCGACGACCCCCGCCTGGTCGCTTCAGCTAGCTGTTGAGAAGTAGGTCCAATCCCTGGAGCTTGCCTGCCAATTCGAGACAACACTTGGTGATCCACCAAGCGATCCGTCAGTTGACGAAGATAAGCGAGATTCAACGGAGGGTCTGTTTCCATATGACCGCGAAGCTCACCCTCAAAAAACTCCAAGGAAGGATGCAAGGAAGCCACCCACTCCGCTGGAAATCTCTCCCCACGGAGATGCTCGAGCTGCTCGACCGCCAGGAGCATGCCGTACATCCTCTGAGTAGGCAACTCCCCCTGGAGATCAGCAATGTCGGCAACCATGTCCTCAGCCACTAGCCGACCAGAAAGATTCTCAGCAGCGCGAACCTCTGCACCCCGCAAGGCTTCGCGGAGTGAATGCAGCTCCTGCTAACGCCTCTCGTGGTAGCCGCTTGATTCGCCACTACATTCCCTCTATCTAAGAGGGCTCTGGCCTCCACGGCCGCACCACCAGACTCCGTGACTTCCTCAGCCGCAAGTTCGCCCACTGCAATCTGCGGTGCGGGAGAGTCTCCAACAGACTCCTCAACGACCACCCTAGCCCTCTTAGCGACAGGCTAATCGACCCCCTCGACGAGGCTAGGGATGGGAGGACGAGTGGATAGAATCACCCTCATAGGTAATTGCCGAACAGGAACGGAAGTGGGAACAGAGGTAGGAACAGTATCTCCGACCGATGCCTCCACCTGCACATCCCCCCGGTTAGAACTCCGCCGTGCGACTTGCGAAGACAACCGCAACTCCACACCAGAAGGCCGCTTCTTTAGCACTCCTTCCTTGCTCTTGGACAACTCCGCCACAGAGGCTCCTCTCTTTTCTCCTTCCCAGGGTCCACTCCCGCCGGCCTTCCCGTCTTTCTTCCTCTTCTCCCTCGGAAGAACCTCCTGACGGCGCTCCCTCTCAGAAGACGAAGGCACGGGCAACCGTCCTTCCCTCTCGCCACCAGCAGGGACATCGGCAGCAATCTCCGGAAAAAGGCACTGTTGACCATTCTTCTTCCCCCTACTCCGACTAACGTCGCGAGTACGGCTCAAAGGGGGAGGAGGAGGAGGAGAAGGAGAAGAAGAAGAAAGATCCTCTAAATCGGTGTAGTCGAAGGGGTATAAGCTATAATCATCACCTCCGTCAGCCATTGCTAAAGATCGATAGAAGCAAGAATCAGAAAGAACAAAGCAAAGACAGAGAAAACAAAGGCAACGGAGAAAGGTGAATGCAAATGTAAAGTCACAAACTTTCGAACGCTGGATACTCATAGGATACCCAGAGGCGCGACGATTCAAAAATATCAACCCCCTCGTATCCCGCAACAGATAAAACCTATTATCCTCTACAATCAAACCCAGCTACAACCATTCGCTCCAACCGCACACGTGGAAAGAAAGGACAGACAAGATGCATAGCCTGGGGCAACGGGGACACAAAGACTGAAAAGCCCTCGAGAATCCAAGAGTCACCTCGAGACACTTGAGGGCCTTTTCGAAAAACTCTCTGCCCAGGCTAATGATGGCCGCCCTCAGAAACGAACCTGCAGTTAATGAAGGAGAAACGACAGCAAAACACCTAAACGTTAGTGGCACCCGTTCAAGCTCTGACACGTGACACCTGCTACAAGCCCGCTCCTTCAACAAACAACCCTCACCAAGAAATCCACAGTCATCCACTAACCACAGATGAACATAGCTAGAGGAGAGCCTTTCAAAATGACCAAATGGCCCTAGCCTTTGGATTTCTCCCACCAGCCTGCAAAGGGCATTTTAAGAAATCCCCCTCCGAGCAATGATGACTCCACCTCGGTAAGTCGCGTACTTTCTGCAGAGACGACCCAAAAACTTGCTGAGGAAGTCAAGCGTCCAGCCATCCGAAGCGAGACAAGTGTCCACTCCAAAGCGTCTCCTTTTCCATGGAACGATACGAGAAAACCTACTTCGCGGGTCGGACGGCCACCTCCCATAACCACGATTCTAAGCGGATGAGCTCTCCCGTGACTAAAGGCAGCGAAAAAATTCCTAAGTATCCTACAGACAAGGGAACTTAAGTCCACGGGCGCCCGACAACCGTAGACTTGGGGGACTTATGTAACTACGGAATATTCTACCTTGGGACACGTTGCGTTGACCTTCTAGAAGGAAGGATTAAGCACTCGGTAGAGACACGTGGCACCACTTATCTACCAGTTACATGGCCCTTACCCATGTCATTTCACGGAGCATCCCCTCAACCAGACGTGGGAACTCCACAAGCCTCGTGCGACGACCCACGTCCCACGAGGTCGTGGGTCGAGCACGATCTCCCTACACTCTGAGTATAAATAGACCCTCACCCGGGGGACTAAAGGACAGAACGTAACCTGAAGGATTACAGTACCCAATCTACGATATCACACACATACTCTCGGTAACCTGAGCACCCTCAGATACCTCTCGCTATCTCTCTGCACATTACGAGCTCCGCCGTAAACTCCGTCCAGGACAGCCACCGGCAAGCTCATCGCCTTCTCGGAGTTCACCATTTACAGGGCTTTCAACATCCCCTAGAGACCCTAGCTCTCTCCTACTAAGGCAACCTCCTAAGAGCGGCTCGCCCGCCAAGAGTACCTTAGGCACGTCTTAGCCGCACATGGCCCAATACAGGTAATTCCTTGCCTAACGGCTCTTTTAGACGTCAGAATGACGAACTACGTGGACTTTGATCCCTCCCGAAGGGTACGTAGGCACCTAGGTGCATCACCTAAGGACAAGTCCCCCAAGGTTAAGACCCCTTACGGTCCTAATCACAAACTACAATTCTCTGAACCAAAAATGACAGTTACACAAGGTAATCATCGCTTCCAATCTCTCATTTTTAGAAATGAAATTTTGAAGCAAAATGACTAAAATTCATATATGAAACTTTACGCCATAAGAGAGAGTTAAAACTTGCATTTATGAGCTTTTAGAACTTGAATGGATGCTTTTATCGGTCTGCATGTGTTGATAGATGCTTGAAATGAAGATTTAGAAATGGGTTTTGGTGGTATCTTCATAACAAAATTTGAGCATGAGAATACATGTTTTGAGCTGAAATTTTCATGGGTTTTGCTGTGACAATGATAGGGATTAAGTTCTTCGAATTAAACTCTTTTGGTTTTCAAGTTTTGGGGCTTTAATTTGGGCAAAATGAAGTTTTTTAAAAACATTTCCGCCATGCATCAGCTGGCTGATGTGTTCATAAATTGCCCAGAATTTTTCCAGAATAAGAACCGCTAGCTGATAGCTTAAGAACAACCGACTGATGTGTTTATATTGCCCAGAAATGTTCGTATTTTGCCTAGAAATATTCATATTTTACCCATAAATTTTCAGAATTATAACAGACGGTTGATGGCTTAAGAACAGACGGCTGATGGCTTAAGAACAGCCGGTTGTCGTGTTTTTATTGTGGCTGAAAAACCTTTAAAGAAGGCTATTAGCCGGATGATTGGTTCTAACAGCCGGTTGATGCGCCTCTGGAAATTTTTATTTCTTGAAAATAAAGGCCAATCAGCCCGCTGATGGCCCCCAAACAGCCAGCTGATTGACCCCTGTCTTGCATAGTGGTGACCTTAATCACTTTAAATGATGTTTTGAACACCTAATTTCATTCTCAAACATGATGCTCAAAGATTATAAAGTAATTTGAAATATGAATCAAGGGGAAATAGCATAGTAAGAAAGAAAAGAGAGCTAAGTATTAAATGTACATGTATCAGTAAAGAATGAGTCCATGATCGATTGACCAATTGTCAGTATGGGACAACCATTGAAATTTCCATGGTTGTGTCATTATTTGGGATGTTAAAACATCCATTCGATTAAGAATGTAATTTTACAAAAACACCGTGTTGGTTACCGAATTTTAAGCTAGTATGCCCTATGTGGCCATTCAAGAGCGACATTCTTAAAATTAGGCAAACCATAATTGGGACCAATTCTTTCCAATATATGTATATGTGAATAACATATCACAGAGATGAATTGTTGACTCTTAAGGAAAGACACTATGCATATAATTTGCTGATCCATAGGGAAAGACATAATGCATGCACTATGTTGATTCTTAGGGGAAGACGCAACGAATCCTATGAATGTATGTGTTCAAAGAATTGAAAAGTTGATCCTTCAGGACAACATGATGAATCCTAGGTATATGTAAATGTTTATGGGAGACAAATTGTTGATCCTTCGGGAAAGACGCAAATGGTCTTCTAATGATGATGTAAATGATATGAGGGACGGATTGTTGATCCTTCGGGAAAGACACAAATGGTCTTGCAATGATGATGTATGTATGGATGTGTGCGAGTGTTCGCGTTGCGACACTCCCGTAGCTTATATGTTTTATAAAATCAGGGTTAGATGCCCATAAGTTTATGATGTTTACTATTTTCGTACCCTTGGGATTATGAATGATGATGATATGATGAAATGTTTTATGTATATTCATATTAATCTAGTTTATAATGTTTTGCAAGAAGATGATGATACCATTCCATACAATACCAATGAATGATTTGAACGAATGTTTTGAAGGGATGTATCAAACGATGCATTCACAAGAATACATGATATGGTTTATTATGTTTTTAATAAATGAATGATATTACATCCATGTTTTAAATGTTATGAAATGCACGAGGAAATGCAGTGATTTTCTGTATGATGATACAGTGGTACACATTAGCGGTTTTCAAAACAAGTTGCTATGATTAGTGAGATTATAAATCTCACGATTATGTTGGTGTGTATCAGATGCCTAGGTAACTAAACTCATTGGAGGCGGAGTTAGAAAGAAGATAGAATTTAGTTCCGGGCTAAGTAATAGTAGTTAAGAATGTAATGGTACACATAGTGATAAGCATATCATCTTAGTAAGTAATATAAGCATATAGCAATATGTTTTCTTGTTGTGGTTGGTATCCCCATTCCTTTAGCCCATTGTCGTCTACCTTTTTGGAAAGGCCATGTTGGCTAACTAGGTAGTATATGCAAAAAGGGATGAAGGAACTATGTATGATTAACTGAGTCATACTCACTTGTTAGTGTTTTGACGAGATCTGAGTGGTAGGGTTGTTGCCTCCAGTTCTTCGTGTATTAACTAACCTTTTGTGTTTTATTATAAAATGCCAAGATATTCAATAGTTTAAAAAGACTTCTTTCGCATGTGTTTGTATCATGTTATAGTAGTGCTTTATTAGTTCTAGTTTCCGCTGCAATGTATGAGAACCCGAGGCTAGTACCCAAACTAACCCCACTTAATCAACCGAATTGGTTAAAATTTAAATGAACTCGGGTATGGAAAGGTAGTAACACACTAATTCAAAATGACTTGTATACTAAAATGAACCTAGAGAATTGGGGTGTTATACTTGCCGTTTTGCACCCTGATAAAAGTAGTTTCGATTTGCTAAATCATAACTTTTAGGAAACGTTCAATATAACTGTCTATTCATTCAAACGGGGCCACTCACATAGATCTTAAGTTTCTCTCTTCTCTAGTTTAAAACATTTTTTCTTGGGACTGGCTCCATTCGATGAGGGCTCCTGTTCATCTTCTTTTGTATTTGTATTTATTACTTTTTTTATAGCCACTTATCTTTTCAAAGTACAATGCATATGTAAGCCCAAAGTTTCTTTCTTCTCCAACCCTTCACGAATTTCTGCTTTGATCGAGTTGCGCCTTTAGGCCATGGCTTCTATGTATCTTTTCTATTTTTATTGTATTTTGTAAGTTTCATTTTATGAAACTTTTCTCCTTTATGTAGAAATTCTTCTCTCCCTTTATAGAACATATTTTGACAACAAATATTTTGAAGACATACAACTTCTCCAAATATGCAATGATGAACAAGAGGAGTATGAAAAAGAGTGCTACTTAAAAAAATATTCTCTTATAGAAGTTACAAAACAAGAAATGAAGCATTTTCGGCAGTTTTTATCGCTACCTGATTTTGTGGCGGTACAAAGACCCTCGCTTATTCTTGTGTGCAAGCCCGTTTATGGTGGTTAAAACCCAACCGTTGGTATAACTGCCGTTAGTTACTTTGTGGCAGTTATTTGTAAGTTATAGCAATTTTAAACATCCGGCAATTACTTTGCGACATTTATTTGTAATTTGAAGGAGTTTTAAACCATTGGTTAACAATTAAAATATTATAATTTTATTAACCACTGTTACATTATTTAGTTTTTATTGCAAAGGTTTATATAACCGTTACTATTCGTTATTTTCTGTTTTTAGAAATTTCTTCATCCATTCCTAATTTTGATAAATATATAAAATTGTATACTGCAAATATGAAAATTGGTAAATTTATAAAATTGTATGCTGCAAATATGAAAGAAAATGTGAGTATATTGTTACATTGGAAAATTTGTTTACGGAGCCTCATAATTACATCCTTAATCTTCCCACATATGTATGGTTCAATGTTACAGCTGAGGGTAAACCTTAAGGAACTACAACAACAACAATAATAGTAATAGCAATAGCAAAGAATTCCAAATTTAACTTAAAAGATTTTATCTTTAATGATGAAAGCACATGAGGATGACGCTCCACTCTTGCCACAAAAAACTTGCCAAGGACCAAATTTCCTAAAACGGCTGCCTCTCATAACAAACTTGTCACCAAGTTTCTTGACCTCAAAGTTTGAAAAGGTTTTGGAAAACAAGTTCAAATGAAATAATAAGAAATAACGAAAATGGAAAAAATGGTGAGATTGCGGGTTCGGGAGACTTCTTACATCAAGGGGAAGGTGTTAGGCATCCCTCCTCGCCCATCTTACGATGGTTACCCCATGAAACCGAAAATATAAGTGTACGTATTTGACTTTAATAAGATCCTATCAATCAACGATGTGTAACATGAATCAGGGTGAGATCCTGATGCCTACGTACCTTTTTAGATAAGGGATCAGAGTCAGACGTTGTTCTTAGTGGCATGCAAGTGTGTGTGTGAGGAAGTTCACCAAGCACAATGCTTAGGTGGACTCTTATGTGAGTTGAGGCTCGCCAAGTTTGCACTCAGACGGCCTCTTATCTACCATACATTGAAACAAAGTGGGCATCACTAGATTATGAATCCAGGCGGCTCCGGTCCACATTCCAGATGGAACTGTGTTTCTCGGCTAATGTAGTGGATGCATTCATTCCAGAGATAAAAAGAAATCACTAATAATTTGAAGATCACAAAGGGGGTCGCGACCCATGATATTGTTCATGCCTCTGGGCAGAGGCAAAAATCGCGTGCAAGGTCGCGAGCAACAAGACCAGGGTTTCGACCCAAAGACTCAGAATCACATGGAATTAAAATAATAATTCTAGCTCATGACCTACATGTACACGGTTGCAAACCTAAGACTCAAAACAACATAGAATTAAAATAACAAGTCCAGGGATGCGACCTACATGCGCAGGGTCGCGACCTTAGAACTCAAAATCACAAAGAAATTAAAATAACAAGTCAAGGGTTGCGACCCTAAGACTCAGAACCACATAAGTCTAAAATAACAAGTCCAGGGTTTTCCATTTATCCTCACTACATCGAAAATAGATTATGAAGAAACTGGGGCCAATATTTATTATCTTTGGGCCCATTTTTAACTTCCAAATGGAGGTAAGTTTTGAAGCATGAGTGGCTTGAAAGGAAAGACATAGTGGTTTTAGTATGACACCAGAAGAAGATCACCATAATGTTTGATACCATTTTCCAAAGCGTTTCTACATGATCTAATTTTTTTTCCACCTCTTCTCTATTACACCGTGTAGATTGAAATTGTCCTGGTGGTTGAAATTGGCATACTACAAAAGTGTTTCCTAAATTGTATAGATTATAGTATTTTTAAACTAAAATAATCCAAAATTGGGAAAATGTATATATTAATATGAGTCAATATTCTCTCAAAATAGTTAAATTGAAAAAAAAAATCGAATGTAAAGAGTGTGGAGAGAGAAAGTAAAGATAATAGAAGAAAAGTAGCAATATATTACTAAGGAGTTAAATAATCTTTTATAACTAGTTTATTATTTTATCTTATATGTATAATTAAAATAAAAAAGAAGCTCTCTTATCTATATTAATGTGATTTTAGGGACTTCTAGTTAGTAGTCACCAAAAATAGCTACTTTATAATAAAGAAAAAAAATAAAAATATGTTATGTAGAAAAATAGTAGTAGTTATTAAAAGAATGGGGAAGTTTATGGCTTGAAAATTAATAATAACTATTTTAGATTCTATTTTAAAAATTAAATGCATATACATGCATACGAAGCCTCTAGTATTGCTATGTTAATTTTCATTGGTTTCCTCTTTTTGTAATATCTAAAATATCTATCTATACAAACATAAATAAAATAAAAACGAAAAGCTCATAAATGCTATTGAAGCTCCCCCAAGAAAATTTGATGGAAAATATCATGAGATCAATCTCCTAAATTTTGTCTTCGCCAAAAAAAAATTCTCCTAAATTTTCTCAAGTCTTAAAATATTGAAGGTTTTAGTATCAATATGCATAGCATATTTTTCTTTCTATATTAGGCATGGATTTATACTTGTACATTAATTTTTTCTTGTGCAGAAGGTTCGCATAGGCTAGTATATAAAAAGCTCGTAAAACACCCTGATCCATTTTATTTATGTTGCACACAAAAATAACAAATGTTATGTCTATAATGAAGCCATGAGGATGCACTTTAGATACTTTGCGAACCAATTATAAAACTTGTCCCACATCGGAGAGGGACTAAAGAAAGTTATACTTTATATATGAATGATAGAGTGAAGTGGTCGGCCAAGTCCAACTGATCAATACACGGTAAAAAAACAAATAAAACCAAAAAAAAAACCCAGGGTATAAAGGAAAAAAGAAAATACCACGTGACAAAGATCTGTTGGGCTTGGCCGTTTTGCACCCTGATAAAAGTAGTATCGTTTTTTGAAATTTTAACTTTTAGTAAACATTCAATATAATTGTCCATTCATTCGAAGGGGGCCACTCACATAGATCTTAAGTTTCTCTCTTCTCCAGTTTAAAGCATTTTTTCTTAGGATTGCCTCGATTCGACGAGGGCTCTTGTTCATCTTCTTTTCTATTCATATTTTATTACTTTTCTTTTTTTTTAATAACCACTTATCCTTTCAAAGTACAATGCGTACGTAAGCTCAAAGTTTCTTTCTTCTCCAACACTCGACGAATTTTTGCGTCGATTGAATTGCGCCTTTAGTCCATGGCCCTTTGTATCTTTTTCATTTTTATGTTATTTTGTAGGTTTCTTTTTATGAAACTTTTCTCCTTTATGTAGAAATTCTTCTCTTCCTTCATAGAAGATATTTTGATAATTAATATTTTCAAGACATACAACTTCTCCAAATATGCAACGATGAACAAGACGAGTATTAAAAAGAATGCTACTCAAAAAATTATTCTCTTATAGAGGTTACACAACAAGAAATGAAGCATTTTCTGGTAGTTTTTGTTGCTAAATGATTTTGTGGCGGTACAAAAACCTAACCTTTGTTATAACCGCCGGCAATTACTTTGTGGCAGTTATTTTTATGTCATTGCAGTTTTAAACAACCAGTAATTACTTTGTGATAGTTATTTATAATTTGTGGCAATTTTAAACCACCGATTAAAAATTAAAATATTGTTTGATTTTAATGGCATTTAATTGACCACCTTTATATTATTTAGTTTTTATTATGGGGGTTTATATAACCGTTACTATTCGTTATTTTCATTTTTTGGAATTTTCTTGGTCCATTATTAATTTTGGTAAATATATAAATTTGTATACTGTAAATATGAAAATTGGTAAATTTATAAAATTGTATGAAGCAAATATGAAAGAAAATGTGAATATATTGTTACATTGGAAAATTTTGTTTATGGAGCCCCTTAATTGCATCCGTAATCTCCCACATATGTAAGGCTCAATGTTACAGCTAAGGGTAAACCTTCAGGAATTGCAACAACAACAATAGTAATAGCAAAAGCAAAGAATTCCAAATTCAACATAAAAGATTTTATCTTTAAATTATCAAAGCACCTGAGGATGACACTCCACTCTTGCCTCAAAAAACTTGCTAAGGACCAAATTGCCTATAACGGTTGCCTCTCATGACAGAGTCGCCACCAAGTTTCTTGACCTCAAACTTGGAAAAGGTTTTCAAAAACAAATTCAAATGAAATAATAAGAAATAACAAAAACGGCAAAAATGGTGACAATCCGGGTTCGGGAAATTGCTTACGTCAAGGGGAAGGTATTAGGCACCCCTCATCCCCCATCTTACGATGGTTACCCCAAGAAACCTTAAATTGAAGTGTATTTGGCCCTAATAAGATCCTATCAATCAATGATGGGTAACTCGAATCAAGGTAAGATCCTGTTGCCTACATACCCTTTTAGAGAAGGGATTAGAGTCAGACGTAATTCTTAGTGGCATGCAAGTGTGTATGTGTGAGAGGAGGTTCACCAAGGACATTCCTCAGGCGGGCTCCTACGTGAGTTGAGGTTTGCCAATTTGTACTCAGACGGCCTCTTATCTACGATACATTCAAACAAAACGGGGTTCACCAGATTATGAATCCAGCGGCCTTGGTGCACATGCAAGATGGAACGATGTTTCTCGGCTAATGTAGTGGATGCATTCATTCCAGAGATAAAAAGAAATAACTAATTATGTGAAGATCACAAAGGGGGTCTCTATTGGGGTCGCGACCCGTGATCCTGTTCATGCCTTTGGATAGAGGCAAAAATCGCGTGCAAGGTCGCGACCCACAGGATTAAGGTCGCAGCCTGAAGACTCGGAGTCTGTGATGACCGCGCGCTCGACATAGTCGCCACCAAATTTTGAATTAAAATTTGGAAAAAGAAAAATAGGTTCAAAAGTGGTGTAAAAATGAATTTTCACAAAATATTGGGTTCGGGAGTCTGTTTGAGATGAGTGGAAGGTGTTAGACACCCCTCTTCCCTCGTCCGAAGACGGTTACCCAACATTATTACTTAAATTGTTTGGCCCTAAATTGTTGGAAAAAGAACACAAAACAAGAAAGAAAACAAAGATGGAATTAACCTCGGATAAGAGCCCAGGGCCTACGTATCCTCAAAGAGGGATCAAAGTCCACGTAGTTCGCGTGGCATGCAAGTGTGTGAGTGAGGGGGAGGTCCATCAAGCAAAAGCTCAGATCGCCTCCCAGTGCAATGTGCCTAAAGAGGCAAGAGCCCCTCAGCACCTATCTACCATGCATTTCACATAACAAATCAAACAAGGTGGGTTTGCGATGCTCATCAGGCGGCGTGCCCAGATGCCGTGTGAACCAGTGTTCCTATAGAAGCATAGGCTCCTTGGTGACACCAGTTGAACAAATAATTAAAGAAGTTGATTAAATTAGACAAACAAAGCGTCTATGATATTTTTGGAATTTTCTCTTTAAGAAAAACAAAGAAAACTTTTCAACACTTATTTTCCTAATTCTATACATTAAATAAAAAATCAAATTGGTCCACTTCCAAAATATAGAAAATTGTCAAGACCTAGGGTAAGAAAGCTCTAGATCTCCCCTACACAGCCCCACTGACCTTGCCCCAAAATCAATAGTAATTTGTAAGATATGATCTTTGAAAGCACAGTTACCCATAAGCTGTTTGAAATGATACTTTGGGATAAATAAATATGCCATAAATCATTCTGGATGAATTTGGTCATGATAATTTTATCCTTTGTTCTAGAGACCAAGAAGAAGATTTAGCAAGAAAAAACAATGAAAAAGGAGTTGTGTAGATGGAGAAACAATTTCACGAAATAGAGTGACGTTCAGGACATCACTCTGCAACGTGTTTTGAAAAATTGATGTTATAAACATTGCTGGGAGCAAAATACCCAATGCAATTTGACATAAAACCTATGGTCAGAAAGCTATGGAAGTCTAGTTTCAGGAAAAAAATAGATCACTTCATTGGGAGTTAAATTGAAATTAAAATATTGCATTAAAGGCACACTGCCCGAACTCAGAATCAGTTCGGGCAGAGGTTTTCACAAAAATTGTTTGACTCCATTAAAAGATTTCGAAATTCGTGAAAAAATTCAGAGATACTCTAAAGGTATGCGTAAACAAGAGACAAATACAAGAAAGCAATTATAAATGTCAAAACAACTAAAAAAAACGGAGAAGGCAAGCAATCACATTCAACCAAAATAGAAAAGTGTCAAAGTGAAGAGTACTCCCTCAATTGGTCCTTCCACCTTTCATTCTAGGTTTCCCTTCCCATCTCCATGCATTCTTGACTCCTCCTCCTCCTCATGCCTCTTGCCTCTTTGATCTCCTCCCTTTCTCTTTGACCTAGCCTCCTCTCTCTCTTTAACCTAGCCAATCTTGTTCTCCTCTCCCTCTTGACCTAGGCTTCTCTATTTTATATGCTAGGGTTCTCTTAAGTCCTTTGGGCTTGGCCCATTAGAGCTAAGAGTAGGCCATCTAACACTTTTTATATTTTCTTATTTTTTGACAAAAATAATATTTTTGCATTTTTTTATTTTTTATTTTATTTTATTTTGATTTGCCCTTTTCGGGGCCTGACAAAATAGGGTGTCCACAGAGTCACAGGGAATTAAAATAACAAGTGCAGGGTTAAAACTCAGAACCACGGAGAATTAAAATTACAAGTCCAGGGTCGTGACCTACATGCGCAAGGTCACGACTCTGGGACTCAAAATCACAAAGAAATTAAAATAACAAGTCTAGGGTTGCAACCTACATGTGCTGGATTGCGACCCTAACACTCAGATCCACAGAGAATTAAAATAACATGTCCAAGGTGTTCCATCTATCTTACGTACATCCAAAAGAGATTAGGAAGAAACTGGTCCCAATATTTAACATCTTTTGGTCTATTTTAAACATCCAAATGGACGAAAGTTTTGTAGCAAGAGAGGCTTGAAAGGAAAGACGTGGTGGTTTTAGTATGACACTAGAGGAAGATCACTGGAATGTCTGATATCATTTTCCAAAGCCTTTCTACATGATCTCATATTTTTCTTCGACCTCTTATCTATTACTCCATGTAGATTGTGTCCAAAATTGTAATACTCGAGAAATTTTTCGAAGCTTGGAATAAAATAAAAAGAGAAAGAAGAGAAGTAGAAATTTAATTTCTGGATCATATTCAGGACCTAAGGAATGAGAAACCTGAATTAAATGGGAAAAAGAGAGTTGGGAATATTTTTGGGTATTTACAAATTGGGATATAAGAGAAAATAAAAATTTAATTGGAAAGAGGAGGATTTAATTAGGGATATATTTTTTTACCTCTTCTTTAATATAATAATAATTATTGTTATTTAGTTATTTATTATTTATTTTATATATATATATATATATATATATATATATATATATATATATATATATTTTATAATAGAAAGGGAGGGGGTTGGTAGAGGAAAGAATAAATAAAAGGGGGAGAGAGGGCATATGTGAGTGAGATAAGAGAAAGAAGAAGAAAGAAAGAGAGAGAAAGAAGAGAGAGAGAGAGGGAGAGGCGTGAGAAGAAGGAGAAGGAGAGTTGGGGTTTCATCGGAAAAGTGACTGGGGAGAGCTAGCCGACGCTGGAGAAGTCATCGGAGCTCGGGTACGACGTCTCCTACACCTTCCACCAATCGAATCAAAGGTTGGTAACCCCAATTTCATTCGAAACCCTCAATTTCTTCATTTTCAGGGATTTCTTCGATCCACCTTCGATTGGGTTGTTTTGAGGGTAGATTGAGACCTAGGAAGTGTTCTTGAACACTTAGTTGGGGTAAGAATCGAGGTTATACCCTCGGGTTTAGCCGAATTCGAATTTGAAAGGGTTTGGGGTTGAAAATTCTAAATATTCCTAATTTGGGGAAATTATTGATAATTAGGAATTGAGCTTGAATTTGAGTAAATAGGCTTGGATTGGTATTATTGAAATTATATTGTTGAAATATTAGCTGAACAAAACCCGTAAAGAGTTGGCCCGAGGTTACAAATGTTGAACTTTGACGTTAACGTGCCGGGTCCCTTCTCGGATTGCCTAATTACACTTTAAGAGTGATATTGAGGGCTCCAAACCTCTTCTTTTCAATCTTAAACACCCTAGAATAATTCTAAATATGCTATCAAGCATTAAGAATTATTTTAAGTACTTTCTTGTTTCTCAAGGATGGAAACTTGCGGAACAATAAAGCCCAAATTTTAAAGTGGCAACTTTATTTCTTCCTAATTATTAGGAAACCTTAAGTAGGATAATTTAAAAGTATATTGAGGTTTAGTAACTCGAATCCAAGGCTCCAAAAATTAATTCAAGGTGAGCGATAATTGTACGAAACCAAGTGTGAAGCACTTGAGACTCTCATGGAAGAGAGGGAAGACGGATAAGACCAAAGACTCGGTTCTTGGCAACGTCTAGATGTATTTTTAGGCACGAGCATGTAATATGCATATGAACTGCATAGAGTTTGAGATGTTAACCACTTGAATGAATTCGTTAGGAAATCACGATTCGTCCGGAGCGGGAGTTACTCTAGGACAAACGCAAGGAAGCCGTCCAGGTGAGGGGTTTCCCATCCTTGCCCTACAGGGTTGATTGAGGATGTGGATATGTGGTTTGCCTACTTGTCTATTTGTAAGAATTGTTTAGTGGTTAACATGATATTGTTTTTCCTAAACTGTTATCCATGAAAGTCTTTGTATATGTGTGTTTGACTACAGGTAAAGAGGTACTGAAGGGTATCCATGTGATGACATGAGGTACGCCAAACAGTACAAGCAAAGGGGTAAGTTGTTGATTGAGTCCAAGGTTTGGTTCACCCTATTAATTAGAAACTCATTAAAGAAATCGCATAGAAGTTGTTAGTGAACGTCGACGTTTTATGGTAATTGAACTTAGGGAAGACCTTAGAGCTAGGTTATGATCTAAACCAAGGGTCCGGGAACAATATGAGGATTAATACGATCTCTTAATTGATTAGTGAGTCGTAGGGATGTTCACACTACCTAGGTAAAGTTAGTTTAGGATAGTAATTGGTAGATAGAGTCAAGATCCTAGCTGAAAGCTTGGGAAGAGAAACAAGTTAAAGATTAAAAGCATTTGCCCGTTGAGGCCATTGCCCTAGCCTGGCACTAGGGTCAGTAAAAGACTAAAAGATTTGCCTGTTGAGGCCATTGCCCTAGCCTGGTACTAGGGTCAGTTAAATATTAAAAGAAATTGCCTGCTAAGGCCATTGCCCTAGCCGGGCACTAGGGTCAGTTGAGTGATTTACAGTTTTCAGATGACATGTTAAATATGATTGTTTGTTTATGAGAAGTATGATAGAGGAGCATGATCTGTAGGTTTATCCATGATTTTATGTTATATTAATATTGCTTGATCGTAATATAACGTTCGATAAACTGGATTTTCATGCGCATGTGATTGTGAGTGTTTCCCTTTCCCCAGCTATAGTGGTACCCGCCGTTACGCCGAGGATGGGAAGCTTCTCACTGAGTCTGTTTGACTCACTCTCTCTGCTTCAATGTTTCAGATACAGGTATCGAGCAGGTATCAACGTCCGGACAGTGATACAGACATCAGACAATTCTTTACGCACTAGTTCGCGTGGGTGGACTCTTTTTGTTATTTTGACTATTTCGGTTGTACATATTATAAGTTGTAAGGGTTGTGTATATATATATTTACAGCTTTTGATATGTACCTACTCTAGAATTTTCGGCTTCACATGTATTTAAAGACAGGGTCCGGTTGGGGAAAACTAGGATATATGTATGAGTATATAAACTTCTGCATGTGAATAGGATAGATCGTACGCATTGAGGCGTACGGTCAATATGATATGGATATATATATATATATATATATATATATATATATATATATATATATATATATTATGTGTGCTTGCTGCATGTGAATAGGATAGATCGTAAGTATTGAGACGTACGGTCAATATCATATGAGTATTTACTTTATGAGTGCTGATATATATATCTATACACTGAGTTGAGCTGAAGCGGTATTGAGCGAACCACGGATTGCAGGTTAATTAGGCCACCAGTGAGGTGTGGCCACTATTATGATATATATATATATATATATATATATATATATATATATATATATATATATATATATATATATATATATATATATATATATATATATATATATATATATATATATATATATATTGATTCTATAGCAGGGTAGCTATAGTTATGTCTATAGGGTAAGGCTTACGGGTTTAGAAGTAAAAGTCTATTCCCGTGCCGGTCACGCACTTCCGATTTGGGGTCGTGACAAAAATATTGTCACGGAGTGTCATACTACAAAAATATTTTCTAAATTGTATGGATTATTGTATTTTCAACCTAAAATAATTCAAAATTGGAATAAATGTCTATATTAATATGAGTCAATTCGTTAAATTGGAAAAATAAATATACAATGTTAAGAGTGTGGAGAGAAAAAGTAAAGATAATGGAAGAAAAGTAACAATATATTACTGGAGAGTTAAATAATCTTTTATAACTAATTTATTATTTTATTTTATATTTAAAATTAAATTAAAAAAGAAGCTCTATTATCTATATTAATGTGATTTTAGGGACTTCTAGTTAGTAGTCACAAAAATTAGCTACTTTATAATAATGAAATGTGATGTGGGAAACTAATGAGAGAGAAATTAAAAACTAGGGATAATAGTAGTTTATTTTTTTCAAATAGGGATAGTGTTAGTTATGAAAAGAATGAGGAAGTAAATAACATTATAACTTTTAATTTATTGACTTAAAAAATAATAATAAATGTAACTGTCATTTTTTGTTCAGACAATTCTATGTCTGAAATTAGGACCGCAAGGGGTCTTAACTTTGGGGGACTTGTCCTTAGATGATGACCTAGGTGCCTACGTACCCTTGTGAAGGGATCAAAGTCGACGTAGTTCGCCGTGTGTGTTGTGTATGTACATTCAAAGTCCCACATCAGCTAGCTTTAGTGAGTCAGTGGGTGGGAAGCTTATATAAATAGGTGTGAGTTATATAGGTTTCAACACACATAAGAATACTAGCCTATAACCATTGGGTGTATTGGGTTTTGGGTATTTTTATGTATTGAGGAGGGTTTGTAATTTTTCCGTTCAAAAATTACAGGTAGTAAAGTTTGTCTCGGTGGGGGTCGTGGTAGTAGGTCTTGAGGCACCGAACCACGTTAAAATTTTTGTGTGTTCTTCTTTCTCTTTTTCTTATATTTTTTATGCGGCGCCCAACAAGTGGTATCAGAGCTTTGGTTCCGGCCTAGGGAGGAAGAAGGGAGAAAGAGCAAGAGGAAGGAGTCGTCATTATCCAGTCAGCGTCACGTCAGCAATTTGGAGAGAGGTTGGTTCTGGCTTATTTTCTCTTTTTTTTCAAGTCAGATTTTCTTTTGAATTTGGGCTGTTTGTGATGCTGGTTGGTTGGTTGTGTGAGTGGAAGTATTTAGCCAAGAGTTGGGTTAAATACAATGAACACCATGAAGTTTGAAGTTTCATTGTTTGATGGGAGGACGGATTTTACACTGTGACAATGCACGATTCAAGATTATTTGGTCCAGCAGGGTCTTGACTTAGCATTGCAGGATGAGAAACCGAGTGAAATAAAAGAGTCAGATTGGAGTACAATTCAGAAAAAGGCTGTTAGTACAATTCGGTTGGCACTAGCCCCACAGATAAAAGTGACTGTGCTGAAGGACACATCACCGAAGAAGTTGTGGGACACGTTGGAGAGCAAGTTTGTGTCGAAGACATTGACCAATCAATTGATGATGAAGATGGATTTGTACTCATTGAAGATGGAAGATGAGATGGTATCTAGACTGTTGAATGCATGGGAGACTATTAAGTATGAAGAGCAAGTGCTGCTTCTCTTGGCTTCACTACCAAAATCCTTCAAGCCTCTAGTCCAGTCAATGCTAGCAGGAAAGAGCACACTGAATCTAGATGAAGTGATGAGTACCTTGAAGGAGAGTCAGAGGATGATGGGTGGTGAAGAGTCTTTCAGGGACAGTCATATACTAGCAGTGGATAGTGACAGGAAGAAGAAGGGTGATCAACTTGGAAGAAATTCTCGATCGAGAGACATCAGCACTGTTGAGTGCCATTACTGTGGACAGTTGGGTCACATACAAATGAGATGCCCAGACTTCAAGGAGGACTTGCAGAGCATGAAGGAGAAGAGGGGCAGATCAAAGGGAGCTTCTTCTACTAATGTGGTTTCTTATGAAGATGAGCTAATCTAAAGATGTTAGAGAATTCTGCAGCAAGGAAGGATCGCTGTAGAAACTGAGTAAGTAAAAAAAAAAATGAATAGGAGAGTTCAGTTTTTTTATAGAGGGAAACAATGTAGGACTTTGGATTAAGGGAGGATTTGTTGTGTATGTACATTCAAAGTCCCACATTGGCTAGCTTTAGTGAGTGAGTGGGTGAGGAGCTTATATAAATAGGTGTGAGTTATATAGGTTTCAACACACACAAGAATACTAGCCTATAACCATTAGGTGTATTGGGTTTTGGGTATTTTTATGTATTGAGGAGGGTTTGTAATTTTTCCGTTCAAAAATTACAAGTAGTAAAGTTTGTCCCGGTGGGGGTCGTGGTAGTAGGTCTTGAGGCACCGAACCACGTTAAAATTTTTGTGTGTTCTTCTTTCTCCTTTTCTTATATTTTTTATGCGGGGCCCAACAGTGTGAACGTCCATAGGAGCCGTTAGGCAGTATAGTTACCTGTAGGCGGCCGTGTGCGGCTAAGACATGTGTAAGGTACTCCGTGCGGGCGAGCCACTCGTTGGAGGTTTCCTTAGGTAGGGAGAGAGCAATGGTCTCTTTGAGGTGCTGGGAGCTTTGCTGATGGAGATCCTCGGGACGGAGATGTGTTTGCTGATGGTTGACCGTGTGAGGTGGTGAACCAAGTTCAAAGCTCAAGGAGCTGATGTATAGTATTTGGAGTGTAGAGTCTTACTTCGTGTGTGGGGACCTACTGTGTTCGTTGTCTTCTGTCTTGAGTCCCCTGGGTGAGGGCTTTTATATTAAGTGTGAAGGAGGACGTGGTCGACCCACGTTCCTGCTCGTCATGGGTCGACCCATGACGGTTGAGGGCCTTCCATGTCTCGGGTGCGAGAGCCTAAGAGGGGAGACGTGGGTTCTGGGCTTCTGGCCATGTAAAGGGCAAATGAGGGGTGCCACATGTCTCTGATTGGCGTTCATGCTAACGTTCTAGAAGGCTAGTACCACGTGTCCCAAGGGGGAATATTCTGTAGTTACAATAAATATTTTAGATTATATTTTCAAAATTAAAGAAAAAAATGAAATGCATATACGTGCACACGAAGGTTCTAGTATTGCTATATTAATTTTAATTGTTTTCCTCTTTTTGTATTATCTAAAATATCTACTTATACAAATAGAAATAAAATAAAAAGGAAAAACTCGTAAATGCTATTGAAGCACCCCCAAGAAATTTTGATGGAAATTATCATGAGATCAATCTCCTAAATTTTCTCTCGGCAAAAAAAAAATCTCTTAAATTTCCTGAAGTCTTAAAATATTGGAGGTTATAGTAACAATATGCAAAGCATATTTTTCTCTCTAACTTAGGCATGGATTTATACTTGTACATGATTTTTTTTCTTATTCAGAAGGTTCGCAAAGGCTAGAATAGAAAGCGTATACAATGGGTATGCACTTTATATTGTTCGCGAACTATATATAAAGCTTGTCCCACATCAGAGAGGGACTAAAGAAAGTTATACTTTATATATGAATGACAAAGTGAAGTGATCGGCCAAGTCCAACGGATCAAGGAAAAAATAACAAAAAAATCTATAAAAAAATACACAGGGTATAAAGGAACAAGAAAGTACCACGTGACAAAGATCTGTTGGGCTTGGCCATTTTGCACCCTGTTAAAAGTAGCAACGTTTTGTTAAATTTTAACTTTTAGGAAACGTTCAATATAACTGTCTATTCGTTCAAAGGACGCCACTCACAGATCTTAAGTTTCTCTCTTCTCCAGTTTGAAGCATTTTTTCTTGGGATTGCCTCCATTCGACGAGGGCTCTTGTTCATATTCTTTTCTATATGTATTTTATTACTTTCTTTTTTTTTATAGCCACTTATCCTTTTAAACTACGATGCGTACGTAAGCCTAAAGTTTGATTATTCTCCAACCCTCGACGATTTTTTTCTTCGATCGAGTTGTGCCTTTAGGCCATGGCTCCTTTGTATCTTTTCTATTTTTATGTTATTTTGTAAGTTTCTTTTTATGAAACTTTTCTCCTTTATGTAGAAGTTCTTCTCTTCCTTTATAGAAGATATTTTGACAACAAAAATTATGAAGACATACAACTTCTCCAAATATGCAACGATAAACAAGACGAGTATTAAAAAGAATGCTACTTCAAAAATTATTCTCTTATAGAGGTTACACAACAAGAAATGAAGCATTTTCTTGCAGCTTTTATCGCTAAATGATTTTGTGGCGGTACAAAAACCCTCACTTATACCTACTTCACAAAGCCTGTTTATGGCGGTAAAAATCCAATCGTTGGTATAACCATTGGTAAGTACTTTGTGGTAGTTATTTGTAAGTTGTGGAAGTTTTAAACACCGGGTAATTACTTTGAGGCAGTTATTTGTAATTTGTGGCAGTTTTAAACTGCTGGTTAAAGACTAAGATTTATTTAGTTTTAATGGAATTTAATTAACCGTCATTACATTATTTAGTTTTTATTGTGGCGGTTTATATAACCGTTACTATTTGTTATTTTCAGATTTTGGAATTTTCTTGGTCCATTCCTAATTTTATAAATATATAAATTTTTATATTGCAAATATGAAAATTGGTAAATTTATAAAATTGTATGCTGCAAATATGAAAGAAAATGTAAATATATTGTTACATTGGAAAATTTTGTTTACGAAGACCCTTAGTTACATCCTTAATCTTCCCACATATGTAAGGCTTAATGTTACAGCTATGATCTCACCCAAGATCAACCTAACTTAAGGGTGTTTTAGCATAAATAATAAATAAATATATATGAATTTACACCAAAAAAGTTGAATATTTGGACATAAGGAATAAGTAAGAAAATGTGAAAAAATGCCCATAAAAGCATCAATTCTTGATATTTGGATAGGTGTGTTTGATGTTTGTTGAGTGCTGCAGGCTTCAAAGGGATCAATGGGAAGAATATATTCCAAGCACAAGAACCGGAACGAAAGCAAGAACTCATAACAGGGCCAAGAAAGAGATCAAGAGAAGCAAAGAATGGAGCACTCGCCATGGCAATTAGAAAGGCTTGCCACACCCAGCAAGAGAAGGCTCGCCATAACAAGCATAAGGTAGCTCTCCACGGCAAGTACAATTGACTCACCACAGCAAGTGGAAAGGTTGACATGGCAGATGACGTGGACAGCAGCTTAATGAACGAAAATAGAATGGGGTCCAGTCATACGAAGAGCCGGAGAAGCATTTAAATTGGTTTGAATTCCAAAGTCAATCCACGTTTCAATTATCACCTATCTCCATCCTAATCGCAGTTGTGGACACCTCATTTTGTCCGACCACCAAAAGTGAAAAAATAAGGGTAGGTTGCGACCTGTAACTATACAGGTTGAGGCCTATTGTCTGAGTCAGCATTAAATTTCGACCCGTGCCCCTATAGCTCACGACTTAATGCCATTATTAACTCAGATCCAGATCAAATTCAGATATGCTATAGGTCGTGTCCCGTGTCACTATAGTTCGCGACCTATAGGCATTTATGACTTAGATCTGACTTTACTTTTATATGATCCTCCGAGATCGCTATAAATAGAAGGCTCCACCATAGTTAAATGGATCGAATCTCGAGAGGCATAAGCTCTACCAAATTGCTGAGTCGTTGGTAAGACCCCTGCATATTTATTCCTCACCTACATACTTTTTATCTCTTTCTAGATCTCTTTTTTCCTAAAAATCTTACTTTTGATCAATGGGATAGGAGCCAAGCCCCGTTCCACTCCGAGGGTTGACTAAAATCCCCTCCACATCCTAGATCTAAGGGCCAAAACACTAAATCTTTATTTTTCTCTGATTTCATAAGCGGGTTGCGACCTCCTAGTGTAGGGGTTGCTTCTCTCACCTTTGAGCACCCTTTTCAACCTTCAGATCATGCATAGGTCGTGACCCCTCCTGCAGCAGGTCGTGACCTATAAACTTTGCTCTACCCTCGGAACCCGTGTATGAGATAATAGGTCACGACTTGCCTTCAGAGGTAGAAAAGCTTGCTTTCTGCCTCCCCTGTGCTGTTTATTTAAACCATTTTATCATAGTATATGTAGCCCTAGTGCCACCAAGGAGCCTTTGCTTCTATAGGAGCACTAGTTTACACACCATCTGGGCGCGCTGCCTGCTGTTAGTTGTTTGAATGTAAATGCATGGTAGATAGCTGCCAAGGAGCCTTTTCTTCTTTAGGCACATTGCACTGGGACTCCACTTGAGCCTTTTCTTGATGAGCGTCCCGCACACACACACATGTGAGCCACACGAACTACATGGACTTTGATCCCTCTTGAAGGGTACGTAGGCCCTAGGCTCTTAACCTAGGTCAAGTCCATCCTTGTTTTTTTATGTTCTTGTGTGCAATCCAACTCTTTTAGGGCTAAAACATTTTAAATATTAATTTTTGGGGTAACCGTCTTCGGACGGGGGAAGAAGGGTGTCTAACACTTTACCCTCATCTCAAACAAACTCCCGAGCTCAATTAATTTTGAAGCCCATTTTTATTCAACTTTCGAAACAATTTTTCCTTTTCCAAGTTTTATGGAAAACTTGGTGGCGACTCCTCGAAACCCACTAAAAGGTGCAGTCTTCACAGTTGGCGACTCTACTGGGGACAATTACAGAGTCAATTTTTCCTTTCTTGTTGAATTTTTGTTTATTATTTGTTGTATCTATTTTCTCTTTGTTTTGCAGAGTAGGGAAGGGTAGTTAGGATGCTCCTATTCACAAGTGCACAAATTTTTTATTTCTACCTACCTTTCATTCCCTTCTATGCCCGAAGCAGTCCATAATAGTTAGTAGGGGTATAAGAATCTTTCCCTATTGGGCTTCGGCCTATAGAGGTTGACTTATCTACTCCGTTTAGATTGTTACTTGCCTTAAGGGTTGATAGGCGCAAACTTTTCTGTGACAAGATCCTCTCTTAAGTCAAGGTCTCTATCTTTGGTGGGGGCAATCTAAGGGCCTTTTAGTGTTTCTAGATCCCAAGCTAAACCATGTATGAGTTGACCATAAGGCCTACCTTCATATGTTAGTCATTCTTTAAGCCTTAAGAACCTAACTCTTAGGACACAAGGAGCGAATTCCCTCATTGCACGCATTTTATTTCTTTTAGTATTGTATAAATTTTCTTCTTTATTTCTACACTAATATTTTCTCTTTCTTTCTTCATTATAGTCATTCCTTCTTTTAAAAAAAGTGGCATCGTAACTTAACATGGCCTATTGTTCACGCACGAGTTTTGCTTTCACTGGAAGACGACTCAGACTCAAGATTCAAGCCAATCCAATGGATGATCTGATCAAGATGAGAGGGTGTTTGCCTAGAGAAGAGCTAAGGAAATTCCATGGTCATTACGGGGACATTTTAGACCTTCTGGATATAAGGTTTGACCGGTCCGAGGGTTAACCATGTTACCCTCAAGATCTCAGATCTGAGACTTCAAATTTGTCTTCACTTGCTTTTGATTTTTGCCGTTAAGGGTCGCGACCCCTTGGTGTAGGGGTTGCGACTCATATTTGTTGAGCACCATCTTGTTTGCTGATCCTTCTTCTCTTATGCCATTTTTCATTTATAGGTCGCGACCCATCAGCTTATGGGTCGTGACCCAGTCCATTGCAGGTCGTGACCCCCTGTGATTTAGGGCAGAAGGCCTGATTCTTCTCCCCAACTCTATTTTCTTGATTCTCCCCTCCCTTTTTCATTGAAAATAACTCAAATCCATGTTTCCAAGGGGTCTTTGCCTATTTAGGGACATTGGATCTGACACGCCACTTGAGCCTTTGCTTAGTGAGCTTCACACTCACACGTGCTCTTTTAGGTACATTGCACAGGGTTGCCACCTGAGCCTTTAGTTTCTGAGCATCTCCACACCCACACACATGTATACCTTCACAAACTACATGGACTTTGATCCCTCTTGGAGGGTACGTAGGCCCTAGGTTCTTATCCTAGGTTAAGTCTACCTTTTCCTTCTTTTCATTTTCTTTGTTTATTTCATTTTTAGGCCAAAACATGTCAACTATTAATTTTGGGGTAACCGTCTTCGGTCGGGGGAAGAGGGGTGCTTAACACCTTCCTCTCATCACAAACAGACTCCCAAACTCAATAAGTTCTGGAAACCCATTTTCATCAAATTTTGAACCATTTTTCTTTTCCAAGATTTTATGGAAACCTTGGTGGTGACTCCGCGAAGCCCGCCAGAGATGTGGTCTTCACAGTTGGTGACTTCGTTGGGGACCATTGGAGAGTCAACCCCATTTCTTTAAAATTAATAGTTGACGTTATTTTGGCCTTTTGTTTTGTGTGAATATTAATTTGTTGTCATATCTGCTTTCTATCTTGTTTTGCAGTGTTTCCACCTATATGTTAAGGAAGGGTAGTTAGGAGACTCCTACACACTTGTACACTTAGTATTTACTTATTTACCCTTTATTTGCTTCTATACCCGAAGTTGTCCATAACAGTTAGTAGGGGTATGAGAATCTTTCCTTGTTGGGCTTTGACCTATAGAGTTTGACTTATCTACTCCGCTTAGATTGTTACGTTTTTTAAGGGTTGATTCACACAGACTTTTCTGTGACAGGGTACTCTCTTAAGTTGGGGTCTCCATCTTTGATGGGGGTAATCTAAGGACCTTCTAGGTTTCTAGATCCCAAGTTAAACCATGTATGAATTGACCATAGGGCCTACCCTTATAGGGCAGCCGGTTTTGAAGCGCTAAGGGCCTAACCTTTAAGGACACAAGGAGCAACTCCCTCATGTCATTGCATGCATTGCATAACATGCATTCTTTAACAATGTATATAAGTTCTTCCTTCATTTTGACTAACACTTTATATTCGTTTTTGAAACAAAAATTTTTTTGAAATGGCATCAGAATTGGAACTGGCCTTTTATTCACCTACTAGCATGGCTTTCACTGGTAGAAGAATCCGCGTCAAAATGCAAAACAACCCCGTGAAGGAATTGATCAGGATGAGAGGATGTCTGCCAAAGGAGGAATTAAGAAAATTCAGAAGACTCTATGGTGATATATTGGACCTCCTCGATGTGAAAGTGATCAAAGACCCGCTGCAAGCTCTTCTGCAATTCTGGGACAATCAGTTGAGAGCTTTTTCCTTGCCAAACTTTGTTCAGTCATTAGTACCAGAGGAATATGCAGGGTTCCTGAGAGATACACTCACCCAAGAAATCCAGGTCTATAAGTTTCCTGGGAATGAGCCAGCATGCCAAGAGGTCGCCGAGTTGTTAGGTTTACCATCAAAAGATGTGCCCTTCAGACGACTCGCCCATGTGGACATATTATCTTCAAAATTTCTCATAGACCACATGGAGGCCATGAAGAGAAAGGGGATTGAGGAATTTTTTCATGTGTGCTAGCACTAGCCATCTATAGGTTGGTGATATTCCCAACTAACTGGAATGTCATTGACCTACCATCTATCAACGTGTTTATGGCAGTGGAAAAGCATAGGGTGAACCCTGTGCCCGCTATACTAGCAGAGACACTTAGGTCCCTTGTCTTTTGTTTGGGAGGAAAAGGGAAGAAATTGTGTGTTGTCTCCAACTCCTCACTCTATGGTTGGCAAACCACATATTTGGCAAAGGGTATTCTTCCGGTGTTATCTTAGACATGACTCATCATCTGCTGAGGGAATTTGCATGCCACGAAGGACTGCGTTTGTACAACCCTAATCCTCAAGACCCTAAAAAGTTGGAAGGGTGGGTCAACTTCCTAGGTTGCACCAAGGAACATGAAATACGCTGGAAATTGGTATGGTGGCTCAAAGAGGAGGTTTTGTATAGCTGTGGCAGATTTCCTAATGTGCCTCTGGTGGGACCAAGAACAGCAGTCAATTAGAACCCATCCTTAGCCCATACTCAATTAACATACCGCCAGAGAATTCCTTCTAAGGAGCTGATTTAGCCGCTTTACTACTCATTTAAAGGGGCCAACACTTCTTAAGGAAGGGGACTTTCTGAGGCGTGGGGAAAGATGTTATTCAAAGGTAGAAGAGAGCTGGGAAGCCGAGCACTTGTACCAACGATGGAATACAGGGGATGGCTAAAAGAAAGGATGGACGAGAAACTAGCGGGGAAGTTTGCTTCATTGGACCCTCTTCAGGGGAATGACATCCTAAAAGTAGAGGACGCCCTAAAACACAAGGTTGGGAAACACAAGGATGCTCTGGATAACTTAGAATAATGAAAGAGAAAGGAAAATGAAGGCAATTCGGAGGCGGAAAAAGAATATGTAACAGTAAAAAGGGATAGTGAAAATGTACGAAAAAATTCCCCTATCCTTCTGAAGAATCAGAATCTCATGGCAGCAAATCAAGAACTCATGAGAAATAAGATGGTCGAGCAAACGCAGACGTGGAATCTTGTTTGAATGCTACCTTACATGCTTTGAGGAGAGGGGTTGAAGCCGCTGAAGCAAGGTTTCAACAACTTGATGCTCGCGTAGCTGAATTAGAGCACCGCAATCATGAACTGCAAATCGAAAGGGTTGTTAGTGACAGGAAATCTAATGAACAACTCAGTGAAGCCCTTCGTAGACTTGAGGCAATGAACTTACAGATGGGAAAATTGCAAAAGAAATGCGATGCAAGGGCTTAAGTTGTAGAAGAACTACAAAAAGAATTGGAACAGTGGCCGAGTAAGCCAATCAAGGTCCATGACAAGATTGAGCAAATGGCATGACTCATCAACCTGTCAGTACTAGCCTTCATCAAAGCATTCAAAAGAGCAAAATGGCAAATTCATCTGCAACGTATATTTGGGCAGATTCTGATCGACCGTTGGAATGTGATGATGAAGATGTAGATAAGAGTAGTGCATGAATAAAAGGCTAGATATTTGTGCGATGAGCCTTTACTTTCGCAACACATCTCTGTCAGTCAATTTTTGCCATTGAATCTTTTTATTTGTGAAAGGAAATTAAAAAATTCTGATTCGACATTTCAAATTTAATAAATAAGAAGGGTTTCATTAACTATTTTTCCTTTTATTACTTCAAATTCATGGTTATAATTTTAATGTCAGTAAATGGCGCCCAAAAATATGACCAATAGATCAGAGAGCTCCCGTGCCCAACTGGAAGCAAGAAGAAATGCCCTGGATAAGCAAGATCAGGAATTGTTGAGGGAGGAAAACAAAATGATCAAAACAGAACTAGCAAGGCTGAAACGCACACATGAAAAGAAGGAGAAGGAACTACGCCAGCAGGCAGAAAAGTATCGTGGAGAAAGCTTGGAAAACGAGCGCTTGGCGAATAAATTTCACCGTGAATGCTGCGAGTTGTGCCTTTGGGCAGACATGGCGAAACTCCAGAAGCTGTACCTTGAGGACCATGCTTAGAAGGAAGCTGCCAAGAATTAGTATTAGGATTGCTTATGTAATTCAAATAAATATGGAGCTTCCTTAAGAAATAAATGTTAGTGGAAGCATTTTCTTCTCACACATGCTAGTGAATGCGTTGTTTTGTAAATATGAATTTCACTTGAATAAAAGAAGTCTTTGGGTTTTCCTGAATACGCTCTCCAAATCAAGAGATCTCTGGTAGAGGTACTTGCATGGTGAACTTAGTTTCCATAGCAAGATATCAACCTTCATCTCCTATTGGGTATTCTAACCTATAGAGAGATTGAAGGGGGTTATAAAAGCGCTAGAATACTAACCAACTAAAAAGAGAATGAAGCTAATATGAATTCAATTTGACTGGTACAAAATTGCACAACCTGCACACCTGTACTACCCAAGAATTCAGAAAGCCCGCATGGACGCCCACGCTGCTGAAACTACTTCTAGGGTCGCTGCAATGGGAGAGGAACTGCCTACCAAAGAAAGCCGCCTCATCAGGCACTCGAACGAAGGGGTTAGCTTGGACAACTGGGAAGCTGATTGGGTCCCATCTGTTTGTTGTACCATGTAAATTTTTGAATTTTGTTTTGGCCTAATACTGAGCTCTAGGTTTATGCCAAAAGGGATAATGCAATTTATGAGCTTTTCAGTTGTTCAGATTCAATAAATTAAAAAAAGTGAACTTTCATTTTACTAAATATTAGTTCGTAAGCTTTCCTTCGTTCCTTTTTATTATCTGTTTTAATTTACATCTTTACTTTGCCCTCAGGGAATTAGAAATCTCGAAGATTCCGCCCAACGAGGTGATCCCCAGTTTGACCAAATCCCTGGTTACTGAACATGTGCATGATGAAGATACCTCCAACGATGAAGGAATTCCTCCGGCTTTTGCCAAAATGGTAACATCTGATGAGAAGGGAATAATTCCCCACCAAGAGATGATTGAGATCATAAATCTGGGGACTGAAGATAGCAAGAAAGAAGTAAATATCATGGATAACCCTGAGCAACAAGAATTGATTGCCATGCTAAAAACTTATATGGATGTGTTCGCTTGGTCATGCCAAGATATGCCTAGTCTTAATCCTGAGATTGCCTCTCACAAAATACCCACTCTATCTCATGTGGAGTCCAAGAAGCAGAAGCTACGATGCATGAAGCCAGAAATGTCCCTCAAATTAAAAGAGGAAGTCTAAGAGCAATGGGATGCTGGTTTCCTAGAGGTATCTGTCTACCCAAAGTGGATGGTGAATATTGTCTCAGTACTGAAGAAAGATGGAAAAGTATGCATGTGCGTAGATTACATAGATCATATCAAAGCATCTCCAAAGGATGACTTCCCCCTTCCTCACATCGATGTTCTGGTTGATAACACTGCTGGTAGCTTTCGATATTCATTTATGGATGGGTATTCAGGCTACAATCAAATACTCCTAGATCCAGAAGATAAAGTAAAAACAAGCTTTGTCACTCAATGGGGGAACATATTGCTACAAGGTCATGACCTTCGCTCTAAAGAACGCTGGGGCCACATATCAACGGGCCATGGTAGTACTATTCCATGACATGAGTCACAAAGAAGTTGAAGTCTACATGGACGACACGGTGGCTAAATCATCAGAAACCGAAAGTCATGTCCAGGTCCTCAAGAAATTGTTTGACAGACTTAGAAAGTTCAAGTTGAGGTTAAACCCGAATAAGTGTGTGTTCGGCGCATAGTCTGGAAAGCTTTTAGGCTTCATCGTCAGCCGAAAAGGGATCGAGGTAGACCCAGATAAGATTATATCCATACAAGATATGCCTCATCCCACCACTGAAAGAGAAGTGAGGAGTTTCCTCAGCAAAATAAATTACATTGCCCGCTTCATACGCAACTTAACCACAACATGTACTGCTTTGTTCAAACTACTCAAGAAAAGCCAGACGATGGAATGGAGCAAAGAGTGCCAACAAGCCTTCGATGCAATCAAAAACTATTCGACCAACCCGCCGATATTGGTTCCACCAACACCTGGGAGGCCACTGCTCCTATACCTGACTGTTCTAGATGAGTCAATGGGAGCCATTTTGGGGCAACGCGACCCCATATCAGGAAAAGAACAAGCCATATACTATATGAGCAAGAAGTTCGACTAGATTGAGTCTCGATACTCTCTGATTGAATAGACTTGCTGTGCCCTAATATAGACAGTTCGACGCTTAAGCAACTACATGTTGTATTACCGAACTTTTCCATATCCCGCATGGACCCATTGAAATACATCTTCGAGAGTCCCCATGTGTCCGAGCGAGTCTCGAAATGGCAAGTCATCCTAGCTGAGTATGACATCAAGCATGTCACACAAAAATCGGTCAAAAGGGGTGCCATCGCAGATTATTTGGCTTTAAATCCTCTAGATGAGCGACATCCTCTAAACTATCAATTTCTAGATGAGGGCCTCAATATAATAGAACAAGAATCATCTCCTAGAGAATGGGAAATGTTCTTTGACGGGGCCATGAATGTGTTCGGAAGTGGCATTGGTTCTGTCCTCACATCTCCAAGCGAAAAGCAATTTCCTATTGCAGTCAAATTTGATTTTGAGTACACTAATAATGGCTGAGTATGAAGCATGTATATGTGGACTTCAAGCGGCGTTAAAGATGGGGATCAGAAATCTGAAGGTCTTTGGGGATTCTTTCCTAATAATTTACCAAGTTAAGGGGGAATGGCAGATGAAGGATTCAAAGCTGATTCCATACCAAAGATACCTCTCGGAGTTGAGTGGCCAATTTAAGGATATCGACTTTCATCATTTGTCCCGATGCAAAAAACTATTTGCAGATGCCTTAGCAACCCTAGCAGTGATGGTTGATCTCAACTGTGGAGTCCATCTACAACCTATCAGGGTAGAGTGTTGACACACCAAGATACATTGCTCAGTGGTGCATCTAGAACCAGACGGCTTGCCATTGTTCCATGACATGAAGGTCTACCTGGAGAAGCAAGAATATCCGGTAGGCATCAATGAGAATGAAAAAAGAACCCCTAGACGTCTATCCATGAGTTTCTTCATCAGTGGGGAGGTCCTATACAGGAGGAGGCCAAATGGAATATTCCTCTGTTGTGTCGAAGCAACAGAAGCCAACCAGATATTGGCTGAAGTACATGAGGGAGTTTATGGAACTCATGCCAACGGGAATACTCTAACTCGCTAGATCCAAAGGGCTAGATATTTCTGGATGACATTGGAGCATGACTGCATCAATTACGTTCGCAAATGCCACAAATGCCAAATCTATGGTAATAGAATCAATGTGCCACCTTCAACCTAAAGGCCTTAAATGGGCTTCATTCTAGTTGCCATCGACTACTTCACAAAATGGATTGAAGCTTGTTCTTATGCCAGCATTACGAAAAAACATTTGTACTATTTTTAATGACAAACCTCATATGCAGATATGGGGTTCCTGAGAGGATCATCACAGACAGTGGGTTTAACCTGAATGGCTTTGAGGTTTAAAACATTTGCGAAGAATTCAAGATCACCCACCATAATTCGGCGCCTTATCGCCCACAGATGGATGGCGCCGTGAAAGCAGCAAACAAGATCATTAAGAAGATAATTGAGAAGATGTCAATCACTTACAAAGATTGGCATGAAATGCTGCCCTATGCTCTGCACGGTTATCGCACAACAATACGCACTTCAACAGGCGCAACACCTTTTTCCTTGGTATATGGAAATGGATTGGAGGCTGTAATGCCAATAGAAGTTCAGATCCAATCTCTTAAAGTGATAGTAGAGGTAGATCTAGATGAAGAACAATGGGCCCAAGCTCGATACGACTAGGTTAGCCTAATTGATGAGAAGCGGTTAAAAGTCATCTGCCATGGACAATTATATCAAGCCGAAATGGCCAAGGCCTTTAATAAGTAAGTTCACCTGCGAACATTCAAAGTGGGAGATTTGGTGAATAAAAAGATGCTACCCAACCAGGAATACCAAAGAGTGAAGTAGGCCCCAGCTTATCTAGGTCCTTTTGTCGTCAAGCAAACCTTTTCTAGTAGGGCATTAATTCTCGAGGACATGGATGGTCATGAAGCCATTCGTCTCACCAATTCAGACTCTGTTAAGAAATTCTTCACCTGAAAGAGGGACCTTAAAAATGCATATGTTCCGTCTATCCATGATGGATGAATCCTTCAAAGAGAATCGTGGGGCCCTTCTTTCAACAATTGCAAAAATTGCCATTATAAGATTCTTGTGGCCCAACCTTTTAAATTATATCGATGTTTGCATTCTAATGTTAAAACAAGGAGTTTATTCATCAAATAAAACTCTTTACTCTTTTTTGACATCCGTGCAAGATCTTCCTTTATTGATTGATTGCTTTTGAACAACGGTTAAAAATGTCTGCATTTATCAAATGGTTCATCTTTACTTGTGACTAGCCAACTGGTGCAGATACTAAGAAGCCAGCATTGTCTTAAGCACCCCCTGGAACTCCAAGTGGCTTTTGAGAAGGACTACCTCCAAGGCAGGCCCTTCACAAAGGTAATTACTCTTGTACGCTTATGAATTTTGTTTACTAACTTATCTTTCGGATCCATGCCCGCCTTGGATGTCGAGAAACCCCTCTACTAACTTATCTTTTGGGGATCTATGCCCACCTTGGATGTCGAAAGTCTCGGGGATCCAGGCCCGCCTTGGATGTCGAAAGGCTATGGGATACATGCTCGCCTTGGATGTCGAGAACCCCTTTATTTATCTTTCGGGGATCCATGCCCACCTTGGATGTCGAAAGTCTCAGGGATCCATTCTCACCTTGGATGCTGAGAATCTTTTTACTAACTTACCTTTCAGGGATCCATCTTGGGGATCATGCCCGCCTTGGATGCCAAGAATCCATTTACTAACTTATCTTTAAGGGATTCATGCCCGCCTTGGATGTCGAAAGTCTCGGGGATCCATGCCCGCCTTGGATGTCAAAAGTCTCGGGGATCCTTGCCTGCCTTGGATATCAAGAACCTCTTTACTAACTTACCTTTCGAGGATCCATGCCCGCCTTGGATGTCGTTCTTCTCCATTTTTCTTTGATTTTTCGTGCATAGAGCGTGTTTGGCATATGGGTAGATTTTGTCCTTTCTAGATCTGACTTTTTCTCCCATTATTAGGATGATGGACCGTCACGGTAAGATGAGAAAGAATTGGCAGAACTTCATAACCTCCAACATCATGTGAGGAAAACACAGAAGCTCCCTCAGGAAGAGACTGAATCTCCTTATATACCTGATCATGAAGAGGGAGCCCATCTGTTTCCCTACAATCATAAACCTAGCCTTCCACGCCAACGTCAAGGATTACAACCTAAATCCAGGGCCCAACTACACGCCCCGCGGAATCAGTTTCACTCACTTCCTTACTGCTTTCTACTAAAAGCATGGTGTGCCAGCCCGAGGGATGGATTACAGTGAGGCTGCTACCTTCTATTATATAGAGGGGGACGAGCACATGGCAGATTTCCAGCCGTTGCCTCTGTCGTCTCTACAGCTACATATTGATATGGAGACCATATTCCACAATATCGAGAACATCCAGCTTCCTCCACAACAGCCGTAGCCAGAACAGCAACAGGTCACCCCAGAAGGAGCGAAGGTTTTTGATCCACAATTGCTGCATCTCTTGACCCAGATAAGAGATGAGGGCCGGGCCAGAGACATAACTATTGTAGGGCTGACTTAGCGAATGAAGGTCAGATTGGTGACTAACCATGTTGATGTGAGATAGCTCCAGGCCGGCGAGAGGGCCATATTGCAGCACTTCAGGCTCACGATCGAGGTAGATCTGCCACCTTTCCATCCAGAATAGGAGGACGGGGATGAGGAAGACAATGAGGGGGAGGACAAGAATTAGATTTTCACCACTGTGGCAGTCACTATAATGCCCCATAGGATTTCTTTAGTTTGATTTCTTCTTTTGGCTGATGTGGACTTTTTGTTGAAAACTTTCCTTTTATCTATTTGAGTGAAATTTGTCTTTTTGGGTTGTATTAAAAATTGTTTTAATATATCAAAAAACATGGTTTCCATTTTATCTTTGCTATTTCTTAATCAAAGTCTCAAAGAGACTTTTCGTGAAAGAAAAAGAGCAAAGGGGGACTCTTTGGACACCCTATTTTGTCCAACCACCACAAGTGGAAAAATAAGGGCAAGTTGCGACCTGTAACCAGACAGGTCGCGACCTTTGTGTTGAGTCAACAATAGGTCGTGACCCATGCCCTAATAGGTCGTGACCTAATGGCATTAATGACTCAGATCCAGATCAAAATGCAGATCTGCTATAGGTCAACATTTGAGCATCGTTTGTTTGCTCTGTCTTTACTCTGCTTGCTTCTCTGGAAAATCATGCATAGGTCGCGACCCCTCTTGCAGCAGGTTGCGCCCTATAAACTTTTCTCTGCCCTCAGAACCCGTGTCTGAGACAGTAGGTCGCTACCTGTCCTGTAATAGGTCATGACTTACCTTTAGAGGCACAAAATTTTGCTTTCTGCCTCCCCTTTGCTATTTATTTAAACCATTTTATCGTAATATAGTTAACCCTAGTGCCACCAAAGAGCCTTTGCTTCGATAGGAGAACTAGATTATACGCATTCTGGTCGCGTTGCCTAATGATTATCACACACACCTTTCTTGCCTTGTTAGTTGTTTGAATGTAAATGCATGGTAGATAGGTGCCGAAGAGCCTTTGCTTCTTTAGGCATATTACACTGGGACGCCATCTGAGCCTTTGCTTGATGAGCGTCACCCACACATACACATGTGAGCCACACAAACTACGTGGACTCTTGGAGGGTACGTAGGCCCTAGGCTCTTAACATAGGTCAAGTCCATCCTTGTTTTCTTTTATGTTCTTGTGTGCAATTTAACTCTTTTAAGGGCAAAACATTATAAATATTAATTTTTGGCGTAACCGTTTTCCGACGGGGGAAGAGGGGAGCCTAACACCAACCACTCAATAAATTTTGAAACCCATTTTTATTACACTTTTGAAACAATTTTTCCTTTTCCAACTTTTATGGAAAATTTGGTGGGGACTCCTTGAAGCCCGCCGAAAGGTGCGGTCTTCACACCAGTCGAACTTTGACTCTCGGAGCATTATAAATAGGTGTTTTATCAAGTTGGAATTCATTCATGATTCACCTTAAAGATTATACTAGTTTAGAGAGAGAATATGAGCGGCTAAGTTCTTCTTGGGTTTCCAAGAAGAACTAGGTAGGCATGAGCCGATGGATTTTCATTAGTGTTTATTAATTCATTCTTCTTTGTATTCATCTTTTTCAATTCTTATGATTGTATTTGCTTCATATCACATGTCATTAGTTTATTAGATTCTTCCATGAATGGGCTGGTACTCAGTCTGCTAAATCCTTCATATCGGGTCGGTAATCATTGATTATGTGGTAGAGCACTTGGGATTCTTGTTTCTTGGAATTCGATACATATCTACTAATTGGGTTCTTGGTTGCATGCATATCTTATTGCAATATTATTAATTCGAATTAATTGTTCCTGGCTAGGCAGTTGATCATCTAGTATATCATAAAATATTTTCATTCATGTTATTAATGTTCCCGGTCGAGGATAACATTATCATTAGATAGGCTTTTGTAATGCATGACTATCTTGAATAGGATGAATTTAGAATGAACTAGTTGAACTTAATAACCTTTATATTGGTTGGGATTGCTGAGTTCTATTCTTCTTGGGACCTGTTTAACATAATACATTTTATACCCTTTTTATTATAATCTTCATTTGCCCCTTTCATTCTGCAAATACTTGTTTTGCTTGAACTACTAACCAATTTCAGGATCAATATGATGATTATACGAGAGATTCGATCCTTGGGTTACACCTTGTGCTACCATGAGATTTTATTTGGCTCCGTTGCAGAGGACTCATCAACTAATACTAAGGTAGGTTAGTTACCTCTAACAAGGTAAGTATACGGGTTAATTTATGTCTACTTTCTCTGCACCTGTGTAGTACGCAAGAACTCTTTCTTCAATTACTCATTACCAATGATCAGCACAGCAAATTCATGAGAATCATCTTGCCTCCTCGCCCTGGCAATTTGCCCAGCGAATCTCATAGAATCCATGAATTTTATGAGGTGAAGGAAGTAATAACTAGGAAAATTCGGAGCCGCCCTACGTACGAGCCGGATAACTGTCTCAAGGGCATTCCGAAGTATTTCGAAGAGAATTTTGACCCACCATAAGGACAAGATGTCTCTTTCTTGTACTAGACGAGAAAGAGACCACCCCAGTAGAATTAACAATTTTAATTATTTTCTAATAATTTTTTCTTAACTAAAAAGAAATTGGAAAAATCATCCCTTACTCGCCGCAGCAAATGCATGCACTCGCTGTGGCGAGTGACCCTTCTTTAAAAACCCCTTCCTGGCTAACTCGTTGGGGCAAATGAGAAGTCACACACCATAGTGAGTGAGCCATAATTCAATTTTTAAAACTGATGGATTAAACGACGTCGTTTAGCCCACCAGTTTATACCCCCAACCCTAACCTTTCCCACCTTCAACACTCCTTTCTTCTTCTTCCTCAAATCACCTTCTTCCCCATTCTTCCCAAACCTCCATAGCCACCCAACCTCCAAACCATAGCCCACTGTTTTCTGCCGCCAAAGCCACCGGAGAAGCCACCAAACGCCACCACGCAACCACCGCACCAAAACTCCACAAAAAATTCCTCCATTCACCTCCAATTTCACCTTCTCCCAACCAAACCCGAAATCCCAAACCATCGTACTACCACTGTGTTGCTTGCCACCGTTCGACTCGCCACCAGTCACGGCGAGTGCCCTAATTCTTCCCATCAAACACCCTCATCCCTAATCCTAACCTAAATCAACCCCAAAGATATTCGTCTCTAAATTTTAATTTGATTTTAATTTTTAGCTTTGATTTTTAATTTTTACTATTTTCTACTTTTGTTTAATTGAAGCAATATAACCTAGAATACCTCTAATTGACCCTCTGCTGCCTGAAATGTAGTTGTATGATATGGTTACTTAGGATTGAAACATAGGGTATGATTGATTAGAACAAGTGGCATCTTCACCTTATCCTATACATGAGCAAATTAGAATGAATTGTATGATGAGTGTTAGGTTAAGAAATCGACAAGTATAGCTCCAAGAAAGACACAAGTGGACTCGCATGAACAAATCTCACACACTTCTTCCTTGTATATAAACTAGAAGTAGGCATAGCTCATTCCATGAAAAATCAATACATGCATGTCTGCACCCATGTGAGATAGGCCAACTTTAGTGATCAAGATCTTGCTCATACACATCACTCACATTCATTTCAGCATGCTGGCATGACACTAACTAGAATAGCATTCTAACATCTTTTGGGACTTGATGGCTATATTATCTGTTCTAGTGCTGTATTTTAAAACCTTCCATGTCGGAATCATTTCTCACAAACGCGAGCGCACTACAGCTCTGAAGAAGGTATCAATACAAGAAGCCAAGGAAAGGAATTCAACCTTTGTCAAGGATTTCTACTACCAGGCCAAGCTGTATGGTAAGGTGGACCACCTGACATTCAGGAACAAGCTTAACCTAGAAATAGACCCCAGGGACATCAGAGAACACTCCAGGCTCCCTAGCCATCCTATATGCGCATATGCAGCAAGGGAAAAGGACAACAACCTAATACCCTATGGAGAGATTGAAAAGACACTGTGCATTGCTGGGAAGGGATGGGAGACCAAGACCAATGAGGAAGACCAAATTTACATATACAAGAAAAACCACAACAACAACGCCTAGATCTGGCTCCAGTTCCTCAGCCGCAACATCATGCCATCATCCCACTCCTGTGACATCATTCCATCCCAAGCTCACCTACTCTACCTCTTAATCCAAAAGAAGCTGGTAAGACTACAAGACATCATCTTTGCTTCCATCAAGGAAGTATCCATGCACGAAAGAAATGGGGCAAAGATTATTTTCCCACATCTCATATCCGACCTCTACAAAAAGCCCAGGGTAAAGGCCAAAAAGCAGGATCCAGTGTTTCAGGCTTGCGAATTCATGAACATAGATCGCCTAGAATTCGTAGAGCCCGTACCAGCATGAGACACGCAACACAGAACTAGCAAACAAGGTAACGTGCCTTGATAACACCCATATTTACCCTACTATTTGATGCTATTTGGCATGATTTTATAGAATTTATTGAGCCATATAGCTTGCGTAGACATTATTTTTGGGTAATTAGGGACTAAATTGCAATCTTGCAAATTCTTTGGTTTTAATATTTAAATTGTGATAATTCCATACTTTTAATTCTTGTGATTTTGATTGACCATCTTTGGGACTTTCACAATTGCTTTTGGATGCTTTTTAGGCCATACAAAAGAATATTAGCAAGGATATCAGCTTCAGTGTCATAACCCGTGCCCACGGCTTAATATGTAGAGAAGAAAAAAAGCACATTCACTGTGTTACCCGCTGCCAGCGGGTACACCAGATTTGATGCGCGAATTTCAGTAGAAAATCCATTTTGGGCAATTCCGAGTTGGGAACAACTCGTCTAATCAACCTTAAAATGACCTATAAGCTGAAAAAACCCTATTCCATCATAATTCCTTTATCCCCCAACATTTTCTCATCTCTTTTCTCTCATCCCTCTCCATTTTCTCCATCTCCATTCCACCTCCATTCTTCATCTTCTCCATTTTTCTAGTTTTGCCTCCATCAATGGCCGATTGTGGCGAAGTGAAGCTTGCTAGAGCCATCATCTTCACCATGGGTTGTTGATTTTCCATAGCCTAGAGGAGATTTCATGAAGCAAGGCTAGGAGCATTCAAGGCTCATATAAGGAGTTCTTATCCTCTTCCACTTTCTCTTTACATTTCATGTTGATTTTAGTCAGGTTTTCATGAATTTGTATTGAACTAAGGATTTATGGTTGTAATTCCTTGCGGATTGGATTATCTTTGTTTGGATATGTGATTAGTGACTTAAATTCATAGATGTTTGTAATGAGGTTTAATTATAATTAATTCATGGATGCTCAATGAGATGGTTGGATAACCATTGAGTGGAATTCATATCTAGACTTTATTACCATTGCTTAGTTGGGTAAATTAGCTAGGTTTAGTTAATTTCCTTGAATTGACTTGTCCATATGAAGCGATAATTGAATGGTAACTATTGCTTGTTTAGGTTAATTAGGTTGCTAATTACCTTGAGTTTCAAGTTTACATGAAGCAAGAATTATAATTGGTTAATTATGATTAAATGGTTTTGTTAAAGAACTCCCAATTATGATGTGTAGATGTTGTTAGCCGGATTGAATCTCTAATAGGCTAGTTTATCTTATTTGCTTTTATCCGTTTTCTATTACTTTCACTATATCTAAAAAATACCAAAAAGGTATTTAAATTTGTTGCCTTTAAAAATATAGCGCACAAGGTGTTTGATGAAATGCCATAACGAACCCCAATTTGTTCTTAGTTTGCACTGTTTGCCGTTGTCCCTCATAAGAGGCTCCTTGAGAGAATTGACCTGGATTGCACCACTATAGTGCATTATTTCCAGTGATTAATTGGTGTTGGCCTCGCGACAAGGCTTCCATCATGCCTCAAGAGGAGGAAAAACAGTGGATGATGTTGGGACATTGTCTGAAAAGATAGGCATGCTGTTGCGGAGACAAGAGGACCATAGGAGGGAGACCCGCGAGGCCTTCTAATTTCTAAACAGGAACCAGCTGGAAGTGGCGGACGAGGAAAATACACTCTCAAAGAAACTCCACCACTGTACTTCACAGAGCCATGCCCAACAGCTCCTTCAGATGTCCCTAGCAACTCCAGGGGAATCAGAGGACTTTTAGGACTCTTTGCCTTTATATTTTACTTTTACTTTTACTCTTTCTTTTATGTTTTAATTTTTCTTATACAATGCTTTGAATAACTAAGTATAATTAAATGAGTTTGGATGTTGAATATTGATTAAATCAAAGGCTACTGATGGCCTTTGTTTTGAATTGCTATGAATGTTTCTACATGAATGTGTCCAACCCCTAAAACAGAGATAAGCATGTAAAAGATATTGGTGGACTACAAACCCACCCCCCACACACACACTCGGTTATGGAATCCTTGAATCTAAAGTGTGGGGGAGGAAATATCATGTGAATTAGCTAATGAATGTTTAATCATTGAATTCTTAAATAAATGTACAGGTGGAAATACCACGAAAAGTGGCAAAACAAGGACTTTGAACCCATTCTGCCACACTCTCCACGAGCATGTTCACCATGGCAAATCACCATACACAGAAAATGGTCCTCTGGACCGTTCGCTATGGCGAGTCCTCTTGCACTCGCCACAGTGAATGGTCCAGAGGACCATGCATTTCCAGTCATAGTTTTAAAGCAAGGTAAGTATCTCTTTCCCCAATTACCCGGTTTTTTGTGGGTGAAGTATTAACTGTCAAATAAAGTGTGGGGGAAGAATAAACTTACTTAGACAATTTTGTTTAAAAGTTCTACACTTTCGATTAATTTTGTTTTTTTTCGAATTTTTTTTTGAACGATTTTCTTTTTATTTTGGAAATTTTGATTTAAAACCTAGGAGGCATCGCTACTTGATGTCACAAACCCTCTATTTAAATAATGGATGCTTTTAATTTGCTAAGTACCATTCCCTCTTAAAACTTCTTGTTCTTGAAGCATTGAGAACAATGCTTGTTCTAAATGTGGGGGGGGGGGGGTGGGTGGGGAATCACTCCGTGATTATAGAAATTTTAAGATTTCAGGGTCCTACTAATTATTTTTGTTTCGGAAAAAATGGGTGAATTTTTCAAAAATTTAATATTTTAGTTAACGAACCTAGCATGTAGCAATTACAAACTTTTTCGAAATTTAACTAATATGCTTTTCCTAAAAGATATTTTTCGAAAATCAATGAACCCCACTTAAGATTTCCAAACAGGACATAGGAAACTTAGAACTAGAAAGTTCTTAACTTAGCAAGATTTTTAGGGCGTTAACCCAATTAGAAATTTCTCTATAACATGTAGGATATTCTTGTTTGCTTGAGCGAACACATGCCTAAGAGAGGTGGAAGGATCATTGAAAGACCAATATGAGTGACCCAACCATGTTGGAAGGATAAGCCCCAAACACTGATCTACAGGTTCACATCTATTGAGTGTTTTAACTGCTTAATTTGTTTTCTTCTAGAACTTGCATTGGGTCTTAATTGAGGTTGACTAGCACACAAGGACCTGGGAAGATTAAAGCATTCGTTTCTTGTACCCAGTGCCCAAACACAAGCCTATGGTAAGAAATAGGTAAGTATGTTATGAGTGAAATCTTACCCCAATTCATGGTGAGACTATGAGTGAATTGGTCCTAAATCATCCTGAAGAAATTCTCATGCATGATTAATTTGCCAAAGTGATCTTAAATTTACTTGAGTACTTGCATGGTAGATTTTTATTTCTGATTGGGAGTACTAACCCTTTAAGTCAGGTTGATCTTGAATGCTCTAGGTTTAGATCTTTGTCCAAGAGTACAAAGGTTTAAGTATGAGGGATTTGATCGCACCCAAAATCAAGCTAACTTTAGGGTGTTAAATAGTATAAATAATAGATAAATATATATATGAATTTACACCAAAAAGGGATCAATGGGAAGAATATATTCCAAACACAATAACTGGAACCAAAATAGGAACTCGTAGCACGGCCAAGAAGGAGATCAAGACAAGCAACAAAGAAAGCATTCGCCATGGCAAGCAGAAAGGCTTGCCACAGCCAGCCAGAGAAGGCTCGCCACAATGAGCATAAGGAAGCTTGCCACAGCGAGTACAATTGACTCGCCACAGCGAGTGGCAAGGCTGATGTGGCAGATGATGTGGACAGCAGCTTAATAAAAGAAAATACAATGAAGTCTAGTCATACGAAGAGTTGGAGAAGCATTTAAATGGTTTGCATTCAAAAGTCAAACCACATATCAATTATCATTTATCTCCATCCTAATCCCAGTCAAATTGTGATTCTTGGAGCATTATAAATAGGCGTTTCATCAAGTTGGAATTCATTCATGATTCACCTTAGAGATTAGACTAGTTTAGAGAGAGAAAATGACTAGCTAAGTTCTTCTTGGGTTTCCAAGAAGAACTATTGCAGGCATTAGCCAATGGCTTTTTGTTAGGGTTTATTAATTCATTCTTCTTTGCATTCATCTTTAATTTTTGAATTCTTATGATTGTATTTACTTCATATCACATGTCATTAGGTTATTGGATTCCTCCATGAATAGGCATGTACAGACTGCAAGATCCTTCATATTAGGTCGGTAATAATTGATTATGTGGTAGAGCACTTGGGAATCTTGTTTCTTGGAATTCGATACATATCTACTAATTGGGTTCTTGATTGCATGAATCTCTTATTGCGGTGTTATTAATTTGAATTAATTGTTTCTGGTTAGGCAATTGATCATCTAGTATATCATAAAATCTTTTGGTTCATGTTATTGAGGTTCCTGGTTGGGGATAACATTATAATTATATAGGCTTTCGTAATGCATGACTATCTTGAATAGGATGAATTTAGAATGAACTAGTTGAACCTAAAAACCTTTAGATTCGCTAGGATTGTTGAGTTCTATTCTTCATGGGACCTGTTTAACATAATACAATTTATATACCCTTATTATTATAATCATCATTTGCCCCATTCATTATGCGAATACTTAATTTTCTTCAACTACTAACCAATTGCAGGATCTATCTGACGATTCCGCGAGAGATTAACCTTTGGGTTATACCCTGTGCTACCATGAGGTTTAATTTGACCACGATCGTGACGTCCGGTCAAAACCTCAACTTGAAGAAATTCAAAGTTTTGGACGACGATCAAGCTAAGGGAAAACCTTCAAGAACTGCAATACAACAATAGTAATCGCAATAGCAAAGAATTCAAAATTTAACTTAAAAGATTTTATCTTTAAATGATCAAAGCACATGAGGATGACGCTCTAGTCTTACCTAAAAAAACTTGCTAAGGACCAAATTGCTTGTAACAGCCAGCTCTCATGATAGAGTCACCACCAAGTTTTTTTACCTCAAACTTGGAAAAGGTTTTCGAAAACAAGTTCAAATGAAATATTGAGAAATAACATAAATGGCAAAAATGGTGGCAAAGCAAGTTCGAGAAACTGCTTACGTCAAGAGGAAGGTGTTAGGCACCCCTCGTCGCCCATGTTACGATGGTTACCCCATGAAACCTTAAATTTAAGTGTATTTGGCACTAATAAAATCCTCTCAATCAACAATGGGTAACTCGAATCAAGGTGAGATCCTGATGCCTACATACCCTTTCAGAGAAGGGATAGAGTCAGACGTAGTTCTTAGTGCCGTGCAAGTGAGTGTGTTTGAGGAGCTTCACCAAGAACATTGCTCAGGTGGACTCCTACATGAGTTGAGGTTCTCCAAGTTTGCACTTTGTCGACCTCTTATCTACCAAAAATTCAAACAAACCAGGGTTCACCAGATTATGAATCCAGGCAGCCCCGGTGCACATGCAAGATGGAACGGTGTTTCCCGGCTAATGTAGTGGATGCATTCATTCCAGAGGCTTTCTGCCTCTGGAACAGGGTCGTGACCTGTTCAGGATAGGTTGCGACCAGCTCCCTCGAACACAGGTCCCAAGGGCAGAGGAAAGCTAATAGGTCGTGACCTGCTGTAGGAGGGGTCGAGACCTATATATCATTTTTCAGTAAAAGAAATAGAGAAGAATACAAAGAAACAATGGTGCTCAAAATTTAAAAAGCGTCGCGATCCCTACACCAGGAGGTCATGACACGCTTTTTCAATCAGAGAAAAATAAAGGTTTGGGGATTCTGGACCCGAGATCTAGGATGTGGAGGGGATCTTGGTCGACCCTCAGAGTGGCGTGTGGCGCGTGGCCTGGCCCCTATCCCAATGATAAAAGGCAAGGTTTAACAAAAGAGATCCGAGAGTGAGAGGTGCATGGATGGTAAAGAGGGTTCAAGAGTCTAACTAATGGCTAGACAATTTGGCAAAGCTTCGGCACTTCAAAATTCGGGCCCTAGAACCATAATGGAGCCTCCTATTTATAGTGATCTCGGAGGATTATATAAAAGGAAAGTTGAATTTGGCCATTAAAGGCCAACAGGTCGCGACCTATTGTGCTACAGATCACGACCTATTGCAGATCTGTATCCGATCTTGATCTGGATCTTAAATGCCAATAGGTCATGACCCCTTGTGGAAGGGGTCACGACCTATGTTGAATCATTATGTGACAAGGGGTCGTGACCTCTTATTAATTTTTGAGGATTTTTCTTTAAGAAAAGCAAAGAAGTCTTTTTTACGCGTATTTTCCTTTTTCTAGAGATTAAATAAAAATCATATTAGACTACTTTGGAACCATAGAAAATTTTCAAAACCTAAGGTGAGAAAGCTTTAGGTATCTCCTACGCACTCCCACTGACCTTGTCCAAAAATCCTTAGTAATTTGTAAGATATGGTCTTTGAGACCACAGTTGTCCAGAAACTGTTTGAAATGGTATTTTGTGATAAATAAATATGTTGTAAATCCTTATGAAAGAATTAGGATATGAGATTTTTACCCTTTGTTTCCAAGACACAAATAAAGGTTAAGGGATAGGGATCAATGAAAAAGAAGTTCTGTAGAAGGAGAAATAATTTCACGGATTGGAGTGACGCTCAAAATGTCACTCTGCAACGTGTTCTGAAAAACTAATTTTGTAAAAGTTGCTGAGAGTAAAAAACCCAATGGAATTTGACAAAAGACCTATGAATAGAAAGCTACGGATGTCTACTTTCTAGAAAAAAAATAGATCACTCCATTTGGAGTTCAATTGAAATTAGAACTTTGCACCGAAGGCACTCTGCCCGAATTCCAAATCAGTTCGGGCAGAGGTTTTCATAAAAATCATTTGACTACATTGGAAGACTCCTAAATTCATGAGAAAAATCTGAGATGCTCCTAAGGTACTCACACACAAAAGAAAAATGCTAGGTGACTATAAACAATGACATAACAATCCAGAAAGGTTGCATAAGGCACGCAACCAGATTAGACAGCATGAGAAAGGGTAGAGAGGAAGGATATTACCTTGATTTTTCTTCTTGGGTTTCCATTTCTTCTCCATGCCTTCTTGCCTCTCCTCCTTGATCTCCTCTTGCCTCTCCTTAACCTAGCCACTCTTCTTCTATCCTCCTCCCCCTTGTTTGACCTAGCTTATCCCTTTCTATAACCTAGCCACTCTTCTCCTTGAGTGTTTTAGGCTTGGCCCATTAACTAGGATTAGACTATCTAGCATTTTTTCTCTTTTCTTATTTTTGACAAAATACTGAAATTTTTGTATTTTTATATTTTATTTATTTTTGTGCTTTTTAAGCCCGGGCGAAATAGGGTGTCCAAACTACGTACAGCCAAAAGAGATTATGAAGAAACCGGGACCAACATTTAACATCTTTTGTTCTATTTTTAACTTCCAAATGGAGGTAAGTTTTGAATCAAGAGAGACTTGAAAGGAAGTTCATGGTGGTTTTAGTATGACACCAGAGGAAGATCACTGGAATGTCTTATATCATTTTCCATAGCCTTTCTACATGATCTCATATTTTTTCTCGACCTCTTCTCTTTCTCCATGTAGATTGTGTCCAAAAAATGTTCACGGAGTGTCGTACTACAAAAATGTTTCCTAAATTGTATAGATTATAGTATTTTCAAACTAAAATAATCCACAATTGGAAAATTTTCTATATTAATATGAGTCAGTAATCTCTCAAAATAGTTAAATTAAAAAAAATATATACAATGTAAAGAGTGTGGAGAGAGAAAGTAAAGATAATGGAAGAAAAGTAAAAATATATTAGTGGGAGTTAAATTTTTTATAGCTAATTTATTATTTTATTTTATATTTAAAATTAAATTAAAAAAGAAGCTCTCTTATCTATATTAATGTGATTTTAGGTACTTCTAGTTAGTAGTCACAAAAAATTGCTACTTTATAATAAAAAAATAAAAAATATGTGATTTGGGAAACTAATGAGAGAAATTAAAAAGTAGGGAGAATAGTAGTTTATTTTTTTCAAATATGGATAGTAATAGTTATGAAAAGAATGGGGAAGTAAATAACTTTATAATTTTTAATTTATTGACTTAAAAAATAAAAATAAAAATTTTAGATTATATTTTAAAAATTAAAGGAAAAAATGAAATGCATATATGTGCATACGATGGCTCTAGTATTGCTATATTAATTTTAATTGCTTTACTCTTTTTGTATTATCTAAATTGTCTACCTATACAAACATAAATAAAATAAAAAGGAAAAGCACATAAATGCTATTGAAGCGGCCCCCAAGAAATTTTGATGGAAATTATCATGAGATCAATCTCCTAAATTTTCTTGAGGCCAATAAAAAATCTCCAAAATTTTCTCTTGGCAAAAAAAAAAATCTCCTAAGTTTCCTCAAGTCTTAAAATATTGGATGTTATAGTAACAATATGCAGAGCGTATTTTTCTCTCTAATTTAGACACGGATTTATGCTTGTACATGATTTTTTTCTTGTTCAGAAGGTTCGCATAGGCTAGAATAGAAAGTGCGTAAAACACCCTCATCCATTTTATTTATGTTGCACAAAAAAAAAATGTTATGCCTATAGTTAAGTCATGAGTATGCATTATATATTGTTCGCGAACCAGATATAAAGCATGTTCCACATCGGAGAGGGACTAAAGAAACTTATACTGTATATATGAATGACAGAGTGAACTGATCGGCTAAGTCCAACAGATCAAGGAAAAAAACAAAAAAACAACCAAAATAAAGTACACAGGGTATAAAGGAACAAGAAAATACCACGTGACAAAAATTAGTTGGGCCTGGCCATTTTGAACCCCGATAAAAGTAGTATCGGTTTGTTAAATATTAACTTTTAGGAAACTTTCAATATAACTGTCTATTCGTTCAAAGGAGGCCACTCACATAGATATTAAGTTTATCTCTTCTCCCGTTTGAAGCATTTTTTCTTGGGATTGCCTCATTTCGACGAGGGCTCTTGTTCATCTTTTTTCTATTTGTATTTTATTACTTTTCATTTTTATAACCACTTATCCTTTCATAGTACCATGCCTTTGTAAGCCCAAATTTTCTTTCTTTTCCAACCCTCGACGAATTTTTGCTTCGTTCGAGTTGCGTCTTTAGGCCATGGCTCCCTTGTATCTTTTTTATTTTTATGTTATTTTGTAAGTTTCTTTTTATGAAACATTTCTCCTTTATGTAGAAATTCTTCTCTTTCTTTATAGAAGATATTTTGAAAACAAATATTTTGAAGATTTACAATTCTCCAAATATGCAACATGAACAAGACGAGTATTAAATAGAATGCTACTTAAAAAATTATTCTCTTAAAGAGGTTACACAACAAGAAATGAAGCATTTTCCTGCAGTTTTTATCGCTAAATGATTTTGTGGTGGTTCAAAAACCTTCGCTTATACCTGCTTCACAAGCCCGTTTATGGCAATTAAAACCCTATCGTTGGTATAAGTGCCAGATTAAAACACATAAATGCAATTGAATCGCCCCCAAGAAATTTTGATGGAAATTGTCATGATATCAATCTCCTAAATTTTCTCTTCGCAAAAAAAAAATCTCCTTAATTTCCTCAAGTCTTAAAATATTGGAGGTTACATAAATGCAATTGAATCGCCCCCAAGAAATTTTGATGGAAATTGTCATGATATCAATCTCCTAAATTTTCTCTTCGCAAAAAAAAAAAAAAAAATCTCCTTAATTTCCTCAAGTCTTAAAATATTGGAGGTTATAGTAACAATATGCAAAGCATATTTTTCTCTCTAATTTAGGCATGGATTTATGCTTGTACATGAATTTTTTTTCTTGTTCAGAAGGTTCGCATAGGCTTGAATAGAAAGCGCGTAAAACACCCTTATCCATTTTATTTATGTTGCACACAAAAATAAAAAATGTTATGCCTATAATTAAGGCATGAGTATGCATTTTATATTGTTCGCGAACCAGATATAAAGCTTGTCCCACATCGGAGAGGGACTAAAGAAAGCTATACTTTATATATGAATGACAGAGTGAAGTGATTGGCCAAGTCCAACAGATCAAAGGAAAACAAAAACAAAAAAAAGAAAAAAAATACACAGGCTATAAAGGAACAAGAAAATACCACGTGATAAAGATCTGTTGGGCTTGGCCATTTTGCACCCCGATAAAAGTAGTATCTTTTTGTTAAATTTTTACTTTTAGGAAACGTTCAATGTAACTATATATTCGTTCAAAGGGACCACTCACATAGATCTTAAGTTTCTCTCTTCTCCAGTTTGAAGCATTTTTTCTTGCGATTGCCTCCATTCAACAAGGGTTCTTGCTCATCTTCTTTTTCTATTATTTGTATTTTATTACTTTTCTGTTTTTATAGCCAGTTATCCTTTCAAAGTACGTTTTGTACGTAAGCCCAAAGTTTCTATATTTTTCAACCCTCGACGAATTTTTGCTTCGATCGAGTTGCGCCTTTAGGCCATGGCTCCTTTGTATCTTTTCTATTTTTATGTTATTTTGTAAGTTTCTTTTTATGAAACATTTCTCCTTTATGTAGTAATTCTTCTCTTCCTTTATAGAAGATATTTTGACAACAAATATTTTGAAGACATACAACTTCTCCAAATATGCAACGATGAACAAGACGACTATTAAAAAGAATGCTATTTCTAAACTTATTCTCTTATAGAGGTTACACAACAAGAGATGAAGCATTTTCCTGCAGCTTTTATTGCTAAATGATTTTGTGGCGGTACAAAAACCCTTGCTTATACCAGCATCACAAGCCCATTTATGGCGATTAAAACCCAATCGTTGGTATAACCATCGGTAGCTACTTTGTTGTAGTTATTTGTAAGTTGTGGGAGTTTTAAACAGCCAGTAAATACTTTATGGCAGTTATTTGTAATTTGTGGCAGTTTTAAACTACCGGTTAAAAATTAAAATATTATTTAGTTTTAATGGCATTTAATTAACCGCCGTTTCATTATTTAGTTTTTATTGCGGGGGTTTATATAACCGTTACTATTCGTTATTTTCAGTTTTTGGAATTTTCTTGGTCCATTCCTAATTTTGGCAAATATATAAACTTGTATACTGTAAATATGAAAATTGGTAAATTTATAAAATTGTATGCTGCAAATATGAAAGAAAATGTGAATATATTGTTACATTGGAACATTTTGTTCACTGAGGCCCTTAATTACATCCTTAATCTTCCCACATATGTAAGGCTCAATGTTACAGCTATGATCGCACCCAAAATCAATCTAACTTTAGGGTATTAAATAGCATGTATAATAGATAAATATATACGAATTTACACTTAAAAGGTTGAATATGTGGACATAAGGAATAAGTTAGAAAATGTGATAAAATGCCCATAAAAAGCTTCAATTATTGATATTCATGATATTTGGATAGGTGTGTTTGATGTTTGTTGAGTGCTGCAGGCTTAACAGGGATCAATGAGAAGAAAATATTTCAAGCATAAGAACCGGAGCCAAAGAAAGAACTCGTAGCAGGGACAAGAAGGAGATCAAGACAAGCAAAGAATGGAGCATTCGCCATGGCAAGCAGAAAGGCTCACCACATCCAGCAAGAGAAGGCTCGCCACAGGCAGCTCGCCACAGCGAGTGGCAAGGCTGACGTGACAGATGAAATGGACAGCAGCTTAATGAACGAAAATACAATGGGGTCCAGTCATACGAAGAGATGGAGAAGCATTTAAATTGGTTTGCATTCAAAAGTAAAAACACGTATCACTTATCATTTATCTCCATCCTAATGCCAGTCGAACTGTGAGTCCCGGAGCATTAAAAATAGGTGTTTCATCAAATTGGAATTCATTCATGATTCACCTTAGAAATTAGTCTAGTTTAGAGAGAGAATATGAGCGGCTAAGTTCTTCTTGGGTTTCCAAGAAGAACTAGGTAGGAATGAGCCGATGGCTTTTCATTAAGGTTTATTAATTCATTCTTCTTTGTATTCATCTTTTTCAATTCTTATGATTGTATTTGCTTCATATCACATGTCATTAGTTGATAGATTCTTTCATGAATGGGCATGTACTTAGTCTGCTAGATCCTTCATATCGGGTCGGTAATCATTGATTATGTGGTAGAGCACTTGGTATTCTTGTTTCTTGGAATTCGATACATATCTACTAATTCGGTTCTTGATTACATTTTATACCATTTTTATTATAATCTTCATTTGCCCCTTTCATTCTGCGAATACTTGTTTTTCTTGAACTACTATCCAATTGCAGGATCAATCTGTTGATTCTGCAAGAGATTCGACCCTTGGGTTATACCATGTGCTACCATGAAATTTTATTTGATCACGATCATGACGACTGGTCAAAACCTCAACTCGAAGAAATTCAGAGTTTTGGACGACAATTAAATTGGCATCGTTGCCAGGGACTCGTCAATTAACACTGAGGTTGGTTAGTTACCTCTAACAAGGTAAGTATTCGCTTTAATTTTTGTCTACTTGCTCTATACCTGTGTATTATGCAAGATCTGCCCACCCCGCCTCATATTATGCCGGAATGGTCTACTCATTACCATTGATCACCACAGCAAGTGTGTGAGAATCATCTGGCCTCCTTGCCATGGCAATTTGCCACCGCGAATCTCATAGAATCCATGATTTTTATGAGGTGAGTGAAGTAATAACTAGGAAACTTCGGAGCCGCCCTACACACGAGCCGGATAAATAGTGGCGGTTCTAAAAAACCGCTGCTAAATACAAATATAGCAGCAGTTAAACAATAACCGCTGCTATTTAGCGGCGGTCAGGTCTAACCGCCGTTAAATAACGGCGGTTAGACTTCAAATGCCACTAACTAACGTCGGTTGAAGTCAAACCGTCTCCAATCAACGGCGGTTGCACGTAACCGCCGTTATTTAGCGACTGTTTAGCTACAACCGTCGCTATTTAACGACAGTTAAGCTATAATCGTCGCTAAAGTTTTCCTAGCATTAATAAATATATAAAAATATCAAAATAATTTTTCATATATTAAATTGATTTAATAAAAATTTAATTGATTTTATGATGCAATATTTAATTAAAAAAATAAATTTAATTAATTTAAATATTATAAAACTTACTATTAAAAGATTTTAATTTTATGGAAAATTTATTATTTTAATTTATTAAAATAAAATAATAAATTTTCAATTTCAAAATAAGGGATTAAACAAAAAAATATCAAAATAAAATTTCATTTGCTAAAATAAATTTCATAAAAAAGCAATTAATTTTTATAATGCAGTATTTAATTAAATAATAGATTTAATTTTTAATTACTTTATTTTAATATTTAATATATTAAATCATATCAAAATAAAATTACAACTATATATTAAATAGTTCTCATTTAAAATAATTAATTTTTATAATGCTGTATTTAATTATAAAATAGATTTAATTTTCAATTATTATATTCTAATATTTAATTTAATTTATTTAAATATCATAAATATTTTTTTGACGATTTAAGTAATATAAAATTAAATATAAAAAATGAATTTTATGAGAAAATTAAATATTTTAATAAATAAAATAAAATAAGAAATTTTCAATTTCATAAATGAGGCATTAAATATAAAAAAAAATATCGAAATAAAATTTCATATACTAAAAAAGATCTAATAAAAATACAATTAATTTCTTTTATTGCAATATTAATTAAATAATATATTTAATATTTAATTAATTAACTATAATATTTAATATATTAAATCATATCAAAATAAATTTACACATATTAAATAGTTCTTGTAAAAAATATCTAATTTTTATAATGCACTATTTAATTATAAAATAGATTTAATTTTCAATTATTATATTTTTATATTTAATAATAAAAAATAAACTTAAATGTTGTATTTAATTTAATTAATTTAAATATTATAAATATTAAATAAAAAATAAATTAAAATAATTTAATTTTATGAAAAAATAAATATAAATTAAAAAGGAAAAGGAAAAAGAAATCTGTAAACTACAATAATGTGGATATTGTTTAGAGATTCCTCTAAAAATTGATTGGTCCATATAAATAATATTTATCTTAACAACAAATATTTATTTATAAAAATAAAAAAATAATATTAAAATCAAATTTAATTAAAATACTATTCAAAGTTTCAAACCGTAACCTGTTTGGTATAGCTTCCATATGTGATGTTAGAGGGAAGGTGAGATTAAAGTGTGTTTGGTATGGTTTTGGAAGTGGTGAGGTGAGTAGAAGGTTCCTAGCTAAGTGGGAAGGTTGGTGCCATGAAGAAGTGGAGGGAAGTGGAAGGAAGTGGAGGGAAGGTGAGGTGGAGAGAAGGAAGTGTTTTGTGAAAGGACTACTTTCCCCTTCTCTCCACATATATTCTACACAAGAAGGGGTAAATGGTCTTTTGTATTTTTTAACTTCCACTTCCCTTGCTCATTCCTATCATACCAAACAATCTTAATTTTTATTTTCATTTTCATTTCCCTTTCCCTACATACCAAACACACATAAAAAACTTCCACTTCCCACTAAACACTCACCGGCTACCAAACGGTAATCCTCTCTCAGCCGCCTGTTTCTTATCTTTTTCATCTTTCAAACCCTAAACTCATTGTAACTGTCGTTTTTTGTTCAGACAATTGTAATTTGTAATTAGGACCGCAGGGGGTCTTAACCTTGGGGGACTTGTCATTAGGTGATGCACCTAGGTGCCTACGTATCCTTCGAAAGGGATCAAAATCCACGTAGTTCGTCATGATGACATCTATAGGAGCCGTTAGGCAAGGTAATTACCTGTATGAGGCCGTATGCAGCTAAGACGTATCTAAGGCACTCCGGGCGGGCGAGCCGCTCTTAGGAGGTTACCTTAGTGTGGGAGAGCTCGGGTCTCTGAGGGCTGTTGGAATGTCATGACCCCCATTTAGAGGACCGTGACCAGCACAGACACAGGGAATATCCCTATGCATGTATGCCTTATCACCTAATTGACAGAATATCTATTATTGAAAATACATCCACATGCAGTATAATACCATGGCTACACCGAAGTGGTGGCCTATCCTAAGCAAGCAAATCCACGGCCAGTGCCGCTTCAGGATATAGATATAGGAAACACACATAATATATATAACCTGTGTACTGGCTACACATCCGAAGATGCTGCCAATCCTATTCACATGTAACAGATATATGTATATATATATTTTAGAAACAAGTTTTCCTTGCATTGTAATCTAACGGATCCTGATCTTTAAGGTGTGTGAAGCTGACAGTTTTATAGTTGGGTACGTCTACCCTTTACTTTATGATACATGATAAAGTAAATTAAATTACAATTACAATTCATTCACCCACATGAACAAGTTGTGGGTCTTGGAAAGTTTTGTTCGTTCCTGGCTCCACCGAGACTTCTTCCACCTGTACTTAACCTGTCTCTGTGTAGTAAAAATGAGGTGTAAGTCTTAACCACGCGACTCAGTGAGGACTCTCCCATCCCCGGCGCAAGGTGGGTACCATAGCGCTGGGTTTGGGAATCATACACAACCACATGCAAAAACAACTAGTTACTGTTGTTAGCATACATTCTTGGTGATCACACAACAGAAATTTCACCCAAACACTCACATGCATTTAATAACTGTAAACATGCAGCAGTTTATTCCACGTCATCAATCAGCAAGTAAACATGTAACATATAGTGCCGGCTTTTACCTACCGGTCTTCTCACGTTTCAGCATGTATGAATCAAACAAGACGTGTGGTTGCGTAATCCTGTACGTTACCATTACGCTGCACAATCAACAATTATATGCAAACACAGATTATTTATACATACACACAGATGCTAAACATGCATCTACTTAATCTCCCCAACTCTGGGGTATCTACTAGCCACTACGTGGCTTTCTCGCTTCGAACCCGTGCACTCGGGTTGTTGGCCACCAAGTGGCAAAACATACCTTAACCCATTCACTTGGGTACTGGTCACCTCGTGACAATTCTGTTAACCAAACACAATCAACTTCTATCTATCAAACAACTGACGCATAGCCACCACATGGCACGTCCTGACCTCTTTACTGCGGGGCAATAGCTTGAGCCCACTCGTCCATTACCCAACCAGGCCACAATGGCGGGCACGGCACGACGTCTCAAAGCCTGGCCACTGATACACCCTGGACAATCTCAGCAGGATGATTTATCTTCTGCAAGATCAGGCTCACGCTTCACCCATAGGTTCCTCCCGTGTCACCTTATCTTTGTCTCACATATTAATAGGATTCTTTGTATCTTTCCCGAAGGATCAACAATTCCTCTCCTTATTAATATGTATAAGTATCCTCATCAGGATATAACTCATATACCCGTCCAGATGCACTCTCTGAGCCTCAAGCTATCGTCATAGCAATATAAAACCTTTCTGACCCTATTGCCAGGATAGAGCAATGACCATCGTCATGATGATTATAAAACTGAGGTCTCAAGTGCCATCTGACGTTGTTCTAATCGATGTCTCACATATTAATAGGATTCTTTGTATCTTTCCCGAAGGATCAACAATTCTTCTCCTTATTAATATGGACGAGTATCCCTAACAGGATATAACTCATATATCCGTCCAGATGCACTCTCTGAACCTCAAGCTATCGTCATAGCAATATAAAACGTTTCTGGCCCTATTGCCAGGATAGGGCAATGACCATCGTCATAGTGATTATAAAAACTGAGGTCTCAAGTGCCATCTGACGTTGTTCTAGTCGATGTCTCACATCGCTAGCATAACCAAATCCAAAACCCACCAATAACTCCCTTTGCATGATTATAATTTAAGTCACCGTCGTGACTAGTTTTCAAAATAAAACTTTAGTCTTTCCGTACAAGGACTCTTGCCACCGTCGTGGAAAAGATTTAATAAAATACTTATCATGCCTCCGGAGTGTATGAGTTGGATTTGTAACACACCAATTATAGCAAACAATTACTCTTTACTCCTATGTCTTCCTATGTAAGCTACTTTCCACAAGCTATTTTCTAGTTCCTTTATTCTTTTAACATTCTATACCTCTAGCTAACACATACCAGACAAGCAGAGAATGTACATACTCATGTAATCCACACAAGCATACAACCCTAGGAGCAGAGATGGAAGAACCCTCACCTTGGCCAACCTTCCATGCAATCCTCTCCTGTAACTTTAGTCTCCTCGGAGTTCCTATTGCACTCTGTTGCATGCCGTTGTTCCTATAAGAACAACATTTACTTCATTAAGGTTATTACTTAACTTAACTCGTTATTTATCTCTCCATTACTCTCACATGTAGTCCATGGTTGCCACAGAGTCAAGCTCTTGGTCTTATCGGACTTCTCTATCCCGAATTATGCGTATCCTCCTTCGGACACTTGACTTACTCGAATATAACACTCTACTTGAGTGTTTCACATACTTGGATTTGAGTATTAAACCTCTATCCAACTTGTATTCACTTCTTAGGAAGCTTATCTAGCTTGATTGGAAGGAATCCTAATTTTAGGAAGGTCTAAGCATTTTGATCCAACTTGTGTTCCTACTTGGGTTCTAAGAAAATCTAGTTTCTAAACCTCAATATACCTCCAATTTATCCTACTTAAGGTTTCCTAAAGGTTGTGAAGGAATAAGATTGAAATTCACGAAGTTAGACTTAATTTGTTCTGCAAGTTTCCATCCTCGAGAAACAAGAAGGTACTTGGAGTGGTTTAAATCCTCAAAAACATGTTTAGGAGTGTTCTAGGGTGTTTAAGATTGAAGAGAGGAGATTTAAAACTCTCAACGTCACCCTTAAAGTGTATTTGGGCAACCCGAGCAGGGACCCGGTATGTTAACGTCAAGGTTCAACCTTAGTAACCTCGGGCCAGCTCTTCATGGGTCTTGTTCAGCTAATATTCCAACCATATAATTTTCAATAATATCAATCCAAGCCTATTTACTCAAATCCAAGGTCAATTCTAATTATCAACAATTTTTCCCAATTTAAAAAAAATTAGAATTTTAACCCTAAACCCTTCCAAATTCGAATTTGGGCAAATCCGAGAACACTTTCTAGGTCTCAATCTACTCTCGAAATAACTCAATCGAAGGTTAATCGAAGAAATCCCTAAAAATGGAGAAATTGAGGGTTTAGAATGAAATTGGGGTTACCAACCTTGATTCGATTGGTGGTAGGGGTGGCGATTTTGACCCAAACCCATTAACCCAACCCAACCCAACTGCATTTTGACCCAACCTAACCCAACCCAATTAATAAATGGGTCATGTGGGTCGGGTCAGAATTGACCCATGCAAATATGGGTTGGGTTGGGTAAAACCCATGGTTAACCCAATAACGCATTTAATGCATTTTGTGTTTTCATTTCTCCCGGTTTCAACTTTTCAAAATTATAGTTTTGCCCCAAGTTACATTTTAGTCTCGATTTTCTTTCTTTCTTTGATTTTTGATCCAGAAAATTTTCATATTCATATTTTTCCCTTATTCTAAAATTTTCGAAATTATAGTTTGACCCTAATTTTTGTCATAATCACATTTTTGGCCCAAATTGCATTTTAGTTATTCCATTTCAATTTAAGTCATATAAACTTTTTAAAATTGCATTCTGACCTCAATTTCAAATTTGTGGAAATTACATTTTGACCCCAATTTTTATAATAATTGCATTTTGGTCCAAATTTATTTTCCTTTTTGAGGAACTATATTATTTTATTTTTAATTTATATTACTGCACTTATCCTAAATCTATTCAATTTTTAAATCACATAATAAATTTTTTTCATTTGTGACATTTCATTTTTTTCGTATAAATTTTGAAATCACATAATAATATCATTTAGGCATGTAAGTTACATATAAAAACTTTTAAAAAATAGGATAATTGCAGTAATGATAAATTAAAAATATAAAATATAAATAAATAATAAATTAGAGTGATAAATATGAATAAAAATATAAAAATAATTACTATAATAATTAAAAATTAAGAGATAGAGATGTAATTTATATAAGTGTTTATTAAAAAGTAAGTGAAAGACATTTATGTTTTTAAGAAAAAACAAAAAACACATTTATTACAAATTGCGATTTCTAGGCATTTTTCCACTATCCAACCTCATTAATGCCTCCTTAGCTAGTGCTCTTGGTTAGCAAAACCCAATTTTAATTACATAACAAAAGTATTGGCTAATTTTTTGAAAGCATGTTTTCATGCTAAGTTTGTTGGAGTTAGATTTCCAAGAGAAATCAGTAATTTTTGACAAGTTGTTGTAGGATTTGATTTTTATTGTTTCCTATGTCTGGTGGAGAATTGTATCAGTGTTCAACTTTATACTCTTTGTCTAGAGATTTTGATTTTGATTATCTTTATTGATATAAATATAAAGTAGAATGATTGGTAGGCCAAATTAATTAAAATAAATCAAATAAAACAACAAAAGAAAAATTAATGGGTTGGTGGTTGTGTGGGTTTGACCCATAATTAATGGGTCATGACTCATTATAACCCATTTAAAATTTGACCTATTTGTGACACAACCCATTTATGACCCAACCCAAATTTAACCCAACCCAAATCCACCCAACCCACCCATTTTCCCGACGATGTTGGTGGGAGGTGTGGAAGATGTTGCAACCGAGCTCCGGTGACTTTTCCCGACGTCGGCTAGCTCTTCTCCGGCGAGTTTCCGGTGAGCCCACCTTTCTCTCTCTACCTCATGACTCTTTCTCTCTCTTCTCCCTCTCTCTCCGTTTTCTTCTCCCCTTCTTCTTCTCTTTCGTCCTCTCTCTTTTCTTTTTCTCTTTTTATCTTTCTTTTTCTTTTATTCTTCCCTTTCTAAACCCACGCAAGCCCCCAAAAATAAAATAAATAAATATAATAAAAATAAAATAATTATAATAATTAAAAAAAATAAATAATAAATAAATATAATTAAAAATAAATTAATTAATAATTAAATAAATAAATAAATAATATGTATTTTTAAATTAATCCCTTTCCCTATTTAATTCTGGTTTCCAATTTCTTAGGTCCTGAATTAAATCCTAAAAATTATTTTCTACTTTTCTTTCCTTCCCTTTTATTTTATTTTAAACTTCGAAAAATTTTCTTGGGTATTACAATCTTTGAAAAAAATTTTCCTTTCCGGTTTCTTTTTAATTCTCACACTTTTCTATATTCCTTTTTTTTAAGGTTTTAATTCCTAGCCCCGAAATAAATCATTCTTAAATCCTCGAAATTTTAAATAAATCATTCTTTAATCCTTGAAATTTTCCGGGGTATTACATGGAAGCCCAAGTGGTGGTGTACTCCGAGACGGAGGTGAGCTTACCAGTGGTCGGACCTAATGGGGCCTACGGCGGAGCTCGAAATGTGTGGAGAGGATGTGTGCAAGGTATCTGAGAATACTCAAGTCACTGGGAGTATGTGAGGAATCTTAGATCAAGTGCTGTAGTCCTTCAAGTTGCGTCTCCCCTTGTCCCCCGGGTGAGGGTCTATTTATACCGAGTATGGGGAGGTCGTGCTTGACCCACGATGCTTTAGGGAGTTCCCACGTTTGGTTAAGTGGGCGTTCCGTGAAGTGACGTGGGCAAGGGCCACGTAAGTAGCAGATGAGTGGTGCCACGTGCCGCTAGTGTGTGTTGCTGCTAAGCTTCCAGAAGTTTAGTGCCACATATCCCAGGGTGGAATATTGCGTAGTTAAATAAGTCCCCCAAGTCTACGGGTGTCAGGCGCCCGTGGACTTAAGTTCTCTTGTCTGTAAGTTACTTAGGAATTTTCGTTGTTTCCGAACACCGGGAGGGGGGCCGTCCGCGCGAGGTTATGGTCATTTGAGCTGATCGCCCGACTCGCGAAATGGGTTCCTTTGTTTCGCTCCGTGGAAGGGGAGACGCTTTGAAGGGGACACGCGTCTTGTTTCGAATGGTTGGCTGCTTGACTTCCTCAACAAGTTTTTGAGCCGTCCCTACAGAAAATACGCGACTTACCGAGGAGGAGTCATCATTGCTCAGAGGAGAATTTCCCAGGATACCCTTTGTGGGTAAACAGAAGAAATTCAAAGGTCGGGGGTTTTTTGGTCATTCTCTTCAGCTTCGGAATTTTTCCCGTTTTCGCGCCTCTTGGTTAGACGGCTAGGAGCCTGTTGGGCCTTCTTTTTATTGCTGAGAGCATAAGAGCCCCCGTTTCTTCGCCTCGTGATTTCCTTCCTCCTAGTTTGGATTTTCAGCGATTCTCCGTCATTAGTTATTCAAGAGATGGCCTCGGCTAGTGCTGTCGCTTCTCTGCATTGCTCGACCGCATCCAGGCTAACCAAGAGGCTTTTCGGGTTGGATTTGGAATAATTTAGCACCCGGTCCGAAGGGACCCCGATGTCGGCGGGGACGATTGCTTCCTATCCGTATGTCAGAGCGAAAGGAGTTTCTCCAGTGATCGTGTGTATCGTTGTTCGATAGGACCATAAGACTGATGGGAGTTCGTCTACCCATCCTTCCTTCGCGTCTGTCAACCGCTTCCGCAGTCCTTCGAGGATGATACGATTTACCCTCTCCGTCTGTCCATTGGTCGCCGAGTATTCGACTGAGGTGGTTCTGTGGTCGATGCTCCAATCCTTGCAGAAATCTTTAAACTTCTCGCTGACGAATTGTCGCTCATTGTCGATGACCAATGTATGTGGGGGGCCAAGCGGGTAATGATGTTCTGCCAGAGGAAGTTTTGGACGTTTTGGGAGCCGATTGTTGCTAGAGGTTCGGCCTCGATCCACTTTGTGAAATAGTCGACGGCCACTATGAGGAATTTTTGTTGGAGCGTGCCCTGAGGGAGGGGGCCTAAGATATCCATACCCCAAGTGTCAAAGGGCCATGGAGATTCAATGGGCTTCAGCTCACCGGGTGGCTAGTGTATGAATGCAGCGTGCCGCTGACATTGGTCGCAATGGGTGACTAAGGCCTCTGAGTCGGCTCTTATTGTTGGCCAGTTTTCGGAGTGCAGAGCTCGCTTGCGGAGGGCTCCTGCGGATTGGTGTGTGCCGCATATGCCTTCGTGGATTTCCTGTAGCACATAATTTGCTTCTTCGGTCGAGATGCATCGGAGGTGTGGGGATGAGAATCCCTTTTTGTATAGGTCGTTTCCCCAGACAAAGTATCGAACTGCTTGCCTCCTGATTTTTCGAGCGAGCTCTTTGTCCGTAGGCAGGGTGCCCGCCGTTAGGTACGTCTTGATGGGGGCCATCCAGGAATTATCGACTGCTATCGGCAGTACGTCTGAGTTTATGCTGGGGGTGCGAAGCATGGTTCGCAAGACCGTCTTAAGTCCCGATTGGCTCGGTGTGGTGGCTAATTTGGAGTGGGCGTCAGCTTGGGTGTTTTGGTTCTGGGGGATCCGTGTGATCAAGACGGATTCGAACCTGCTGATTTCTTGTTTGGCACGCTCCACATATTTGATGATAGTGGCGTCCTTTGCCTCAAAATCTCCGTTGAGTTGTCCAACCACTAATTGTGAGTCGCTGATTAGGTTGACCTTTGAGGCGCCCAGGTCGTAAGCTAGCGCTAGTCCGGCTATGAGTGCTTCATATTCTGCATGATTGTTGGAGGCTGGGAACGTGAAGCGCAGGGCTTGTTCCACTTTGATTCCGTCGGGGCTCTCTATGATAATGCCGGCGCCCGCGGATTTCCTGGTCGAGGAGCCGTCAACGTAGACTAGCCATAGGGATTTTTCTGGCTGTGGCTCGGTGGTCTCGTTGTGTTTTTAAGCCGGGGCGTCCCCCTGAAGGCGTTCTGACGGAGTCATTTCGGCGACGAATTCTGCCAAGGTTTGGGCTTTGATCGCCCATTGAGGCTCGTATTGGATGTCAAATTATGATAGCTCGACGGCCCAGTTTGTCATTCGCCCTGCTAAGTCTAGCTTTTGCAGTATTTGTCGCAGGGGTTGGTCAGTTCGGACCATGATTGTGTGTTGCTGAAAGTAGGGTCGAAGCCTTCTCGCCGAGTGGACGAGGGCGAGTATGAGTTTCTCTACCCATTGGTACCGGAGTTGGGCTCCTTGCAAGGCATGGCTTGTGTAGTAAACTGGGAATTGTTCGACCCCTTCTTTTCTTATTAGTGCTGAGCTCACAGCGTGATCGGTGGTGGCCAAGTAAAGTATGAGGGTTTCTCCCTTGACTGATTTGACTAGCACTGGGGGTTTAGCTAGATAAACCTTAAGGTCCTAGAAGGACTTCTCGCACTGCTTGGTCCATTGGAATGCTAGTGCTGTTTTCAGAATTTTGTAGAAGGGAAGGCATCGATCAGCCATCCTTGATAAGAATTGATTAAGGGCCGCTAACCTCCCGTTTAACCTCTGCACCTCTTTCACCGTTCGTGGTGGCTCCATGTCGAGAATGGCTATGCATTTCTCTGGGTTGGCCTCGATTCCTCTTTGTGTGATCATGAATCCCAAGAATTTTCCTGCCGACACGCCGAAGGCGCATTTGGTTGGATTCAGCTTCATTTGGTGTGTCCGCAAAACTAGGAAGCGTTCCTCCAAATGTGCTAGATGTTGTTCAAGCTCCATAGACTTGACCACCATGTCGTCGACGTAGACTTCGAGGTTTCGGCCTATCTGCTCCCTGAAAATGATGTCCGTCATCCTTTGGTAGGTCGCGCTTGCGTTTTTTAGTCCGAAGGGCATGACCTTGTAGCAGTAGACGCCTTTGTCTATGATAAAGGAGGTTTTCTCCTAATCCTTCGGGTTCATCTGGATCTGGTTGTATCCTGAGAAGGCGTCTAGGAAGCTCAGCATCCGGTGTCCGGCCGTCCCGTCAACCAGCTTATCTATATTCGGGAGCGGGTAGGCGTCTTTTGGGCAGGCTTTGTTTAGATTGGTGAAGTCTACGCACATTCGTTATTTCACGTTCGCCTTTTTTACCATCACCACGTTCGACAGCCAGTCAGGGTACTGCGATTCGCGTATGAAGCCGGCATCGAGGAGCTTTTGCACTTCTTCGTTGATTGCCTATTGCCTCTCTTCGCCAAAGTGCCGCTTCTTCTGGATAACGCCGGGGCCGTCTCTAATATTGAGGGAATGACATATGAGCGCAGGGTCTATTCCTAGCATGTCCGCGACGCTTCAAGCGAATACGTCCCTGTACTGGGTGAGCAGCTATTGGAACTTTCTTCGGGCTATCTGGCTGAGAAGAGCTCCTATGCGGATTTCCCGGTTATTTGCCTGATCTATACTGATGTTCACGAGGTCCTCCGTAGGTTGTGGACTGGCTCCGGGGATTTCATCGTGCAGGTCCACTATCTCGAAAGAGCTTTCGGCATTATTCCCGACCTTGTTTATAGCGAGACGGTCTGTCGCATAACATGCATGGGTTCCTTGGTCCGCTCGCATTTCTGCAACGCCGGCTAGCGTGGGAAACTTTATCACCACGTGGGCTGTGGATATGATGACTCTGAGTTTGCTGAGGGTTGGTCGACCCAGGACTGCCTTGTATGCCGATGGGGCCGTTGATATGGTGAACCTAACTCTGATGCGAGCGACCTTTGGTTGTGCGCCCAGGGCGAGCCATGTTGCAAGGGTTCCTTGCGTTTCAACGACTTGTCCAGAGAAGTCAACAAGAGTTCCTCCCTCCGATGTTAGCTGATCCTTGCAGTGGGTCATTTCTTCCAAAGTCCTTGCGAAGAGTGTGTCAGCGACTGACCCAGGATCTACCACTACGTGTCTGACATCAAATCCTGAGATGTTGGCCGTGATGATCAATGGCTCGTTCATCTCGGTCGTATCACCAGTGCCATCAAAAGTCACGAATTGTGTTTTATGTCGCTTGCTCCGGTCGCTTCGGATGTCATCCGGTCAGTCGTGCAAGGGTTTTGGGTAGCAGGTGCTAGTCATGCGAGTATTGCCCTGTATTATATCCTGTAAACAAGATAAGAAATGCGGGTTTCTGAGTGTTAGGTGTATACTCCTACTCCCCGAAAAAGAAATGACATTTAGGGGCAGATTGCGCAAGGCATTGTGGTCTGAGAAAGACCGCGGTGGGTGCCACTGTAACCGTCGTTTTTGGTTCAGACAATTGTAATTTGTAATTAGGACCGCAGGGGGTCTTAACCTTGGGGGACTTGTCCTTAGGTGATGCACCTAGGTGCCTACGTACCCTTCGGAAGGGATCAAAGTCCACGTAATTCGTCATGATGACATCTATAGGAGCCGTTAGGCAAGGTAATTACCTGTATGGGGCCGTGTGCGGCTAAGACGTGTCTAAGGCACTCCGGGCGGGCGAGCCGCTCTTAGGAGGTTACCTTAGTGTGGGAGAGCTCGGGTCTCTGAGGGCTGCTGGAAGCCCAAGTGGTGGTGTACTCCGGGATGGAGATGAGCTTGCCGGTGGTCGAACCTGACGGGGCCTACGGCGGAGCTTGGAATGCGTGGAGAGGATGTGTGCAAGGTATTTGAGAATACTCAAGTCACTGGGAGTATGTGAGGAATCTTAGATCAGGTGCTATAGTCCTTCAGGTTGCGTCACCCCTTGTCTCCCAGGTGAGGGTCTATTTATACCGAGTATGGGGAGGTCGTGCTCGACCCACGATCTCGTGGACCGTGGGTCACCCCACGATGCTTTAGGGAGTTCCCACGTCTAGTTAAGTGGGCGTTCCGTGAAGTGACGTGGGCAAGGGCTACGTAAGTAGCAGATGAGTGGTGTCACGTGCTGCTAGCGTGTGTTGCTGCTAAGCTTCTAGAAGCTTAGTGCCACGTGTCCCAGGGTGGAATATTCCGTAGTTACACCCATCTTTTCATCTTTCATCTCACTCTCGCCTCTCTCACATTTTCTCACATTTTTATCTTTCATCTTTCATCTCACTCTCTCTCGCCTCTCAACCCTCTTTCTCTCTAAATTTCATAATCGCAGCCACATGGTCGCAAGTGGCTTTTGTGGCCCGTCGGCGTCTTTACAGGTTCGGTGATGAAGGTCGGCGGTGAGGGTCCTTGAGATGAAGGTGGGAAGCTTTTATTCATTAGATTTTGTCCCTGCTCTGTTGTTTTACGATTTTTAAAGCTTTTATTTTCTAGATTTTGGATTTAAGGGAGCAGGTGCTCGCAGCTCTTTGTTCTCCATTGGTAAACAATCCCGCGGCTCCTTTATTGTTGATTTGAAGAACCTGAAAATTACAATTTCTTTCTTCCTAATATTTATGTCTTGGAGTTTGATGTGAATATTAGCTTTTTCTTCTTATTATTAGCATTACTTTTTAACGAAGAAATTTCATTAGAGTTGCTTTTTCTTACTTTTGCAGTCATAGCTTTTTTTACTGCTTGGTTCATCTAATCTAGATTAAATTGCTTTATTAAGTATCTATTACATTTGATGTTAAGAGTTTATATTTGGAATGATATCGTTCAAAAATAAATAAAATAAAAATATAAAAGATATCATGCCATGTGAGTTTTTTTTCCTTAAATAACCAATGATGTGCTGCCAAGTTGAAAAATGATATTTGAAAGTCTTGTCTAATTAATAATTATGTTTTGATGAAATAAGCATTTTTCTCAACTTTTGTACAATTACACATGTAATGACTTCTATCTCTATTACCCAATAAATTTTAACCTTTACAGAGGAACTTGAGAGATGAGCAACAATCTCTAGAGTGGTTAATAATACTTGTAACTTTGATGACTTTGACCTTCGTGGTGGAATAAAAGAGAAGGGGGGATATGGTGACATAGACGTTGGGAAGTTGTGGCTTGTGACTTAGGATGCTGCAAGTTATGTACCCAAGTTCATATCAAAACTTAATGGGTGAAGCAATGCCTAATTTATTGGGGTTATACTTTAGGTGGGTGGGACTTGGGAATTTTCTTTGGAAGAGTATACACCACAAAATTTTTTGTTCAGCTTTCCATAATGTCTTTGAATAGTATTAGTTTGTTGTTTGAAAATAACTTGCAGTGTTTTTCATACCCTTGCCCTGTTATTAATCCTGGAATATGATGATTGTAGGTAAACTAGTAATCAGTACAAGAACAAAGAAGTCGCTAATAATTAAAATATTATTCATTGATGGATTCTAATTCTTGTCGTGCTCTTTATAATAAATACAAAAGCAGTTATGCTTTTTTTATGTTTTGTGGTGTTACAAAGCCCTGGACTATCTGAGAAAGTTTCATTCAAGATTATCCCCTTCCACTTATCACATTATTCTTTCTTCCTTCCTGTATATTTTACTATTTCTTTGTGCTCTAGTTTCGAGTTTGCTTGTTGTTAAGCACTCTAAACAATATTTAACATTTAATTTGAGCTAACATTCTATCCTTCATTCAAAAGGACACAAAAATGGTTCATTTTGTTTGTGTTGTTGCTTGAATTCCTTTTCTATTTTTTTTTTTGGTTATTCCTTCTTTCGAAAGGACACAAAAATGGTATTGGTAGTTGGTTATTCCTTCATTCTATCAACACTCAACAATACTATTTATGTTTTTAATAAAATATTCAATAATGTATATAGCATCATGCTTTTCCTTATGTTAATGCTCTCGTGCCTAATATAATAATATGGTATTGGTAGTTGGTACCCCTTCCAATCACCCAAAAAAAGGGGCTTTCACTCATATTCTTTAAAACTTTGATTAATGTGTATATGATTGACAGTGTGCCTTGTTAATTAGTTGATCCATTCCATAATTGGTACCATTATATATTTACTTCTTAACTTTCTTATTTTCTATTTTGGATCTCAACAATAGGACTTTGATCACTTGCTTCAAATCTCAAGCAACACCTCTCATTGATATTTCGGGAATATTGTAAGAAAGGTAAGCCAACTTTTCATATAACTACTTCATATAAGATATGGCTTAATTTATGATTATATATAAATTATTTTATATATTAGCTTAATTTATGATATATTGGCAGCATACGGAGCATGGCTTGTAAAATTAGAAATTTTTTATGTAGCTTAATTTTTTTATGATTAAGGGTGATGCATTTGCTAACAAGTGCCTTTATATCACTTTTTTTATTGGTTTTGCTTCTGGACTTTCTCATATTTTTTCTCAATCTTTTTGCAAGTGCATCACACTTTATTCAGTCACTTAGCTAGCACTGTGCTACAAAACACACACCCCCAACCTCCTTAGGCTTCATTCCTTAATAATGATGATAGGTAAGATAAGATTCCATATGCAATTTGGTAAGGAAGTTTCATCATTTGTGTAAATTTTCTTATACTTTAATTTGACATGATTGTTTCAAATATACCACTCAACTTGCCATGTATATGGGAGGGACTCTGACTCTGATGAATGTATTGGGAGGTTTTGGGGTTGAATGTCACACTTGTCTTTTTGCCACTGCTACTCATTTTAACTTCCTCTTTGTTTTCCATAATTCAGATAATTGTTTTCCATGATGTATTCTTGCTTTTTGTTTCTCTTACCATTTAGGCTTTTCAAACTTTCGGAGTTATACATGGGCATATAATGATCTTACTGGCAGCAGAATAGCACCTGCACCAGCTACCTTGGCTTTTGCACTAGAAATTGATGGAAGATGAGATCCAAGAGCAGTTGCAGAGCGATAGACAACATTCAGGACCTTTGTACGCTCAACTTGATCCCGCAAATCATTCAACCAAGAAGATGGAGTCACCTAATGGAAACCAACTTTTGTGAGGATCAATGCATTTTCTAATAGATAAAATTCAAATTAAAGTCAACAAGAATTAGTTAGAGGCCGGTATAGTGATCAACCACTCGTCTGATTTTGTAGTTGAGTTCTCTAATTAGTTTTAGTTTAATTAGAATTGTTTATTATTTGGCCATAATAATATCCTCTTATCTGTACATATCTGCACTAACCAAAACAGAAAGACAAAACATGAGCATTTTTTGAATGTTTAAAGCATTTCAGCAGATGAGACAAGGTATCTAGTAGAAATCATGAGTTCCTCATAAATTATTCTTATTTTATTTTTATTGGGTTGTTATTATTAATATCCAACTATAATATTATTAGTCTTGCTGTTATTGTTATGATCTTATTATTATTTATTATTATTATTATTATTATTATTATTATTATTACTATAATTTATGATGAGATAGGAAAAATCATATGCCATTTCCATAAAATGGAACCTTTTTAAACGTACTCAGAAAATACCTACCTAATTAAACCAGAGTTTTATGTTAATTTAAGTTGAAAATTTTATTGATTTGTATTTTTGTATTTTAAGTGATTAATCTAAGTTTAATTTTGATGGTCAATGTTTTATTATTAATTTTATCGTATTTTGGTTAAATTTAAACAAGAGAAAAAAATCAATGAGAAATTAAATATTAAAATAATAAAATTTCTTCATAGTCATTAACGACGGTCCCAAAACCGCCACTAAATTGCACAAAGAATTTTAACAACGGTTTGCTAAACCGCTACGAACATAGCGGCGGTTTCCAATCGGCTCAAAATTATGGTGGTTATGAAAAAACCGCTGCTAAATTGTGACGGTCCTTTAACCGCCACTAAGTAATTTAGTGGCGGTTATTCCAACGGTTGCTTAGAACCGTCGCTATCAACCTTGCGACGGAAGCTTTTGCAGCAGTTTTTGAAACCGTCGCTAAGTGCTTTAGCGGCGGTTAAAACCACCGCTAAAGCCTAAAAAAACTGTCGCAAAAACAATTTTTTTTATAGTGCCTCGTCGCCCATCTTACAATGGTTACCCCAAGAAACCTTAAATTTAAGTGTATTTGGCCCTAATAAAATCCTCACAATCAACAATGGGTAACTCGGATCAAGGTGAGAACCTGATGCCTACATACCCTTTCAGAGAAGGGATAGAGTCAGATGTAGTTCTTAGTGCCGTGCAAGTGAGTGTGTGTGAGAGGAGCTTCACCAAGCACATTGCTCAGGTGGACTCCTACATGAGTTGAGGTTCTCCAAGTTTGCACTTTGTCAGCCTCTTATCTACCATAAATTCAAACAAAGCGGGGTTCACCAGATTATGAATCCAGGCAGCCCCGGTGCACATGCAAGATGGAACGGTGTTTCCCAGCTAATGTAGTGGATGCATTCATTCCAGAGGCTTTCTGCCTCTGGAACGGGGTCGCGACCTGTTCAGGATAGGTTGCGACCAGCTCCCTCGAACACAGGTCCAAAGGGTAGAGGAAAGCTAATAGGTCGCAACCTGCTGCAGGAGGGGTCGAGACCTATATATCATTTTTTAGAAAAAGAAACAGAGAAGAATACAGAGAAACAATGGTGCTCAAAATTTAAAAAGCGTCGGGACCCCTGCACCAGAAGGTCATGACACGCTTTTTCAATTAGAGAAAAATAAAGGTTTGGGGATTATGGTTCCCAGATCTAGGATGTGGAGGGGATCTTGGTCGACCCTCAGAGTGGCGCGTGGCCTGGCTCCTATCCCAATGATAAAAAGCGAGGTTTAAGAAAAGAGATCCGAGAGTGAGAGGTGCATGGATGGTAAACAAGGGTTTAAGAGTCTAACCAATGGCTAGACAATTTGGCAAAGCTTCGGCACTTCAAAATTCGGGCTCTAGAACCATAATGGAGCCTCCTATTTATAGTGATCTCGGAGGATTATATAAAAGGAAAGTTGAATTTGGCCATTAAAGGCCAACAGGTCGCGACCTATTGTGCTACAGATCACGACTTATTGCAGATCTGTATCCGATCTTGATCTGGATCTTAAATGCCAATAGGTCGTGACCCCTTGTGGAAGAGGACACGACCTATGTTGAATTATTATGTGACTAGGGGTCGTGACCTCTTATTAATTTTTGAGGATTTTTCTTTATGAAAAGCAAAGAAGTCTTTTTTACGCGTATTTTCCTTATTGTAGAGATTAAATAAAAATCATATTAGACCACTATGGAACCATAGAAAATTTTCAAAACCTAGGGTGAGAATGCTTTAGGTCTCTCCTATGCACACCCACTGACGTTGTCCAAGAATCCTTAGTAATTTGTAAGATATGATCTTTGAGACCACAGTTGTCCAGAAACTATTTGAAATGGTCTTTTGGGATAAATAAATATGCTGTAAATCCTTATGAAAGAATTAGGATATGAGATTTTTATCCTTTTTTTCCAAGACACAAATAAAGGTTAAGGGATAGGGATCAATGAAAAAGAAGTTCTGTAGAGGGAGAAATAATTTCACGGATTGGAGTGACGCTCAAAATGTCACTTTGCAACGTGTTCTGTAAAACTAATTTTGTAAAAGTTTCTAGGAGTAAACTACCCAATGGAATTTGACAAAAGACCTATGGATAGCAAGCTACGGATGTCTAGTTTCTAGAAACAAATAGATCACTCCATTTGGAGTTCAATTGAAATTCGAACTTTGCACCGAAGGCACTCTGCCCGAATTCAAAATTAGTTTGGGCAGAGGTTTTCATAAAAATCATTTGACTACATTGGAAGACTCCTAAATTCATGAGAAAAATTGGAGATGCTCCTAAGGTACTCACACACAAAAGAAAAATGGTAGGTGGCTATAAACAATGACATAACAATCCAGAAAAATTGCATAAGGCACGCAACCAGATTAGACAGCATGAGAAAGGGTAGAGAGGAAGGATATTACCTTGATTTTTCTTCTAGGGTTTCTATCTTCTTCTGCATGCCTTCTTGCCTCTCCTCCTTGATCTCCTCTTGCCTCTCCTTAACCTAGCCACTCTTCTTCTATCCCCCTCCCCCTTGTTTGACCTAGCTTATCCCTTTCTATAAGCTAGGGTTTCCTTGAGTGCTTTAGGCTTGACCCATCAGAACTAGGAGTAGACTATCTAGCATTTTTTTCTCTTTTCTTATTTTTGACAAAATACTGAAATTTTTGTATTTTTATACTCTATTTATTTTTGTGCTTTTTAAGCCCGGGCCAAAAAGGGTGTCCAAACTACGTACATCCAAAAGAGATTATAAAGAAACCGGGACCAACATTTAACATCTTTTGTTCTATTTTTAAATTCCAAATGGAGGTAAGTTTTGAAGCAAGAGAGACTTGAAAGGAAGGTCATGGTGGTTTTAGTTTGACACCAGAGGAAGATCAATGGAATGTCTTATATCATTTTCCATAGCCTTTCTACATGATCTCATATTTTTTTCTCGACCTATTCTCTTACTCCATGTAGATTGTGTCCAAAAAATATTCACGAAGTGTCGTAGTACAAAAATGTTTCCTAAATTGTATGGATTATAGTATTTTCAAACTAAAATAATCCAAAATTAGAAAAATTTCTATATTAATATGAGTCAATAATCTCTCAAAATAGTTAAATTAAAAAAATAAATATACAATGTAAAGAGTGTGGAGAGAGAAAGTAATGATAATGGAAGAAAAGTAAAAATATATTACTGGGAGTTAAATTTTTTATAGCTAATTTATTATTTTATTTTATATTTAAAATTAAATTAAAAAAAAAAAGCTGTCTTATCTATATTAATATGATTTTAGGTACTTCTAGTTAGTAGTCACAAAAAATTGCTACTTTATAATAAAAAAATAAAAAATATGTGATGTGGGAAACTAATGAGAGAGAAATTAAAAAGTAAGGATAATAGTAGTTTATTTTTTTTTTCAAATAGGGATTGTAATAGTTATGAAAAGAATGAGGAAGTAAATAACTTTAAAATTTTTAATTTATTGAATTAAAAAATAATAATAAACATTTTAGATTGTATTTTAAAAATTAAAGGAAAAAATGAAATGCATATATGTGCAGACGATGGCTCTAGTATTGCTATATTAATTATAATTGCTTTACTCTTTTTGTATTATCTAAAATGTCTACCTATGCAAACAAAAATAAAAATAAAAAGGAAAAACACATAAATGCTATTGAATCGCCCCCAAGAAATTTTGATGGAAATTATCATGATATCAATCTCCTAAATTTTCTCTTGAAAAAAAAAAATCTCCTTAATTTCCTCAAGTCTTAAAATATTGGAGGTTATAGTAACAATATACAAAGCATATTTTTCTCTCTAATTTAGGCGTGAATTTATGCTTGTACATGAATTTTTTTTCTTGTTCAGAAGGTTCGCAAAGGCTAGAATAGAAAGCGCGTAAAACACCCTTATCCATTTTATTTATGTTGCACACAAAAATAAAAAATGTTATGCCTATAATTAAGGCATGAGTATGCACTTTATATTGTTCGCGAACCAGATATAAAGCTTGTCCCACATCGGAGAGGGACTAAAGAAAGCTATACTTTATATATGAATGATAGAGTGAAGTGATTGGCCAAGTCCAAAAGATCAAGGAAAACAAAACAAAAAACAAAAAGAAAAAAAAATACACAGGCTATAAAGGAACAAGAAAATACTACGTGATAAAGATCTGTTGGGCTTGGCCATTTTGCACCCGATAAAAGTAGTATCTTTTTGTTAATTTTTTTTTTGATAGAAATCTTTTTGTTAAATTTTAACTTTTAGGAAACGTTCAATGTAACTATCTATTCGTTCAAAGGGACCACTCACATAGATATTAAGTTTCTCTCTTCTCCAGTTTGAAGCATTTTTTCTTGCGATTGCCTCCATTCAACGAGGGCTCTTGTTCATCTTCTTTTCTATTATTTGTATTTTATTACTTTTATGTTTTTATAGCCAGTTATCCTTTCAAAGTACGTTTTGTACGTAAACCCAAAGTTTCTTTATTTTTCAATCCTCGAGGAATTTTTGCTTCGATCGAGTTACGCCTTTAGGCCATGCATGGCTCCTTTGTATCTTTTCCATTTTTATGTTATTTTGTAAGTTTCTATTAATGAAACATTTCTCCTTTATGTAGTAATTCTTCTCTTCCTTTATATAAGATATTTTGACAACAAATATTTTGAAGACATACAACTTCTCCAAATACGTAACAATGAACAAGACGACAATTAAAAAGAATGCTACTTCTAAACTTATTCTCTTATAGAGGTTACACAACAAGAGATGAAGCATTTTCCTGCAGCTTTTAATGCTAAATGATTTTGTGGCGGTACAAAAACCCTCGCTTATACCAGCATCACAAGCCCGTTTATGGCGATTAAAACCCAATCGTTGGTATAACCATCGGTAGCTACTTTGTTGTAGTTATTTGTAAGTTGTGGAAGTTTTAAACAGCCAGTAAATACTTTATGGTAGTTATTTGTAATTTGTGGCAGTTATAAACTGCCGGTTAAAAATTATAATATTATTTAGTTTTAATGGCATTTAATTAACCGCCGTTTCATTATTTAGTTTTTATTGAGGGGGTTTATATAACCGTTACTATTCATTATTTTCAGTTTTTGGAATTTTCTTGATCCATTCCTAATTTTGGTAAATATATAAACTTGTATATTGTAAATATGAAAATTGGTAAATTTATAAAATTGTATGCTGCAAATATGAAAGAAAATGTGAATATATTGTTACATTGGGACATTTTGTTCACGGACGCCCTTAATTACATCCTTAATCTTCCCACATATGTAAGGCTCAATGTTAGAGCTATGATCGCACCCAAAATCAACCTAACTTTAGGGTGTTAAATAGCATAGATAATAGATAAATATATACGAATTTACACGTAAAAGGTTGAATATGTGGACATAAGGAATAAGTTAGAAAATGTGATAAAATGCCTATAAAAAGCTTCAATTCTTGATATTTGGATAGGTGCGTTTGATGTTTGTTGAGTGCTGCAGGCTTAACAGGACGTGGACAACAGCTTAATGAACGAAAATACAATGGGGTCCAGTCATACGAAGAGATGGAGAAGCATTTAAATTGGTTTGCATTCAAAAGTAAAAACACGTATCACTTATCATTTATCTCCATCCTAATGCCAGTCGAACTGCGACTCCTGGAGCATTAAAAATAGGTGTTTCATCAAATTGGAATTCATTCATGATTCACCTTAGAGATTAGACTAGGTTAGAGAGAGAATATGAATGGCTAAGTTCTTCTTGGGTTTCCAAGAAGAACTAGATAGGAATGAGCCGATGGCTTTTCATTAGGGTTTCTTAATTTATTCTTCTTTATATTCATCTTTTTCAATTCTTATGATTGTATTTGCTTTATATCACATGCCATTAGTTCATTAGATTCTTTCATGAATGGGCATGTACTTAGTCTGTTAGATCCTTCATATCGGGTCGGTAATCATTGATTATGTGGTAGAGCACTTGGGATTCTTGTTTCTTGGAATTTGATACATATCTACTAATTGGGTTCTTGGTTGCATGCATCTCTTAATGCCATATTATTAATCTGAATTAATTGTTTCTGGTTAGGCAATTGATCATCTAGTATATCATAAAATCTTTTGCTTCAAGTTATTGATGTTCTCGGTCGGGGATAACATTATCATTAGATAGGCTTTCGTAATGCATGACTATCTTGAATACTATGAATTTATAATGAACTAGTTGAACTTAAAAACCTTTAGATTGGTTGGGATTGCTGAGTTCTATTCTTCTTGGGACCTGTTTGACATAATACATTTTATAATATTTTTATTATAATCTTTATTTGCCCCTTTCATTCTGCGAATACTTGTTTTGCTTGAACTACTATCCAATTGCAGGATCAATCTGTTGATTCTGCGAGAGATTCGACCCTTGGTTACACCATGTGCTACCATGAAGTTTTATTTGATCACGATCATGACGACTGGTCGAAACCTCAACTCAAAGAAATTCAGAGTTTTGGACGACGATCAAATTGGCGTCGTTGCCAGGGACTCATCAATTAACACTGAGGTTGGTTACTTACCTCTAACAAGGTAAGTATTCGCTTTAATTTTTGTCTACTTGCTCAATACCTGTGTATTATGGAAGATCTCTTTCTTTAATTACTCATTACCAATGATCACCACAGCAAGTGCGTGAGAATCATCTGGCCTCCTCGTCATGGCAATTTGCCACAGGGAATCTCATAGAATCCATGATTTTTATGAGGTGAGGGAAGTAATAACTAAGAAACTTGAGAGCCGCCCTACATACGAGCCAGATAAATGTCTCAAGGGCATTCCGAAGTATTTCAAAGAGAATTTTGATCCACCGTGAGAACAAGATGTCTCTTTCTTGTACTAGACTAGAAAAAGACCACCCCAGCAGAATTAACAATTTTAATTATTTTCTTATCAATTTTTGTTAACTGAAAAGAAATTGAAAAAATTAAGCCTTATTTGCCGCGGTGAATGTATGCACTCACTGCGCCAAGTGAACCTTCCTTAAAAACCCCTTCCTGGCAAACTTGCTGCAGCAAATGAGAAGTCACTCGCCATAGCGAGTGAGCCATAATTCAGTTTTTAAAACTGATGGGCTAAACAATGTCGTTTAGCCCACTAGTTTAAACTCCCAACCCTAACCTTTCCCACCATCAACTCTCCTTTCTTCTTCTTCTTCCTCATATCACCTTCTTCCGCATTCTTCCCAAACCTCCATAACCACCCAACCTCCAAATCCTAGCCCACCGTTTTCTGCCGCCAAAGCCATCGGAGAAGCCACCAAACACTACAAAAAATTCCTCCATTCACCTCCTATTTCACCTTCTCCCAACCAAACCCAAAACTCCAAACCATCATGCCACCACCGTGCTGCTAGCCACCAGTCACGACGAGTGCCCCAATTCTTTCCAGGAAGCACCCTAATCCTAACCTAAATCAACCCCCAAAGGTATTCTTCTCCCATTTTTAATTTTAATTTAATTTTTAATTTTAATTTTTACTATTTTCTATTTTTGTTTAACTCAAGCAATAGGACCTAGAATACCTCTAATTGACCCTTTGGTGCCTGAATTGTAGTTGTATAATTTGGTTGCTTAGGATGGGAACATAGGGCATGATTGATTAGAACAAGTGGCATCATCACCTTAGCCTACACATGAGCAAATTAGAATGAGTTATATGATACGTGTTAGGTTAAGAAATCGACAAGTATAGCTCCAAGAAAGACACACGTGGACTCGCATGAACAAATCTCACACACTTCTGTCTTCTATATAAACCACATGTAGGCATAGCTCATTCTATGAAAAATCAATACATGCATGTCTGCACCAAAGTGAAATAGGCTAACTTTAGTGATCAAGATCTTGCTCACGCACATCACTCACATTGGAAAATTTTATTTATGGAACCCTTTAATTATAGAGCTGTTAAAATGTGCCAATCTGGCCTGAAGGGGTTGGCCCGTCACGGGTTGGTGGAAAAATGTCTATATTAATATGAGTCAATAATCTCTCAAAATAGTTACATTAAAAAAAATAAATATACAATATAGAGAGTGTGGAGAGAGAAAGATAAGATAATGGAAGAAAAACAACAATATATTACTGGGGAGTTAAATAATCTTTTATAACTAATTTATTATTTTATTTTATATTTAAAATTAAATTAAAAAAGAAGCTCTTTTATCTATATTAATGTGATTTTAGGGACTTCTAGTTAGTAGTCACAAAAAATACCAACTTTATAATAAAAAAAATAAAAATATGTGATGTAGGAAACTAATGAGAGAAATTAAAAAGTAGGGATTAATAGTAGTTTATTTTTTTCAAATAGGGATAGTGGTAGTTTTGAAAAGAATGGTGAAGTAAATAACTTTATAATTTTTATTTTCTTGACCTAACAAATAATAATAAATATTTTAGATTATATTTTAAAAATAAAAGGAAAAAATTAAATGCATATATACGTGCATACGAAGGTTCTAGTATTGTTATATTAATTTTAATTGCTTTACTCTTTCTGTATTATCTAAAATGTCTACCTATACAAACATACATAAAATAAAAAGGAAAAACACGTAAATGCTATTGAAGCGGCCCCCAAGAATTTTTGATGGAAATGATCATGAGATCAATCTCCTAAATTTTCTTCAGGCCAAACAAAAAAATCTCCTAAGTTTCCTCAAGTCTTAAAATATTGGAGGTTATAGTAACAATATGCAGAGCATATTTTCCTCTCTAATTTAGGCATGGATTTATGCTTGTACATGAATTTTTTCTTGTTCAAAAGGTTCGCATAAGCTAGAATAGAAAGCGCGTAAAACACCCTCATCCATTTTATTTATGTTGCACACAAAAAAAAAAATTGGTATGCCTATAGTTAAGTCATGAGTATGCATTGTATATTGTTCGCGACCCAGATATAAAGCATGTTCCGCATTGGAGAGGGTCTAAAGAAAGTTATACTGTATATATGAATGACAGAGTGAACTGATCAGCTAAGTCCAACTGATCAAGGAAAAAAACAAAAAAATAAAAACCAAAATAAAGTACACAGGGTATAAAGGAACAAGAAAATACCATGTAACAAAATCAGTTCGGCCTGGCCATTTTGCACCCCGATAAAAGTAGTATCGGTTTGTTAAATATTAACTTTTAGGAAACATTCAATATAACTGTCTATTCGTTCAAGGGAAGCCACTCACATAGATATTAAGTTTCTCTCTTCTCCAGTTTGAAGCATTTTTTCTTGGGATTGCCTCATTTCGACGAGGGCTCTTGTTCATCTTTTTTCTGTTTGTGTTTATTACTTTTCATTTTTATAACCACTTATCCTTTCATAGTACCATGCCTTTGTAAGCCCAATGTTTCTTTCTTCTCCAACCCTCGACGAATTTTTGCTTCATTCGAGTTGTGTCTTTAGGCCATGGCTCCCTTGTATCTTTTCTATTTTTATGTTATTTTGTAAGTTTCTTTTTATGAAACATTTCTCCTTTCTATAGAAATTCTTCTCTTTCTTTATAGAAGATATTTTGACACAAATATTTTGAAGACATACAACTTCTCCAAATATGCAACATAGACGAGTATTAAATCGAACACTACTTAAAAAATTATTCTGTTAAAGAGGTTACACAACAAGAAATGAAGCATTTTACTGCAGTTTTTATCGCTAACTGATTTTTCCTGCAGTTTTTATCGCTAAATGATTTTGTGGTGGTTCAAAAACCTTCGCTTATACCTGCTTCACAAGCCCATTTATGGCGATTAAAACCCAATCGTTGGTATAAGTGCCGGTAATTACTTTGTTGTAGTTAATTGTAACTTGTGACAGTTTTAAACAACCGGTAATTACTTTTCGACAGTTATTTGTAATTTGTGACAGTTTTAAACCGCCGATTAAAAATTAAAATATTATTTAGTTTTAATGGCATTTAATTAACCGCTGTTACATTATTTAGTTTTTATTGCCGGGGTTTATATAACTGTTACTATTCGTTATTTTTAGTTTTTGGAATTTTCTTGGTCCATTACTAATTTTGGTAAATATATAATTTTGTATACTGCAAATATGAAAATTGGTAAATTTATGAAATTGTATGCTGGAAATATGAATGAAAATGTGAATATATTGCTCAAAATAGTTAAATTAAAAAAAAAAATAATCTCTCAAAATAGTTAAATTAAAAAAAAAATAAATATACAATATATAGAGTGTGGAGAGAGAAAGTTAAGATAATGGAAGAAAAGCAACGATATATTACTGGAGAGTTAAATAATCTTTTATAACTAATTTATTATTTTATTTGATATTTAAAATTAAATTAAAAAATAAGCTCTCTTATCTATATTAATGTGATTTTAGGGACTTCTAGTTAATAGTCACAAAAAATACCAAGTTTATAATAAAAATATGTGATGTAGGAAACTAATGAGAGAAATTTAAAAGTAGGGATAATAGTAGTTTATTTTTTTCAAATAGGGATAGTGGTAGTTTTGAAAAGAATGGGGAAGTAAATAAATTTATCATTTTTATTTATTGACTTAAAAAATAATAATAAATATTTTAGATTATATTTTAAAAATTAAAGGAAAAAACTAAATGCATATATACGTGCATACGAAGGCTCTAGTATTGTTATATTCATTTTAATTTGTTTACTCTTTTTGTATTATCTAAAATGTCTACCTATACAAACATAAATAAAATAAAAAGGAAAAACACGTAAATGTTATTGAAGCGGCCCCCAAGAAATTTTGATGGAAATGATCATGAAATCAATCTCCTAAATTTTCTTCAGGCAAAAAAAAAAAAAATCACTGAATTTTCTCTTGGGAAAAAAAAATCTCCTAAGTTTCCTCAAGTCTTAAAATATTGGAGGTTATAGTAACAATATGTAGAGCATATTTTTCTCTCTAATTTAGGTGCAGATTTATGCTTGTACATGAATTTTTTCTTGTTCAGAAGGTTCGCATAGTCTAGAATAGAAAGCACGAAAAACACCCTCATCCATTTCATTTATGTTGCACAAAAAAAAAAATGTTATGCCTATAGTTAAGTCATGAGTATGCATTGTATATTGTTCGCGAACCAGATATAAAGCATGTTCCACATCGAAGAGGGACTAAAGAAAGTTATACTGTATATATGAATGACAAAGTGAACTGATCGGCTAAGTCCAACAGATCAAGGAAAAAAAAAACAAAATAAAGTACACAGGGTATAAAGTAACAAGAAAATACAATGTCACAAAAATCAGTTGGGCCTGGCCATTTTGCACCCCGATAAAAGTAGTATCGGTTTGTTAAATATTAACTTTTAGGAAACATTCAATAAAACTGTCTATTCGTTGAAAGGAGGCCACTCACATAGATATTAAGTTTCTCTCTTCTCCAGTTTGAAGCATTTTTTTCTTGGGATTGCCTCATTTCGACGAGGGCTCTTGTTCATCTTTGTTCTATTTTTATTTTATTAGTTTTCATTTTTTATAACCACTTATCCTTTCATAGTACCATCCCTTTGTAAGCCCAAAGTTCCTTTCTTCTCCAACCCTCGACGAATTTTTGCTTCGTTCGAGTTGCGTCTTTAGGCCATGGCTCCCTTGTATCTTTTCTATTTTTATGTTATTTTGAAAGTTTCTTTTTTTGAACATTTCTCCTTTATGTAGAAATTCCTCTCTTTCTTTATAGAAGACATTTTGACAACAAATATTTTGAAGACATAGAACTTCTCCAAATATGCGACATAGACGAGTATTAAATCGAATGCTACTTAAAAAATTATTTTCTTAAAGAGGTTACACAACAAGAAATGAAGCATTTTCCTGCAATTTTTATCGCTAAATGAGTTTTCCTACAGTTTTTAATGCTAAATGATTTTGTGGTGGTTCAAAAACCTTCGCTTATACCTGCTTCACAAGCCCGTTTATGGCGATTAAAACCCAAGCGTTGGTATAAGTGCCGGTAATTACTTTGTTGTAGTTATTTGTAAGTTGTGGCAGTTTTAAACAACTGGTAAATTTATGAAATTGTATGCTGGAAATATGAATGAAAATGTTAATATATTGCTACATTGGAAAATTTTATTTATGGAACCGCTTAATTATAGAGCTGTTAAAATGTGTCATTCCGGCCCGTAAGGGTTGGCCCATCACGGGTTGGTGGAAAAATGTCTAAATTAATATGAGTCAATAATCTCTCAAAATAGTTAAATTAGAAAAAAAAAATATACGATATAGAGAGTGTGGAGAGAGAAAGTTAAGATAATGGAAGAAAAGCAACGATATATTATTGGAGAGTTAAATAATCTTTTATAACTAATTTATTATTTTATTTTATATTTAAAATTAAATTAAAAAAGAAGCTCTCTTATTTATATTAATGTGATTTTAGGGACTTCTAGTTAATGGTCACAAAAAATACCAAGTTTATAATAAAAATATGTGATGTAGGAAACTAATGAGAGAAATTAAAAAGTAGGGATAATAGTAGTTTATTTTTTTTCAAATAGGGATAGTGGTAGTTTTGAAAAGAATGGGGAAGTAAATAACTTTATAAGTTTCTTTTTGATAATAATAACTTTATAAGTTTTTATTTCTTGACTTAAAAAATAATAATAAATATTTTAGATTATATTTTAAAAATTAAAGGAAAAAATTAAATGCATATATACGTGCATAAGAAAGCTCTAGTATTGTTATATTAATATTAATTGCTTTACTCTTTTTGTATTATCTAAAATGTCTACCAATACAAACATAAATAAAATAAAAAGGAAAAACATGTAAATGCTATTGAAGCGGCCCCCAAGAAATTTTGATGGAAATGATCATGAGATCAATCTCCTAAATTTTCTTCAGGCCAAAAAAAAAATCTCCTAAATTTTCTCTTGGCAAAAAAAAAATCTCCTAAGTTACCTCAAATCTTAAAATGTTGGAGGTTATAGTAACAATATGCAGAGCATATTTTTCTCTCTAATTTAGGTACGGATTTATGCTTGTACATGAATTTTTTCTTGTTCAGAAGGTTCGCATAGTCTAGAATAGAAAGTGTGAAAAACACCCTCATCCATTTTATTTATGTTGCACAAAAAAAAAAATTGTTATGCCTATAGTTAAGTCATGAGTATGCATAGTATATTGTTCGCGAACCAGATATAAAGCATGTTCCGCATCGGAGAGGGACTAAAGAAAGTTATACTGTATATATGAATGACAGCGTGAACTGATCGGCTAAGTCCAACAGATCAAGAAAAAAACAAAAATAAAAAAAACAAAATAAAGTACACAGGGTATAAAGGAACAAGAAAATACCATGTGACAAAAATCAGTTGGGCCTGGCCATTTTGCATCCCGATAAAAGTAGTATCGGTTTGTTAAATATTAACTTTTAGGAAACATTCAATATAACTGTCTATTCGTCACATAGATATTAAGTTTCTCTCTTCTCCAGTTTGAAGCATTTTTTCTTGGGATTGCCTCATTTCGACGAGCGCTCTTGTTCATGTTTTTTCTATTTTTATTTTATTACTTTTCATTTTTTATAACCACATATCCTTTCATAGTACCATGCCTTTGTAAGCCCAAAGTTCCTTTTTTCTCTAACCCTCGACGAATTTTTGCTTCGTTCGAGTTGCGTCTTTAGGCCATGGCTCTCTTGTATCTTTTCTATTTTATGTTATTTTATAAGTTTCTTTTTATGAAACATTTCTCCTTTATGTAGAAATTCTTCTCTTTCTTTATAGAAGATATTTTGACAACAAATATTTTGAAGACATAGAACTTCTCCAAATATGCAACATAGACGAGTATTAAATCGAATGTTACTTAAAAAATGATTCTCTTAAAGAGGTTACACAACAAGAAATGAAGCACTTTCCTGCAGTTTTTATCGCTAAATGATTTTGTGGTGGTTCAAAAACCTTCGCTTATACCTGTTTCACAAGACCGTTTATGGCGATTAAAACCCAATCGTTGCAATAAGTGCCGGTAATTACTTTGTTGTAGTTATTTGTAAGTTTTGGCAGTTTTAAACAGCTGGTAACTACTTTTCGGAAGATATTTGTAATTTGTGACAGTTTTAAAGCCGCCGATTAAAAATTAAAATATTATTTAAGTTTTAATGGCATTTAATTAACCGCTGTTACATTATTTAGTTTTAATTGCCGGGGTTTATATAACTGTTACTATTCGTTATTTTCAGTTTTTGGAATTTTCTTGGTCCATTACTAATTTTGGTAAATATATAATTTTGTATACTGCAAATATGAAAATTGGTAAATTTATGAAATTGTATGCTGGAAATATGAATGAAAATGTGAATATATTGCTACGTTGGAAAATTTTATTTATCGAACCGCTTAATTATAGAGCTGTTAAAATGTGCCAATCCGGCCCGTAGGGGTTGGCCCATCACGGGTTGGTGGAAAAATGTCTATATTAATATGAGTCAATAATATCTCAAAATAGTTAAATTAAAAATAAATAAATATACAATATAGAGAGTGTGGAGAGAGAAAGTTAAGATAATGGAAGAAAAGCAACAATATATTACTGGGGGGTTAGATAATCTTTTATAACTACTTTATTATTTTATTTTATATTTAAAATTAAATTAAAAAATAATCTCTCTTATCTATATTAATGTGATTTTAGGGACTTTTAGTTAGTAGTCACAAAAAATACCAACTTTATAATAATAAAAATAAAAATATGTGATGTAGGAAACTAATGAAAGAGAAATTAACAAGTAGGGATAATAGTAGTTTTTTTTTCCAAATAGCGATAGTGGTAGTTTTGAAAAGAATGAGAAAGTAAATAACTTCATAGTTTTTAATTTATTGACTTCAAAATAATAATAAATATTTTAGATTATATTTTAAAAATTAAAGTAAAAAATAAAATGCATATACGTGCATACGAAAGCTGTAGTATTGCTATATTAATTTTAATTGCTTTACTCATTTTGTATTATCTAAAATGTCTACCTATACAAACAGAAATAAAATGAAAAGGAAAAACTCATAAATGCTATTGAAGCGCCCCCAAGAAATTTTGATGGAAATTATCATGAGATCAATCTCCTAAATTTCCTCAAGCCTTAAAATATTGTAGGTTATAGTAACAATATGCAGAACATATTTTTCTCTCTAATTTAGGCATGGATTTATGCTTGTAAGAGATTTTTTTTCTTGTTCAGGAGGTTCGCATAGGCTAGAATAGAAGGCGTGTAAAACACCCTTATCCATTTTATTTATGTTGCACACAAAAATAAAAAATGTTATGCCTATAATTTAGCCATGAGTAGGCACTTTTTATTGTTCGCGAACCACATATAAAGCTTGTCCCACATCGAATAGGGACTAAAGAAAGCTATACTTTATATATGAATGACAGAGTGAAGTGATCGGCCAAGTCCAACAGATCAAGGAAAACAAAAAAACAAAAATACACAGGATATAAAGGAAGAAGAAAATACCACGCGACAAAGATTTGTTGGGCTTGGCCATTTTGCACCCCGATAAAAAGTAGTATCGTTTTCTTAAATTTTAGGAAACGTTCAATATGCCTATTCATTCAAAGGAGTCTACTCATATAGATCTTAAGTTTCTCTCTTCTCCAGTTTGAAGCTTATTTTTTGGGATTGCCTCCATTCATCGAGGGCTCTTGTTCATCTTCTTTTCTATTATTTGTATTTTATTACTTTTCTTTTTTTTATAGCCACTTATCCTTTCAAAGTACGATGTGTACGTTACCCGAAAGTTTCTTTCTTCACCAACCCTCGACGGATTTTTGCTTCGATCTAGTTGCGCCTTTAGGCCATGGCTCTGTATCTTTTCTATTTTTATGTTATTTTGTAAGTTTCTTTTTATGAAACATTTCTCCTTTATGTAGAAATTCTTCCCTTCTTTTATACAAGATCTTTTGACAACAAATATTTTGAAGACATACAACTTGTCCAAATATGCAACGATGAACTACACGAGTATTAAAAAAAGAAGGCTACTTGTAACTGTCATTTTTGGTTCATACAATTCATAATGTTAAATAAGGACCGCAAGGGGTCGTAGCCTTGGGGGACGTGTCCTTAGGTGATGACCTAGGTGCCTATGTACCCTTGTGTAGGGATCAGAGTCCTCGTAGTTCAAAGAGGGAACATCCATGGTGGCCGTTAGGCAGGAATGTTACCTGTAGTGGCCGTGTGCTGCTAGGACGTGTATAAGCTCTCTGGGTGGGCGAGCCACCTGTTGGAGGTACCTCGTAGGTAGAGGGAGAGGGGAAGGGATGTTGCTTAGAGCAAGAGGATAAGTGTATCTTGTTAATAGAGTGAATATGAGTTGATGTCTATTAGATAGACTTCAGGTAACGATGATCTCGTGGTATGCTTTTGTGTTGCAAGCGTTGCCTTGTTCGGTTCTTGGTTGCCTGTCTCAGCCCCCCAGGTAAGGGATATATATACTCAGTGTAGAGGAGAACGTGGTCCACCCACGTTCTTGTGCCACAGCTCGACCCACGATCTGGGAAGTTCACCTACGTCTCTAAAGTGGGAGAGCACGCGGGTGATTGTGAGGAGAGGCCACATTCGGGGTCATTGAGCGATGCCACGTGTCACTGATATCTGGTCCGGTTAACCTTTCTAGAAGGCCAGTGCCACGTGTCCATAGGATGGTATATTATGGAATTGTATAAGTCCACCAAGTCTATTCGTGTTGGGCGCCCGCAGACTTAAGTTGATTTTTTGTAGAATATTGAGAGCGAGGTCGCTCGCCATGAATTGTTTGAATGAGATCGACCACTAATTATTGGATTCGGGGTGGTGGAACGCATGTTTGGGAGACCTTTTGTTTCTCTGGAGATTGCCTCGAAGGAGTGGGTAGCCAAGGATGCCACGTGTCCGGATCCGGACGGTTATTCGCTTGACTTCCATAGCAAGTTTCTCGAGCCGTCTATGCAGAAACGCTCACGTCTTTTCGAGGAGGCATCATCATTGCAGAGAAGGTAAATTTTCGGAGATGCCCTTGGAAGGCTTCGAAGGGATTTGAAAGGTCAGGGGCTTTTTGGACTTTTTCCTGGGCGCGAGGGTTGACACGTGGAACAAGCTCCTTCTCGTTAGAGCAAGATCGACCGCTAATTGTCAGGATTGGGGCAGTCGAGCGTGCACTCGGGAGGTCTCAGGTGTCTCTAGAGGTTACCTCAAAGGGGTGATTCCACACGTTAGGATCCTGTCGGCTGCTGTTGCTTCGGATGTTTCGTAATGCTACCTGTGGAGCCTTTTTCTCCATTAATGTTCGTGTGTTTCCAAGAGACGCCATCATTAGCTGCTGCTTCAGAGTTCCGTGTTTATCCTTGTGGCCTTTTGGGGGACTTTTGGGCTTCCGAGGGTGCTTAGGTCTTTCCGATTGTGACTTGATGATTTTGGATCTGGGCCATTCCTCTTGGCGCATCTTGCTTGGATCGGACGGCTTCAGCCCCTTTTTTGTAGGTGATAATTACTTCCTTTCCATTGAAGATTTTGAGGGAGGCTATGATTTGAATCGTCGCGCCTCTAGGTCCCTATAAATACTCTCAATATTGAAAAGAAAAAAGTTCTATTTACCTTCAAACTTTTTGGTTGTCGACCCTTTGTCTCTGAGAGTCCCTTCGTCCCCGAGAGTTCTCTATTTCTCTCTCCGTGTCGGAGTTTCTTGCTCGGTTGTTTGTACTTCACCATGGCCAACGAAGATGAGAGTGAGTGTTGTCTTCCTCTGATTTCTCCCTTTTTTTGCGTTTTCTTCTTCTCCTCTCTGATTTAGTGTTTGCTGATTGCAGGGTTGTACCCCTTCGACTTTATTGACTTGGAGGATCTCTCCTCTTCTCCTCCTCCTCTTAACCATGCCAAGGATAGTAACCTTGGTAGGGAGAAGTGGCCTAGACAGGGTTCTTCTCCTAGCCGAGAGAAGGTTATCGGATTTTGTATTCGGACGTCCGAAGGAGGTAGGAGGGCTGAAGGGTGGCTAGGCTCGAGTAACACCGCCAGAGGTGAAGGGAGGTAAGGCTCGGGTGCCACCACCGGAGGTCGTTATCAGTGGAAGAAGGATCTTCAAGGGAAAGAAAGGAGGAAAGACGAAGGGAATCCTAAAGAAGGGGGTTCCAAGAAAACGGATCCTCGGCTTTCTTCTCAGGTTCCTCCGTCTTCGACAGTGCATCAGAGGGCTGCTTCAGTGGAGACTAGAGTTACTACTTCGGTGGGGGGTACTTTTCTGCCTTCGGAGCAGACTCATCAATCGTCCCTGAGGGTGATTCTGTCGAGCTCTTCCTCTCCACGTTCTACTGGGGTGCCGAGGAGCTGGCGAGCAAGAGGCCTCGAGTGGAAGGAGCAGTTGGATAAGACGTCGCTGTTGCTCTTGAGGCTCCTGTTGTAAGGTTGGTTGCCGTGGAGCAGAGTGCTTCAGTGGTAGGTGGCCATAGTGGGCCTGTTGCTGAGAATATAGTAGTGAGTCAAATGGCTGTCACTATTTCTAGAGATGTGGCTCTAGAAGGTTTTGCTTCGAAGGATCCATAACAAGCTGTGCAAGGGTTGCCGGGGGAAGAGGTGCCCCACTTTGCTCTAGTAGCCTTGGGACGCAATTCCCCGTGGATTTGGAAGAGAGGGCTGATAGGGCAATTGACTCGAGTCCTCTGATCATTGCTCGACGAGCTTTTGAGGGTGCAGCCAATTCTTTGGCTGACTTCCATCAAGCCAGCAACATGCGGGAGAAGCAAGTGGTAAGTTGTCACGACCCCCGTTTAGAGGACCGTGACCGGCACAGACACATGGAATACCTCTATGCCTGTAAGCCTTATCACCTAATTGACAGAATATCTATTATTGAAAATACATCCACATGCAGTATAATACCATGGCTACACCAAAATGGTGGCCTATCCTAGGCAAGCAAATCCACGGCCAGTGCCGCTTCAGGATATAGATATAGGAAAACACACATAATATATATAACTTGTGTACTGGCTACACACTCGAAGATGCTGCCTATCCTATTCACATGCAACAGATATATGTATATATATATATATATATATTGAAAACAGATTTTCCCTGCATCGTAATCTAACGGATCCTGATCTTTGAGGTGTGTGAAGCTGACAGTTCTAGATTTAGTGATACAATCTAATTGGGTACGTCTAGCCTTTACTTTATAATACATAATAAAGTAAATTAACTTAAAATTACAATTTATTCACCCACATGAACAAGTTGTGGGTCTTGGAAAGTTTTGTTCGTTCCTCGCTCCAATAAGACTTCTTCCACCTGTACTTAACCTATCTCTGTGTAGTAAAAATGAGGTGTGAGTCTTAACCACGCGACTCAGTGAGGACTCTCCCATCCCCGGCACAAGGTGGGTACTATGGCGCTGGGATTGGGAGTCATACACAACCACATGCAAAAACAACTGGTTACTATTAATTTGCATACATTCTTGGCGACCACACAACAACAGATATCTCACCCAACCTCTCACATGCATTTACAGATACAAGCACGCAACAATTTAATTCACATCATCACTCAACAAGTAAACATATAACATTTAGTACCGGCTTTTACTTACCGGTCTTCTCACGTTCAACATGTTTGAATCTACCAAGACATTGTGGTGACATAATCCTGTACGTCACTACTACGCTGCACAATCAGCAGTCATATGCAAACACAGATAATTTGTACATACACACAGATGCTAAACATACATCTACTTAATCTCCCCAACTCTGGGGTATCTACTAGCCACTAAGTGGCTTTCCCACTTCGAACCCGTACACTCGGGTTGCTAGCCACCACGTGGCAAATATACTTAACCCATTCACTCGGGTACTGGTCACCTCGTGACAATTCTGTTAATCAATCAATACCTAACCCATTCACTTGGCTACTAGTCACCTCGTGACAATTCTATTAATCAAACACAATCAACTTCTATCTATCAAACAACTGATACGTAGCCACCACGTGGCACGTCCTGACCCCTTGCTGTGGGGCAATAGCTTGAGCCCACTCGTCCATTACCCAACTAGGACACATGACGGGCACGGCACGACGTCTCGAAGCATGGCCACTGAAACACCCTGAACCAACTCCACTGGATGATTTCTCTTTTACTAGGCTAGGCTCACGGTTGACCCGTAGGTTCCTCCTGTGTCTCCTTTCCTTAGTCTCACATATTAATAGGATTCTTTGTATCTTTCCCGAAGGATCAACATTTCTTCTCCTAATTAATATGTACAAGTATCCTCAACAGGATATAACTCATATACCCGTCCAGATGCACTCTCTGAGCCTCAAGCTATCGTCATAGCAATATAAATCCTTTCTGACCCTATTACCAGGATAGGGCAATGACCATCGTCATGGTGATTATAAAACTGAGGTCTCAAGTGCCATCTGACGTTGTTCTAGTTGATATCTCACATCTCTAGAATAACCAAATCCGAAACCCACCAATAACTCCCTTTGCATGATTTTAATTTAATTCACCGTCGTGACGAGTTTTCAAAATAAAGTTTAGCCCTTCCGTACAAGGACTCTTGCCACCGTCGTGGAAAAGATTTAATAAAATACTCATCATGCCTTCGGAGTGTATGAGTTGGATTTGTAACACACCAATCAGAGCAAACAATTATACTCTACTCCTATGTCTTCCTATCCAAGCTATCTTCCACAACCTATTTTCTAGTTCTTTCATTCTTTTAGCATTCTATATCTCTAGCTAACACATACCAGACAAGCAGAGAATATACATACTCATGTAATCCACATAAGCATACAACCCTAGGAGCAGAGATGGAAGAACCCTCACCTTGGCCAACCTTCCATGCAATCCTCTCCTATAACTTTAGTCTCCTCGGAGTTCCTGTTGCACTCTTTTGTGTGCCGTTGTTCCTATAAGAACAACATTCACTTTATTAAGATTATTACTTAGCTTAACTTGTTATTTATCTCTCCATTACTCTCACGTGTAGTCCATGGTTGCCACAGAGTCAAGCTCTTGGGCTTATTGGACTTTACTATCCCAACTTATGCGTATCCTTCCTCGGACACTTGACTTACTCGAATATAGCACTCTACTTGAGTGTTTCACATACTTGGATTTGAGTATTAGACCTCTATCTAATTTGTATTCACATCTAAGGAAGCTTATCTAACTTAATTGGAAGGAATCCTAATTCTAAGAAGGTCTAAGCATTTTAATTCAACTTGTGTTTCTATTTGGGTTCTAACAAAATCTAGTTTCTAAACCTTAATACACCTCTAATTCATCCTACTTAAGGCTTCCTAATAATTATGAAGGAATAAGGTTTAAATTCCCGAAGTTAGGCCTGATTGGTTCTGCAAGTTTCCATCCTTGAGAAACAAGAAGGTACTTAGAGTGATTTAATCCTCAAAAACATGTTTATGAGTGTTCTAGGGTGTTTAGGATTGAAGAGAGGAGATTTAAAACTCTCAACATCACCCTTAAAGTGTATTTGGGCAACCCGACCAGGGACCCGATACGTTAACGTCAAGGTTCAACCTTAGTAACCTCGGGCCAGCTCTTCACGGGTCTTGTTCAGCTAATATTCCAACAATATAATTTTAATAATATCAATCCAAGCATATTTACTCAAATCCAAGCTCAATCCTAATTATCAACAATTTTCCCCAATCTGAAAATAATTATAATTTCAATAATATCAATCCAAGCCTATTTCTCAAACCCAAGCTCAATCCAAATTATCAACAATTTTCCCCAATTTGGAAATAATTAGAATTTTAATCCCAAATCCTTTCAAATTCGAATTCGGCTAAACCCGAGGCTATAGCCTCGATTCTTACCCTAACTAAGTGTTCAAGAACACTTCCTAGGTCTCAATCTACCCTCGAAACAACCCAATCGAAGGTGGATCGAAGAAATCCCTAAAAATGAAGAAATTGGGGTTTCCGAATGAAATTGGGTTTACCAACCTTTGATTCGATTAGTGGAAGGTGTAGGAAACGTTGTACCCGAGCTCCGGTGACTTTTCCGGCATCGGCTAGCTCTCCCCAGTCACTTTTCTGGCGAACCCCAACCCTTCCTCTTCTTCTTCCTCACGCCTCTCCTCCTCTCTCTCTTCTTTCTCTCTCTTTCTCTTCTTTCTTTGTTTCTAACTATTCGTCTCTTTCTTTCCTTCAATATGCTTTTTCCTTTCTTTCTTTTATGAATTCACGCATACCCCCTCCCCTTTTTTTAAAATAATTAACTAAAATTAAAATAATATATATATTTATATATAATAATAAAATGAATAAATAATTAAATAATAAAAAAACTAATAATTTACTAAATATAATTAAAACTTTTTTTTGGTTTAATTTCCTACTTCTTTTCTTTTATTTTCCAATATATAATAATAATATTAAATAAGTAAGGCTGAAAAATATTTCCAATTTTATCCATTTTCCCTATTTAATTCAGGTTTCCAATTTCGTAGGTCTTGAATTAAATCCTAAAAAGTATTTTACTCCTTTCTTTCATCTTTTATTTTACTTGAAATTTCGAAGAATTTCGCGGTTCCTTTCCGGTTTCCCTTAACCTTCATACTTTTTTTATATTCTTTTTGAAGTTTTAAATTCCTAACCCCGAAATAAATCATTCTTTAATCCTCAAAATTTTAAATAAATCATTCTTTAATCCTCGAAATTTTCCGGGGTATTACATAAGTTTTTTACTTTGAGTGTCCCGTTTTTGTTAGCATATCATCCTTCACTATAACGTTCTTTCTCTCTTATTTTCTACGCAGGTTGAGCTGGGCAAGGATCTGGATAAGCTGGTTTTGCTTCTTGATACAAAAAATAATTCCCTGGAGCATTCGCGACTGCAACTCAAGGAGGTGCGCGGGAATTTACGGGGGAACGAGAGAGAGTGCGAGGACATGGATCGTGAGCTATGGTCTCTGACTCGTGAGGTCGCTCGCCTTCGTGCCGAAGGTGACCAACTCGCAGAGGCCAAACTTCTGTGATCAGATTTGGAGAGGGCTTGCGGAGAGCTAAGTGTTCGGCAGGAGGATGCGGAGAAGCGTTTGCAGGAGCTGCGTTCTCTCCGTGAAGCTTTGAAAAATGCCGAGGGCCGCACTAATGATAATATGATGGGATGGCTGGATGCTGAGAGCAGGATTGGAGATGCAGCTGACTGCCAGGCAGAGCTGCTGCCCGAAAAGATGTATGTAATGCTGTTGCAAGTTGAGCGGCTCATGCATCTTCATGGGGAAAGGTTTCCCGTTGGGTGAGCTCTTTACATCCTGCTTTAGAGCTCTTCGATGGTGAGCTTAGGAGCCGGCCTTTGACTGATCCGCCTGCGGATTTTGGTCACTTTCGTGATTTGGCCAGTCGGGGAATGCTGGTAGCCTTGAGCTTAGGGAGTTCCTTATTAACATTGACCTTGGGGACGCCCAAGAGTAAGTTGTATTTTGTAGGGTCTCTTTTCTTTCTTGCCAAGTGTAATAGGCAATTGCCCTTTTTGATACATTAATAAAATGAGTACATTAATGCAGTGACTTTTGTCTTTGAACTTTTCGTTCTCTTTTCACTTCTGGGTAAAAACATTTTTGCATAAGTACCGTGTGATCAAGACGGCTTTACATGATGACTGCTAGCATGTTTATGTATGAACGTTCATTTAGGACTCCATGTGGAGTTATTAGATTCCAAGAGGTTTACTCGGTCGAGTGGTACCGTCTTTGAGGGGAATCTTTTGCATGATCTTAGCATTTTTCCAAGCATCTACTGGGGTGGTCGAGCCCCGTATTGCCTTAAGAGGGCTTTGTTGCGAGTTCTAACTTTGCGAATTTCTTTATGGCTCATGTCTTTATCAAAAGGAAACTTCGATTGATAGTAAGGAAAGTGGTTACATTCGAAAACCTAAAGACCTTGGGAGGTCTATTTTTCTAGGAATGATAAAGAGACAAAGATTATTTTAGCTAAAATTCCTAGGGGGCGAGATACGAAATTAGCAAAGGATTTCAAGCAGGGATTTTGTCCGGGCGAAAGGACTTCTCTGATTCTTCTTCTTCTTCTGTAGAATTCTTGCATGGTTCTTTGGGGCCAAGGCGAGCGACCTTGATGGTCTTTGTTAGGCTCGTTGCATAGCATGCTCGCGCTAATTTCTGGTCCGCCGTGATTTAATTTCTTCGATTCCGTGCAGCGTCGGGAACTTCATGGTGAGTTGTGCCGTGGACACAATAGCTCTGAGCTTATTTAGGGACGGTCGCCCTATGATAGCATTGTACGCTGATGGTGCCGAGACGACGATGAAGTCAGTGTCAAGGCTTGCTACTTTCGGCAAGGTGCTTATAGATGTGCGGGCCGTTATGACTCCTTCTGCCAGGACTTGGGCTCCAACCTCATGCTTTCCTCACTTAAGCCAAGTTTCTTGAAGGTGTCAAAATATAGGACGTTCGCTAAGGATCCTTGGTCTATCAGGACTCGTTTTACCTCATAGTTTGCTATGACCGCTGTTATAACCATGGTATCATCATGAGTTGGTCCTTGTAGATTCGAGAGGTCGAATGTGATTCGATCCTTGTGCACGTCATCTTTCTTTCTCTGTTTGGGGGGAGGGGTAATCAAAGGCGAGTATGGAATGTTCCAACCTCTTCTTGTTTTGGGGTTGCGAGATAGTCCCCTTTTGCAGTCCTCCAGCAATGACATTAATGACCCCTCGAGGGGGTTGCTGTTCGCTGTTATCCTTCAGTCGTTCCACGTTGGAGTTGTCAATGTCCTTTACGTATCTTCCTAGCTGGCCTTTCCGTATTAAGTCCTCGATCCGATCTTTTAGATGTATGCAATCATTAGTCTCGTGCCTATAATCCTTATGGGACTGGCACTATTTGGACTTGTCTACGGGCTTTCCAGTTTTCCATCTTTTAATCTGGGGAGGGAAATTGAGCATATCGGAGTGGTAGATTTCCTCTGGGACTCCAATGTGGGACTTGTTGAGGGGCGTGTAACTGGTGAATCTTCCTGTGGGAGGTGAACAAGGTCTTGGTGGCGAGCCCTTCCTGCTGCTCTGCTCTTTTTGGTCTACAACATTTTTGTCTTTTTACAACGGCCAAAAATCGTTCTCTATAATACAAAAACCGTTGCCTATTAACATAGGCAACGGTTTTTGGCCGTATTATATTCAGCCGTTACCTATTGTATTAGGCAACGGTTTTTTGCTCCTATGGCAACAATTGTAAAAAACCGTTCCCTATACTTTATCCATAGGGAACAGTTTTCAAGTTTCGAATTGGCAACATTTGTTAACCGTTGCTCTTTTTAGCAACAAAGGTTACTTGTTGCCTATTCGTTGTGGCCACAGCAAAAAACTGTTGCCTAACGTTTGATCATTAGGCAACATTTTTGGTCATTCTGCAAATGTTATTTGGAACAACATTTAAAAATTGTTCCCTAAAAGATTAAGCAACAATTTCATTTTTTAGCATTTTTAGAAACAATTTTTAATTAAATATATACAAATGAATTATAAAATAATTTCCTAATATCATACACTAACATTTAACTCATTTTACATTCAATAAAATATATATTCAAATCAAGTGTCATCATAGAAAAGTAATATAACCCTACAATATTTTCACATAAAGTTTAAACAAAATGTTCCCAAGATTCAAATGAGATACATATCCAACAAAAAGTGATATCGTAGAAAAGTTTAATAAAAGTTCACAAAATTAATAAGCATCCAAAATATATATTAAAGGTCTTCAATTCAAAAATAGGCTTCATAAAAACTTGTATCATTTTCACTAAGTTGTCCCTGCATAAAAAAATGACACATTATTAGAAATCTAAAATGTAATAAGAATGAAACATCTTGATTTGAAAAAATATATATATAATTAAAGAAACTCACGTTTTGCTATCTGCAACAAAACTCTAAAATGTAATAAGAGCTTGTGGTAAGAACTAAGAACTCAATCCTTATTCTAATTGCTACAAGACTCCAAAAAATGAGCCAATTTGTATCAGGAATTCAACGCGTATAACAAGATAGTCACATCATCATTATATTGAAAGATTGGATCATAATGCAGAAAGTGATTGAGATGCTAATATAGATACATAATGGTAGCATCTTTGATATATGTAAGACTTACAGATCTTGACAAGAAGAAAGTTATTGCATAAATAACTAATCATTAATAAAGAAGAAATATATTGGATTACCTCATAGGAGACAACAACTGCGAAAATATGACTCTCCATGTCTGCTAGTGTAAGCTAATATGCCCAAGCCTTTAATAAATTGTTCCCTGCCCATGACAATGATCTAAATTAATATATATTTAAATAAGTAAAAACATATTTCCTCTTCTTCTAACTACTATGCTTTGCTCCATCTTTGTTGTAGTGATTTTAACCTTCATTTAATCCTATTCTCTATTGTCTCATAATCACTTATCTCTATCAAGTCAAGGAAATCACAAATATCTCAACAAGCACATGCATAAATAACATATAGCAACCTTTCTTATGGATAAGGGAGAAGACTAGCATTAATGGTAATTACGTACTTTAATTAAGTAATTTAGAATTCGCAATCAACACGGCTTTTCAAAATCAACACGGGTTTTCAAAAGTAATTTAATTAAGTCTTCTCCGTGGGACAACCGATGACCGTCCCATACCAACCACCAGTCATTCAAACATAAGCTTCACTCTCCCTAGAATTGCACTAGAACTACTCCCCTCATTTCTCTATCCTTCTTGCTCTAATTCCCTTCTTAAAATCCAATGATCAATGTTACCATAATTTTCATCATGTAAATCTTTATCTAGGATGTTGTTTGAGCTTTGAAATGAGACTTAAAAGTTAGTTAAACTCATTTAAGGAAGTTGAAGGAAAGAGTGAAAGTCACTTGAAGTGGAAGAAGGAAATTCATTTGAAATAAGTAAAAGGTTGCGTCTTAGGAATAATTCCAAAAGAAGTTATAAAACTCATTAGCTATGAGGGGACAAAGTTCAATTGAAATAGGGGAAGCATTGAGTCTTAAAAGAAGACAATAATGAGTATTAAACTTATTTTAGTTGAAGGAAAAGAAACCATTCAAATTAAGGAAGAAATGACAACTTTTCAAAAACTAGAATCTTGGTGGTGTATAAACAGAACGGCCAACTTTCGACGCAATGCCCAGAAAATCTAACCGTTGGAATTTTCAGTAAAAATACAACTTAGAAATATTAGAATGTTAGCTTTCATATGACTTTGGAATCATTCGAATCTATTAAGTAACCAATTCAGAAAACACATTTAAACAGAGCAAGGTCAGATTCAAAACAGAATGCAACATTTGGCAACCTTCCTTGAAATAGTCATATCTCCTTCCATACTTAACGAAATGATTTAATTCTTCTTCCTAAATCAACCTTAGACATAAAATATTCTGATTATCAATTCATTTCAGCAAGGATTTGAGCCATTTAAGAGCAGTAATTTAAAAACAGTAGCCAATCATACAAAAATTCTGCATCAGTTTAGAAAGCAGAACCGCAGACTTTAGAGGAAATTTTCAGACGATCTAACCGTTGGAATTTCTTGGAAAAATACAATTTAGAAATCTTGGGATGTTAGCTTTCATATGGTCTTGGAATAACTCAAATCCATCAATTAAAGAATTCAGAAAACACGTTTAAACAGACGAAGGTCAAATTCAAAAAACTCAGTTTTTGACAATAAATATATTCCACGAATTTCTTGTGTCTTATACCATCAAAGATGGGTGTTTTTAGAAGAACATGATGAACAAACTCAAACCCTAAACTCAAATCTCTAACCCAGCAAAATCTCAGCACAACCAACAATTAAAACATCCAATAGAAATGTTCATAACATCAAGAATGCAAAGTTTGAGCCTCCATTGTTCATAAATTCAAGAAATGGTGAGGATGAGAAAAATCATAGATGGAGGAGATTACTAAACCTACCTCAAGAGAGTAAAACAAGGTGAAAAGAAGGTTGGGGGCGGCTTCCTAATCCTTGCTCCGGCCACCAGTCGTCGGGTCCGATCACCACCACCTCCAATGACACCTAGTTTCTCTTCAATGGTCTCCTAGGGCTTGAGAGCTCTCCTTGGCTCTTCTTCAAGTGGGGTGTCGACTAATGTGAGGAAAATGGGGTATAGGAGAGTTCTGAATTGTTGGCTAGGGGGAAATACTCTTTTCCCCCTCAACTATCTATTCTTATTTTCTTTCACCCTATCAATTTCTATTTCTATTTCTTTTCACTAAAGTCCCAATTCCTACCTTTCTTGCCAATTTAATTTCTCATCTATCTAATAAATCCTTTTTCACTCAACTCCTCATTTCTTCATCTTTTCCATCAATTTAACCCTTTCCCCACTTCCTAATTCACTTTTTATTCTAGTCCTCAACTTTGACTTTTTCTTTCAATTTAGTCCTAACTCTCAATATAATGCAACTATAAGCAATTAATGCATCAATCAAGGTCACACACAAACATTTTAAATTAAAACACAACATTAAAAACCATCTCTTTAATTAATCTAATTTAATTAAATCTTAGAATTAAACGGGTGTTACACTCTCGAATACTGTAATGCCGTCCTTGACGCGGATCTACGAGCTCGAGTCGTTGCTGCCATTTCTGTTATTGTTTACTGGGAACATAGCGCCGGTGGAGCACAAGTGGAACCAACAGGGGTTTGCTCGAGAAGCTCAAAAAAATTCTCCGCCCCCCTCTCTTCTTTCTTTGTTGCCCTCTTCGTATGATGGGATTGGGAAAAATGGGTAAAGTCTCTTCCCCTTTCTTCCTCCGCCTACCTCATTTATTTTTTATTTGATTTATTTTACTAATTCAATTTATTTAAATTTACTCTTGCTAGTTAATGCATTTATAATTTACATTTTATTCTTTAATTTTTTCTAATTTCACATTTAACAAATTCACAATTTCTTTATTTGTCTTAATATTTAAATTTCATTTTAAAAATATTCCTAACTAAGAACTAGGAACTATATTTACCTGATATAATATTTTTGGGAACGATTTTTATTTGTAACAAAAATAATAGGGAATGATTTTTTTTTTTTGGTTTCCCAAGGTATCCCCCAGTCCGACAGGCCAAGGACTAATCCTCCGCAGAATAGGGAATGATTTTTATTTGCTAGTTAATGTATTTATAATTTATATTTTATTCTTTAATTTTTTTTTAAATTTCTTATTTAAGAAATTCACAATTTCTCTTTATTTAAATATTTAAACATCATTTAAATATTTCAAATCAAGCTAAAATCAAATAATATAAATATAATATAAGATGAAAGTAACAAAATATAATAAGATAAAAAATAAAATTGATAAGCTAAAATCAATTAAAGAAAATAAATTAAAATAAGTAAACATAAGAATTGGGAATGATTTTTATTTGTAACAAAAGTAATTATTGGGAACGGTTTTTGCCTGTAGCTGACAAAATATTTTTTAGAACAGTTTTTATTTGTAACAAAAGTAATTATTGGGAACAGTTTTTACTTGTAGCTGACAAAATATTTTTGAGAACTGTTTTTATTTGTAACAAAAGTAATTATTGGGAACGGTTTTCACCTGTAGCTGAAAACTATTTTTGAGAACGGTTTTTATTTGTAACAAAAGTAATTGGGAAAGGTTTTATTTGTAACAAGAGACCAATTCAATATGCCACACGTAAAAAAACGTTGCCAAAATGGGAAAAAATAAACAACGGCTAAAATATGTTAATTATTTAGGCAAAGGGAACGGTTATTGATTGTTGCTTAGAAATTGTTGCCTAAAAAATATATTATTTGCTACAATAAAAACACCGTTGCCTATCTTAACTTTAGGGAACGGTTTTTTAGCTGTTGCTGTGATAAGTGTTGCTAAAGGACTAAAATCAGTAGTCCCTTTTTATTTCTTCTTTTCTGAACGCTCTAGGTCAGTTCGACTTACCAAGAACTTCTGTATCTTGTGTTTTGCTATCTGAGCATTTTCCTCCTGGATGAACCACTCTGCCTTATCCATAAGTTCTTGTAAGGTGGACACTGGGCATCTGTTGAGTTCGCCGTAAAACTGCGAGCACCTAAGGCCTTGTTTGAGGCCCCTGACTTGGAGTGAGAGTTTTTTGAATCATGCTAGGAAGCCTTGCAATGTCTGTCCATCTTCTTGGTGAAAACCAATGAAGGAATCTTCATTTTCTGGTACTCTTTGCTACTAGCGAACTAAGTAAGGAATTTCTAAGCCAGCTACTCGAAGCTGTGGATTGAGTTTGTGGGTAACAGTGAGAACCATCTTAATGCCACTTCTTTCAGAGTGGACGAGAAAACTCGGCATTGCTGTCCGTTCATCATGCCGAGTATCGACATGGCTGAGTTAAAAGTATTGTGGTGGTCTCGTGGGTCTGTTTCTCATTCATAACCTGTTGAGGGAAAGGATGTCCTTTTCTCCCTTGAAATTCGAAATCGGGCCACTGGTATTGACCTGGGTAGGCCGCAGATGTCCCTAAGGGAGCATATGGGTTATAGGTTCCTGCCCATGGCATATGTAGGTAGGAGCCTGGAGGATAGTTTGGGACAAAGGGTCTCAGAGAGTCAGTAGGCGGCCGCACTACTTGTTCGGTGACCATTGTTAGCCCTGGTTGGATGATTGGTGGGGGATCTAGTGCTGTGAGCGATAGCCGGGTGAACTCCATCGAGAGAGTTCCGAATTGTATGGATGGCGCTGGTGGCTGATTAGCAGTTTCCGGCGCCATTATGCTTGATGGGCCTTCGGGAGCTGGTGCTGGAGCATTGTGCAGCGTTGTTGGCATCTGGGTATCTGTACCTGCTTGAGGGAGGCCTCTGTACATTTCCCTTTCACGTTGGCGCATTGTTGCAAGCTCGGCTTCTGGTCGGGCTATTTCATTTTCGTGCGTGGCTCTTGTTAGGTCTACTGGTCCTTGGGTGCTTCCAGGCAGCTATGGATTATGTGGCATGCCATGTGGGTGTTGGGAGCACGTTTCATCCCCATTTTTTGGTGTTTGGATAACATTCTCTGTGAACCGGGTATCGAGCGGAAGAGAAATGAGTCCGGGAAGAGGTTTGGATGAGGGACGAAGGTCTTTTAAAATTAAAATCTGGCAATCATCAAAGGTTTCGTGTTAATTCGGATGGGCCTGAAACTTCTTCCGTTGCGTAGAGGACGAAGATCCTTGAAAACGAACATAAAATTTGCACAAATCGGACAACAAGAAGGCAAGAAAAAGGCTCCAGAAGGAAGGGGTCGTGACCCCCATGTTACGGGTCGTGACCCTCTATTATGGGTTGCGATCCCCATGTTTATGGGTTGCAACCCCCACCCTGCAAAAGTCAAAAAATTCAAATTTTCTCCCGCTTTTTCTCTGGTTCTTCCCCTACACATAAATTAGGGTTTAAGGGTCGCGACACCCCACTCCCGAAAATCACAATTTCTGCGACTTCCTCCTGCATTGATTACCGAATCAAGAGGGGGTCGCGACCCCAGCCCATTAATGCTTATTAATGTCTAGATTCAATTTTCCTTTTATATGACCCAAGGAACTCACTATAAATAGTGAGTCCCATCACTTTTCAAAGGACCGGATTGGGAGGACCGAAAGGCTGTTGGAGTGAAGTTTAAAAGCACAAAAGGTATACCACTTTCTCAGTTTTGGATTTACTTGCTTACTCACACTACCCCATTAAACCATATTTAAAGCTTCACTTTTTCTCATATACTTCCATTTTTCTCTCATCTAATTTTTGAACGTGGGTCACAATTCCTTGGTGTAGGCATTGTGACCCTTCCCCTGTTCTGAGCACCAACTTGTTTGCTTGTTATTCTGGAAATTTGTACAAGGGTCGCGACGTATCGTTTTATAGATCGTGACCCCCCTGTCTCAGAAGCTAGGAGTCGTGACGTATCATTTTATACGTCGCAACCCCTTGCCCTCTAGAGGCAAAAATTGTTTTTGTCTTATTTCTTCAACATTTTTCCTATATTTTGTAACCTAGTACCACCAAGAAGCCCTTGCTTCTATAGGAGTACTAGTCTTCACGCCATCTGGGCGCACTGTCTGATGAGCCCTCACACGTGCACTTTTCTTGTCTAGCTATTGTTTGAACGTATGGCATGGTAGATAGGTGTCGAGGAGCCTTTGCCTCTTTAGGCACATTGCACTGGGAGGCTATATGAGCTTTTTCTTGATGGACCTTCCCCTTACTCACACACTTGCATGCCACACAAACTACGTGGAATTTGATCCCCCTTTGAGGGTACGTAGGCCCTAGGCTCTTATCCTAGGTCAAGTCTGCCCTTATTTTCTTCTTTATGTTGTGTTTTGTGCTCTTTTCTAATATCTTTAGGCCAAAATATTTAAATATTAATTTTTGAGGTAACCGTCTTTGGACAGGGGAAGAGGGGTGCCTAACACCTTCCCTTCATCTCAAGCAGACTCCTGAACCCAAATATTTAAAACCCAATTTTTACTTAAATTTTCAAACCTATTTTTCTTTTCCAAGTTTTATGGAAAACTTGGTGGCGACCCCATCGAGCGCGCAGTCTTCACAACGGGTCGCGACCCTTTTCTAAATATTGAGCACCATTCGTCTGTTGTCTCTACTTTGCTTTCATATTTTTGGAAATCAAGAAATCAAGGTATGGGTCGCGACCTACCCTGTTATGGGTTGCGACCCAAGGTTCTTCACTGATACAGGGGTCACGACCTATCTTGTAATGGGTCGCGACCCCCTGGCTCTTCTCTGGCTTCAGGACCCTGTCCCGAGATCGTAGGGTCACGACCTACCTGTAATGGTTCTCGACCCCCTCCTATCTTTCATTAAAATTATTTTATCTTAACATGTGTAACCCTAGTGCCACCAAGGAGCCTTTGCTTCTATCGAAGTACTAGTCTTCACGCCATCTGGGCGCGCTGCCTGATGAGCAACACACACACACTTTTCTTGTTTTGTTAATTGTTTGAATGTAAATGCATGGTAGATAGGTTCCGAGAGGCCTTTGTCTCCTTAGGCACATTGCACTGGGATACCATCTAAGCCTTTGCTTGATGAGCGTCCCCGACACACACATATGCACGCCTTCACAAATTACGTGGACTTTGATCCCTCTTTGAGGGTACGTAGGCCCTTGGCTCTTATCCAAGGTCAAGTACATCCTTGTTTTCTTTTATGTTCTTGTGTGTTTATTCCACCTTTAAGGCCAAAATAGTTTAATTATTAATTTTTGGGTAACTATCTTCGGACGGGGGAAAAGGGGTGCCTAACACCTTCCCCCTCATCTCAAATGGACTCCCGAACTCAAATGATTTTAAAACCCATTTTTATTAAGATTTTGAATTATTTTTCTTTTCCAAGTTTTAATGGAAAACTTGGTGGCGACTCCACGAAGCCCGCTGAAGGCGCGGTCTTCACAGTTGGCGACTCCGCTGGGGAGAATTAGAGAGTCAAGCCCCTTTATTTAAAATTAACATTTACATTGTTTTGGCCTTTAATGTTGGATTACTATTTGTCCATATTTGTTGTATCTATTTTCTCCTCTTTTTTGCAGTGCTTCCACTTTGAAGTGGAGGGGAAGGGTAGTTAGGATGCTCCTATTTACAAGTGCACAAATTTAAATTCCCACCCACCTTTAATTCGCTTCTATGCCCGAAGCAATCCATAATAGTTAGCAGGGGTATTAGAATCTTTCCTTGTTGGGCTTCGGCCTACAGAGGTTGACTTATCTAGTCCACTTAGATTGTCACCTTCCTTAAAGGTTTATGCGCAGAATTTTTTATGACAGGAACCTCTCTTAAGTCGGGGTCTCCATCTTTGACGGGGGCAATCTAAGGACCTTTTAGGTTTCTAGATTCCAAGCTAAACCATGAATGAGTTGACCGTAAGGCCTACCCTTATAGGTTAGCCAGTCTTGAAACCTTAAGGACCTAACCCTTAGGACACAAGGAGAGAATTCCCTCATTCGTTGCATGCATGCATTTAAAAAAAAAGAAGAAAAAAATGGGGGGAGCTTTCTCCCATTGCATCGCATACGTCTTTTAATAACTCCCTCTGCATTGAATATAATTTTTTTTTTTGAATTGTGAATAAGGAAAACTGGAAAAACTTTTCCCTTGCACTGTATATATAAAAAAAACTTTTCTTTGCATTGTATATAAATTTTTTTTCTTATAGTTCCCTTTGAACTGTATATAAACAAATCGTTTCCTTTTTCTTCATTTTTTTACGATACATTTGTTTTTAATGTAAACCACCATTGTTTTTCTTTTCCTCTTGGGAATAAAGATTTGTACAAGTGACGAGGACCTTTTATTAGGCAGTTATGGGATCAAAATGTTCTTTTCCTCTTGGGAATAAACAGTTGTTATATTTACAATTATTGGGGAAAATGGTGTCAATCTTTTGACCTCTTACTAGCTAGGGTCAAGATTGCGACTGGTAATTGAGATTCTTAACATGAACAAAATGGTCTTTTCCTACTAAACTTGAATGTTCATACTTTGAGGAAGTTCTGTTTCCGTTAAGAATCTCATATGCCGATTACGATGTTTGACTAAAAGCAAAAGAAACTCAAAGGCGTGTGTAACGAACCTTTTCTTTACACTCCAACCTTGATTTCTTATTCATTCCTTTGACTAACAAGGAGACCAAAAGGGATCAAGAGAATCACCATCATAGTAATTGAAAATGTAACCACTAATTTCATGAAAGAAATCTTCATCAAAATATCTTTGTATTTATAATGAAGACTTTTTAGTGCATCATTTTTGAGAAAACTCCTTGTGATATTTGCGGTGAAACCATTCCTCTCATACCCTTTTCAAACCATGGTACCTCATCGTGATGCTTTTGCATCTACAAGGAGGACATTTGTTTTTCTAAACTACACTGTTGCACTTAAAAAGACTTCATTACGAGGATCTCATATCCATGATGTAGATGCCCTCTTCAAATTCTTTCACACATTTAAAGATTCATGTTATATTATTCAAAATGTGATTTCTTTTGGAAAATGACAATGGTTATGGATTCAACATCCAATCAGACAATGGCCTTTTACTCATCCACCAGCAACTCACCAGTTTAGAGAAGAGACATCCAGTGCAACGCCTCCGATAAAGGGAAGCAAATCAAGAAGCATCGCGACCATCATTTGCCTAACTTTGGTATGATAGACACTAAGCTCTTCAAAGACCTATGTAGTTGAGGACTCATGTGTCAAAAGCCAGGAAAGATATGGATAGCACCATTTCCAGCATGGTTTCGGGCGAATCTAACTTGTGCCTATTATTGGGGCACTCCGGGGCATTCCATCGAATCATGTGTCATCCTTGTTGGATGCTGGGCGGATCAGTCTACAAGGGCCCTCTATCAAGAAAGAGGAAGTCAAAGGGACCCCAAGAGTTGAGGACATGCAGAAATGGGACCTAAAAAGGGATGATTACGACGATGCTAGAGTGAGAAGCCTTTTTTTCTTTAACATAGTCATCAACCTTGGTTTCTCGGTCTGACACCAACTGCCAAAAGAGATCACATTACATGAATAATGTCTAACTTTGAACCTTTTTCTCTTCTTCTTTTACAATGAGTAAATCATTGCCCTCTAGTGAGGGTCGCCAATTATCCTTCGTTGACTTTAGTAAGATATTTCAGCCCTTACTGGTCTTATATTTTGTAGCCGAATATGACCGAATTCGGACTAGGCAAATCGACCCAAGAAGAGGGAACCCCTAAATTGAAATCTAGGGAAAAACTCTATGGGGTTTGGGATTTGGAGGACCTTTGTGTATTCCCTCAAGTGGAAGTCCTCGCCGGATTCAAATTTCCTGATTTTGTTAAGTATGATAGAACTACCAACCCAAAGTTTCATCTTAAAGTTTATTTCTTGACCACGGGGAAGTGGGGACGAAATGAAAAGCTCTTTCTAGCGCATTTCCATTTCAGCCTCACGGGGTTTGCATTCAAAAGGTACATATGCCTTGGTAAAGAAAGCTTGAGGTCTTGGCACGATATGGTCCAAGAATTCTTGAAACAGTTTAAGCATAGCAAGATAGAACTCACTCGTGAATTGATACAGAAAGTGAGTCAAAAAATCGGGGAATCATTTCTCGAGTATGCTCAGAGATGGAAGCAAATTGCGTTAGACATTCAAACGCCTATGACTGAGTAGGAGTTATGCCGTTATTTCCTGAGATCTCTCAAAGATCCTCGTTACAACTTGATGCTTGTTGTTCCCTTTGAGGACTTCTCCTAATTGATCAATATGGGGGAAGATATAGAATTTGAAACACAAGAAGGGCACATAGCCCCTTTTATTCGAACTCAACTCAGCATTGTGCGAGGAAGGGAGGTCCCCAATGACCCGACATCACTCGCTAACCATCTTAACCAGCCTATTGTAATTACTTTAAACACTTCAGCCTTGTCCATGGTCCCTCGCATGCCCACAAAAATCCCGCCTTTCTCCTTAGATGTCCTATATTTCCCACCACAACCAGAATACCAAAAGGCCATCGAACTTTTCAATGTCCCTACTATTCCCTCAACTTGCTCCCATCCACCACTGACACGGTGCATCTCCATTCACCCATCAATATCTAAGCCTCACATGTATACCTCTAGCAGAGTTGGGAACCAAGTTAAAGGTACCCGACGGGAGGATGTCCAGCATGCTAAGGTATTGGCTAATTAGGGGCCTAGCCATAGCAAGAAGAGGAAAAGAGGGGCCAAAAATCGAATGGGTAGAAACCCTTTTCCGAATTCTGGAGTGTCTTAGCTGGAATTTTTTAGGTAATTATCGAGTCAAGGGATCATAACCCCAAGACCCACGGTTCCGTTAATACCTCCGTATCCCAGATGGTACAAGCCAGAACTTTCATGCGAGTTCCACGCGAATGCACCTAGTCATTCGATTGAGACGTGTAGCATTTTTTGAGCCAAGGTTCAGATATTAATAGGGAACAACAAGATTCAGAAAGAATGTGCTAGAGAAATCACCCCAACTCCTGAGTTTGAGGGTAGACACCCAAAAATGGTAAAATCAGACAAGCTTGATTAGAAAATGTTAGAGTGAATGACATCAAGTAATTTGAAATTCCTTAATATCTTTTTCAAATGTACTTTGTCGCACTTATTTTGGGAATAAAGTGAAACGTCTTTTCCATATGTAATTGTCATTTATTTGCTCTATGTTCTTCATCCTAATTTTTTCTCTCAATCTTATTCATGTGCGCCCCGAGCATTCGAATGTTCGGAACTCTCGTCTAATTTGATGTAACATTGGCAATTAGCTTGATAGATAAAAGAAGATACCGCACATATGCATAGTCATGAGTCTCTTGAGAATAGCCACTCACCCTACATACCTCAGACTTAGCCATGTTTTCTGAAATATAAAAAAAAGGGATGAAGAAAAATATAAATAAGGAAAGAGCCCTTAATAAAAGCAAATGAGTTGGCTATATCAAGGATATCCGTCATTTCTTGGTTTTCCCCAAACGCAATGAAGACTACCTCTAGTTACCCCATTTGGGCAAGGAGTGGAGTTTTCAAACTCTAAACCTAGTCAATGTTCACTTGGGGATAAGTAGTCTTTCAACTTTGTCTATGCCAGGGAATCAATTGTCAAAAGGAACAGTTTCTTTCATTTACCCAAACACCACTGTCCATTGACAACCACTTTGAGCTTGTAGGCATATATCTTTCAACATACCCAACATTAGAAAAAAAAAACCTGGGGAATAATGATGATGTCTCACATACGAGTTTAGCCCGCGATAAGAGTTTTGCTTAAAAGGCATCTTCAAAAAGAAGAGAAAAACAAAAGATAAAGAAAAAGAGAAAGGGAAAAGCGAAGAAACGTCAAATGATGACAGTGATGTCAGAAAAATGAGAAAGGAAAAAGAAGAGAATAAGAGAGAATAAGACTCTAGGAGTCAACAAGGATTCCCATAGTTGGTTAAGGTTTTGGCACTTACCCCACAAGGGTGGGTGTTTAGACCCGTTGGTCAATAAAGAGACCTTGTTGGCCTCCAAAGGCAAAGCTCATGGGTTTAAAACAATTTCAGTTCAAAGAATTCTCATTATGTTCCCAAAATGATCTTTGGGCCTTTTTCCTTTCATTTCATGAGCCCACATCTTGTACCCATTTAGCCACGTTACAACCCTTTAGAGTCCTTTTGACAAATGAACCTTGGTATACGCTGAGTTCATAAATAGGAGTAGAAGTTTTTCAAAAGAAAGAGCCTGTGGTAAGGGTTATAAAGTTTTGAGCCAATTGTCCTTTCATTTCATGAGCCTGACAACTCTGAGGTCATGTTACAAGCTTACAAAGTCCTCGTTGAGGTATAGCAATTTCAAATGTTGAGTGTAGGGCTAAATAAAATAAAATGAGAGAAACACTTTGATCTTAGCAATCAAGGATTGAAATAAACTCCCTCAGGAAATATAAGCCAAGATCTTGTGAAAAAGTGAATCCCTAGGTTCTTTAGCCAAATTTAGCCATTAATGAAACTGAGGAAATTTTCTATCCCTCGAGCACCCTATCCACTTCTTTTAAAGATTGGGAATTCCTCTTTTCCCCAGCAAATCCCAACCATCAGCTGCAGCCAAAATCTACAACGCTAACAAAAATAAATAAAAAATAAACCATTTTTCATCCTACTGTGGTCATTCTTTGGAAATTCTATATGCATATTTATGGTATCTTGTTATTATCAGTCAGGTGGTCAAGATTATCACTTAGGATGACTTGCTTTCAAACACCATGACCGTTCTTTCTTAATAGAAGTTCATTCTTCTCATGGATTTCTCCTTTTCCACATGTGTATCATATAGACATTTTGCAATAGTCCCAAGATAAGTTTGATAAAACTTTCTTTATTGGACTGCCATTTTAGGCAGGGCATTTTCAACTCTTTGGTGATCTCGTTCTAACATGAATTGAGTTTGTACATCACATATGCATGTAAATTTCTAAAAATTAAAACATGAGGAAGAAACGATGCTTGATTTTGAGAATTTGGAAACAAGTCACTTCGACAATGCTATTTTTCCATTAGGTTCTCGATAATTGAAACCAAAGTAATTGATTTAGCTCTTTACTCGATCTCCAATGGCCAGAACTAAGTTAATATTGAAGGAAGAAGAAGTGCTGGATCAGTATTCTATACTCAGAATCAAGATAAATTTCTAAATAAGATATGAGCTTTTCTTACTCGGCTTTTGGCGGCTTGGTCAAAGCTGAAGCATATTTAATCATTGTCACTTGATTTTCAAAAATTAAGATGTGATCGAATGGTGTTTGCCTTCTCTTATCTTCGCTTTCCTTATTATTATTAGGATAATAGTTTTTACAGACAATCATCATGTCTCAATCTCTTGACCAGGGAATTCCCTTCTCCTGAATGCAACCTTAATCCCCGCCCATTGACTAGGGAATCATCTTGTTTTTAGTATTGGGATCGAAGTATCCCAAAACATACCTCTCTTTTCTTATCTTGGGATTCCGATGTCCCAAGTTCTCTCTTAACTCCCCTGTTCGCGGACAGGGGAATCATTCCCTCTACGTCTAGTGTTTGGAACCCGATATCCCAAAATATGCTTATGCCTGTATAGGGTCTCCAGTGCCCCGAATCTTCCTCAATTCTCCTGTTGCTGGACTGAGGAATCATCCTTTCCGGTCGCTAGGATCTCAATGCGCCTGCAACCTTCTTTCCCTAGGTACGCCGGGGAATTATTTCCTCTCAAAGTGTCAGGGTATGAGTACCCCCAAATGTTGTTTTCCATTTTCCCTTTTAAGTCTCATATAAAAAGAAAATCAAATAAATAATAAATAATAAAAGATAAATAGAGTCATGTTTTGGACCATGTTTGTATGTATGTCTCTTATCTGCTCGTGTGATCACTATGTCTGCATATGTTCATCCTCGAATTGCTTTGACTGGACATTATCTTCACATTAGTATTATCGCTGCATTTGCATGTGCATCCATTTGTATGACATTTGCATGAAACTTCCATAAGTCATCAAGTGATTATTGTGCGATGAATGCATAGTACCCGTGATTTTTTTTTACATTCATGTTTCCATTTGGCATGATTGTCGCACTTATAGCCATATGGTATTCACGTAAGCATTTGCATGATCCACATATGCATTTGCATGAATCTTTTTATCACTTGCTAAACACAAGCAAGTTGGAAAAAGCAGGAAAAATATGTTTGCATAAGTTTTTTTGAACCTACTAAACCCAAGTAAGTTGGAATAGCAAGAAAATCCTTTTATTACCAGCTTAAACCAAGTAAGTTGGAAAAGCAAAAAACCATGATTGCATAAGTTTTTTAACTTGCTAAACCCAAGTAAGTTGGAAAAGTAGGAAAAACATGTTTTGCATAAATCCTTTGGATCTGCTAAATCCAAGCAAGTTGGAAAAGTAGGGAAAACATGTTTTATGTAATCTTTTAGACCTGCTAAATCCAAGCAAGTTTGTAAAATAGGAAACATATGTTCTGCATGATTTTTACACCTGCTAAACCTAAGAAAGTTGGAAAAGCAGGAAACATATGTTTTACAGTGTTTTCACACCTGCTAAACCCAAGAAAGTTGGAACAGCAGGAAAATCCTTTTAGACTTGCTAAACCCAAGAAACTTGGAACAACAGGAAATGCATGTTTTGCATAAATCATTTTATCACCTGCTAAATCCAAGCAAGTTGGAAAAGCAGGAAATTCATGTTTTCAATGATTTTTCTTACTCGGCTTTTGGCGGCTTGGCCAAGTGTGTACTCTGATGGCCTCTTATCTACCTACATTCAAACAAACCAGGGTTCACCAGAGTATGAATCCAGGCAGCCCTAGTGCACATGCAAGATGGAACAATGTTTCCCGACTAATGTAGTGAATGAATTCATTCCAGAGGCTTCACGACCCCCTCCTTCGGACACAAGTCTCGAGGGTAGAGGAAAGCTAATAAGTCGCGACCTGCTGTAGGAGGGGTCACGACCTATATATCATTTTCCATAAAAAGAAACAGAGAAGAATACAGAGAACCAATAGTGCTCAAAATTTGAAAAGGGTCGCAACCCCTACATCAGGAGGCCGCGACCCGCTTCTTCAATTAGAGAAAAATAAAGGTTTGGGGATTCTAGACCTCAGATCTAGGATGTGGAGGGGATCTTGGTCGACCCTTAGAGTGACACGAGGCCTGGCTCCTATCCCATTGATAAAAAACGAGGTTTAATAAAAGAGAACCGCGAGCGAGAGATGCATGGATGGTAAAGAAGGGTTGAAGAGTCTTACAAACGTAATGGAACCTCCTATTTATAGTGATCTCGGAGGATGATATAAAAGGAAAGTTGAATTTGGCAATTAATGGCCAACAGGTCGCGACCTATTCCATATCTGGATCCGATCCTGATCTGGGTCATAAATGCCAACAGGTCATGACCCCTTGTGGAGGGGTCGCCACCTATGCTGACTCAGCTATGAGGTTGCGACCTATGTGACAGGGGGTCGCAACCTCTTATTAATTTTTGAGGATTTTTCTTTAAGAAAAGCTAAGAAGTCTTTTTGACGCGTATTTTCCTTATTCTAGACATTAAATAAAAATCAGATTAAACCACTTTGCAACCATAGAAAATTTTCAAACCCTAGGGTGAGAAAACTTTAGGTCTCTCCTACGCACTCCCATTGACCTTGTCCCAAAGTCCTTAGTAATTTGTAAGATATGGTCTTTGAGACCACAATTGTCCAAAAACAGTTTGAAATGGTATTTTGGGATAAATAAATATGCCGTAAATCCTTTTGAAAGAATTAGGTCATCAGATTTTTATCCTTTGTTCCCAAGACACAAATAAAGATTCAGGGACAAGAATTAAAGGAAAAGAAGTTCTGTAGAGGGAGAAATAATTTCACGGATTGGAGTGACGCTCAAGACGTCACTCTACAACTTATTTTGTAAAATTTGCTGGGAGTAAACTACCCAATGGAATTTGATAAAATAACAATGGTTAGAAAGCTACGTATGTCTAATTTTTGAAAAAAAATAGATCACTCCATTTGGAGTTCAATTGAAATTAGAATGTTGCACTGAAGTCACTCTGCCCGAATTTAGAATCAGTTTGGGTAGAGGTTTTCTTAAAAATCATTTGACTACATTGGAAGACTCCTAAATTCACGAGAAAAATTTGAATTGTTCCTAATATATTCACACACAAAAGAAAAATTTCAGGTGGCTAGAGACAATGACGAAACAATCTAGAAAAATTGCATAAGGCATGCAACCAGATTAGACAGAATAGGAAAGGGTAGAGAGGAAGTATATTATTACCTTGATTTTTCTTCTAGGGTTTCCATCTTCTTCTCCATGCCTTCTTTCCTCTCCTCCTTGATCTCCTCATGCCACTCTTTAACCTAGCTACTCTTCTTCTATCTCCCTCCCCCTTCTTTGACCTAGCTTATCCCTTTTCATAAGCTAGGGTTTCCTTGAGTGTTTTAGGCTGGGCCCATTAGAACTAGGAGTAGACTATCTAGTTTTTTTTTCTCTTCTCTTATTTTTGAGAAAAGAATAAAATTTTTGTATTTTTATATTTTATTTATTTTTGGGCCTTTTAAATCTGGGCAAAATAGGGTGTCCACACTACGTACATCCAAAAGAAATTATGAAGAAATCGGGACCAATATTTAACATCTTTTGGTATATTTTTAACTTCCAAATGGGGGTAACATTTGAAGCAAGAGAGACTTGAAAGGAAGGTCATGGTGGTTTTAGTATGACACCAGAGGAAGATCACTGGAATGTCTTATATCATTTTCCATAGCCTTTCTACATGATCTCATATTTTTTTCTCCACCTCTTCTCTTACTTCATGTAGAATGTGTCCAAAAAATGTTGACGAAGTGTCGTACTACAAAAATGTTTTCTAAATTGTATGGATTATAGTATTTTCAAACTAAAATAATCCAAAATTGGAAAAATTTTTATATTAATATGAGTCAATAATCTCTCAAAATAGTTAAATTAAAAAAAATAAATATACAATGTAAAGAGTGTGGAGAGAGAAAGTAAAGATAATGGAAGAAAAGTAAAAATATATTACTGGGAGTTAAATTTTTTATAGCTAATTATGATTTTATTTTATATTTAAAATTAAATTAAAAAAGAAACTCTCTTATCTATATTAATGTGGTTTTAGGTACTTCTAGTTAGTAGTCACAAAAAATTGCTACTTTATAATAAAAAAAATAAAAGTATGTGATATGGGAAACTAATGAGAGAGAAATTAAAAAGTAGGGATAATAGTAGTTTATTTTTTTTTCAAATAGGGATAGTAATAGTTATGAAAAGAATGGGGAAGTAAATAACTTTATAATTTTTAATTTATTGACTTAAAAAATAATAATAAATATTTCAGATTATATTTTAAAAATTAAAGGAAAAAATGAAATGCATATATGTGCATACGATGGCTCTAGTATTGCTATATTAATTTTAATTGCTTTAATCTTTTTGTATTATCTAAAATGTCTACCTATGCAAACAAAAATAAAAATAAAAAGGAAAAACACATAAATGCTATTGAATCGCCCCCAAGAAATTTTGATGGAAATTATCATGAGATCAATCTCCTAAATTTTCTCATGGCAAAAAAAGAAATCTCCTTAATTTCCTCAAGTCTTAAAATATTGGAGGTTATAGTAACAATATGCAAAGCATATTTTTCTCTCTAATTTTGGCATGGATTTATGCTTGTACATGAATTTTTTTTCTTGTTCAGAAGGTTTGCATAGGCTAGAATAGAAAGCGTGTAAAACACCCTTATCCATTTTATTTATGTTGCACACAAAAATAAAAAATGTTATGCCTATAATTAAGGCATGGGTATGCACTTTATATTGTTCGCGAACCAGATATAAAGCTTGTTCCACATCGGAGAGGGACTAAAGAAAGCTATACTTTATATATGAATGACAGAGTGAAGTGATTGGCCAAGTCCAACAGATCAAGGTAAACAAAAAGAAAAAACAAAAAGAAAAAAAATACACAGGCTATAAAGGAACAGGAAAATACCACGTGATAAAGATCAGTTGGGCTTGGCCATTTTGCACCCCGATAAAAGTAATATATTTTTGTTAAATTTTAACTTTTAGGAAATGTTCAATGTAACTATCTATCACATAGATCTTAAGTTTCTCTCTTCTCCAGTTTGAAGCATTTTTTCTTGTGATTGCCTCCATTCAACGAGGGCTCTTGTTCATCTTCTTTTCTATTATTTGTATTTTATTACTTTTCTGTTTTTATAGCTAGTTATCCTTTCAAAGTACGTTTTGTACATAAGCCCAAAGTTTCTTTATTTTTCAACCCTTGAGGAATTTTTGCCTCGATCGAGTTGCGCCTTTAGGCCATGGATCCTTTGTATCTTTTCTATTTTTATGTTATTTTGTAAGTTTCTTTTTATGAAACATTTCTCCTTTATGTAGTAATTCTTCTCTTCTGTTATAGAAGATACTTTGACAACAAATATTTTGAAGACATACAACTTCTCCAAATATGCAACGATGAACAAGACGACTATTAAAAATAATGGTACTTCAAAACTTATTCTCTTATAGAGGTTACACAACAAGAGATTAAGCATTTTCCTGCAGCTTTTATCGCTAAATGATTTTGTGGCGGTACAAAAACCCTCGCTTATACTTGCATCACAATCCCGTTTATGGCTATTAAAACCCAATCGTTGGTATAACCATCGGTAGCTACTTTTTTGCATTTATTTGTAAGTTATGGGAGTTTTAAACAGTCAGTAAATACTTTATGGCAGTTATTTGTAATTTGTGGCAGTTTTAAACTGCCGGTTAAAAATTAAAATATTATATAGTTTTAATGGCATTTAATTAACCGCCGTTTCATTATTTAGTTTTTATTGCGGGGGTTTATATAACCTTTACTATTCGTTATTTTCAGTTTTTGGAATTTTCTTGGTCCATTCCTAATTTTGCTAAATATATAAACTTGTATACTGTAAATATGAAAATTGGTAAATTTATAAAATTGTATGTTGCAAATATGAAAGAAAATGTGAATATATTGTTACATTGGAACATTTTGTTCACGGAGGCCCTTAATTACGTTCTTAATCTTCCCACATATATAAGGCTCAATGTTACAACTATGATTGCACCCAAAATCAACTTAACTTTACGGTGTTAAATAGCATAGATAATAGATAAATATATACGAATTTACACCTAAAAGGTTGAATATGTGGACATAAGGAATAAGTTAGAAAATGTGATAAAATGTCCATAAAAAGCTTCAATTCTTGATATTCTTGATATTTGAATAGGTGCGTTTGATGTTTGTTGAGTGCTGCAGGCTTAACAGGGATCAATGGGAAGAAAATATTCCAAGCACAAGAACCGGACGTGACAGATGACGTGGACAGCTCGCCACAGCGAGTGGCAAGGCTGACGTGACAGATGACGTGGACAGCAGCTTAATGAACGAAAATACAATGGGGTCCAGTCATTGATGGAGAAGCATTTAAATTGGTTTGCATTCAGAAGTAAAAACACGTATCACTTATCATTTATCTCCATCCTAATGCCAGTTGAACTGTGACTCCCGAAGCATTAAAAATAGGTGTTTCATCAAATTGGAATTCATTCATGATTCAAATTAAAGATTAGACTAGTTTAGAGAGAGAATATGAGCGTCTAAGTTCTTCTTGGGTTTCCAAGATGAATTAGGTAGGAATGAGCCGATGGCTTTTCATTAGGGTTTATTAATTCATTCTTCTTTGTATTCATCTTTTTCAATTCTTGTGATTGTATTTGCTTCATATCACATGTCATTAGTTCATTAGATTCTTTCATGAATGGGCATGTACTTAGTCTGCGAGATCCTTCATATCGGGTCGGTAATCATTGATTATGTGGTAGAGCACTTGGGATTCTTGTTTCTTGGAATTCGATACATATCTACTAATTGGGTTCTTGATTGCATGCATCTCTTAATGCAATTTATTAATTTGAATTAATTGTTCTTGGTTAGGCAATTGATCATCTAGTATATCATAAAATCTTTTAGTTCAAGTTATTGATGTTCTCGGTCTGGCATAACATTATCATTAGATAGGCTTTCGTAATGCATGACTATCTTGAATACTATGAATTTATAATGAACTAGTTGAACTTAAAAACCGTTAGATTGGTTGGGATTGCAGAGTTCTATTCTTCTTGGGACCTGTTTGACATAATACATTTTATACCGTTTTTATTATAATCTTCATTTGCCCCTTTCATTCTGCGAATACTTGTTTTGCTTGAACTACTATCCAATTGCAGGATCAATCTATTGATTATGCGAGAGATTCGACCCTTGGGTTACACCATGTGCCACCATGAAGTTTTATTTGATCACGATCATGACGACTGGTCGAAACCTCAATTTGAAGAAATTCAGAGTTTTGGATGACGATCAAATTAGCGTCGTTGCCAAGGACTCATCAATTAACACTGAGGTTGGTTAGTTACCTCTAACAAGTTAAGTATTCGCTTTAATTTTTGTCTACTTGCTCAATACCTGTGTAGTATGCAAGATCTCTTTCTTTAATTACTCGTTACCAATGATCACCACAACAAGTGCGTGAGAATCATCTGGCCTCCTCGTCATGGCAATTTGCCATAGCGAATCTCATAGAATCCATGATTTTTATGAGGTGAGGGAAGTAATAACTAGGAAACTTTGGAGCCGCCCTACATACGAGCCGGATAAATGTCTCAAGGAATTCTGAAGTATTTCAAAGAGAATTTTGATCCACCATGAGAACAAGATGTCTCTTTCTTGTACTAGAAACTAGAAAGAGACCACCCCAGCAGAATTAACAATTTTAATTATTTTCTTATCAATTTTTGTTAACTAAAAAGAAATTGGAAAAATTATGCCTTACTTAAAAACCCCTTCCTGGCAAACTTACTGCAGCAAATGAGAAGTCACTCGCCATAGCGAGTGAGCCATAATTCAGTTTTTAAAATTGATGGGCTAAACAACGTCGTTTAGCCCACTAGTTTAAACCCCCAACCCTAACCTTCCCCACCATCAACTTTCCTTTCTTCTTCTTCCTCATATCACCTTCTTCCACATTCTTCCCAAACCTCCATAACCACCCAACCTCCAAATCCTATCCCACCGTTTTCTGCCGCCAAAGCCACCGGAGAAGCCACCAAACGCTACAAAAAATTCCTCCATTCACCTCCTATTTCACCTTCTCCCAACCAAACCCGAAACCCCAAACCATCATACCACCACCGTGCTGCTCGCCACCAGTCACGGTGAGTGCCCCAATTCTTCCCAGGAAACACCCTAATCCCTAATCCTAACCTAAATCAACCCCAAAGGTATTCTTCTCGCATTTTTAATTTTAATTTTCATTTTTACTATTTTCTATTTTTGTTTAACTGAAGCAATAGGACCTAGAATACCTCTAATTGACCCTCTGCTGCCTGAATTGTAGTTGTATGATTTGGTTGCTTAGGATTGAAACATAGGGCATGATTGACTAGAACAAGTGGCATCATCACCTTAGCATACACATGAGCAAATTAGAATGAATTATATGATATGTGTTAGGTTAAGAAATCGACAAGTATAGCTCCAAGAAAGACACACTTGGACTCGCCTGAACAAATCTCACACACTTCTATCTTCTATATAAATCACATGTAGGCATAGCTCATTCCATGAAAAATCAATACATGCATGTCTGCACCTAAGTGAAATAGGCCAACTTTAGTGATCAAGATCTTGCTCACGCACATCACTCACATTCATTTGAGCATGCTGGCATGACACTGGGACTTGCTGGCTATATTATATGTTTTGGTGCTCTATTTTAAAACCTTCCATGCAGGAATCATGTCTCACAAACATGAGCGCATTACAGCTCCAAAGAAGGTAACAGTACAAGAAGCCAGGGAACATGTTGATGGAAGAAGCATTCTTCAAGAGCTAGCCTTTTAACCAGATAGCAGGTTCCCTTTTTATCAGCAGATTGAGGATTTCAGGTTGTTGGGGTTGGTGCAAGCGCATTCAGAAGGGAATTTGGCCTTCGTCAAGAATTTCTACTACCAAGCCAAGCTGTATAGTAATTTGGACGACCTGACCTTCAGGGACAAGCTTATCCTTGAAATAAACCCCATGCACATCAGAGAACAATACGAGCTCCCCAGCTATCCTATATGCGCATATGCAGCAGGGGAGAAGGACAATAGTCTGGTACCCTACGGAGAGATTTAAAAGACATTGTGCATTGCGGGGAAAGGATGGGAGACCAAGACCAATGAGAAAGGCAAAATTTACATATACAAGAAAAACCTCAACAAAAACGTCCGGTTCTAGCTCCAGTTTAGTGACATCATCCATCCTAAGTTCACCTGCTCTACCTCCTGATCCAAAAGAAGCCGGTAAGACTCCAAGACATCATCTTTGCTTCCATCAAGGAAGTAGTCATGCACAAAAGAAAAGGGGCAAAGATGATGTTCCCATATCTCATATTCGACCTATACGAAAAGGCCAGGGTGAAGGCCAAAAAGCAGGATCCATGGTTTCAGGCTTGCGGATTCGTGAACGTAAATTGCCTAGAATTCGGAGAGCCCGTACCAGTAGGAGGCACGCAACACAGAACTAGCAAACACAGTAAAGGTGCCCCAAGAGGAGGAAAAATAGTAGATGATGTTGGGATATTGTCTGAAAAGATAGACATGTTGTTGCGGAGACAAGAGGACCATAGGAGGGAGACCCGCGAGGCCTTCCACTTTCTAAACAGGAACTAGCTGCAAGTGACGGAGGAGGAAAAATACACTCGCGAAGAAACTCCACCATTGTACTTCACATAACCATACCCAGCAGCTCTTACAGATGTCTCTAGCAACTCCAGGAAGGGCAAGGAGACAATGGTTGTCTCTGACACTGAGGATGATGATAAGGAGATGGCAGAATGGGAATCACAGGACTTTAAGGACTCTTTGCCTTTATATTTTACTTTTGACTCTTTCTTTTATGATTTAATTTGTCTTCTTCAATGCCCTGAATAACTACGTATAATTAAATGATTGTTTGGATACTGAATATTGATTCAATCAAAGGCTACTGATGGCCTTCGTTTTGGATTGCTATGAATGTTTTTGCATGCAGGTGTCCAACCCCTAAAACAGAGATAAACAGGTAAAAGATAGGGGTGGACTACAAAACCTCCCCCTCCCCCCCACACTCGGGTATGGAAAAAGCTTGAATCTAAAGTGTGGGGGAGGAAATATCATGAGAATTAGGTAATGAATATTTAATCATTGAATTCTTAGATAAATTTATAGGTGGAAACAGTACGAAAAGTGGCAGAACAAGGACTTTGAACCCATTCTGCCACACTTGCCACAAGCATGTTCACCGTGGCGAATCACCATACACAGAAAATGGTCCTCTGGACCATTCATTGTGGCCAAGAGGACTCGCTACATTGAACCAAGCAAAAAAGAAAAAAAAATAAAAGGAGAAAAGCGATTCAGAATAATCAGCAAAACCATTCATTTTTTGTCATAGTTTTCAGGCAAGGTAAGTATCTCTTTCCCCAATTACTCGGTTTTCTGTGGGTGAAGTATTAATTGTCAAATAAAGTGTGGGGGAAGAATAAACTTGGAAATTTTTGTTTAAAAGTTCTGCACTTTCGATTAATTTAGTTTATTTTTGAATTTTCTTTTTGAATGATTTTCTTTTTATTTTTGAAATTTTGATTTAAACCCTAGGAGCGATCACTAGTTGATGCTTAAAACTTCTTGTTCTTTAAGCATTGAGGACAATGCTTGTTTTAAATGTGCCGGGGGGGAGGAATCACTCCGTGATTATAGAAATTTTAAGACTTCAGGGTCTTGCTAATTATTTTTGTTCCAGAAAAATAAATGGGTGAATTTTTCAAAAATTTAATATCTTAGCTAATGAACCTAGCATGTAGCAGTGACAAAATTTTCGAAATTTAACTAATATGCTTTTCTTAAAAGATATTTTTCGAAAATCAATGAAGCCCACTTAGGCTTTCTAAATAGGACAAAGGAAATTTAGTACTAGAAAGTTCTTAACTTAGCATGATTTTTAGGGTGTTAACCCAATTAGAAATTTCTTTATAACATGTAGGATATTCTTGTTTGCTTGAGCGAATTAACACATGCCTGAGAGAGTTGGAAGGATCATTGCACTTAGACTGCAAGATCCTTCATATCAGGTCGGTAATAATTGATTATGTGGTAGAGCACTTGGGATTCTTGTTTCTTGGAATTCGATACATAACTACTAATTGGGTTCTTGATTGCATGAATCTCTTATTGCGGTATATTTAATTTGAATTAATTGTTCCTGGTTAGGCAATTGATCATCTAGTCGGGGATAACATTATCATTATATAGGCTTTCGTAAAGCATGACTATCTTGAATAGGATGAATTTAGAATGAACTAGTTTAACCTAAAAACCTTTAGATTGGCTGGGATTGTTGAGTTCTATTCTTCTTGGGACCTATTTAACATAATACAATTTATACCCTTATTATTATAATATTTATTTGCCCCATTCATTATGTGAATACTTGATTTGCTTGAACTACTAACCAATTGTAGGATTAATCTAACGATTCTGCGAGAGATTGAGCCTTGGGTTACCCCCTGTGCTACCCTAAGGTTTAAACTGATCACGATCGTGACGACGGATCGAAACCTCAACTTGAAGAAATTCAAAGTTCTGGACGACAATCAAGCTAAGGGCAAACCTTCAAGAACTGCAGTAACAGAAACAATAGTAATCGCAATAGCAAAGAATTCCAAATTCAACTAAAAAGATTTTATCTTTAAATGATCAAAGCACCTGAGGATGACGCTCCACTCTTGTCTAAAAAATTTTGCTAAGGACCAAATTGGTTGTAACAGCCACCTCTCCTGACAGAGTTGCCACCAAGTGTTTTTACCTCAATCTTGGAAAAGGTTTTCGAAAACTTGTTCAAATGAAATAATAAGAAATAACAAAAACGGCAAAAATGCTAACAATGCGGGTTCGAGAAACTGCTTACTTCAAGAGAAAGGTGTTAGGCACCCTTTGTCTCCCATCTTACAATGGTTACCCCATGAAACCTCAAATTTAAGTGTATTTAGCCCTAATAAGAACCTCTCAGTCAACGATGGGTAAACTCGAATCAAGGTGAGATCTTGATGCCTACATACCCTTTTAGAGAAGGGATCAGAGTTAGACGTAGTTCTTAGTGGCATGCAAGTGTGTTTGTGTGTGTGAGGAGGTTCACCAAGCATATTGCTCAGGCGGACTCCTACGTGAGTTGAGGTTCACCAATTTTGCGCTTTATTGGCCTCTTATCTAGCATAAATTCAAATAAAGAGGGGTTCACCAGATTATGAATCCAGGAAGGCCTGGTGGACATGTAAGATGGAACGGTGTTTCCCGACTAATGTAGTGGATGCATACATTCCAGAGGCTTTCTGCCTTTGGAATGAGGTCACAACCTATTCAGGATAGGTCGCGACTTGCTCCCTCGGACACAGGTCCCGAGCCTAGAGGAAAGCTAATAGGTTGTGACCTGCTACAAGAGGGGTCGAGACCTATATATAATTTTTCAAAAAAAGAAATAGAGAAGAATATAGAGAAACAATGGTCCTCAAAATTTGAAAAGGGTCGCAACCCGCTTGTTCAATCAGAGAAAAATAAAGGTTTGGGGATTTTGAACCCTAGATCTAGGATGTGGAAGGGATCTTGGTCTACCCTCAGAGTGGGGTGGGGCCTGGCTGCTATCCCAATGATAAAAAATGAGGTTTAAGAAAAGAGATCCGAGAGTGAGAGGTGCATGGATGGTAAAGAAGGGTTCAAGAGTCTTACCAACGGCTAGACAATTTGGCAAAGCTTCAGCACTTCAAAATCCAGTCCCTAGAACCGTAATGGAGCCTCCTATTTATAGTGATATCGGAGGATCATATAAAAGGAAAGTTGAATTTGGCCATTAAAGGCCAACAGGTCGTGACCTCTAGTGCCACAGATCGTGACCTATTGTAGATCTGGATCCGATCCTAATCTGGATCATAAATGCCAATAGGTCATGACCCCTTGTGGCAGGGGTCGCGACCTATGTTGACTCAGCTAGGAGGTCACGACCTATGTGACAGGGGGTCGCGACCTCTTATTAATTTTTGAGGATTTTTCTTTTAGACATTAAATAAAAATCATACTATACCACTTTGGGACCATAGAAAAATTTTCAAAACATAGGGTGAGAAAGCTTTAGGTCTCTCCTATGCACTCCCATTGACCTTGTCCAACAACCCTTCGTAATTTGTAAGATATGGTCTTTGAGACCACAGTTGTCCAGAAACTAATTGAAATGGTATTTTGGGATAAACAAATATGCTGTAAATCCTTCTAAAAGAATTAGGACATCATATTTTTATCCTTTGTTTCCAAGACACAAATAAAGGTTAAGGGATAGGAATCAATGAAAAAGTTCTGTAGAGGGAGAAATAATTTCACAGATTGGAGTGACGCTCAGAACGTCACTCTGTAACGTGTTCAGTAAAACTAATTTTGTAAAAATTGCTGGGAGTAAACTACCCAATGGAATTTGACAAATGACTTGTGGTTAGAAAGCTACGGATGTCTACTTTCTAGAAAAAAAAAATAGATCACTCCAGTTGGAGTTCAATTGAAATTAGAATTTTGCACTGAAGGCACTCTGCCCGAATTCAGAACCAGTTCGGGCAGAGGTTTTTATAAAAATCATTTGACTTTATTGGAAGATCCCTAAATTCACGAGAAAAATCTGAGATTATCCTAAGGTATTCACACACAAAATAAAAATGCTAGGTGGCTATAAACAATGATGAAATAATCCAGAAAAATCGCATAAGGCACGCAATCAGATTAGACAGCATGAGAGAGCGTAGCGAGCAAGGATATTACCTTGATTTTTCTTCTAGGGCTTCCATCTTCTTCTCCATGCCTTGTTGCCTATCCTCGTTGATCTCCTCTTGCCTCTCTTTAACCTAGCCACTCTTCCTCTATCTCCCTCCCCCTTCTTTGACTTAGCTTATCCCTTTATATAAGTTAGGGTTTGCTTGACTGTTTTGGGCTTGGCCCATTAGAACTATGAGTAGACTATCTAGCATTTTTTTTCTTTTCTTATTTTTGACAAAAGAATGAAATTTTTGTATTTTTATATTTTATTTATTTCTATGCTTTTTAAGTCTGGGCGAAATAGGTTGTCCAAACTACTTACATCCAAAAGAGATTATGAAGAAACTGGGACCAGCATTTAACATCTTTTGTTCTATCTTTAACTTCCAAATGGAGGTAAGTTTTGAAGCAAGAGAGGCTTGAAAGGAAAGACATGGTGGTTTTAGTATGACACCAGAGGAAGATCACCGGAATGTCTGATATCATTTTCCATAGCCTTTGTACATGATCTCATATTTTTTTTCTCAACCTCTACTTCTCTTACTCCATGTAGATTGTGTACAAAAAATTGTCACGGAGTGTCATACTACACAATTGTTTTCTAATTTGTATGGAGTATAGTATTTTCAAACTAAAATAATCCAAAATTGAAAAACTTTCTATATTAATATGGGTCGATAATCTCTCAAAATAATTAAATTAAAAAAAGTAAATATACAATGTAAAGAGTGTGAAGAGAGAAAGTAAAAATAATGGAAGAAAAGTAACAATATATTACTGGGGAGTTAAATAATCTTTTATAACTAATTTATTATTTTATTTTATATTTGAAAATAAATTAGAAAAGAAGCTCTCTCTGATTTATTTTAATATGATTTTAGGGACTTCTTGTTAGTAGTCACAAAAAATTGCTACTTTATAATAAAAATATGTGATGTAGGAAACTAATTAGAGAGAAATTAAAAAGTAGGGATAATAATAGTTTTTTTTTAGATAGGGATAGTGGTAGTTTTGAAAAGAATGGGGAAGTAAATAACTTTATAATTTTTATTTTATTGACTTAAAAAATAATAATAAATATTTTAGATTATATTTTAAAAATTAAAGGAAAAAATTAAATGCATATATACGTGCATACGAAGGCTATAGTATTGTTATATTAATTTTAATTGCTTTACTCTTTTCGTATTATCTAAATGTCTACCTATAAAACATAAATAAAATAAAAAGGAAAAACACATAAATGCTATTGAAGCGGCCCCCAAGATATTTTGATGGAAATTATCATGAGATCAATCTCCTAAATTTTCTTCAGCCCAAAAAAAAAAATCTCCTAAATTTTCTCTTGGCAAAAAAAAATCTCCTAAGTTTCCTCAAGTCTTAAAATATTGGAGGTTATAGTAACAATATGCTGAGCATATTTTTCCATCTAATTTAGGCACGTATTTATGCTTGTACATGAATATTTTTCTTGTTCAGAAGGTTCGCAAAGGCTATAATAGAAAGCGCGTAAAACACCCTCATCCATTTTATTTATGTTGCACACAAAAAAAAAATGTTATGCCTATAGTTAAGTCATGAGTATGCATTATATATTGTTCCCGAACCAGATATAAAGCATGTTCCACATCGGAGAGGGACTAAAGAAAGTTATACTTTATATATGAATGACAGAGTGAACTGATCGGCTAAGTCCAACAAATCAAAGAAAATAAAAATAAAAACCAAAATAAAGTACACTGGGTATAAAGGAACAAGAAAATACCATGTGACAAAAATCAGTTGGGCCCGGCCATTTTGCACCCCGATAAAAGTAGTATCGGTTTTTTTAAATATTAACTTTTAGGAAACATTCAATATAACTGTCTATTTGTTCAAAGGAGGCCACTCACATAGATATTAAGTTTCTCTCTTCTCTAGGTTTAAGCATTTTTTCTTGGGATTGTCTCATTTCGACGAGGGCTCTTGTTCATCTTCTTTCCTATTTGTATTTTATTACTTTTCTTTTTTATAGCCACTTATCCTTTCATAGTACCATGCGTTTGTAAGCCCAAAGTTTCTTTCTTCTCCAACCCTCGACAAATTTTTGCTTCGTTCGAGTTGTGTCTTTAGGCCATGGCTCCCTTGTATCTTTTCTATTTTTATGTTATTTTGTAAGTTTCTTTTTATGAAACATTTCTCCGTTATGTAGAAATTCTTCTCTTTCTTTATAGAAGATAATTTGACAACAAATATTTTGAAGACACACAACTTCTCCAAATATGCAGCATGAACAAGACAAGTATTAAATAGAATGCTACTTAAAAAATTATTCTCTTAAAGAGGTTACACAACAAGAAATGAAGCATTTTCTTGCAGTTTTTATCGCTAAATGATTTTTCTTGCAGTTTTTAACGATAAATGATTTTGTGGTGGTTCAAAAACCTTCGCTTATACCTGTTTCACAAGCCCGTTTATGGCGATTAAAACCCAATCATTGGTATAAGTGTCAGTAATTATTTTGTTGCAATTATTTGTAAGTTGTGGCCGTTTTAAACAACTGGTAATTACTTTTCGGCAGTTATTTGTAATTTGTGACAGTTTTAAACCGCCGAGTAAAAATTAAAATATTATTTAGTTTTAATGGAATTTAATTAACCGCTGTTACATTATTTAGTTTTTATTGCGGGGGTTTATATAACTGTTACTATTCATTATTTTTAGGTTTTAGAATTTTCTTGGTCCATTCCTAATTTTGGTAAATATATAATTTTGTATACTGCAAATATGAAAATGGGTAAATTTATGAAATTGTATGCTGGAATTATATATGAATGAAAATGTGAATATTTTGCTACATTGGAAAATTTTATTTATGGAACCCCTTAATTATAGAGCTGTTAAAATGTGCCAATCCGGTACGTAGGGGTTGGCCCGTCACGGGTTGGTGGAAAAATATTTATATTAATATGAGTCAATAATCTCTCAAAATAGTTAAATTAAGAAAAATATACAATATAAAGAGTGTGGAGAGAGAAAGTTCAGATAATGGAAGAAAAGCAACAATATTAATATACAATATATATTAATAAATTACTGGGGATTTAAATAATCTTTTAAAACTATTTTATTATTTTGTTTTATATTTAAAATTAAATTAAAAAAGAAGCTGTCTTATCTATATTAATGTGATTTTAGGGACTTCTAGTTAGTAGTCACAAAAAATACCAACTTTATAATAAAAAGAATAAAAATATGTGATGAAGGAAACTAATGAGAGAGAAAATAAAAAGTAGGGATGATAGTAGTTTATTTTTTTTTCAAATAGGGATAGTGGTAGTTTTGAAAAGAATGGGAAAGTAAATAACTTTATAATTTTTAATTTATTGACTTCAAAATAATAATAAATATTTTAGATTGTATTTTAAAAATTAAAGGAAAAAATAAAATGCATATACGTGCATATGAAAGCTATAGTATTGCTATATTAATTTTAATTGCTTTACTCATTTTGTATTATCTAAAATGTCTACCAATACAAACAGAAATAAAATAAAAAAGGAAAACACATTAATGCTATTGAATCGCCCCCAAGAAATTTCGATGGAAATTATCATAAGATCAATCTCCTAAATTTCCTCAAGCCTTAATATATTGTAGGTTATAGTAACAATATGCAAAACATATTTTTCTCTCTAATTTAGGCATGGATTTATGCTTGTAAAAGATTTTTTTTCTTGTTCAGAAGGTTCACATAGGCTAGAATAGAAAGCGTGTAAAACACTCTTATCCATTTTATTTATGTTGCACACAAAAATAAAAAATGTTATGCCTATAATTTAGCCATGAGTATGCACTTTTTATTGTTCGCGAACCATATATAAAGCATGTCCCACATCGGAGAGGGACTAAAGAAAGCTATACTTTATATATGAATGACAGAGTGAAGTGATCGGCCAAGTCCAACGGATCAAGGAAAACAAAAACAAAAACATAACAAAAAACCAAAAATACACATGCTATAAAGGAAAAAGAAAATACCACGTGACAAAGATTTGTTGGGCTTGGCCATTTTGCACCCCGATAAAAAGTAGTATCATTTTTTTAAATTTTAGCAAACGTTCAATATTACTGTCTATTCGTTCAAAGGAGTCTACTCATATAGATCTTAAGTTTCTCTCTTCTCCAGTTTGAAGCTTATTTTTTGGGATTGCCTCCATTCAACGAGGGCTCTTGTTCATCTTCTTTTCTATTATTTGTATTTTATTACTTTTCCTTTTTTATAGCCACTTATCCTTTCAAAGTACGATGCGTACGTAAGCCGAAAGTTTCTTTCTTCTCCAACCCTCGACGGATTTTTGCTTCGATCTAGTTGCGCCTTTAGGCCATGGCTCCTTTGTATCTTTTCTATTTTTATGTTATTTTGTAAGTTTCTTTTTATGAAACATTTCTCCTTTATGTAGAAATTCTTCTCTTCCTTTTTACAAGATCTTTTGACAACAAATATTTTGAAGACATACAACTTCTCCAAATATGCAACGATGAACAAGACGAGTATTAAAAAAAGAAGGCTACTTGTAACTGTCATTTTTGGTTCAGACAATTCATAATGTTAAATAAGGACCGCAAGGGGTCGTAGCCTTGGGGGACTTGTCCTTAGGTGATGACCTAGGTGCCTACGTACCCTTGTGTAAGGATCAAAGTCCTCGTAGTTCAAAGAGGAAACGTCCATGGTGGCCGTTAGGCAGGAATGTTACCTGTAGTGGTCGTGTGCGGCTACGACGTGTATAAGCTCTCCGGGCAGGCGAGCCACCTGTTGGAGGTACCTCATAGGTAGAGGGAGAGGGGAAGGGTCTCTGGATGTTGCTTAGAGCAAGAGGATGAGTGTATCTTGTTAATAGAGTGAATATGAGCTGATGTCTATTAGGTAGACTTCAGGAAACGATGATCTCATGGTATGTTTTTGTGTTGCGAGCGTTGTCTTGTTCACTTCTTGGTTGCCTGTCTTAGCCCCCCAGGTGAGGGATATATATACTCAGCATAGAGGAGAACGTGGTCCACCCACGTTCTTGTGCCTGGGGCTCGACCCACGATCTAGGGAGTTCACATACGTCTCTAATGTGGGAGAGCGCGCAGGTGATCGTGAGGAGAGGCCACATTCTGGGTCATCGAGCAATGCCACGTGTCACTGATCCGTGGTCCGGTTAACCTTTCTAGAAGGCCAGTGCCACATGTCCATAGGATGGTATATTATGGAATTGCATAAGTCCCCCAAGTCTATGGGTGATTGGTGCCCCTGGACTTAAGTTGATTTTTTGTAGAATATTAAGAGCGAGGTTGCCCGCCATGAATTGTTTGTAGAATGAGATCGACCTCTAATCATTGGATTCGGGGTGGTTGAACGCATGTTTGGGAGAACTTTTGTTTCTCTGGAGATTGCCTGGAAGGAGTGGGTAGCCAAGGGTGCCACGCGTCCGGATCCGGACGGTTATCCGCTTGACTTCCTTAGCAAGTTTCTCGAGTCGTCTATGCAGAAACGCTCGCGTCTTTTCGAGGAGGCATCATCATTGCAGAGAAGGTAAATTTTCGAAGTTGCCCTTGGAAGGCTTCAAAGGGATTTGAAAGGTTAGGGGCTTTCTAGACTTTTTCCTGGGAGCAAGGGTTGACACGTGGAACAAGCTCCTTCTCGTTAGAGCAAGATCGACCACTAATTGTCGGGATTGGGGTAGTCGAGTGTGCACTCAGGAGGTCTCGGGTTTCTTTGGAGGTTACCTCAGAGGGGTGGTTCCACGCTTTAGGATCCTGTCGGCTACCATTGCTTCAGATGTTTCGTAATGCTACCTGTGAAACTGTTTTTCTCCATTAATGTTCGTGTGTTTACAAGAGACGCCATCATTAGCGGCTGCTTCAGAGTTCCGTGTTTACCCTTGTGGTCTTTTGGAGAACTTTTGGGCTTCCGAGGGTGTTTAGGTCTTTCCGATTGCGACTTGATGACTTTGGATCTGGGTCGTTCCTCTTGGCGCATCTTTGCTTGGATCAGACGGCTTCAGCCCCTTTATTTGTTGGTGATAATTTTTAAGATATGGTCTTTGAGACCACAGTTGTCCAAAAACTGTTTGAAATGGTATTTTGGGATAAATAAATATGCCGTAAATCCTTCTGAAAGAATTAGGGCATGAGATTTTTATCCTTTGTTCCCAAGACACAAATAAAGATTTAGGGACAAGAATCAATGAAAAAGAAGTTCTGTAGAGGGAGAAATAATTTCACGGATTGGAGTGACGCTCAAGATGTCACTCTGCAACTTATTTTGTAAAACTAATTTTGTAAAAATTGCTGGGAGTAAACTACCCAATGGAATTTGACAAAATAACAATGGTTAGAAAGCTATGTATGTCTAATTTTTGAAAAAAAAAATAGATCACTCCATTTGGAGTTCAATTGAAATTAGAATGGTGCACTGAAGGCACTCTTCCCGAATTCAGAATCAGTTTGGGTAGAGGTTTTCTTAAAAATCATTTGACTACATTGGAAGACTCCTAAATTCACGAGAAAAAATTGAATTGTTCCTAATGTATTCACACACAAAAGAAAAATGTCAGGTGGCTAGAAACAATGACGAAACAATCTAGAAAAATCGCATAAGGCATGCAACCAGATTCGACAGAATAGGAAAGGGTAGAGAGGAAGGATATTACCTTTATTTTTCTTCTAGGGTTTCCATCTTCTACTCCATGCCTTATTTCCTCTCCTCCTTGATCTCATCTTGCCACTCTTTAACCTAGCTACTCTTCTTCTATCTCCCTCCCCCTTCTTTGACCTAGCTTATCCCTTTTCATAAGCTAGGGTTTCCTTGAGTGTTTTAGGCTGGGCCCATTAGAACTAGGAGTAGACTATCTGGCACTTTTATTTTTGGGTAAACTACAGTTTTCCCCCCTGTGGTTTGGCCTAAATCCAGTTTGCCTCCCTGTGGTTTAAACTGTGACACTTAACTACACCGTGGTTTGGCTTAAAATTAATGTGACTCCCTGTGGTTTAGAGTGTGACACTTGACTCCCCTGTGATTTGTTATGTTATCACTTAACTACCTTCTATCCAAATTTTAGTCAAATTAATCATCATTTTTATACTTTTAATGTTTAAAATTTGTTATTCAACACTCTAGAATTATAAAATAATTCAAAAAAATTACAAGTAATATAAAAATAAAATTTTAATTTTAAAAAATCAATAAAATAATTTAATATTTATTGTTTACTCCATTGATTATTTTTATTTAGTTATTTATTCATTTTATTGTTATTTTTTTATCTTTAATGTTTTAGAATTATTAAATCAATCAAAATAAAATTGTAAAAGAATAATATAATACAAATATATAACTAAATTTAAGTTTTTTTATTGTTCAAGTTCGGAACATACATACCTGAATTGAATGTTAACATTATTGAGCTTAGAAACTCTAACATTAAACAATAATTTTCTTTAAAAAGTATCCAATTTATCCAATCATATAACGTTAATAGTGTACCAAAATAAAGTGACAATCCAACTTCATATTATTTTAGAGATAAAATAAATATAATAAAATAATTAATTAATAACTAAATATAAATAAATAGGGTTTGAAAGTAGAAGATTATGGTTTATTGTTTAGAGGAAAGAAAGAGTTTGAAGGAAACACTAAAAAGAGTTGAAAGTAAAATATTAGAATTTATTGTTATTATTTTAGAGATAAAATAATTAATTAATTCAATTATTTGTAGGTAATTTCTTTTATAAGTTATATTAAATATTAAATTTTGAGAAAAAAATAATATAGGGTAGTTAAGTGATAACATAACAAACCACAGGGGGGTCAAGTGTCACACTCTAAACCACAGGGGGGCACATTAATTTTAAGCCAAACCACAGGGTAGTTAAATGTCGCAGTTTAAACCACGGGGGGCAAACTGGATTTAGGCCAAACCACAGGGGGGCAAACTGTAATTTATCCTTTTTTTTAGTGAAAATATGGCACTTTTTCTCTTCTCTTATTTTTGAGAAAAGAATAAAATTTTTGTATTTTTATATTTTATTTATTTTTGTGCCTTTTAAGTCTAGGCGAAATAGGGTGTACACACTACGTACATCCAAAAGAGATTATGAAGAAATCAGGACCATTATTTAACATCTTTTGGTCTATTTTTAACTTCCAAATGGAGGTAAGTTTTGAAGCAAGAGAGGCTTGAAAGGAAAGACATGGTGGTTTTAGTATGACTCCAGAGGAAGATCACCTGAATGTCTGATATCATTTTCCATAGCCTTTCTACATGATCTCATATTTTTTTTCGACCTCTTCTCTATTACTCCATGTAGATTGTATCCAAAAAATTGTCACGGAGTGTCATACTACAAAAATATTTTCTAAATTGTATTGATTATAGTTTTTTCAAACTAAAATAATCCAAAATTGGAAAAAAAAAGACTATATTATTATGAGTCAATAATCTCTCAAAATAGTTAAATTGAAAAAAATAAATATACAATGTAAAGAGTGTGGAGAGAGAAAGTAAAGATAATGGAAGAAAAGTAACAATATATTATTGGAGAGTTAAATAATCTTTTATAACTAATTTATTATTTTATTTTATTTTTAAAATTAAATTAAAATAGAAGCTCTCGTATCTATATTAATGTGATTTTAGGGACTTCTACTTAGTAGTCACAAAAAATAGCTACTTTATAATAAAAATATGTGATGTGAGAAACTAAAGAGAGAGAAATTAAAAAGTAGGTATAATAATAGTTTATTTTTTTTCAAAAAGGGATAGTGGTAGTTATGAAAAGAATGGGAAGTAAATAACTTTATAATTTTTAATTTATTGACTTAAAATATAATAATAATTATTTTAGATTATATTTTAAAAATTGAAGGAAAAAATGAAATGCATATACGTGCATACTCAGGGCCCTTTGTGCATGTTTATAAAAATTGCTGATTTTCAAATGACTTCTTTTTAAATGGAGTTTCTTTAAAAGTGCTGTGAAAGAGTAGCAGTTTGTGTTTAGCAAATTGAGTTGAGAAGTACTTTTTTCAGTAGCTGAAAAATAATTTGTGTTTGGCAAAATTGTATAAATAAATGCTTTTGACTGTAAAATTACCAAGAAGGACATGTATAGATTATGATGTTATTAATGTTATTAAATAAATAAATAGATATCAATATTTAATTTGTTAATTATTATTAAATAAATAAAAATAAAATGTTAATTTATTTATTAATATATTAAAATTTTAATTAAATAATTATTGATTTTACTTAATGTAATTTTGTTATCTATGATTAGTTTTTTATTAATTAATATTTATTAATATATTAAAATGTTATTTAATATTGATTATTAGTGAGACAGTGAAGGAAGAAGATGAAGACGTGAAGTGAGATGGTGAATGAAGAAGAGGAGCAACGTTGAAGAGACTTATTGTAAATTATAGTTGTATAGGTCAAAATTATGTTTAAAATAATAAAGGGTATAATGGAAAATATTAAATTTTATTGAGGGTATTTTTGTCATAAATTATTTATATTTTAGCTTTTGCCACTAGCTAGAAAAAGAAGCTCCAATTTCTAGCTTCTGTTTAAAGCTAAAAAAGTGCATTCTGCTACAACTAAGAATCACTTATTTTATGAAATAAGCATGCACAAACAGCACACTTTTTTAAAATAAGTGATTATTAAAAAATAAGTGCTTATTTTTTAAAAATAAACATGCACAAGCAGGCTCTAGTATTGCTATATTAATTTTAATTGCTTTCCTCTTTTTGTATTTTCTAAAATGTCTACCTATACAAAAAAAAATAAAGTAAAAAGGAAAAACTCATAAATGCTATTGAAGCGCCCCCAAGAAATATTGATGGAAATTATCATGAGATCAATCTCTTAAATTTTCTCTTGGCCAAAAAAAATCTCCTAAATTTTCTCAAGTCTAAATATTTTGGAGGTTATAGTAACAATATGCAGAGCATATTTTTCTCTCTAATTTAGCCATGGATTTATAGCTGTACATAATTTTTTCTTGTTCAGAAGGTTCGCATAGGCTAGAATAGAAAGCGCGTAAAACATCCTTATCCGTTTTATTTATGTTGCACACAATAATAAAAAATGTTATGCCTATAATTAAGCCACGAGTATGCACTTTATATTGCTCGCGAATCAGATATGAAGCTTGTCCCACATCGGAGAGGGATTAAAGAAAGCTATACTTTATATATGAATGACAGAGTGAAGTGATCGGCCAAGTCCAACAGATCAAGGAAAAAAACCCAAAAAAAATACATAGGGTATAAAGGAACAAGAAAATACCACGTGACAAAGATTTGTTGGGATTGGCCATTTTGCACCCCGATAAAAGTAGTATCGGTTTGTTAAATATTAACTTTTACGAAACGTTCAATATAACTGTCTATTCGTTCAAAGGAGGCCACTCACATAGATCTTAAGTTTATCTCTTCTCCGGTTCAAAGCATTTTTTCTTGGGATTGCCTCATTTCGACGAAGGCTCTTGTTCATCTTCTTTTCTATTTGTATTTTATTACTTTTCTTTTTTTTTTATAGCCACTTATCCTTTCAAAGTATGATTCGTTTGTAAGCCAAAAGTTTCTTTCTTCTCCAACCCTCGACGAATTTTCACTTCGATCGAGTTGCGCCTTTAGGCCATCGCCCCTTTGTATCTTTTCTATTTTTATGTTATTTTGTAAGTTTCTTTTTATGAAACTTTTCTCCTTTATGTAGAAATTCTACTCTTCATTTATAGAAGATATTTTGACAACAAATATTTTGAAGTCATACAACTTCTCCAAATATGCAACAATGAACAAGATGAGTATTAAAAAGAATGCTACTTAAAAATTATTCTCTTATAGAGGTTACACAACAAGAAATGAAGCATTTCCTGCAGTTTTTATCGCTAAATGATTTTGTGTCAGTACAAAAACCCTCGCTTATACCTGCGTCACAAGCCCGTTTATGGCTTTTAAAACCCAATCGTTGGTATAACCGCCAGTAATTTCTTTGTGGCAGTTATTTGTAAGTTGCGGCAGTTTTAAACAGCTGGTAATTACTTTGCGGCGGTTATTTGTAATTTGTGGCAGTTTTAAATTGCCGGTTAAAAATTAAAATATTATTTAGTTTTAATGGCATTTAATTAACCGTCGTTACATTATTTAGTTTTTATTGCGTGGGTTTATATAACCGTTACTTTTCGTTATTTTCAGTTTTTGGAAATTCATGGTCCATTCCTAATTTTGGTAAATATATAAATTTGTATACTGCAAATATGAAAATTGGTAAATTTATAAAATTGTATGCTGCAAATATTAAGGAATATGTGAATATATTGTTACATTGGAAACTTTTGTTTACAGAGCCCCTTACATCCTTAATCTTCCCACATATGTAGGCTCAATGTTACAGATAAGGGTGAACCTTCAGGATCTGCAACAACAACAATAGTAATAGCAATAGCAAAGAATTCCAAATTCAACTTAAAAGAGTTTATCTTTAAAAGATTGAAGCACCTGAGGATGACACTCCACTCTTGCCTCAAAAAACTTGCTAAGTACCAAATTGCTTGTAATGGCCACCCCTCATGACAGGGTCGCCACCAAGTTTCTTGACCTCAAACTTGGAAAAGGTTTTTCGAAAACAAGTTCAAATGAAATAATAAGAAATAACAAAAACGGCAAAAAGCGGTGACAATGCTGGTTTTTGTTGTTTGAAATTGACATTTTTCGGTAAGAGTTTTAAAACAGTAAATAAGAATAATCTATTGTTAAACAATTAATAATTAAACATAGGGAAACAATTATGGATGAAGGAAACGCTCCTCACTTGAAAAACATTTATTAGAGAGGAATCACCCCATTACTTTTTATGCTGGGATTAGTTCATTTTGGTTTCCTTCCTTTGTTGTAGAAGATAAACATTTGTGAAATGGTACAAAAAATGGTTACCTTTCGATTCAAAACTGAAATGGTATGTTTCATAATGCTTTAAGTATCACCATTAGTACTTTTCTCCAAAAAAAAATAACATTACCCATAAGAGAAACATATAATTAAGTGAATTCATAAGTATATAATTTTTCCATTGTAAGATTTCTTCTAATTTGAGTATCTTCTGTCATCTAACATTTTTTATTGTAAAAAAACACTTATGAAAACCTTACAAAGTGAGAGAATAATTACACCTAAAGGAAAATATCCAATTAGGAATATGATACATAATTTCTCGCAAGTAGCTCTCCCCTGTTCTGCCAATTATTCTGATGCTCATGGAGTATCATTTCAGCAACAGACTCACATCCTGTTGAACGATATCACTGTTCTTCCCTGCACTTCGAAGCAATTACACATGACCCCTTTTGGAGACATTACACAATAGTTTATCATTATAATTAATCCAAGCGTCATCATAGAAGACATTAATGCTGACTAATCTTTGTTCATCAATTCTGGCAAAAACCGAGTAACTCTCCTTGTTGACCTTCCTCCGAATTATGAAAACATATTCTCCACTCCAAAATTCATGTTCTGAGATGTCCATAATCTGGGTGTGTGAAGATATTCCTCTAACTATTGAAGCAAGGTCAATTCTATCATTTTTGGAGAGAACTGAAATGTAATCATGCCATTGTCTCTGAATAGTCTAAATGATGGCCTCTATATCTCTTCTTCTTCCTTCCATGTAAAACTTGTTTCTGGCATCCTATATATTATTAATGATGACCATTGCCAAGACTAAGAACCTCTCATTCATTGTATCTTTTAAAAGCTCCTTAATGAAATCCTGCACAGAGGATTTTCCTCAATACTCCTTTTAAAGTATTTGGCAGTTGTCCACTGACTGTAGAGTAACTTGGGGTGCTCAATTAATCTCCAAGTTTGCTTGACAAGTAAGGCCTTATTAACTTTATTAATCTCCCTTAGACCTAAACCACCATTTTCTTTAGGCAGGAACAATCTCTTTCTATTGAGAAGATGCATTGACAATTTATCCCCTTTGAAGCCTCAAAAGAAACTGGAGAAGATTGCATCAATTTGACTCATGTATTTCTTGGGAATACTAAATGAAGCCAGCTGATAAATTGGAGAAGATTGCAAGACAGATTTCACAAGAACCAACCTTGCTGCTCCAAATAAAAGTCTGACTTCCACCTAGCCAACTTTCCATTGAACTTGTCCACAATCTCCTTATAAACATCAGTTTTGTTTTGGAAGCTGTCAATCTTTGTACCTAAGTACATCCCTAGCTGGTTTACAACACTGACTTGAAGGCCAGACGCCATGAATCTTTTAAATTGTCTAGGGGTATTAGGATTGAAGATTAGGATCGATTTATCCTTATCAATCTTTTGTCCTGCTAAACGACTGTATAATTGTAACACCTGGTTGACATGATTGCAAGCCTCCGGGGTGGCTTTGAAAAACAAAATTATGTCATCTGCATACATTACGTGGGACATTGCTTGACCTTTGTTGGCAAAGCAAATACCCTGAATCTTCTTCTCATTCTCCATTTTTGTCAACATGCAAGATAATACATTAGAGCATAAAAGGAAGAGATAAGTTGACAACGGGTCACCTTGCCTAATTCCCCTCTGAGGATTAAAAAACCACCTTTTGGCCATTGAGAAGCAAATTATAAGAGACTGTCTTCACACTTTGCATGATGATTTGAATCAACATAGGAGGAAAATTCATTACTTGCAACACTGCTCGAAGAAAATCCATGAAATTCTATCATATGCCTTATGAACATCCAATTTAAAGGCACACCACCTAGCCTTGCACTTCCTAGCTTTATGAATGTAAGTCATTAATTCAGAGGCCAGGAAAATATTGTCATTTATAGATTTTCCTTTGACAAAACCATTTTGGTAAGTGGATATGACATGCTCCATGATACTTTGAAGGCTGTTGACCTAAATTTTTGAAATCACACCCATGATTATATTGGTAAGAATAATCGGTCGAAAATCCTTGAAGGTGACAGGAGTGGGGATTTTAGGAATCAAAGTAATAAGAGTTTGATTTAACTCTTTAAGAAGAAATCCTCTGTTAAAGAATGATTTGATTGTGCTAGTAACATCGACCTTCACATTTTGCTAGAAATGCTGAAAGAACATAGCTGGAAGGCCATTAGGTCCTGGAGCCTTTTCTAGCTTGAGCATAAGCATAGCCTACTCAATTTCTACATCTGTGACCGATTGTTGGAGAGCAATATTTTGATCCTCATTTATTTTAGGAATATTAAGATCACATAGATAAGGAATAATTTCATCAATTGGAACTTCATCATGAAAATTGTACACTTCCTTATAATACTCAATAGCCAAATGCTCCAGTTGTTCGTAGCTTTGAGTCTATTGATTGTTGGGCCCCGCACAAAAATATAAAGAAAAGAGAAAGAAGAACACACAAAAATTTTAACGTGGTTCGGTGCCTCAAGACCTACTACCACGACCCCAACTAGGACAAACTTTACTACTTGTAATTTTTGAACGGAAAAATTACAAACCCTCCTCAATACATAAAAATACCCAATACACCCAATGGTTATAGGCTAGTATTCTTATGTGTGTTAGAACCTATATAACTCACATCTATTTATATAAGCTCCTCACCCACTCACTCACTAAATCTAACCAATGTGGGACTTTGAATTACACACACAACAAATCTTCCCTTAATCCAAAGTCCTACATTATTTCTCTCTAAAAAAAACTAAACTCTCATATTAATTTTCTGACTTCTTCTGCTTCTGCAACGATCCTCCCTTGCTACAGAATCCTCTAACATCCTCAGATTAGCGCATCCTCATAAGAAACCACATTAGTATAAGAAGCTCCCTTTGATCTTACTCTCTTCTCCTTCATGCTCTGCAAATCCTCCCTGAAGTCTGGGCATCTCATCTGTATGTGACCCAACTGTCCACAGTAATGGCACTCAACAGTGCTCATGTCTCTCGATCGAGAATTTCTTCCAAGTTGATCACCCTTCTTCTTCCTGTCACTATCCACTGCTAGTATATGTCTGTCCCTGAAAGACTCTTCACCACCCATCATCCTCTGACTCTCCTTCAAGGTACTCATCACTTCATCTAGATTTAGTGTGCTCTTTCCTGCTAGCATTGACTGGACTAGAGGCTTGAAGGATTTTGGTAGTGAAGCCAAGAGAAGCAGCGCTTGCTCTTCATCCTTAATAGTCTCCTCTGCATTCAACAGTCTAGATACCATCTCATTAAATTTGTTAATGTGATCAGTCACATTACCTCCCTCTTCCATCTTCAATGAGTACAAATCCATCTTCATCATCAATCGATTGGTCAATGTCTTCGACGCAAACTTGTTCTCCAACGTGTCCCACAACTTCTTCGGTGATGTCTCCTTCAGCACAGTCACTTTTATCTGTGGGGCTAGTGCCAATCGAATTGTACTAACAGCCTTTTTCTTAATTGTACTCCAATCTGACTCTTTTATTTCACTCGGTTTCTCATCCTGCAATGCTAAGTCAAGACCCTGCTGAACCAAATAATCTTGAATCGTGCATTGCCACAGTGTAAAATCCGTTCTCCCATCAAACAACGGAACTTCAAACTTCAGGGTGTTCATTGTATTTAACCCAACTCTTGGCTAAATACTTCCACTCACACAACCAACCAACCAGCACCACAAACAACCCAAACTCAAAAGAAAATCTGACTTTAAAAAAAGAGAAAATAAGCCAGAACCAACCTCTCTCCAAATTGCTGACGTGGCGCTGACGACTCCTTCCTCTTGCTCTTTCTCCCTTCTTCCTCACTAGGCCGGAACCAAAGCTCTGATACCACTTGTTGGGCCCCGCACAAAAATATAAAGAAAAGAGAAAGAAGAACACACAAAAATTTTAACGTGGTTCGGTGCCTCAAGACCTACTACCACGACCCCAACTGGGACAAACTTTACTACTTGTAATTTTTGAACGGAAAAATTACAAACCCTCCTCAATACATAAAAATACCCAAAACCCAATACACCCAATGGTTATAGGCTAGTATTCTTATGTGTGTTAGAACCTATATAACTCACACCTATTTATATAAGCTCCTCACCCACTCACTCACTAAATCTAACCAATGTGGGATTTTGAATTACACACACAACATTGATTACTGGCATCCTTGATTCTTGAAATTTGATTACTTATCCTTCTCTTTCTGACCTCTGTGTGAAAAATACTTTGTATTTCTATCCCCTTGAAGAAGCCACAATTGCCTTGCTTTTTGCGCCTACATGACTTCTTCTTTGTCAAATAAATCCTCCGATTGCTTCCTTAAATCCCCTTCCTTATTTATCATCTCCGCACTTGGTCATTTCTATGTCTTTCATGACTTCTTGGAGATTTTGCAATTCATTCTGTAGTTCCTTAATCTTTGATTGGACTTGCCCAAAATGATAACAATTCCAAATTCTTAACTGTGTTTTAACATTGTTACATTTTTGCACCAGCATGTAAGCAAAAGATCCCATCTTATTTATATTCCAGGCCTGACTTACAACCAAATTACAACTTGGATCTAGGAGCCACATAGCTTCAAAATGAAAGGGTCTAGGCCTAAATGGGATTTGTTCATACATATTAATAATTAGAGGGCTATGATCATAACATAGGATAGGGAGACAAAGAGAAGTATGAGGGAACTCAAACAAGCAGTTAGCATTACAGAGAGCACGATCCAAGCGTACCCAAACAGCTAAGCCATCATTCCTCCCATTTGTCCAAGTGAACCAAACTTGTGGATGAATATCAATAAGGTCATTAGAGTCCACGAACTGTCTGAATTCTACAGCACCCGAAATGCTTTGATGCATGCTCAATTTTTCATTACTAGACAGCACTTGATTCATGTCCCCAAGGATCAACCACGACATAACCATATTTTTCGCCACTTCATCAAGAAAATGCTAGAGAAGATGTCTTTGTCCAGTTTGCAGCGCCCCATAAACACAAAGTAAAAGCATAGGGATTTCGATTCACATCTTTGGCAATTGCATGAATCCAATGTTGAGAGACATGCATCACTTCACATTGAATAGAGCTATGCCAAGCCAAAATAGTGCCACCGCTTCTTCCTTGTGCATCCCATCCATCAACAGTCATAACACATATTCCTAATCCTTCGTGAGGCAACACTGGTGCTGAGTAAACTCTCAGATAGGAAAATAAATTGAGGCCTAAACTCAGTGTAGGAAAATGAAGCTTTTGTGCATTAGACCCAAGTCCATTTAAGTTTGGGGCTTTTGTGCAAATACCATAAATAAGTGGATTATGGAGTGTAATATTTACATTTTATTTAAATTAAAAAATGTGACAAAAGATAGTGGTGGTTTTCTAAGTGCCCAAAAACTGATTCATTCCTTTTACAATAAGAAACCACCAAAAAGAGAACTTCCTCCTCTCTTCTCTTCTTCTCCCAACAATGAGCATTTGCTGTGTATCATGATCTGAGTGATTGGATCGGGCGTGGCTACTTGAATCCGACATCCAAGTAGGCCTGAAACCCTTCAGTGGCACTCAGTGTTGGAGCTACAAGCAAAAATAAGAAGAATAATAGGAACAATAGAGATAAGAGATGAATATAATTAAAAAAGTAAATACGTGATATTTGACCGAGGCACGGGTATCTCGTTATCTTTAAAGTAATTCACGCTCTCCACGGGTAAAATTATATTCTATAACCCCGGTGTAGTGGTACCCAAGCGCGTCACCTCCAGGATACAACGGCCAAACACTCGCCTTTTTTTTAAAGTCTACAACTTCTACACAAAGAAGTAGACAAGACTCTAGAACACCCACACCTTTTCTCCACCCAAATGAAATTAGTGTTTTTTCTCTCTAGCTTTTTTTTTCTTCCGTCTGTGTCTTCCAAATGAACCAAGTACACCCATATATATATAGCAAAAAATCTGAACGTTGAAATGGCTCCAACGTAAAAAAATTTTTAATGTTATTTACAATTCAATCCGTTGTGTCTTTATGCTCATTATGTGTGTTTATGCTCATTATGAAGACATACACGTTTTTTTAAATTGATGACTCATTATTCAAGAAATATTGTTTGTCACGACCCCCGTTTAGAGGACCGTGACCGGCACAGACACAAGGAATATCCCTATGCCTGTAAGCCTTATCACCTAATTGACAGAATATCTATTATTGAAAATACATCCACATGCAGTATAATACCATGACTACACTGAAATGGTGGCCTATCCTAGGCAAGCAAATCCACGGCCAGTGCCGCTTCAGGATATAGATATAGGAAAACACACATAATATATATAACCTGTATACTGGCTACACATCCGAAGATGCTGTCTATCCTATTCACATGCAATAGATATATATATATATATATATATATATATATATATATTGAAAACAAATTTTCCCTGTATCGCAGCATAATTAATCATGATCTTTAAGGTGTGTGAAGCTGACAGTTCTAGATATAGTAATACAGTCTAATTGGGTGCGTCTACCCTTTACTTTATGATACAATAATAAAGTAAATTAAATTACAATTACACTTTGTTCACCCACATGAACAAGTTGTGGGTCTTGGAAAGTGTTGCTCAACCCTCGTTCCATCGAGACTTCTTCCACCTGTACTTAACATGTCTCTGTGTAGTAAAAATGAGATGTGAGTCTTAACCACGCGACTCAGTGAGGACTCTCCCATCCCCGGCGCAAGGCGGGTACCTTACCGCTGGGACTGGGAGTCATACGCAACCACATGCACAAACAACTAGTTACTGTGAGTTAGCATGCATTCTTGGTGATCACACAATAACAGAAATTTCACCCAAACACTCACATGTATTTAACAGATATAAGCATGCAGCAGTTTATTCCACGTCATCAATCAGCAAGTAACATGTAACACATACTGCCAGCCTTTACCTACCGGTCCTCTCACGTTCAGCACGTTTGAATCAACAAAACGCGTGGTAACGTAGTCCTGTACGTTACCACTACGCTGCACAATCAACAGTTATATGCAACCACAGACAATTTATACATATACACAGATGCTAAACATACATCTACTTAATCTCCCCAACTCTGGGGTATCTACCAGCCACTACGTGGCTTTTTCTACTTCAAACCCGTGCACTCGGGCTATTGGCCACCACGTGGCAAAACATACTTAACCCATTCACTTGGGTACTGGTCACCTCGTGACAATTCTATTAATCAAACACAATCAACTTCTATCTATCAAACAACTGACGCATAGCCACCACGTGGCACGTCCTGACCCCTTGCTGCGGGGCAATAGATTGAGCCCACTCGTCCATTACCCAACCAGGCCACATGGCGGGCACAACACGACGTCTCGAAGCATGGCCACTGACACACCTTGGACCAACTCCATAGGATGGTTTCTCTTTTACTAGGCTAGGCTCACGGTTCACCCGTAGGTTCCTCCTGTGTCTCCTTACCTTAGTCTCACATATTAATAGGATTCTTTGTATCTTTCTCGAAGGATCAACAATTCTTCTCCTTATTAATATGTACAAGTATCCTCAACAGGATATAACTCATATACCCGTCCAGATGCACTCTCTGAGCCTCAAGCTATCGTCATAGCATTATAAAACCTTTCTGGCCCTATTGCCAGGATAGGGCAATGACCATCGTCATGGTGATTATAAAACTGAGGTCTAAAGTGCCATCTGACGTTGTTCTAGTCGATGTCTCACATCGCTAACATAATCAAATCCGAAACCCACAAATAACTCCCTTTGCATGATTATAATTTAAGTCACCGTCGTGACGAGTTTTTAAAACAAAAGCTTAGTACTTCCGTACAAGGACTCTTGCCACCGTCGTGGAAAAGATTTAATAAAATACTCATCATGCCTCCGGAGTGTATGAGTTAAATTTGTAACACAGCAATCATAGCAAACAATTACACTCTACTCTTATGTCTTCCTATCCAAGCTACTTTCCACAACCCATTTTCTAGTTCTTTTATTCTTTTAGAATTCTATACCTGTAGCTAACACATATCAGACAAGCAGAGAATGTACATACTCATGTAATCTACACAAGCATACAATCCTAGGAGCAGAGATGGAAGAACCCTCACCTTGGCACCCCTTCCATGCAATCCTCTCTTATAACTTTAGTCTCCTCAGAGTTCCTGTTGCACTCAATCGTGTGTCGTTGTTCCTATAAGAACAACATTTACTTCATTAAGGTTATTACTTAGCTTAACTTGTTATTTATCTCTCCATTACTCTCATGTGTAGTCCATGGTTGCCACAGAGTCAAGCTCTTGGTCTTATTGGACTTCTCTATCCCGACTTATGCGTATCCTTCCTCGGACACTTGACTTACTCGAATATAACACTCTACTTGAGTGTTTCACATACTTGGACTTGAGTATTAAACCTTTATCTAACTTGTATTCGCATCTAAGAAAGCTTATCTAGCTTGGTTGGAAGGAATCCCAATTTTAGGAAGGTCTAAGTATTTTGAATCAACTTGTGTTCCTATTTGGGTTCTAAGAAATCTATTTTCTAAACCTCAATATACCTCCAATTTATCCCACTTAAGAATTCCTAATAATTATGAAGGAAGGAGGTTGAAATTTTAGAAATTGAATTTTATTATTCCGCAAGCTTCCACTCTTGGGAAACGAGAAGGTATCTAAATTAATTTTTGAGGCTTGATAGCATATTTAGAATTATTTTAGGGTGCTTAAGATTGAAAAGATGAAGTTTAAAACTCTCAACATCACCCTTAAAGTGTATTTGGGCAACTTGAGTAGGGACCCGGTACGTTAACGTCGAGGTTCAACCTTAGTAACCTCGGACCAGCTCCTCACGGGTCTTGTTCAGCTAATATTTTCACAATATAATTTCAATAGGACCAATCCAAGCCTATTTACTCAAATTCAAGGTCAATTCCTAAGCTATCAACAATTTCCCCAATTTGGAAATAACTATAATTTCAATAATATCAATCCAAGTCTATTTACTCAAATTCAAGCTCAATCCTAATTATCAACAATTTTTTTCCCAATTTGGAAATAATTATAATTTCAATAATATCAATACAAGCCTATTTACTCAAACCCAAGCTCAATCATAATTATCAACAATTTTTCCCAATTTGAAAATAATTATAATTTCAACTCCAAATCCTCCCAAATTCGAATTTGGGCAAATCCGAGAATATAATCTTGATTCCTACCCCAACTAAGTGTTCAAGAACACTTTCTAGGTCTCAATCTATCCTCGAAATAACTCAATCGAAAGTCAATCGAAGAAATCCCTAAAAATAGAAAAAAATGAGGGTTTAGAATGAAATTGGGGTTACCAACCTTGATTCGATTGGTAGAAGGTGTGGAATATGTTGTAACCGAGCTGCAGTGACTTTTTCTGGTGTCGGCTAGCTCTTCTCCGACGAGTTTCCGGCGAAATCTCCCTCTTCCCCTTCTTCCTCCTCTTCTCCTCTCTCTCTCTCTCTTCTACCTCTCGTCTTCCCTCTCTCTCTTTCTCTTCTCTCTTTTTCTTTCTTTTTCTTTCTTTTCTAATCTTAAACCCACGCCCCAACCCCTTTTAAAATAAAATAAATAAATAAATAAATAATTAATAATAAGTAATATAATTAATTAATAAAATAATTAATAATTAAATAAACAATAACAATTATGTATTTTTAATTTAATTCCTTTTCCTATTAAATTCAGGTTTTTAATTTCTTAGGTCCTGAATTAAATCCCAAAAATGATTTTTTACTTCTTTTCTTTCCTTTTTATTTTATTTTAAACAATCGAAAAAAAAATTCCTTTCCGATTTCTTTTAACTTTCATATATATTTTTTTATATCTTTTTTAAAGTTTTAAATTCCTAACCACGAAATAGATTATTCTTTAGTCCTCAAAATTTTAAATAAATCTTTCTTTAATTCTCGAAATTTTCTAAAGTATTACATTGTTGATTTGGAAATCAATGTCTTTATGCTAGCCTTTATCAGCTTTGTTTTTCATATTAAAATTCATTAATTTATAATAATATTTAACAATCAGCAACGAGCCGCTTGAGACGCCGAATTGTTGAGGAGAAGCTCTTCCCTCGACAATTCCAAGCTAAATAACTCATGGCTGCTCTGGAGGCTAATATGGGACAACCTCCAGAGAACCCGAATCTTGCATTATGACATCCTTAGAATCATCATGCTGCATATAGTTTCCAGTGACCTTCCTACGCTTCGGAATATGTACTTCCATCTCAGGGCGATTCCAAGTTAGAGCAAATTTGTTAAGGAGCGTGTTTGTCATCTTCTCTCTCTTCACATACAGTTTCTTCAGTTCCTCCTTCATTCTTTTTGGGCAGTGATAATAAAAACTCCTGTGATTCACCCTATGATGCAGCGAGAAATATCTAAAAAAAGGCCCAGATCTAGATGGATGATATATGAGCGTACTCTCATGATAAAAAATGGAAGTTTGTGTCTCCAACTTTTCTTTTATACCAAGGCTCTCATTTCACTGGTATTTGGGTGTATGGGAAGAAGTGTGAATAATGTTGAAGATTTGTATATCAAATGTACCTAAAATTTAAATTAAAGGGCTAATTAATCAATATCTATCTTTGCCTATCAAGTACTTTCTTTCATTAGATGTGACCAATCTACTTGCTTTCCAATAATTAAGTTCAAGCTTATCTTCTAGCTAGCTTCCCAATTTATAAATAGGTTCAAGAATAGGAAAGCTATTTGCTACTTCTTTTATTGTTGTGCAGACAAAATACGAACTAAGATAGCACATTAATTAATTCCTTCTACCAACATAATTGGCCTTGGGATTCCGAGAAATAGATATATTCATACCTACTAAGTATGCGGCTAGTAATTTCATATTCAAATTTGGAATTTCAAACCAAATCCAAATGGAAAGCTTCAAAAATCATTTTTGTATAATAATATTTTATATTTTTTAACATCTTGGCAGTTATAAAAAATGTTACCGAAGTGTTAGCTTTTTTATGAACTAAGCACTAGGTAGAGTACTCAGAAGTCAGAACTCAATAGGCAGACCAAAAAACTAATGAACTTACGAGAATGGGAGGGCTTGTGCTCTCTAGACGCACCTTCGATGCTAAAGTCAGCATAAGTCAATAGAAAATTTTTCATACCTAGCAAGGGTTTGATCATTATAAGTTTCTTTATGCAAGTATTGGGAAGGTGGTGTGCCTATTCATAAACTCAATAGGTTTTTTGTTTTTGTTTTTTTTGCCCGACCAATTTTTGAGGCTTTGTCCGACTAATATGCACTTGACCTTGGTCGCGCACATGCCTATGATGGCTGAATCTTCTAACGAGTATAGCTGCATTCACAAGATCTCAAACTCAGTACCTTGCCTAAACGATGCTAAATCGCTTATCACTTGGGCCAATCGCTTGCTAATTTGTGCACTAATGTGGTAATGTTTACAGGAATTCTCATGGGCTTGTGTAATTTTTTTTATAGAAACTAATAAAGTTTAAAACTTAATTCTTGAGCGTCCATATCATCTATCTTACACATTTTGACATCATATATTTTGGATGCCCATTTTTTCTTATTTTGAGAAAATGTGAGTTTTGTGTATGTGAGAAAGTGGAGGAAGTAGAAATAAGAAGGTTGATGATCCTCTAGCTGAGAAGAGGGAGAAGTTTTATATATTTGAGCCATAGTACTTTGAAGTTACAAAAAGGCTGATGATCTAGTTCAGATTAGTCCATTGGGCCATTAATAAATCCAATTTTTTTTGTCAATCTAATTAAATGAAAAATATATGATGGGCCTTATGCTTTAAGGTTAGGATTAAAATTAAGCATGTTTTTTACGACTTTGATGTCAAAATGAGCCTTGGTTAAAAGTTTATACTAGTCTTAGCTTTCAGGAATATGTATTTGGGTCGGCTCTCGGTCCAAGTTATTACTATTTTAGGGTAATGCTATAAAGAGATAGTGAGTCAAAATTTATCATCTGTCAGTCGTTGGAGATCTGTTTAGAGATTTGTGTCAAAATATTTTTTTTTTAAATTTGAGATGACACGGATCTCGATATAGATTTAATGGCTAACAACTGCTAAGCTTGAACTCTCCATAGTTCTAAATACTTACCTATTATTTTATTATTTTCTTTTTTATAACTATTTTATTATTTTCTTTGTAAAAATAAAAAAATTTGAATATATTAAATTTTAAAGTACTTATTTTTAAATGACCTTTTAGTGATTTTTTAATGAAGTTTGACAAAAAGAACTACAAGAGAGAAGTAATTTGTCTTTAGCAAATTGAGTTAAAAAATACTTTTATTAGTAACTCAGAAACAATTTAACTATAATAAAATTACCAAGAATGACATGTATAGATTTAGAGGATTATTAATGCTAATAAATAGATAAATGAGTATAAGTATTTTTTATTGTAAAATTTTGAACAAACAAATATAGAGTTTTAATTATTTTATTGATTTAATAAAATGTTAGTTAAATTAATTATTAATTTAATTAATGAGATTTTGTTACTTATATCATGACCCAAATAAAATGATAAATTAAGAAGAATTTGGGTAAAGTAAAGCAAAATGAGGTTATTTTATGATGATATAGACCTCAAGGAATCCATTTATGACATTGAAATGTTTTAAAAATGGTTCTACAATAATTTTTTATTAAAGCTAGAAATCAAGGGTAAAATTATAATTTTTACTCGATAACAATTATTCTGAGTAGATTTATATAATTTGGAGGTCATGAGAATTTTTCCCACTCCCAAATTTACTTATATGAATATTTAATTAGAATTTTTGAATCAAAAGAAAGAAAAAGGCCAAATTACTCTTTTGGTCCTCAACGTTTGCACGAAGTTTAATATTGGTCCTCAACGTTTCAAAAAGTTATTTTAGGTCCTCAACGTTTTTTTTGTCAAAATTGGTCCTCTAGTGTAACATCTGTTTGGTTTTGCCATTAAATGTTGACATGGAAGGCTTATGTTACACACCCTCTCTCCTACATGTCGTATTTAAATGACATAGCACCCTCTCTCACTCAAACTCAGCAAAACAACGTCGTTTTGATTCATTTAAATGTTATGTTTTGGTTATTTAAATGAATTTTGGAGTGAGAGAGGGTATCATGTCATTTAAATATGACACATAGGAGAGAGAGTGTACCACATAAGCCTTTCACGTCAGCATTTAATAGCAAAACCATACGGATGTTACGCTAAAGGACCAATTTTGACAAAAAAAAAAACGTTGAGGACTTAATATAACTTTTTGAAACGTTGAGGACCAATATTAAACTTCGTGCAAACGTTGAGGACCAAAAGAGTAATTTGACCATTTTTTTAACTTTTTCATAGTTAGCAAAGTTGCTCTACTCCTCAAGAGCTTTCTCTTCATCTAAATTTTAGAGCCAAACTCTGATTTTGAAGGATAAATTCGTGCAAGGTGAAGCGCTAATTTGAAGGTCCAATAGCAAAGGAAGAAAGAGGTAAGTTAGCCATGAAAAACCATATATATTTTATAAGGAAAAAGCATGGCTAATGTGTTGAACTTGAATGTAATAAAATTAGGGTTCATGAGGAAAACTTTGATGAATGAAATTGAGGTTCTTACAAGTTCTTTAGATGTCTAAATAAGCCCTCTAATAGCCAAATATGTTATTTTTTCAGTAGATTCTCCAAAACCCTTCAAATATGAAAAGATAGGGTTTATGGAAAAATTGAGAAATATGATTTTCAAGGAATACATTCATTATTAGATAAGTCATATGAAGTCCTTTTGTTTTAGCTCAAAAGAGTTTAAATATGCTAGCTTCATGAACTAACCCACTTATAGACCATTATGTCAAGACAAGAGAAAGTAATGAGTTTTAGGGTCAAAGTTATGGTAAGATTGATAATGGATTCCATGTGAATTTAGGGACTTGCTTTTGTCAAGTGACCCAACTTAGAGACAAAGGTGGAAGAAAAACTTTTCATTGCCAAGAAAGGCTAGGAGAAAGAGAAGCTTGAGTGTAAGGTAGCTACTTTCCATTCCTTATATACTATGTGTGTGTATGTGGTATGCATACTTGATGTTTTATATGCTTATGATGTATGATATAATGAAGGGTTTGGATGAGCTAAGTCCTACCCTAGGTTATGTAACATGAATGATGCTTAGAAGGGTTTGGATGAGCTAAGTCCTACCCTAACTCATGTGAGGTGTATGATGTAATGAAGGGTTTGGATGAGCTAAGTCCTACCGTAACTCGATGTGAGGAGTACAATGTAATGAAGAGATTGGATGAGCTAAGTCCTACCCTTAGTATGTTATTTGATGAGTTTTGGCCAAAACTCAAATATTTGCATGATGATTTTATTTTAGCATAAAACATGAATTGTGTTTGAGATACTCTTGTATGCTTTATTTTCCCATACATGCCATAGTGTGTTTAGAATGTGGAGTTAGCTACTGCCATAGTGTTTTTGGAATGTGGAGTTAGCTACTGAGACTTTATGTCTCAACAAGAAATTCTACAAACATTTTCAGGTGAAGCAAGTAAAGGAATACAAATTGAGGTAGAAGATGATTTGAGTAGAAAGTGGGTTCACTTATTTTGATGTAACTAACATATACTTTTGAGCAAGACGTAGATGACATATATATATATATATATATATATATATATATATATATATATATATACTTTATTTAAATTATACCAATATCAACTATGATAGCTAGATATAAAAATAGAAATGATATCAAGTTCCTTTGGTAACCAACTCATTAGAAAAAAGACAAGGAAATGTGGTTACTTTGGAGGAACTTGAGGTATGATTTTGATAACTATGATATGTTATGACAAAATGAGTATGAAATGATATTATTTGATTTATAGGAGATGTGTTAATGATGTGAAATGTGAAGGAATTGATGCATCTAGCAATATATGCAAATGCTTAGGCATCATTAGTAGTATTCCCAAGAGGTTTGCAAAAGTTCATCCAACCATACTAGAAATTTTAATTTGAGTGTTTGGACAAGTTTTATTATGTATTAGAAGGCCACATAAAGCATAAACATGGTTGGAATAGGCCAATCTTAAATTTTGACATGTTGACACCCAAAATATGAAATTTTGGGTTTATTGTGAGGAATAAAGAAAAATGTCAAAATCATCTTTAATGAGCCCCAAAAATTATGACATTTGGTAGGCTAAAACTAGATATATGAAGGTTTATGATTGCCAAATTTCATTAATTTCGGAGTGTTTTTGGTACCTTTTTTGTAGACCTGAAGTGGAGGAAATTATGCAGAAAAATTTTCTGATTTTCATACTTTCTCATAGTTGTTGAGGTGCCAAATGAAGGAGTTAATGGCTAAAACTTTGTATGTGTATTCTTAATATCCAAAAATCTAGAAAATCTTATGCCATTTGGAACTCACTTAGTATTGTTTTGGTAAGCTTTTTCCCATTTGTGTTCTGCTGTCAAGCCATTTCAAATGGCTACTGTTTTGCAAGTATTTAAGGGACCAAACGTGCGTGTTTTGAGTTGAAATTTGGTAGTTATCTAAATATTTTATTCATAAATTTGTCATAAGAATTTCAGAATTTTTGGAGATTCCTAGAATAAATTATTAAGTTTTAAATTTTACAAAATCTCCCAAGTAAACAATAACCAAAAATCAGAATTTTGCACTTTGAATTTAATTAATTCATTGGAAATATTAAAATTCCATGTTTATATAATGATAAATATCATGCTATTACAACTTATGATTATTATTTTTATTAATTAAAAATATATTAATTTTATTTCAATAAAAAATTAATTATAAATATTTATTATTATTATTATAATTATTATTTATCTTTATTAATTAACCAATTTTTTTATTAATGAAAGGGAGAGTAACCAAATGTTGAATGAAGGATAAAATGGTAATTACAAAATTTTATTAAGGGTAATTTTGTCCTAAAATATTTAAATCTTACATTCTTTTGGCTAGAAACAAAAACTCAAAATTTTAACTTCCGCTCATTTTTTTTGTTGTCAAACATATTTTTAAAAAATAAACACTTTTAAAAAAATTAAAATCTTATGTTGTCAAAGAGGGTCTAAACCTAAGTTGTTATCATGGGCCACAAATCTAGATACCATTAAAGTTTTTTTTTTTTTTGATGGAACCATTAAAGTTAAATATTATTGATTTTTTTTGTTGAAGTCTATTTATTTACAGTCAAGCCCAATGATTAATTTTTTGTTAATTTTTAGGCACTTTGGAAAATAGGAGAACTAATAGTTGTTCTTTAGCCAATACTAATGCTCGAATCCCTTGCATTTGATTAAGGGCTTGGTTGAGAATATGGTTTGAAGTAGTTTAGGTTTATAAACCCTTGGTTGGGAGTTTAAGTAAGTAATGGAGTGGGATAGTTTTGAAAATCCTTCCAAATCATCCAACACCTGAGTTTTCAAACCCCTCCAAATTGGGGGGTTTATAATGGTTTGCATTGTTTGTAACATTTAATTCAATTATTAACCATCTTTTATTCTACTTTTGTTCATTCATTATAAGGGTAATATTGTCCACCACCCTCTTTATTTCTTTAAACTCCCAATCAATTGAATGGTTTGTTTGAACCATTACACTTCACCCCACTCCGCACTACTCCATTAATAACCATCCCACCCCACTCTCTTCAATTGAAAGGAAAGTACTTTTATTTTAAAATTAAGTATTTGTAAGATATAATTAAAGTATTTGGATAGACTTATTAAAAAAAACTCTAAAAAAAGTCCCAAAATTACTATTTTGAGAAGCCTATTTTTTTTAGCTTCATTAAAAAGCTCACACGTTAGCACTTCCTAAAGAAGCGGCGCCTTCTTTTTTATGATGTTGGACAAGTAAACTCTTTGAGTTAGATTACATATTTACTTAATCGTGATTCTTTGGATGCCTCGTTGATTTCAAAATTTTTTTCCCCCTTTTTATGTTGATTTCTACCACTTTATTTTATGTATGAAATATACGAGGGATTTATATGAATGTGAACTATTATACATTTTATTTTTAAGTATTTTTATTTTAATAAGTATTGTAACTACGGAATATTCTGCCTTGGGACACGTGGCACTAAGCTTCCAGAAGCCTGGCGTCAACGCACGCTAGCAACACGTGGCACCACTTACCTGCCACTTACGTGGCCCTTGCCCACATCCTCTCGCGTGGACTCCCACTCAACGAGACGTGGAAACTCCTTGGGCATCGTGGGACGACCCACATCCCACAAGAACGTGGGTCGAGCACGTCCTCCCCAAACTTAGTATAAATAGACCCTCACTAGGGGGACTAAAGAGCAGGAGATCAAGGACTACAACACCAGATCCGAGACATCTAAAATACCTCTAGAGAACGTTACCCGTAACCATCCTAGCAGGCATTCTGAGCACTCTCAGACACCTTATTACGCAACATCCATCACACATCCCGAGCTCTGGCTTACGCACCGCCAGGTCTGGTCACCGGCAGACACACCTCCGTTCAGGTAGCTGTTGCGAAAATCGTGGTCCAGAACCCGGCACCCAGAGAGGAAGCATGCCCCCAACATCGTTATGGCATTGCCCTACAGTCGGCAATCAAGAAACAACGGAGCCAACGAGGACCCCGCGGGAGGTAGAACTCGCCCGCCTTGAGGCAGAAATAGCGGCCCTGCGCCAACAGCAGTGGGAGGAGAACAGGAACCTTGTCCAAGCAAACGTAGGCGCCCAATTACCACTGGTACCACACGGCGCAACAGTAGGGGCCTCCAGCAACCCTACCAACCTACCCGTAATACAGTTCGGGACCCTGCCAATGGAGTTCGCACGACTGTCGCTAACAGCAACAGCGCCCCCAACGGTAATCCCTCCTAGACCGACAATGGTCGCAGGACAAGTAGCGCGTCCCGCTACGAGCTACTCGCGACCGCCAGTCCCGAATTACCCACCAAGATCCTACCTCCACATGCCCTGGGCAGGAGGCTACAACCCGTACGCCCCCTGCGGCACAACTGCTCACCAGTGGCCCAGTTTCGACTTCCAGAGAAAGGGGAGACACCCTTTTACCCAACAAATCATGAACGAGCACGTGCCTATGGGCTTCAAGATGCCTTTCCACATAGAACCCTATGGCGAAGAAACTGATACAGGAGATCACATCAACACCTTCAACTCGGCTATGTCGATTTTAGACATGACGGACGGTCAACAGTGCCGAGTCTTCTCGTCGACCCTGAAAGAGGCGGCTTTGAGGTGGTTCTCGCTGCTACCCACCAATTCGATCCATACCTTCGAACAGTTGGTACAAAACTTCCTCACACAGTTCGCCAGCAGCAAGGAATACCAAAAGAACGAGGACTCCTTCATTGGTTTTCACCAAGAAGAAGGAGAAACCTTGCAAGCCTTCCTATCCTGCTTCACCAAACTCTCGCTCCAGGTTAGTGGCCTCCAAGACGCCGTCGTGATCTTTGTCATTAAACAGGGTCTCCGATGTTCGCAGTTCTATGGAGAACTCAACAGGTGTCCCGTCTCCACCTTATAGGAACTGATGGACCGTGCCGAATGGTTCATCCAATAAGAAAATGCACAAATCGCCAAAGACAAGATGAGGAAGTTCCTGATAAATAGGTCCGACATGGAACGAGCGGAAAAGAAAAAGGAGAAAGCGGTAGCAGAAAGCCAAAACTCCAAGGAGAAAAACAACAGAAAGCAGTCTCCCCCTCGACCACGAATGCCTCCCAGAGGACGATTCACAAGCTACACTCCCCTCAACAAATCCCACGTCGGAGTCTTCAAAGAAATCTATCACTCGGACATGCTCAACTTCCCTCCTCGGATCAAGAGGCGAAAGACGGGAAAGCCAGTAGATAAGTCCAAGTACTGCCAGTTTCACAAGGATTACGGGCACGAAACCAACGACTGCATCCACCTAAAGGATCAAATCGAAGACCTAATCCATAAAGGGCATCTCGGCAAGTACATCAAAGAGGAGAGCAGAGCTAACACATAACACTCACGAGAGGCCAACGATCAGACACCTACTCGTGGAGTCATCAATGTCATCGCAGGTGGTCTGCAGAGAGGAACTTCCTCTTTACCACAAAACAAGAGCGCTCCATACTCGCCCCCGACTACGCCCCAAAGCACAAAAAGAGAAGCGAGCCCAAAGGAGACCCCATCACGTTCGACCTTACCAACCTAAAGGGACCAGTCCATGACGACCCCATGGTAGTAACCGTAGTAATCGCCAACTACGAGGTCAAAAGAGTCTTGATCGACCAAGGATTCTCGACAGACGTCCTCTACTTTGACACCTTCAAGAAACTCGGGTTGAACGAGGCTAGCATAAGGCCATTCCCCGGCACACTTATAGGGTTCTCAGGAGCCCAAGTTTTCGCAGAAGGAATCATTACCGCTCGAACAACCATGGGCACCTTACCAAAGGTCGCGAGCCTCGATGTAGACTTCATCATCGTCTCAGCACCCTCGGCATACAATGCCGTCCTAGGGCGACCGTCACTAAACAAGCTCAAGGCTGTAGTGTCCACCGCACAACTCACAATGAAGTTCCCAACACCCCATGGGGTTGGAGAAATCATGGCGGACCAAAAACTTACGCTAGCATGCTACGCAGCGAGCTTAACCAAGACCGTCAAGGTCGCTTGCCTTGGTCCCCGAGAAACACGCGAGGAACCCCCTGAAGGTAAAGAGTCAGGAGGAAAGAAGCTGGAATCCACCCGCCCGGAGTAAACCTCCGCCTAAGCTCTAAACACACTTTGCGCTCTCATACCACCTTTCGGCCAAGTCACGTACGTCTCTTTTTTCAAATTTAGGATTCACTTCAGTCTAACTTAGGCTCGCCTGACCTAGGCAACTCAAATGTAATCATCTTGTTTACTTTCAACCTGACTAAGGTAGCCCGACTGAGGCTACACGAATGTAACCATTTTGTATATTATTAATCGAAGTATTCCTTTCCAGAAAAGAGACATGGCTTCAACTTGCAAAGTATTCGTGCAAGTCCTACAAAAGGACAACGGGCCGACCACCCGAAGAAAAGCTAAGCGCCTCCAAGGCCAAGCTGACATTCCCCCAGTAGCGCGATAAAAACCCCTTGGCTACGAAAGCACAAAATGAACTTTCAACAAAACCATGCTAGCAACTGCATACGAACCGTCTTGATCACACGGTACTCATGCAAAAAGTCTTTTTACCCAAACGTAAAGAGATAACAACAAAAAGAGAAACTGTATTCGCACAAAAGTTTTTGCCCAGAAGTAAAAAGAGAAGCAGTAAAACTCTTAAGTTCTCATTAAATGTCAAAAATGAGAAGGCATCTGCCTATTACAAAGGGTAAACACCCGAAAAATACATAAACTTATTCTTGGGCATCCCCAAGAGCTATAATGGCCTTGGCCCCCGCAGGTTCAACGTTGCCAACCCCCTCCGATGGCTTCTGCTGGATCGCTTCAGCCAGCTGTTGAGAAGTAGATCCAATCCCTGAAGTACACCCGCCGATATGAGACAACACCTGGGGATCCATCGGACGATCGGCCAACTGACGAAGATAGGCAAGATTCAATGGAGAGCCTGCCTCCGTCCGACCGCGAAGCTCGCCATCAAAGAGCTCCAGAGAAGGGTGCAGAGAAGCCACCCATTCCGCTGGAAACCTCTCCTCGCGGAGACGCTCAAGTTGCTCGACTGCCAGAAGCATGCCATACATCCTATGCGCCAGCAACTCTCCTTGGAGATCAGCAACGTTGGCGACTCCTTCTTCAGCCGCCAGCCAACCAGAAAGGTTCTCATTAGCGCGAGCCTCCGCACTCTGCAAAGCTTCTCGAAGAGAGTGCAACTCCTGCCGACACCTCTCAGCATCCTCCCGAAGGACGGCCAGCTCCTTGCGAGTCTTCCCCAACTCTGAGCGCAGAAGTGTAACCTCAGAAGGATGCTCGACCTCAGTCCCAAGACGGGCCACCTCATGAGTCAAGGACTTGGTAGAAAAGCTCACCACACACTTCTCCCACGTAAGGCCAGCCTAGTGGAAATCAGCTAATGCCTCAGCAACTCTGCCGAAGCCTCGAACAGCAAGATCCATGGGGGAGGTGTCCACCCCCTGGCTTCCCTCTCTTGCATCTCCACGGGGAAACGCCTGCCCAAAGCCACCAGCTCGAAAGGAAATCCTTCCTTCGGTGGGCCGACGGGTTCAGTAGGGCCGACGCTCGACCCTTGGATAACATCCTTTGTGGCAGCCATTTGACTCACCACTACATTCCCTTTGTCGGAGAGGGCTCTGGCCTCCACGGCCACGTCGTCAGACTTCGCAATCCTAGATGGAGCCTCAGCCATGGAATCATCTGCCGGAACCCAAATCAAAGCAGAATAATCAGCAGGTTCCTCAACCGACATCCTGGCCTTCTTGGCAGCAGGTTGATTAGCCCCAGAAGCGGAACTTGCGACCAAAGGATGAGTCGATAAAATCACCTTCATAGGTGATTGACGAACGGAAACAGAAGTAGGAACAGAGGTAGGAACATCACCCTCCACCAAAGACTCCGCCCGCATGTCCGCCTGGTCAGAACTCCGCTGGGCCACCTGTGATGATAACCGCGACCCCGCACCGGAAGGCCGTCTCTTGAACCCTCCTCTACCTTTGGGTACCTCCACCGCAGAGGCCCCCTTTCTCTCCCTCTCTCGGGGACCACCACCATCACCTCTCCCATCTTTCCTCCTTTTTTCCCTTTGGAGATCCTCTTGTCGGCGGATTTTATCAGAATACAGCGGTACGGGAAGACGTCTTTCTCTCCCGCCTCCAACAGGTACCACGGCCAAAGTGTCCACCACTACCCCTAGAGAAAGATCTTGCCCAGATTTCTTCCCCCTACTCTGACCACCGTCGCGAGTACGGCTAAGAGGAGGAGGAGGAGGAGGAGGAGGAGGAGAAGAAGAAGAAGGGAGATCCTCTAAATCAATGAAATCGAAAGGATAAAAGCTATCATTGTCACCAGCCATGGCGAAATCTCAGTAAAAACAGAGGGCAAAAAAGGAGAATCAGAGAAAATAAGGCAAGAAGGCAGGAGAACGGAGGATAGCGAGAAGGTAAAACCACAAACTTTCAATCGCTGGACATTTATAGGGAACTCAGAGGCGCGACGATTCGAAAATCTCGGCCCTCTCGTATCCCGCAACGGATAGAAATAATTATCCTGTACACCCGGCCTGAGCTGCAACCGTCCACCTTGACTGAACTCGTAGAGGAAAAGAGCGGCTCAGATTCATAGCTTGGGCAGTAGAAGCAAAAACACTAAAGAGCCCCTGGAAACCCGAAAGTCGCTCAGAGACACCAGAGGGCCTTTTCGGAAAATCCTCAGCCAAGGCTAATGATGGCAGCCCTCGAAAATGAACCCGTATTAAATTAAGGAAAAACAGCGACAGAAGCACTCAAGATGTCACGACTCCCGTTTAGAGGACTGTGACCGGCACAGGCACAGGGGATACCCTTATGCTTGTAAGCCTTATCACCTAATTGACAGAATATCTATTATTGAAATTATATTCACATGCATTATAATATCATGACTACACCGAAATGGTGGCCTATCCTAGGCAAGCAAATCCACGGCCAGTGCCGCTTCAGGATATAGATATAGGAAAACACACATAATATATATATAACCTATGTACTGGCTACACATCCGAAGATGCTGTCTATCCTATTCACATGCAACAGACATATGTATATATATATATATATTTTGAAAACCAATTTTCCCTGCATTGCAGAATAATTTATCCTGATCTTTAAGGTGTGTGAAGTTGACAGTTCTAGATTTAGTAATACAATCTAATTGGGTACGTCTACCCTTTACTTTATGATACAATGATAAAGTAAATTAAATTACAGTTACAATTTATTCACCCACATGAACAAGTTGTGGGTCTTGGAAAGTTTTGCTTGTCCCTTGTTCCACCGAGACTTCTTCCATGTGTACTTAACCTGTCTCTGTGTAGTAAAAATGAGGTGTGAGTCTTAACCACGCGACTCAGTGAGGACTCTCCCATCCCTGGCGCAAGGTGGGTACCATAGCGCTGGGTTTGGGAGTCATACACAACCACATGCAAAATAAACTAGTTATTGTTGTTAGCATGCATTCTTGGTGATCACACAACAACAGAAATTCCACCCAAACACTCAGATGCATTTAATAATTGTAAACATGCAGCAGTTTATTCCATGTCATCAATCACCAAGTAAACATGTAACATATAGTGTCAGCTTTTACCTATCGGTCTTCTCACGTTTCAACATGTCTGACTCAAACAAGACGTGTGGTGACGTAATCATGTACGTTACCACTACACTGTACATTCACCAATTATATGCAAACACAGATAATTTGTACATACACACAGATGCTAAACATACATCTACTTAATCTCCCCAACTCTGGGGTATCTAGTAGCCACTACGTGGCTTTCCCACTTCGAACCCGTGCACTCGGTTGCTGGCCACCACGTGGCAAAACATACTTAACCCATTCACTTGGGTATAGGTCACCTCGTCACAATTCTATTAAACAAACACAATCAACTTCTATCTATCAAACAACTGACGCATAGCCACCACGTGGCACGTCCTGACCCCTTTACTGCGGGGCAATAGCTTGAGCCCACTCGTCCATTACCCAACCAGGCCACATGGCGGGCACGACACGACGTCTCAAAGCATGGCCACTGACACACCCTAGACCAACTCCACATGATGATTTCTCTTTTACTAGGTTAGGCTCACAGTTCACCCGTAGGTTCCTCCCGTGTCTCCTTACCTTAGTCTCACATATTAATAAGATTCTTTGTATCTTTCCCAAAGGATCAACAATTCTTCTCCTTGTTAATATGGACGAGTATCCTTAACAGGATATAACTCATATACCCGTCCAGATGCACTCTCTGAGCCTCAAGTTATCATCATAGCAATATAAAACCTTTCTGACCCTATTGCCAGGATAGGGCAATGACCATCGTCATGGTGATTATAAAACTGAGGTCTCAAGTGCCATCTGACGTTGTTCTAGTTGATGTTTCACATCGCTAGAATAACCAAATCTGAAACCCACCAATAACTCCCTTTGCATGATTATAATTTAAGTCACCGTCGTGACGAGTTTTCAAAATAAAAGTTTAGTCCTTCCGTACAAGGACTCTTGCCACCGGCGTGGAAAAGATTTAATAAAATGTTCATCATGCCTCCGGAGTGTATGAGTTGGATTTGTAACACACCAATCATAGCAAACAATTACTCTCTACTCCTATGTCTTCCTATCTAAGCTACTTTCCACAACCTATTTTCTAGTTGCTTTATTCTTTTAATATTATATACCTCTAGCTAACTCATACCAGACAAGCAGATAATGTACATACTCATGTAATCCACACAAGCATACATCCCTAGGAGCAGAGATGGAAGAACCCTCACCTTGGCCGCTTCACTTAGCATTCCGTTTGAGCACTCTGGTCTCCAAGGAAGTACTTGAACCCTATCACATACAACCAATTCAATCGATATCAAATTTCATACAATTTCCTAGTTTCTTTTCTTATGACTTCTTACATTTATCCAACCCCCAAGTTCATTTACTTGGCCTATGGTCATCATTTGGTGTTTTCTTTTAGTTCAACTCAATTAATGCATAAATAAACAAGTTTACAAACTTGTTCACTCTCCAACCTCCATCAATGGAGAATTTGCCAAATATGAAAAGTTCTCATTTTCACCAAATGTTCACATATCATTATTCCAATTATTGGGCATTCTTACAAATCATTTAGAATACCTAAATAATTCATTTGAAGTCCATACATGCCATCAAGTTTAAGAAAATTTATAAATTCCATAAATTTTGCCAAAACTCGTAGGTTAGAAACCATAGGGTAGAAATCTCCATAGAACTCAATATTTGGGTGATCTTTATGTTCAAAAATGATCCTAAGGTGATATATTATTGATAGGTAACTCATTCCCATCAAGAAACCTATGATTTAAGAGGTGAAAACAATATTTTGATGCTTACCTTTGGGGAAGTTCGAATTTGGAAATCCATGGAGGTTGCCTAAACTTGTTAATGCTTAACAATGGTGGAGGGAGCTTGATGAGGCATGGAATTGGTGGGAGGAAGCAAGAAACATGGTGGAAAGTGAAGGATTTCTTCACTTGTTGCTTGCCCTAAGAGAGAAAGTGTGAAGAGATAAAGGGAATGGAGAAGAATGGCATGGTTCTTTTGCTGAAAGGGGAAAAAGATGCTCACTTATGTTGGGTTTGGAATTTAAGGGTAATTTGGACATTTGACAACTTTTGGGGTATGGTAAAATAAATATTTGATTGGACTTTCTTATTTAGATTTATTTATGGGTAAAAATGGGAAAGTTTAAAAAATTTTGGAAAATCATAGGCCTATTAAAAATATCTGTCATTAAGTCTCTTGCAGATAAGAATTTCCTACCCAGTATAATTTTTATTTTCGAAAAATTTCCAAATTTAAACTGTGAGATCAGTAAAATTCATGTAATTACATTTTAACCAAATTATAATTGTATATCGAATTTTAAAATTTATTTTAATTTCTTAAATTCTCAACCCCAAACCTATTAAAATCTTAATATTAAAAAAAATCTTATTCCATTCTAAAAAAATTATTTTTACTTTCTTTAGTAAAAAATGTGTAACATCAATATCACAATTCTATCAGTTTTATATTATCCCATCAAAACTTAATTAAGTTTATTTATCTATATATATACACACAGTTATTATTTATTTACTTGTTTATTTATTATTATTCCATTATATTATGTATTTATTTTATTTACATTTCAACTACAAATGATGATCATTCTAAGCCTTACTATATATTTGACTTGATTCCAAAAATACCCCTCGGGTATTACAATATTCGAAAAAAATTCCTTTCCGATTTCTTTTAACTTTCTTATTTTTTCTATATTCTTTTTTTTTAAGTTTTAATTCCTAGCCCCGAAATAAATCATTCTTTAATCTTCGAAATTTTCCGGGGTATTACACAAGATCAGCGGTACTTTTTGAAACCCTAACGCGTGGCACCCGGTGCAGCCAGCTCCTTCAACAGACAACTCTCAGCAAAATTTATTGCCAAGTCACTGACTGCGGACGGGTCCGACCAAAGGAGAGAATCTCAAATGACCAGAAGGCCCCTGACCTTTGGATTTCCTCCGCACACCCCCAAGGGGCATCTCAGGAAATTCTCCTCTGCGCAATGATGAGCCCTCCTCGGTAAGTCGCGTACCTTCTGTAGAGACGGCTCAAAAACTTGTTGAGGAAGTCAAGCAGTCAGCCACTCAAGACAGGACGCGTGGCACCCTCCAAACGTCTCCACTCCCACGGAGTGAAGCAAAGAGACACCACTTCGCAAGTTGGACGACCAGCTTGTAATGACCAAGCCTACTGGCGGACGAACTCCTCTTTACAAAGGCAATAGAAATTCCTAAGTAGCTTACTGACAGAGAACTTAAGTCCACGGACGCCCGACACCCGTAGACATGGGAGATTTATGTAACTACGGAATATTTCGCCTTGGGACACGTGGCACTAAGCTTCCAGAAGCTTGGCATCAACGCACACTAGCAACACGTGGCACCACTTACCTGCCACTTACGTGGCCCTTGCCCACATCCTCTCATGGGGATTGCGACTCAACGAGACGTGGAAACTCCTTGGGCATCATGGGACGACCCACATACCACAAGAACGTGGGTCGAGCACATCCTCCCCGCAATTAGTATAAATAGACCCTAACCCGGGGGACTAAAGAACAGGAGATCAAGGACTAGAACATTAGATCTGAGACATATAAAGTACCTCTAGAGAACGTTACCCGTAACCATCCTAGCAGGCATTCTGAGCACTCTCAGACACCTTACGCAACATCCATCACACATCCCGAGCTCTGCCTTACGCACCGCCAAGTCTAGTCACCAGCAGACACGCCTCTGTCCCAAAGCATCCCATCAGTAGGGCTTCCAGCAGCGCTCAGAGACTGGAGCTCTCTCCCACTAAGGCAACCTCCCAAGAGCGGCTCGCCTGCCCGGAGTGCCTTAAGCAAGTCTTAGCCGCACACGGCCCAATACAAGTAATTACCTCGCCTAACGGCTCCTGTAGACGTCACCATGATGAACTACGTAGACTTTGATCCCTCCCGAAGGGTACGTAGGCACCTGGGTGCATCACCTAAGGAAAAGTCCCCTGAGGTTAAGACCCCTTGCGGTCCTTAATTGCAAATAACAATTGTCTAAACCAAAAACGACAGTTATAAGTATATTAAAATGTCTATCTTGGTAATTTACATTAATAAAAAGTGTTTTTTTAATTTTATTATTTTAAAAAGCACTTCTTAATGACGATATTCAAATACAAAATTATTTAATTTTTTTAAAAAGCTTTATTTTTAAAAACTTTGAAAAGAAAAATTCAAAAGTCTATGCAAATAGACCCTTAGTGGAACACCTATTTCTTTTATATTAGTTAATTAAAAAGACTGCATTTAAATATGGATTTAATTTTAAAATGCTTCTCTATGACATTGGTTGATGCATTAGTGGCATGTAGAAGTTTAATTGAGTGTTGGGGATTTTAGTGGAAGGGAAATGAACAACTATGGAGTAAAAAGAAATAAAAGTTGATAAGGAAAGAGATTAGGATCCTAAGTGAAAGGAAGTCTTTGAAAGAGGGCCAAAATAGGAGTCTCTACCTAGTGTCTCTAATTAAAATCTCTCCCACCTCATTCTTTCCCTCATCATCGACACACACACAACTCTTTGGAGAGAAAAGAAGAGAAAGCCCTAGGAGAGCCAAAGTGGAGGAGGTTTGAAGGTTAGAAGTGAAGGGGTGGCCGGAATCCAACGGCCGGTGATTGGAGTAGCACAAGGGACCTTCTCAATCTCCATCTTCTTCTATTTAAGGTAGGTGTAGCACCCTACTTCCATTTTTAGTTTTGAACCCACTTCTTGATTCTTGAAGATTTTCACAAAATCATTTGATTTCTAAAACAATGGAGGATTCAAACTTGCATTCTTGATGTTTAACATTTCTATTGGATGTATTTCTTGATTGATGTGTTGGATTTGTTGGTTGTATAATCTGAGGTTAGGGTTTGAGTAGTTTATCTTGATTTCTTTGATAACTTGGTAAAAGTTAGAATTTACTCAGGTAGAGGAAAGTAGTAACACACATACCTTATGATATTATAATTATCTACATTATTAATTAACTAAAATGAACTATAGAATAAGGGGTGTTACATTTATGGTATCAGAGCATACACTAACCTAGGTAAAAGGGTAGTATTCCTCAAAACAAGGAACATGTCAGGTTAATTAGCTGAACCTAGGCAGTTGGTTAACCTGTATTTATTTTAAGCTTGAGGAATGAAGTGTTAGGTTTGGATAGACAAAATCTCTTGTTGGAGTCATGCTCCTTTTCTTAACAATGTGCTATTGAGATTAGCTACCTCAATAGTCTTTGTTTGGTAGGGTGAGATATGATTTCACTTAGGAAGAATGTTGAACTGGAGTGAGGAATTGTGGGTGATCTTATTGGAGTGATGTAGACTCCAGAAGGTATGACATGCCATAACCCAAGTCCTCAAGCAGTTTTGAGAAGTGGGAAGGATTATTTGTGATAATAAAGAAGGACAAACAGAAACCCAACTTATACCATAGATGGATTGATTTTTAATCTTTCAAAAGGATAGACTTTTCCCTTTATGTGTGAGTTGAATTGAAAGTGATTGAGGACATGTTTGTAATTCTTGCATTATTGATATTTGATGGTTGTCAGAATCTCTAGACTTGTTTAAGATATTGAACGTAGTTAGAAGGGAGTTAAGTGGTTGATGATAGTATAGGGTGACTAACTTACTTAGGGTGCTCTTGACAAGGTATCCCTAAAGAAACACTTTCTTGTTGAGGAACAAGAAGGGAAATAGAATTCTTGTATCTTTATCAAGGTGATACTTTGTATGATGGGAGATAGACCAAGTCATTTTCTCATTTGAAGTTAAACATCGATGGATCAGGGGAGAACCATGTATCCGGAAACTACATTGAACTTTGAGTTTCAAAATGTTGTTACCCCTTGGACGATCTGAAATTTTTGTTGTGTTGAAATGTAAGCATCACATAGTGATCAAAGTGAGAGTTTTTAGTTTTAAGGGTAATGAAATATTTGAGTCTGATGATTTGATGAAAGGTAAACGTTTGGTAAACAAGGAATATTTCATTGCACTATTTTTTTGCTAGCCTTTTTCATTTTTTTATATGACTGGTCAAGGAATGAAAGAGTTGTAACTTCTATGTTCTGACATTGGTTGAATTTGACAATATTTTTTAAATGAACCGATTATCATTTAATTAATTGGTTCTAAACTACTGTTACATACTGGTGATTTTATGAACACTATATTTGTATTCATGGGTATAAAAGAAATGATCTAAATGATAAGTTTTTTGTACACCTCATAAAGTTACCTTAGCATAAGCTCCATAGACCCTAGTAGTTAGAGAATTTCTTGATGTCCCCAGAGAGATTCTAAGTCTCCCACAAGAAAGAAAAGAATTCTCTAAAAGAGTCAGTTTCAGGAATGAAACCAATTTCTAAGAAACCTCATAGGGTATCTCCCTTAGAGTTAACCAAGGTGACAAATGCTTATTGAGGGAAGATGATTATGCTATCGAAGATTGATTTGAGGTGTTTAGTGGCAATAAAACATTGATTAGCTTATGGTCATATAAGTTGAATATGAGGTAAAGAAGTTTAGGAATTTGATTTGATTGACAATTATATTGCCTAATAAATTATTGAGGGAACTAAGGATAGAATGTGACCTTGGGCTTAAATTTTAGAAACTCAACATAGTGATGGGTTCTTAATGTATGTGAAGGACTCAAAGAGTTCATCAAGCATGTGATGGGATAGAAATGTTTTAAGGTAAGAAGATGAAAGTTTGAGGTTGCATATGCTTTCTAGGCAATCGTACTAATCGACCATTGAGAGTAAGTATCAATTCCCTAAGATTGATGATCTCTTAGGTCAATTGAGATTTTTGAATTTATGTTGATATACTTGTGGCTCATATGGTGATCGATGGGTTAAGGTTACTAGAGATATTTAGGAATCTGAACTTATCTATGTTAGTTTTACCTAATACGATTTGTCTAGATGAGCTAAAGATGGAGTGTAATATAAGGTTTTAAGTCATAAACACGTAACTAGAGGACAAATTCTTAAGTCCCTAAAAGACTTTAGGGATTCAATTGGTCATTTGATGAGGCGACAATGTCTTAAGATAGGACATAGTGTACAGAGTTGGAATGATTGACGAAGTGAGGCACTAGCGCGAATACATAGACATGGAGAAGTTATATGTCCTAGTGTTGTTAAGATGTACAAAGCCTTTTTTTGGGAAATCCGAGTTGCGCAATGAAAGCATGGTAGTCAAATGTGAAAGGAACTTTTGGTATAAAGCTTAATACCTATAGTTGTGTCGTCTTTAAAGGTATGAATAGATTAAGTGAACTATCCAAATCCTAGAGCCTTTACTTAGGGCATGCACTCTAAGATATTGGCGATGGGATCAGAAGGTTGTGATGAGGGGATATGCTGATAGAGGAGCAAAGTAACTGTGTTTAACGAAACAAATCATGATTTCCTAAAAGTTTCTTTAATTACGAAATTTGAAAGAGTTTTTAAGTCATGAAATTGAATTTGAGATACAAAGGACCATTTCAGGTTTTGAAAAGAGTTTATTCATATCCTTACTTTTACTATCATGTTGGCAAGTTATTCCTATGCTATGTTTTTCATGTCGTACAACTCTAAAAGTATATTTTAAATCCTTCACATATTTTTATCGGTAGTACAGTACAAATGAAAGAAAGTTTTTACATCATTATAGTCCATTGAAAATCATTAGTGTTGAGGTAAAACAATTGGAGAATAATGTCCTTCCTCTAATGGGGAAATCCTTATGGGTGTAGTGAATAAGCATGATATAATTTTGAGGACGAAATTATTCTTAAGGAGGGGAGAAATGTAACACCCATTTCTTTTATATTAGTTAATTAAAGAGATTGTTGTTAATTATGGATTTAATTTATAAATGCTTGTGTGTAACATTGATTGATGCATTAGTGGCATGTAGAAGTTTAATTGACTGTTGGGGATTTTTAGTGGAAAGGAAATGAACAACTATGGAGTAAAAAGAAATAAAAGTTGATAAGGAAAGAAATTAGGGACCTAATTGAAAGGAAGTCTTTGAAAGAGGACCAAAATAGGAGTCTCTACCTAGTGTCACTAATTAAAATCTCACCCACCTCATTCTTTCCCTCATCATTGACACATACACAACTCTTTGGAGAGAAAAGAAGAGAAAGCCCTAGGAGAGCCAAAGTGGAGGAGGTTTGAAGGTTGGAGGTGAAGGGTGGTCGGAATCCGATGGCCGGTGATTGTAGTAGCACTCAAGGGACCTTCTCAACCTTCATCTTCTACCATTTGAAGTAGGTGTAGCTCTCTACCTCCAATTTTAGTTTTGAACCCACTTCTTGATTCTTGAAGATTTTGTGAAAATCATTTGATTTCTAAAAGAATGGAGGATTCAAACTTGCATTCTTGATTTTTTAAGATTTCTATTGGATGTATTTCATGATTGATGTGTTGGATTTGTTGTTTGTATGATCTGAGGTTAGGGTTTGAGTAGTTCATCATGTTCATCTTGATTTCTTTGAAAATGCTTGGTTGGATCTTGTTTGAGTTTAGACTGATGGTGTTTTATGGAAGGAAAATGTTGTTGGGACCTAGGAAACTAAAACTCATAATTCAAATATAAATTTTAAGGCTTGAATAATTGGATTCATGGAAGGGAAGAAGGAAAATCGGGTTTAATTTACACAAATTCGCAGAGCATGTTTACAGTCCTAAACTGAGTTTTTGAGTCTGGCCTTCCTCTGTTTAAATGTTTTTTTTGAATTAGTTACTTGATGGATTTGATTAATTCTAAATTCATAAGAAAGCTAACATCCTAAGCTTTCTAAATTGTATTTTTACTGAAAGATTCAACGGTTAGATTTTCTAGAAATTGCTTCTAAAGTTAGCAGTTCTATTTTCTAAACTGATGCAAATTTTTGTATGATAGCTACTATTTTTAAATTACTGCTCTTCAATGGCTCAAATGCTTGCTGTAATGAATTGATAATTAGAATATTTTATGTCTAGGCTTGATTTAGGAAGAAGAATCAAATCATTTCGTTAAGTATGGAAGGAGATATAACCATTTTAATGAAGCTTGTCAAATGTTGCATGCTGTTTTGATTCTGACCTTGCTCTGTTTAAATGTGTTTTATGACCTCAATCCTTGATGGATTTAAGTAATTCCAAATCCATATGAAAGATAATATCTTAAGCTTTCTAAATTGTATTTTTCCTGAAAAATCCAACGGTTAGATTTTCTGTAAAGTGCCTCGAAATTTAGCGGTTCTCTTTCACACACTGCAAGTTTCTAGTTTTTGAAAAGTCGTCATTTCTTCCTTAATTCGAATGGTTTCTTTTCCTTCAACTAAAAAGAGTTTAATACTTATTTTTATCTTCTTTTAAGACTCAACTCTTCCTTTATTTCAATTGAACTTTGTTCCCTCATAGCTAATGAGTTTTATAACTTATTTTAAAATTATTCCTAAGACTAAATCTTTTATTTATTTCAAATGAATTTCCTTCTTCTACTTCAAGCGACTTTCATTCTTTCCTTCAACTTCTTTAAATGAGTTTAACCAACTTTTAAGTTTTATTTCAAAGCTCAAACAACATCCTAAATAAAGATTTACATGATGAAAATTATGGTAACATAGATTGTTGAATTTTAAAAAGGGAATTAGAGAAAGAAAGATAGAGAAATGGTGGGAGTAGTTCTAGTGCAATTCTAGGGCGAGCGAAGCTTAAATTTGGATGACCGGTTGTTGGTATGGGACGGTCATCAGTTGTCCAACAGAAAATACTTAATTAAATTATTTTTGAAAATCCATGTTGGTTGCGAATTCTAAGTTAGTGAGCTGTCATGGTCATTTAGATGGTCACGTATTTAGAATTTGGCATAATCATGGTGTACCGGGGAAGATGATCCACTTTAGAGGGTGGTGATTCCATAGCCTCATAGCCCGAACAAGGGGGTGAGATGGGTATGACTGTCACTACAGGGTGCGGTGAACCCCATGAACCTTACAAGAGGTGAGATGGACATGACTGTCACCACTACGTGCGATGAACCCCAAGAACCCAACAAGGGATGAGATGGGCATGACCGTCACCATGAGGTGCGGTGAACCCCATGAACCCAATGTGTCAGGGCGGATGTGACCTACCGTAAGGTAGTGATCCCATGAGAGGAACCAAAGAAGGATGTGATTTAAACATTCTGAATTGGGTAAGGGTCATCGTTATACGATGATTATGACTGTTGTACTGGATTCGGATGAGGGACGCCTTAGATAGTACATTGACGTGTGGTTAGCTACCACCAAGTGAGGGTATTTCATTCATGATGTGCTGTAGTGGTATGTGGAGTTGTTCGCTAGTTGGTGCTCCCAATTACTCTCATTATCTCTTGATGTTTGACATTCGGCAATATCTTACTTTAAAGTTTCGATTATTTCTCTAAATTCCATAAAGGTTTAATGTTTGATCATGTTACATGACTGTAAAAGAAATGTTTTGATTGTATGACTCGACTTTTCCTATTTCTCTTATTTGTATAACCTTGGCAAGTGCAGCACATGAGGTTTAGTCATTGCTTGAAAAGCATGACACAAGGTAAAGAAAGTTTCTAATGTTACATCCAATAGTTAACGGTTTTTCATGTCTTATAAAGAATAAGAATGCAATGATTTTTCGTAAAGAGTACGGTGGTACATGCTAGTAGTTTTTAAACTTAAATTGCTATACCTACTGAGATTTATACTCATATAGTTGCTGGCATGTATAAGATGAATAAGTGGCTGACTGGGATTGGAGCTTGATGTAGTTGGAGATGGACTCCATTAGTATAGCTATTTTGTCATGCATCATAGGAACTTTTAATAGATAGGCTTTATGAGACTTTATGACTAATCTGACTATAATAATTTAATATGATTATTTTTGGAGAAAACTTGAGTGGCAGAATTGTTGCCTCCGGTACCCAAGAATTACTAACTATAAATACTTTATTATCACAATGATCTTGTGTGTGTGTTTGTGTGTATATATATATATATATATATATATATATATATATATATATATAATTAAGGGAAAAACTTATTATGTATGTGTATGACTTATGTCTTTGTGATTTAAGTTTAATATCCGCTGTGATCATCAAGTTATAGAACCCGAGAGTAGTGACCCGAACCGAAAGCACTATAATTAATAACTTGGTAAAAGTTAAAATTTACTCTGGTAGAGGAAAGTAGTAACACACCTATCTTATGATATTATGATTATCTACCTTATTAATTAACTAAAATGGACTATAGAATAAGGGGTGTTACAGTAACAATATATTTAAATTTTCTTTCATATTTGCAGCATACAATTTGATAATTTTACCAATTTTCATATTTGTAGTATACAATTTGATAATTTTACCAAAATTAGGAATGGACCATGAAAATTCCAAAAACTGAAAATAGCGTATAGTAACAGTTATATAAACCCCCGTAATAAAATCTAAATAATGTAACGACGGTTAATTAAATACCATTAAAACTAAATAATATTTTAGATTTTAACCGGTAGTTTAAAACTGCCACAAATTACAAATAACTACCGCAAAGTAATTACCGGCTGTTTAAAACTACCACAACTTACAAATAACTGCCACAAAGTAATTACTGGCGGTTAAAACAATAGTTGGGTTTTAACCGCCATAAACGGGCTTGTGACGCAGGTATAAGCAAGAGTTTTTGTACCACCACAAAATCTTTTAGTGATAAAAACTACGGAAAATGCTTCAATTCTTGTTTTGTAACCTCTATAAGAGAATAATTTTTTAAGTTGCATTCTTTTTATTACTAGTCTTGTTCATCGTTGCATATTTGGAGAAGTTGTATGTCTTCAAAATATTTGTTGTCAAAATTTCTTCTATAAAGGAAGAGAAAAATGTATACATAAAGGAGAAAAGTTTTATAAAAAGAAACTTACAAAATAACATAAAAATAGAAAAGATACAATGAGCCATGGCCTAAAGCAATGTTTTAAAACCTTGACCGGACCGGTCGGTTGAACCGGTTGAACCGAGAACTGACTGTTCGTCCGGTCCTAGTTTAGCTAAAATCCCAATTTTAAGTTGACCCGGGTTGGACCGGTCAAAATCGGTTACAACCGGTGACCCGGACCGATTTTGATTGACCCTTTTAAATTTTTTTTTTTTGTTTTTTTGGAGTTGGACTTGACTTTTTGGGCTAAACTTGACTACATGCATTGTGTATTTTACAATTTGAAATCTTATATGATTATAAAACAACTAATATAGTGTGTAAATGATATAAATATTTTAATTAATATTATTTGAGCTTATTATTTTTTATATATATAGCTGAATAATATAAATTACTCATTATATTTTAAATTCATGTATAAAAATATAATTTTTGTAATATAATATTATATATATATATATATATATATATATATATATATATATATATATATATTGATATAAAATTATTCAAATATTATTATTTATATATATATAATATCAACCAGTTAGCCCATAACCCGGAAGGTTTTCTGATTCAATATAACGGTCCGGTTTTTAAAACATTGGCCTAAAGGCGCAACTTTATCGAAGCAAAAATTTGTCGAGGGTTGGAGAAGAAAGAAACTTTGGGCTTACGTACACATCGTACTTTGAAAGGATAAGTGGCTATAAAAAAATGAAAAGTAATAAAATACAAATAGAAAAGAAGATGAAAAAGAGCCCTCGTCGAATGGAGGCAATCCCAAGAAAAATTGCTTCAAACTGGAGAAGAGAGGAACTTAAGATCTATGTGAGTGGCCTTCTTTGAACAAATAGATAGTTATATTGAACGTTTTCTAAAAGTTAAAATTTAACAAAACGATACTACTTTTATCAGGGTGCAAAACGGTCAAGCCCAAGAGATCTTTGTCACGTGGTATTTTCTTTTTTGTGTATATGCCCTGTGTATTTTTTTTGGTTTTTTTTTTGGTTTTTCTTTTCTTTGTATTGATCTGTTGGACTTGGCCGATCAGTTCACTCTGTCATTCATATATAAAGTATAAGTTTCTTTAGTCCCTTTCCGATGTGGGACAAACTTTATAACTGGTTCGCGAACTATCTAAAGTGCATACTCATGGCTTAATTATAGGTATAACATTTTTTTACTTTTGTGTGCAACATAAACAAAATGGATTAGGGTGTTTTACGAGCTTTCTATTCTAGCCTATGAGAACTTTCTGAACAAGAAAAAATTCATGTACAAGTATAAATCCTTGCCTAAAATAGAAATAAAAATATGCTCTGCATATTGTTATTATAACTTTCAATATTTTAAGACTTGAGGAAAGTTAGGAGAAATTGTTTTTTGGCCAAGAGAAAATTTAGGAGATTGATCTCATGATAATTTTCATCAAAATTTCTTGGGGTGCTTCAATAGAATTTATGAGTTTTTCCTTTTTATTTTATTTCTGTTTATATAGGTAGATATTTTAGATAATACAAAAAGCGGAAAGCAATGAAAATTAATATAGCAAAACTAGAGCCTTCGATGCATGTATATGCAGATAATTTTTTCTTTAACTAGTACTGAACCCGTGCGATGCACAGGATGTGACTACAAAGTATTATTTTAAATTTGAATCAAAATATAATAAATAAATTTTATTGTTCTAAAAAATAAATTATTTTTATTTAAGTTATTAAATATTGCTATTCTTTTAAAAGGTAATATTCATTGTAACTATAAATAAATATGTAAATATTTAATGATAATGATGAACACAAAATAGAATTACTTAAATGTTGTGATTCTATGATTATATAAGAGTAAAATCTTAGTATATTAAGAAAGTATTTACGAATGATAAGAGTTCATTACCATTAATAAATGCACAGGGTACTAACAATAAAAAGATGCAGATGCATGGACTTCCACTTATTTTAATAAAGGCTAATTATATCAGCGTTGTATACACGTCTATGAAGGAAAATGTTAATTTTCAATACCCAGTTGCAGAACAAATTGCTTCACACACATGTTTATCTTAGATATAATCTATGCCATAAAGGTTGGGAGCAAAGAAAAATGTTCTTCTAAAGAAGAAATAAGTTCTGACCTCCACCAAACAACATTGGAATCTCACATTCAGTCTCTTGCCTCCAGTGTCTCAGATTTATGGATTCCATGATAGAGATTAGAGATATTATAGTCCTTTCTTCATAAATAATGATACAACATTGTACAACTCAATATATTTGGGGAGTTACAGAGGAGAGAAATAGTAGATACAGGGTCATAGCACACCTTAACTGAACTTTTATGTAAATAATGGATTATGCAGTTTATTTCAAATCTGTGACGAAATATTTGTGCCCCAAATGGAAGATTCAGATCAGAGGAACCCTCCATAATGTACTTGGGTGTCAAGTATCTTCTGCAACCCATCCTTTTTGAATGATCAAGTACCAATTTTTCCCTTTCAATGGGAACCTTAATAGCTAAGGTGAATGGACAACAATGTTTAGGAGCAATGATGTTGAGCAGATAAGCATAAACTATTTCATTCCGTAAATATATGACCAGGAACATAAAAGAATAATCAGCTGTTGATAACTTGATTGGATGCGAAGCCTTGTCTTCTTTCTTGTTCCCAAACTACTGGGACATTATTGGATGTGAAGCCTCTTCTTCTTCATCCTCGTCTGCTTCCTTGGTACGGACTTCAAAGTAATCCTCTTGATCCCACGGATTGGGTTTCTCGGAGACCATAATCTTCTTCCCTTTGTCCATTGGGAGGAGATTGCTCGTCATTAAGAGTGCGAGCCTCTAGGCTATAGCTAAACATGTGGTTGTAGGAAAATATGTGGTTTTATTGGGACTATACTATTGGTATGTTTAGTATTTGATTAAATTTCATTTAACTAAAAACAGTAACCTATTGTGTTCTGTCACTATGAATGAGAGTTGCAGGAAACCCGTTGAGACACAGCCAGTGTTCTAACACATCAGCTCCTTTCTTTGTTCCAACAAAAAACTAATGTCAGACTTGGAGCACTTAGCACACTTAGCGTGTCACCCGTGCTTTCCACGGGTTATGTTTATAGATATTCATATAAGAATCGTTATATATGTATAAAATAACTATTTTGTGAATGAGTACATTATAAAATGTAAACAATAATTATAATAAAAATTAAGAAAATTATAAGAGTTCACATACTAATAAAAAAACTTTACAAAAGA